>CM067174.1:98212504-98472518 GCA_034093135.1 Erigeron breviscapus | reverse complement strand
TTTTCATTTTGGTGTTATTTTATTTTGTTTTTGTTTTTTCATTTTGGTGTTATTCATATGTTTAGGTTTTATTCATATGTTTAGGTGTTATTCATTTAGGTTTCATTTTGGTGTTATTCATATGCTGTTATTATATTTTGGTGTTATTCATTGTTTAGGTTTTTCATATTTTGGTGTTATTCATATGTTTAGGTTTATTCATATGTTTAGGTGTTATTCATATGTTTAGGTGTTATTCATTTTTAGGTTTATTTTTTTTTGTTTTTTCATTTTGGTGTTATTCATATGTTTAGGTTTTATTCATATGTTTAGGTGTTATTCATTTAGGTTTCATTTTGGTGTTATTCATATGACTGATGTAAGCCCTGTATTTTTGTTTTCTCGGTTTTCAAGATAAAAGCACTGGGTTGATCATGCACACTTCCGGCTTCTGCTTTTGCTCCAGTCATAATATTATGCCGAAGGAAGAAATTAGAGGATGCAACTTTTTTGCAGAATGTGAAAGATCATATTGATGAGTTCATAAATACTTCCATTGCTGAACATAAGACATGCCTCCAAAAGATAGTCTCAAAGGTTTATCTCCCATAATCTCAAATACTGAGCCATATTCCAACATACTGGTCGTTAATGTTTATCTTTTATAGCTGAAGTGTTGATTCCGACGCAAGTGCTTTGTAAATGAGTTAAATCAGATAATGTTTTATCCCTAAAGGGTCACATAGGTAAAATAAAAGAATTATCTCATAAGGATATGGGTCAAAAGTTCCCAAGTTGTTTTTGATGTAGTTGAAATAATGAATTGCTGATACTATTTAGCACCCTAATTATATATGATCTTTCAATAGTTTTGTCCAAGAAGTCTTTTGGGCAACTCAACCCACTGTATTTGAGATATCCCGGTCATTTGTCGTCTCTAATCCATTGTGATATGCATATTGCAGATATCTGGAATGTCCAAGGTCGTTGCACATAGAAGTGCCGATTACAATGGAGTTGAGAGTATATTATCATAATATATGGTTGACCTAATGATTTTTTTTTTTTAATGTGTTGCTCTAGGGATATCTTTAGTCTGTACTCAATACAAGCTATTCATGAAACATCATATAAAGTTTGTATAAAGCAGCATTCAAATTGCAAGGACCACTCAACATAGATGACTTCAAGATCTATTTTGGCAAGGTTCATGAAATTTGCCAATGGAGATTCTATTACAAGTCTTTTGTTTCTTTAACGATAATTTTTTTGGTCGTTGAAAACACAGACGTATTTGACAAGGTTAATTGTTGAGGTTCATTTAGAAAGATTATTTATTTCTCATTAGGAGCTTTTACTATCTCTCGTATGTCGTATTCAATAAACATAGTCAGGTTTTTGAGGTCAAATACATGAGAAAGTGAGACAAGTATCCAGTACATGCTTCGTGAGGCAACTCAAGGTAACGTATACTTTCAGCTCATTGATTTGCTGGTACTTGCATGCATGCGTATGCATATGTTGAAACCCGCCGCAACGCGTGGGGTTAAATTCTAGCTTAGTTACAAAAGAAAAACTTGTCTACATGGGAAAATAATCAAGGTTGGGGAACTCATGACTCGGGATCGAACTCGGTGAGGGGGGTTAGGAGTTTTTGAAAACTCGGAACGGAATCGGGGAGAACTCGGATTGGCTTTTATATTACGAGTAGAAATTAAAAAAATAGGCTATAAACTTGAAAGCTAAACATAATTATTTAAAAACATTAACATAATACTTCAAAGTTCAAACTTAATTTTCAAAAACATAAACGTAATATTTATAAAAAAAAATACTTGAAAAAAAAAGAGTTTGACCGATTCATTCGAGTTTTGACTGAGTCTCCCGAGTTTTTGACTGAGTTTGACTTATGTTGAGCTGAATGTAAGCCGTTGACCGATTTTTAGGCCGAGTCACCCTGACTTCACCCGTTTAACCCCGATTCTGAGTCCGAGTCCGAGTTGACGGAGTTTTACAACCCACAAAATAATAATGCATGTTCTAGCCGGACCAAATAAATTGCCATAAAAATACAAAAATGTCCCCATTAGTCGTTTCATTTGACTTGATGATAGATACATCAAAGAAATTTTCACCCACCTTTCCATTCATCTTCTTCCCAACAAACATCCCACAATTTCCACCCACTTTCCCTTCTCTTTAAATATATAAATTTAGACTTTTAAAATGCATACATGTACCGATGTACATGTCTTCCTTACATTCCTACTAATAAATAGCACAAAATTTCCACCCACTTTTCCTTCTCTCTGAAAATATCAATTTAAATTTTAAAGTATGGTTAGATGAACACTTTTTCAACTTAAGGGGAGTAGAAGTGTAAGTAAAGGTTGACTTGGGCTCAACTCATCTTATCAATCACATAAGAATTTAATCCATTGATTTTCATTTTCCAACCAAAAAGACAACTTCAACCAGACAACAAACTACTGTAAGTCATGAAATATTTATAATTCTTCCTCTTAGTTTTATTTCTCTGATTGGTTTTTTATTTATGTGTGCATACTATTACGATTATGATGTCGAACACATGTGATTCCCCTACTGTTGACTTTAATTATGATCCACATCTGATTTTATTACATTATTTTTAATTATTTATTAATCTTGGTGACCGTAATTAAAGCTTATTTATTTACCAATACAAAGACTGGTGCAGTCATATTTAATTGAAATATATGGGGAAAAAAAAAGAAAAAGAACAGTAAACAGTATCGGCTTAGGGGCTTCCCGTTTAATCCGTTTTGAACCTGATTTCTAGC
This sequence comes from Erigeron breviscapus, assembly GCA_034093135.1. Lineage (NCBI taxonomy): Eukaryota > Viridiplantae > Streptophyta > Magnoliopsida > Asterales > Asteraceae > Erigeron > Erigeron breviscapus. Next base: position 98,469,717 of record CM067174.1, on the reverse strand, counting down.
ACCCAAGAAAAGTACGTTCCATATATGTGTATTGAATTGCCGCATAAGCTTTGATTATTGTCTTCCGATCCGGCTATAAAGAGACACCGGAAACGTTTAATTGGAGCTTTCTTCTCAAAAAGTTACTAGGATAATTGAACAAATATGTTGCTATTCTTTGCAAAAGTTTTTATCTGTAATGTCTGCTAGAATTGGTTGTCTTTATAAGTGAACCAGGAAGTTTGAATTTGTTATGTGGAATAGTTAAGCAATAGATGGAGAATCTTAGTGCAAGTGCTGAAAAAAGGAAGCAACCAGAGGAAATTTTAGAGGCAATTGATATTGAAGCCAAGTACCAAAATTTGGCATCAAAGAAGCAACGAGTTGTGGCATGGAAATATGATGTGTTTGTAAGTTTTAGAGGTGAAGATATTCGTAAAAGCTTCATTGATCATCTTTTGAAAGATTTTCAGCAAAATGGAATTCGAGCTTATAGAGATAATATTGAACTACCTAGAGGAGAAGAAATATCTCCCCAAGTCCACAAAGCCATTGAAAATTCGAGGTTTTTGATGATCATCTTCTCCAAAAATTATGCTTCTTCATCATGGTGTCTGAGGGAGCTTGTGAAAATTCTCAAATCCAAGCAAACGGAAAAACCAAAACATGAAGTTCGTGTCGTATTTTATGATGTTAAGCCCGAAGTGGTCAGGAAACAAACTGAGAGTTATGCGAAAGCATTAGTCGAACATGAAGTATCAAATAGAGCAGAGGTTGATAAATGGAGGGAAGCTTTGTCCATGGCGGCTAACTTGTCAGGATGGGATCTTAATGACATGACAAATGGGTAAATATTATTCTTTTAATGCAATCACTTTTTTCTTCTTTCAGGTTAACAAACTGAGTTTAACTAACTATTTGCTTAGGTGTTTTTCGTGTCAACCAACTAAACTTGTAACTATATTAAAACTCATGCAATGTATATTTTGTGAGCAGGTATGAGTCCAAGTTCATTGATTGCATATCCAAAGACATCTGTAAAACGTTATGTGATGTGCCCTTGCATGTTGGTGATAACCTAGTAGGTGTAGATGCTCGTTTAAGTAAACTGGACGTGAAGCGCTTTATTGGGTCAAGTAAGGTTAACATGATTGGAATTTGTGGTATTAGCGGAATAGGAAAGACCACCCTCGCCAAAGCTATTTATAACTCGATGTATGCATATTTTGAGGGCAGTTGCTTTTGTGAGGATATCCAAGGAGTGGCGAAACGACATGGGCTACCTCTAGTCCAGACGCAATTAATTAATAAGTTCATGAAAACTGAAGATACAAAGATATCCCATGTTAGTGAAGGAATAATGGCAATAAAGAAGAGGGTAGCAAGTGAATTGATGTTGGTTGTTTTGGATGATGTGGGTCATCGCGAGCATTTAGAAGCATTGGCAGGTTCACATGACTGGTTTTGCCAGGGGAGTCTAATAATTTTCACTTGCAAAGATAAACAGTTGCTAAAATCTCATGGAGTGGATGAAATTTATGATGTGGAGTTTTTAGATTATCGTGAAGATATTATGCTTTTTTGTCTATACGCTTTTCGCCAAACATATCCTACACATGATTTCAAGGAGCTCTCGCACCAAGTTGTGAAATGTTTGCGAGGGCACCCTTTGGCTCTCAAAGTAGTTGGCAATGCTTTGTTTAAAAAGCCTCTGCGTATATGGAGAAGTGAATTGGATAGACTCCAAATGTACCCTAATATTTCAGAGATACAACAAAAACTACGACCAAGTTTTGATCTGCTAGACTTTGATCAGAAAAGAATCTTTCTTGATATTGCATGTTCCATGATAGGGGAAAATGTACATCTTTCTGCACGAATACTTGAAAGCATTAATTGTTTTGCAGATGCTGACATTGAAGTTCTAGTCGATAAATCTCTACTTACAATATCGTCAGATGATTCGCTTCATATGCATGAATTGATTCGAGGCATGGCGAGGAAAATTCTACATGAAGAATCCAACACGCCTATCCGGTTGTGGGGTTCGGCAATGGTTAATGCTATACTTGGTGAAAACAATGTAAGTATAAGAAAGTGTATATGCAGCTCTTTTTCATATAAGGTACATATTTCACTACTTTAACAATAGAATGATGTTATTACTTGTATTCAGTTAACAGAAATGGCTAAAGAAGTTGAAGTTGTTGTCCTTTTATTGGAGAAATATACTAAAACAGTTCACATAGATTGTGAAGCTTTTTCAAAGATGAAAAAATTACGGATTTTAAAAATTTGTTATCCATTACAAGAAGACTTTGGACACTCATTTCAAGTGAGCACATCGACGGACTCAAGTGTGAACTTCTCAGGAAGATTGGGTTTTTTATCCAATGAGATAAGATTGATTTATTGGCATGGATATCCTTTCAAGTACTTGCCATCAAATTTTTATCCGGAGAACCTTGTTGCCATTGATTTGTCTTTCAGCAATATCATAAGTTTTTGGACAACACCCAAGGTATCTACTATTTCATATATGGCTTTCTTTGCTAACGGTCAATGATCTAATATGTTTCCTTTTTGTCTTTGATTTTAGTGTCTTAAAAGCTTGAAAGTGATGAAGCTAAGGCATTGTCGTAACCTAACAACTAGCCCTGACTTCACAAAGATGGTTAATCTTGAAAAGCTAATTCTTGAGGGTTGTGTGAGTTTGGTTAAGCTTCACCCATCAATTGGAATGCTCAAGAAACTTGTCATGTTAAATATGAGAGACTGCATACAGATTAAGAGTTTCCCCCGTAAAGTTGAAATGGATTCTCTTCAAGTCCTGATTCTACCTGGATGCTTAAAAATGGGCAATGAGACTCGGGTTTCGGGCACCCTCAGTAGTTTGGTTAAGCTTTATGCTTACGGAACAGCCGTAACAGAATTTCCTTCTTTCATATCATCTCTAACCAACCTTCAAGTATTAGAGATTAGCAGAGTTCAACAGACCGAGTCACATACATGGTGGACATTGAATCTCCAAAAGCAACCACAAAGTTTGGTGTTGCCCTCTTTGGCAAGTTTACGCTTGCTAACGGAGCTAAGACTTATAAACTGCAATATATCCGAAGTGTGCCATGACATTGGTGCCTTAACATGTCTATATTATTTAGACTTGAGTGAAAACAGCTTTACTAAGTTACCTGAAAGTTTGGGTCAACTTTCTCGTCTTCAAGATCTTATTCTCCATAACTGTAAGCAACTGGAAGTGTTGCCAGAACTTCCACCAAACATTATGTCTCTCCATGTATGTCATTGTACCTCCTTGCAAGAACAACCAAGGTTAATTCACCGACAACGTAATCTTGATTACCATTTCTATAATTGTCCAAAATTGTTTGGGAATGTTACCATTGATAGCCAGGTGTCTATGTCACAGACTCGACTTATAGACTCATCTACAACTTCACATGCTTCTACAAACCAAGATTCCTTTTTTGTCGAGTATGTGAGTATCCAGAGTACGATACGTGAATTCTTCCGTGGAAGTGGCTCCAAGACGTAGATAAACAATTGATGATTCATTTAAATGGAAAAAGAAGAATACCAGGGTGGTTTACAAATAAAAGTAAGGGAAGCCATATAAAGGTGGAATTACCTCCAAATTGGAACTTCTCTAAGTTCAAGGGATATGGAATTTGTGTTGTATTCGAGCTAAAGGAGTCTTGTCGTGAACTATTCCCAAGATTCTCCGTGAACAACTTTGATGGTGCGTCTTTAATTGAATTTTGTGCAAGGTTCACAGGAACATATAAACCCGGATTTTTTGTGAATTGTTTAATTATGACATGTGATCCGAGATGGGAAAAAGCAAAGAATTTTGTGACATTTACATTTGGAGATAACCGTGAAAATGTTGAGGTGAAGGAGTGTGGTGTAAGACTTGTTTGTAATGATGATGAAGATTTGAAAGAAGAAACGGTTCTAAGTATGATACAACACCTCCCACCTTCAGGTTTATTAAGATTATGGGTCGATGGTGTTTGGACCCAGATGTATTTTTAATAAAACTTTTTGTAATTTATGAATATTCTTAATCATAGACTTAAGAGTTATATATAAGATTGTAAAATAGTAAAAAGTTGGTTCACAAAAAATAGTTTTATCTTTTTAAAAGAATTTATAGTATTCAACTGCGAGTTAACCATGTACAACTAGATCAATACCCGGTCGTTAATCGGGTTATAAACAATAAATATATACTTAAAAGTACACGAAACATGTTCAACGATATCTATAAGATACAATGAATTAACAATACAAATATTCATCTTTTATTAATAAGGCGTAACACAAAACATAATAGTTGAAAAATTAACATAATAGTTGAAAAACAATTAAAATCTAATGCACAAGTGATAAGACAATCATTTGTGTGTTGCCACCATAATACAATCTTCAACAGTTGACCTAAAAAGCTATTAATCTTTAATACCCTCCAAGCTTATTCATTCTTGAGGCATCAACCATAAAATAGTTTTGCTGCAAAAATAAAATGTGTAACTATTTAGTGATCACAATAGTTTTGCCATATGGGACATTCAAAAGCTAAAACACATTAATGTGAAATAAAGAATTTTTTTTTGAAACGGTCGTATTTCAAGGGTGTTTTGTCAAACAAGTTTTCGAATTTTTTTTTTGTGCAAATGGGTAAACCGGTAATAGAAATACCGGTTTCGGATTTTTGACCCGAACCCGGTATTTCCATTACCGGGTTCAATAAAACTTGCCTGAAACCGGTATTTCCATTACCGGTTTCAGGGTGATGTGACATGTTGCAGACGAATATTGACTGGAACAGTGGAGGAGACCAACTAGCTTGAACCCGGTTTTTGCAATACCGGGTTCGGCCGAACCCTAACACGTGTCAAATTGTGGTGAAACCCTAGTTGAACATGTAAACCATTTATCTATATATAGTACATTTATCTGTAAACCATTTATCTATATATATCAGTATTCCAACACTTTCATAAACTATATTTATACAAAAAAAAATGGCATCTTCATCATTCAACCCAATTGTGGTTCAGTTAATATGGGATGATTGTGTATCATTCGTAAATGGGATCCTTCAAAATGCAGATCCATCAAAAAGAAGAAGTTTTCCTCTTTTTCACGTAATGAGTTATGCTGAAATTTGTGATGACATGACGATGATGAAGACAACGAAGATGTTGAAGACAATGACGATGATGAAGACAATGACGATGATGAAGACAATGACGATGATGAAGACAATGAGATGATGAAGACAATGACGATGATGAAGCAATGACGATGATGAAGACAATGAGATGATGAAGACAATGAGATGATGAAGACAATGACGATGATGAAGACAATGACGATGATGAAGACAATGACGATGATGAAGACAACGAAGATGTTGAAGACAATGACGATGATGAAGACAATGACGATGATGAAGACAATGACGATGATGAAGACAATGACGATGATGAAGACAATGACGATGATGAAGACAATGACGATGATGAAGACAATGAGATGATGAAGACAATGACGATGATGAAGACAATGACGATGATGAAGACAATGACGATGATGAAGACAATGACGATGATGAAGACAATGACGATGATGAAGACAATGACGATGATGAAGACAATGACGATGATGAAGACAATGAGATGATGAAGACAATGAGATGATGAAGACAATGACGATGATGAAGACAATGAGATGATGAAGACAATGAGATGATGAAGACAATGACGATGATGAAGACAATGAGATGATGAAGACAATGACGATGATGAAGACAATGAGATGATGAAGACAATGAGATGATGAAGACAACGAAGATGTTGAAGACAATGAAGATGTTGAAGACAATGACGATGATGAAGACAATGACGATGATGAAGACAATGACGATGATGAAGACAATGACGATGATGAAGACAATGACGATGATGAAGACAATGAGATGATGAAGACAATGAGATGATGAAGACATGAGATGATGAAGACAATGACGATGATGAAGACAATGAGATGATGAAGACAATGACGATGATGAAGACAATGAGATGATGAAGACAATGACGATGATGAAGACAATGACGATGATGAAGACAATGACGATGATGAAGACAATGACGATGATGAAGACAATGACGATGATGAAGACAATGACGATGATGAAGACAATGACGATGATGAAGACAATGAGATGATGAAGACAATGAGATGATGAAGACAATGACGATGATGAAGACATGACGATGATGAAGACAACGAAGATGTTGAAGACAATGACGATGATGAAGACAATGACGATGATGAAGACAATGACGATGATGAAGACAATGACGATGATGAAGACAATGACGATGATGAAGACAATGACGATGATGAAGACAATGACGATGATGAAGACAATGAGATGATGAAGACAATGAGATGATGAAGACAATGACGATGATGAAGACAATGACGATGATGAAGACAATGAGATGATGAAGACAATGAGATGATGAAGACAATGACGATGATGAAGACAATGACGATGATGAAGACAATGAGATGATGAAGACAATGAGATGATGAAGACAATGACGATGATGAAGACAATGACGATGATGAAGACAATGAGATGATGAAGACAACGAAGATGTTGAAGACAATGACGATGATGAAGACAATGACGATGATGAAGACAATGACGATGATGAAGACAATGAGATGATGAAGACAATGACGATGATGAAGACAATGACGATGATGAAGACAATGACGATGATGAAGACAATGACGATGATGAAGACAATGACGATGATGAAGACAATGACGATGATGAAGACAATGACGATGATGAAGACAACGAAGGTGATGAAGACAATGACGATGATGAACACAATGACGATGATGAAGACGAAGATGATGAAGACAATGACGATGATGAAGACAATGACGATGATGAGGACAATGACGATGATGAAGACAATGAAGACGATGAACATGTTGAAGATGATGAAATTGCACCATTGGTTAATGGATCTAGTGATGAGGCACCTTATACAAGTGATGATACCATCGACAGATATAGCGTTGATGGGGATGTATCTGGAGATGAAGATGATGAAGGAGCACATGTACAAGGTCCTTTGGAGCAGCAACAACATCTTAATGTTGACGATGATGATGAAGATCGTCTAATGCCATTTAATAAACGCCTAAAAGACATGATCTTAATGGATAAAATCGGATTGTCTTGTGCATGTTAATAGACGATTAGGGCGTTTTTATGTTTGTTTAAGTGTTTCAGGTTCTAAGTGCTTAGTTGGACTAATTGGGTCGAAAAGGAAGTCGAATGAAACTCAAAGTCAAAGAAAGTCAAATTCTGGAATTCTGGAAAACTGAAGTTATAAAGGGCGTAGGTTACGTCAGTCTTGGCCGTACCTTACGCCAGGCAAAATTGAAGTAGGCGTAGCTTACGCTGGAATCAAGCGTAGCTTACGCCAGGTGAAGATCAAAGATACAACAAGCGTACCTTACGCCCAGGATTGGCGTAGGTTACGCTGGGCAGATTTACAAGGGGCGTACCTTACGCCCAGATTGGGCGTAGGTTATGCCAGCCACTGATCAGAAGTCGAATTTTAAGGGTTTTAATTGTAACTTGGGGTAACTAATCATATACGAATGAACACACACACAAGCCCTAATCTCTGAGTTTTAGAGCAGCAATACACTATTCCCAAGCCCCAAAATCATCATCAATTCATATTTCAAAGGAGATGACAATCCAAATTGAAGATTCATTGATGAACATGGAAGGCTAATTCTCTCTAGATCATTCTTATGTGAACAATTATGTAAGACAATTGTATTCAACCTTTCTTATATTTATGTTGGATTAGATGTTTAATTCTTAATTGTGTTTTGCATCTAATGTTGTTTGGATTTGAATGAATGATTACATGTTTTAACCTTGAATGATTTCCATCTATCTTTTGGTTTCAATTTATTGTTAATCATTAATTATTGGAATAATCTCTTATTAATTGTAATCTGATTTTTGAATAGAGAATTTAGTTGTGTCAATTACTTGGTTTCATTATCATTAATCATCACAACCTAATTAATCGGTTCCTGAAATTCATTCATTCCAAATTATAACGAATCATGTCTATGTGATTTCCAACGGATATAAGTTAGGTTATACTTTTGAAAACATAATTGGGATCATAAGAATGGTCTTACCTGTTTATTATTAAATTCTTGTGTTAAGTTTATGATCATTTCTAGTTTAATCAAATCAATCCAAAACTCAATTCTAAGTTTATGCCTAGTTTAAATACATTTTGTAACTTATTTGACACTTTCCCATGATTCCCTGAGGATACGATACTCTACTTACCCGTACTAAATATTGGTATTTAGTTTTATTTTTGATCGGCTCAACGACAACGATCAAATTTTGGCGCCGCTGCCGGGGAATCGGTGTGCAAAGTGTTGAAATTTTGTTTTTAATTTAGTTTCGTAAAATTTTCAGAAAAATCCAAAAATATTTAGTTTAGTTTAGTTTTGTTTTAGTTCTTGTTTGTTTCATTTCTCATTCTTGTAAGTTCAGTATTACACGCGGTGTGTTGATTGTGCAGGTTTACAGGTAGTGTATGCATACGAGGTATTCCAAGAATACATCACCTTTGTTGTTTGATCCGGAAATTGAGAAAACAGCTAGAAGGAATAGGAAACTTTACCGTGCAAACATGAGTGATCAATCAAATCCACAACCAACCGTCCAACCCATAGTTCAAGAACAAACCAACCCTGAACCAAATAACCGAGATCAAACTCCACTACGAAACCCAACCCCATCAATGAGGAGTGGTCACACAACTCAAAACCGACCTAGAACACCAACTCATATTGGAGATGCATCACGGGATGCGGATGGGTCGTTTTATGATAGGCTTCATGATAGGGTGAATCTTTGGGATGACGGGAGGTTTGATAATAATTCGGATGGGTATGATTGGAACCATGGGGGAGATTATGGGCCACCACAAAATCGTCAATATCATCAATACAACCAACCCCAACATAACCAACCTCACTACATAAACCAAGGACCAAGGGTTCGTCCTCAAGGTCCACCCCATCGCCTTAACCATCATGTAGCTCAACCAAATTACCAACCGCATAACCGGGCCATGCCACATATGAACTATCAACCTCCACCACAAGGAGTTGATAGTCATTTTCGACCCGCCATAGCCGTTAATGCTTCACCTATAGTACCACCGGTGTTGAGGGGTAGAGCATTTGAGGTTAGACCTCAATGTTTGAGTATTTTGCCAAGTTTTCATGGGATGGCGGCGGAAGAGCCTTACTTGCACTTGTCGGAGTTTGAGGCGATATGTGGAACTATAGGAGGCCAAGGATTTTCACCGGATGAGGTTAAGCTAGTTCTTTTTCAGTTTACTTTGAAGGATAAAGCAAAGCAATGGTTCTTGACATTGCCATCGGGTAGTATCTTTTCATGGGCTGAAATGCAACAACAATTTTTGGATGAGTATTACACCATGCAAAAGACTAGTGATGCAAGGAATTCGATAAGAACTTTTCAGCAACAATCGGGTGAAACATTTTATGAAGCTTTTAAGAGGTTTAATGAGTTGTTGAGAGTGTGTCCTCATCATGGAATTGCCAAATGGGAATTGATCACGGCTTTCTATGATGGTTTGCTATCGGAAGAAAAGAGAGATGTGAATTCAATTAGCAATGGCACTTTCTTGACTAATCCCGAAGATGTTGATTGGGAGTTCTTAGAGAAGATGAGTGTGAACTCAAAAAGGCAAGCTCAATCGAATAGGAGAGCAAGGCGTCCAATAGCCTCTTCATCAACTAGTGATCAAGCTACAAAAGATAGACTTGAAGCCTTGGAGCAAAAGTTTGCTAAGTTGGGGAAGGCTGAAAATCGGGGTGTTTATCAAGTATCTCAAGACTATCCGATTTGTGAAAGGTGTGATGAGTTGGGACATGTGGCTATGGAATGTCCATTAGACTTGGATCAAATTGAAGAAGTGAATCAAGTGTATGGAGAGAAGAAGCAATATGACATGAACTCCAACACTTACCATTCGGGGATGAGAAATCATCCAAACTTTAGATATGGCAATTCTTCAAACCAACTCAACCCGAACTTTCAAGGAAATAACCAAAACGGTGGGGCACCATCTCAACCATTTCAAGGCCAAAATTACAACCAAGGGAATTACCAAGGTGGTCAAAATCAAGGGGGATTCAATAGAGGCTACCCAAGGAACTTTCAAGGTAATAACCAAGGTGGTCAAAACCAAGGGGGATTCAATAGAGGCTACCCAAGGAACTTTCAAGGTAATTACCAAGGTGGTCAAAACCAAGGGGGATTCAATAGAGGCTACCCAAGGAACTTTCAAGGTAATAACCAAGGTGGTCAAATCAAGGGGGATTCAATAGAGGCTACCCAAGGAACTTTCAAGGAAATAACCAAAACGGTGGGGCACCATCTCAACCATTTCAAGGCCAAAATTACAACCAAGGGAATTACCAAGGTGGTCAAAATCAAGGGGGATTCAATAGAGGCTACCCAAGGAACTTTCAAGGTAATAACCAAGGTGGTCAAAACCAAGGGGGATTCAATAGAGGCTACCCAAGGAACTTTCAAGGTAATTACCAAGGTGGTCAAAACCAAGGGGGATTCAATAGAGGCTACCCAAGGAACTTTCAAGGTAATTACCAAGGTGGTCAAAACCAAGGGGGATTCAATAGAGGCTACCCAAGGAACTTTCAAGGTAATAACCAAGGTGGTCAAAATCAAGGGGGATTCAATAGAGGCAACCCGAACTTTCAAGGAAATAACCAAAACGGTGGGGCACCATCTCAACCATTTCAAGGCCAAAATTACAACCAAGGGAATTACCAAGGTGGTCAAAATCAAGGGGGATTCAATAGAGGCTACCCAAGGAACTTTCAAGGTAATAACCAAGGTGGTCAAAACCAAGGGGGATTCAATAGAGGCTACCCAAGGAACTTTCAAGGTAATTACCAAGGTGGTCAAAACCAAGGGGGATTCAATAGAGGCTACCCAAGGAACTTTCAAGGTAATTACCAAGGTGGTCAAAACCAAGGGGGATTCAATAGAGGCTACCCAAGGAACTTTCAAGGTAATTACCAAGGTGGTCAAAACCAAGGGGGATTCAATAGAGGCTACCCAAGGAACTTTCAAGGTAATTACCAAGGTGGTCAAAACCAAGGGGGATTCAATAGAGGCTACCCAAGGAACTTTCAAGGTAATTACCAAGGTGGTCAAAACCAAGGGGGATTCAATAGAGGCTACCCAAGGAACTTTCAAGGTAATTACCAAGGTGGTCAAAACCAAGGGGGATTCAATAGAGGCTACCCAAGGAACTTTCAAGGTAATTACCAAGGTGGTCAAAACCAAGGGGGATTCAATAGAGGCTACCCAAGGAACTTTCAAGGTAATTACCAAGGTGGTCAAAATCAAGGGGGATTCAATAGAGGCTACCCAAGGAACTTTCAAGGTAATAACCAAGGTGAGTCTCCGGGAGGTTTGTATGACCAATATGACTTTGGACCTTTAGAAAAAGTCGACACCACCTTGGTGATGGCTGATTTGTCCCTTAAACTTCCTAGAGGAATTGTCCGAGATGTGATTGTTAAGGTGGAGGACTTCTATTACCCCGTAGACTTTTTGGTACTTGATTTTGCACCAAGCGGTAATGTTAGGCAACCCAATGTCATCATGGGTAGACCCTTTTTGGCCACTGCTAATGCTTTAATTGATTGTAGAAGGGGTACAGTTGAAATGACTTTTGGCAACCGTAAGATAAGATTGAATGTTTTTGCTAGTGTTCCTAACCCCGTAGTTAGTGACGAATGCTTTATGGCGGACGTCATTGATGAATGCATTCCTCATGAAAATGAGGAAGACACACGGAGAATTGTGCTTTGGTTTACAGGTTAATCTTGGAGCATAGTGAAACATTGAAGAAGTGAATCAAGTGTTTGGAGAGAAGAAGCAATATGACATGAACTCCAACACTTACCATTCGGGGATGAGAAATCATCCAAACTTTAGATATGGCAATTCTTCAAACCAACTCAACCCGAACTTTCAAGGAAATAACCAAAACGGTGGGGCACCATCTCAACCATTTCAAGGCCAAAATTACAACCAAGGGAATTACCAAGGTGGTCAAAATCAAGGGGGATTCAATAGAGGCTACCCAAGGAACTTTCAAGGTAATAACCAAGGTGGGTCTTCGGGAGGTAGCGATGTGTCAACTCGGGAGATTATGGATTACTTGAAAGAAATGGATAGGAAGAATGAGATTTGGGATAAAACGGTTGAGAGTTTGCAAAAGCAAGTTGGGCAATTGGCGGAGGATGTATCGGAATTGAGGAAGAATCCGGGGAAGCTACCAAGTGATACGAAGATCAACCCACAACATCAAAGTGGCGGTTCCAAGAATGTCAAAAATGTGGAAATCAACAATGTAAGTACTCTTCGTAGTGGTAAGATTTATGATAATCATGTTGTCCCTCCACCACCATTTGTTGATGGTGTGGTGGAGGATGTTAATGAAAATGAAGATAGTGAGCATGAACCGGAACTTGTTTTACCTAAATCAAGTAAAAAAGTGTCTTTTAAAGAGGTAGAAAACAATAGGTCTAATGATAAATTTTCTGGAAAACAAGGAAAGGATATGGAGGGTAATACCATTCCTTTTCCTTTGGCTTTAATTGATCCAAAACTTAGGCCTACACTTAAGAAAAGAGGTCCCCATGAGGAAGAAATGTGGGAAATTTTTAAACAAGTGAAAATCAATATACCTCTTATTGACATAATCAAGCAAGTTCCGGCTTATGCTAAGTATCTTAAGGATTTGTGTACCCAAAAACGGCATCATAAGCTTCCAAAGAAAATTGTTTTAAATGAGGAAGTTAGTGCCGTTGTGATGGGTATACTCCCACCTAAACTCCAAGATCTGGGAGCGCCTTTAATTACAATTCAAGTTGGTGATTTTAAAATGAATAAGGCACTTTTGGACATGGGGGCGGGTGTGAGCATTCTTCCGGGAGGTTTGTATGACCAATATGACTTTGGACCTTTAGAAAAAGTCGACACCACCTTGGTGATGGCTGATTTGTCCCTTAAACTTCCTAGAGGAATTGTCCGAGATGTGATTGTTAAGGTGGAGGACTTCTATTACCCCGTAGACTTTTTGGTACTTGATTTTGCACCAAGCGGTAATGTTAGGCAACCCAATGTCATCATGGGTAGACCCTTTTTGGCCACTGCTAATGCTTTAATTGATTGTAGAAGGGGTACAGTTGAAATGACTTTTGGCAACCGTAAGATAAGATTGAATGTTTTTGCTAGTGTTCCTAACCCCGTAGTTAGTGACGAATGCTTTATGGCGGACGTCATTGATGAATGCATTCCTCATGAAAATGAGGAAGACACACGGGAGAATTGTGCTTTGGTTTACAGGTTAATCTTGGAGCATAGTGAAACATTGAAGAAGGAGGAAAAGGATTGGGAGATTATGGCAATTCAAGAAGGTAGACCACCATGGACTCATTTGGTGGAGAGTTTACCGGACCATATTGACACCCATCTCAAGCCATCCATTGAAAGTCCACCACAAGTTGAGTTGAAAGAGCTCCCATCTCATTTGAAGTATGCATTTTTGGGAGGTGAAAAGACTTTGCCAGTGATCATTGCATCAAATTTGGAAGAAATGCAAGAAAGAGCATTACTTAAGGTGCTCAAGGAGTATAAGGCGGCCATTGGATGGACAATTGCTGATTTGAAAGGCATTAGTCCATCAATTGTGATGCACAAGATAATCACCGATTCTGAAGCAAAGCCTTCACGTGATGCTCAAAGGAGATTGAATCCTCATATGCGTGAAGTGGTGAAGAAAGAGGTGCTAAAGTGGTTGGATGCTGGAATTATTTACCCAATTTCGGATAGTACATGGGTAAGTCCAACACAAACGGTACCTAAGAAAGCCGGAATTCAAGTGGTTAAAGGAGATAGTGGTGAGCAAATTGCAACCCGACCCATCACCGGGTGGAGGGTTTGCATTGACTACCGAAAGTTGAACACCGCTACTTCCAAGGATCATTTCCCATTGCCATTCATTGATCAAATCATCGAAAAGCTTGCAGGTCAGCAATTTTATTGTTTTCTAGATGGTTATTCAGGTTATAATCAAATTGCTATTCATCCCGATGACCAACATAAGACCACATTTACATGTCCCTATGGAACTTTTGCCTTTAGGCGAATGCCATTCGGGTTATGTAATGCTCCTGCCACCTTCCAAAGGTGCATGATGAGTATCTTTTCGGATATGGTCGGTGATTCTTTAGAGATCTTTATGGATGACTTTTCAATTTTTGGTCAAACCTTTGATAATTGTATTAATGAGCTAACCAAAGTTTTGAAAAGATGTGTTGAAACGAACTTGGTCTTAAGTTGGGAAAAGAGTCACTTTATGGTTCAAGAGGGGACGGTTTTGGGTCATGTGATTTCAAAGAAAGGCATGGAAGTTGACCGGGCCAAAATCAAAGTCATTTCTACTTTACCCCCTCCAACCAATGTCAAGGGTGTCCGTTCTTTTCTAGGTCATGCCGGATTTTATAGAAGGTTTATAAAAGGATTTAGTGTCATTACCAAACCATTGTGTAATTTGTTGTTGAAAGATGTGCCATTTGTGTTTGATAATGAATGTGTAAAAGCTTTTGAAACCTTAAAAGAGAAATTGGTTGAAGCCCCCATTTTGCAATCACCTAATTGGTCCATGCCATTTGAAATCATGTGTGATGCAAGTGACTTTGCCATTGGGGCTGTTTTGGGACAACGGGTGGACAAGAAACCCGTTGTGATTTATTATGCAAGCAAGACTTTATCGGATGCCCAATTGAATTATACCACCACTGAAAAGGAATTGCTTGCGGTTGTTTATGCTCTTGACAAGTTTCGTTCTTATATTTGTGGTAGCAAAGTTATAGTGTACACAGATCATAGCGCAGTTAAGCATTTGATGGAAAAGAAGGATGCAAAGCCAAGGCTAATTAGATGGGTCTTGCTACTACAAGAGTTTGATTTGGAGATCCGAGATAAGAAAGGAAGTGAGAACGTGGTGGCGGACCACTTGTCAAGAATTCAAGTTATGGATGATGATTCAACCAAGGAGATCAACGAGACATTTCCGGATGAATATTTACTAACCGTTTCTGTTGTCCCTTGGTATGCAAATATTGTTAACTTTTTGTCTGCAGGTAAGCTACCGGAACATTGGGCCAAGAGAAAGAAGCAACAATTCCTTGCACAAGCAAAGCAATACATTTGGGATGAGCCGGATTTGTTCAAAGTTGGCCCGGATCAATTGGTGAGAAGGTGTGTTCCGGATGAAGAGATTCAAGAGGTGTTGACTCATGCACACTCATTTGCATGTGGAGGTCATTTCAGCGGCCAAAAGACAGGTTATAAGGTTCTTATGTGTGGTTTGTTTTGGCCTAGCATTTTTAAGGATGCCGCTGAATTTGTTAAAAAATGTGTTAGGTGTCAACAACTAGGTAGTATTACTAAGAGAAATGAGATGCCCATGCAACCCATTTTAGTTGTTAATATATTTGATGTATGGGGCATTGATTTTATGGGTCCTTTCCCTAATTCTTTTGGTAATTACTATATTTTGGTGGCGGTAGATTATGTGTCAAAATGGGTAGAAGCCATAGCCACCAAGACCAATGACCATACCGTTGTGTGCAAGTTTGTCCAAAGCAACATTTTCTCAAGATTTGGAATCCCTCGTGTGATCATAAGCGATGGGGGATCTCATTTCAAAAAATTTCAGTTTGGAAAACTTCTCAAACGGTATGGCGTAAACCACCGGATTGCCACTCCATATCACCCACAAACAAGTGGGCAAGTAGAAGTGTCCAACAGGCAAATCAAAGAGATTTTGCAAAAGACGGTAAGACCCGATAGAAAAGATTGGTCAACCAAACTTAATGATGCTTTATGGGCTTACCGAACCGCTTTTAAAACACCTATTGGCACTACTCCTTACCGGTTGGTTTATGGGAAGGGTTGTCATCTTCCAATGGAGTTAGCACATAGGGCATTATGGGCCGTTAAGACTGTTAACATGGATTTTGAGAATGCAGGCAAAGAAAGGAAGTTGCAATTGTGCGAATTGGAAGAATTAAGAAATGAGGCTTATGAATGTGCATCAACCTATAAAGACAAGATGAAAGCGGTTCATGATGCCAAATTGAAGAAGAAGGTGTTCGAAGTTGGCCAAAAGGTTTGGCTTTACAATTCAAGACTCAAGTTCTTTCCCGGAAAGCTCAAGAGCAAATGGATGGGTCCATATGTTGTCACAAGAGTTGGAAAGTTTGGAGAGATTGAGATTGAAGATCTAAAAGATGGTGTGAAGCAAATGGTAAATGGACACCGTTTAAAGCCGTATTTGGATGCAACCGACATCAATGGAGCTACAAAGGAAATGGTGAACTTCATCTCAAGTCCACCATCCTATGAGGTTGTTTGAACATCATTTGAGGTAATGTCGGGCTGAGGACAATAAACTTAGCGCTAACCGGGAGGCAACCCGTTGTTTGTTTGATTGTTTATAGCTTCAAATTCGGTACGTTTTCATTTTCGTTTCAATTTTGTTTAGTTGTTTTGGTATTTTTGTTGCATAATCACACAAGAAACTTAATTCTCAGCACCGATGCTTGAGAATTAAGTTGGGGAAGGTCGGTTGGGTGAAAAAGTAAATCGTTTTGCAATTTTTCGAGCCGATGAACTCATTTCTAATTTCGGGTGTACATTGGGGACAATGTACCTTTAAGTTGGGGAAGGGAGTTTAATTTTGATATAATTGCAAGTTCTTAAAAGTTGTTTGTGGCTGTAGTTAAAAAAAAAAAAAAGTCAATAAAAGTCAACATGGGGCGTAAGCTACGGCCCTTGGGGCGTAGGTTACGGTCCCCTGGAATGTTGAAATGGACCTTACACCAAAAACTCACTGTTTACGGCCCACTTTACGCCCACCTTACGCCAGAAATGCATTTTCTAGATAGGCGTAAGGTACGCCACCTTTGGGCGTAAGTTACGGCAGCACAAATCAGACCGAGCGTAGGTTACGGCGTGACCAGGCGTAAGTTACGGCTGTTGAAAATAAACGAGGAAAGGTTTTGGGCGAGCGTAACTTACGGGGTCTTTCAGCGTAAGGTACGGTAAGTCTAAAATAATGGGGCGTAGGTTACGCCGGTCTTCGGCGTAAGTTACGCTAAGTACCAGGGTCGAATTTTTTATTTTTTTAAAAAAATCAGAAAAAGATCTTTTAATTATAACCACACAAAAAACTGAATTGCTTTTCACTCTTCACCCACATATCAGTCGACTCTCTCTCTCTCTATTTCTTCTCCATCCCCAAATTTTCTTCCAAGAACCCTAATCTTCAATCAACCATATCTCTTTCAATCTTCCATCAATTTCAACAATTTTTGGGTCTAAAGTGCATAACTTTTCAAGGGCTACAAAACCCATATAATTGTTTGTTTAATTTCAGATTATTTTTCAAGATTCAAGTGAGAGTAATTTCGAATTTTTCTTAATTTCTTCTTAATTTTGCTTTTAATTCACTAATATTTGCTAAAGTTTGTTACTTTTTCTTAGTTTTGTTGTTAAGATGAAAAAAGCAGCAGGGAAATTCATCAAGAGCTTAAGCAAGAAAGGTGATTCTTCATCGAGTCAACAACCAAGCAAGAAGAAAAGGCCAATGGTTCAAGATGAATCATCAGCATCAGAAGAAGAAGAAAGAAACTCACCACAGGCAAGTGATGAGATGGAGGTTGAGAATGAAAAACCCGAATGGAGACAAGGTATGCCCTTATGTAATTTACCCGATGAATGGCAGTTGATTTTATTTAAAGAAAAAATGGCTGAGGCTAGGAATTTGATGGATCAATTGTTGGGTGAGAGAACACTTGTCTTGTCCGAATTTAGAGGGTTTGGGATGGTAGAAGTGTTTGAACAAATGGGTTGGAAACAAGTGTTAACTTGGAGTAATGGTGATCATGCGGAGATTTACTTAGATGGGATTATTAATTGGTTGGGTACTTTAGAGTTGACTCCAGGAAATAACCCCCCGGTGACTTCTAAGTTAGTAGGCACGGTCAATGGAAAAAAGGTAACAATGTCTTTTGCTACCTTAGATAAGATAGCTAAATTTGACACGGGTGCTACTTCGGGGAGGGCTTTTGATTATGTTGATGAGAAGTACTTAACAGGGGTAGAAACACCGGATAATTGGCTTGATATGTTGGCTGAGGTTTTTGTTGTCCCACAAGAAAATATAAGCACAACCTTTAGGATGGAACGTTCTTTGTTGAAGCCATTACCCCGGTTGATAATGTCAATTTTGAGTTGGAATGTTTGCCCTCGCACTAGTGATAAGAGCATGATTAGGCACCATGATGTTCTGGTGTTATATGCCTTGGTCACAGGGAATCTAGCTTTGTCGTTTAGGCAGATTGTGATGTCTAACATCTGGGATGCAAGGAACAAAAGAAACAAACTTGTCATTCCTCACCCGAAACTCATTGCCCGTCTCCTCCAAATCCATAAGGTAGTCCCAAAGGAGACCAATATGGAGTATTTGAGTAATACTCCTTACAATATGAAAAGACTGTTGAAAGGGAATGAGTGGGAGTTTCAGGATCACCCACAGTTTAAACTTCTCAAGGATTTGAAGAGTGGTGGTTATCTGATAGCTCCAAAGGCTGGGATTACTAGGGAGGAGGCGATAGAACAAATGGAGCAAATGGGTGTTAATCAGAGGGGTGAAGCGAGTAGTGCTAGAGGGAGTTTTGAAGGGAGAAGAGATGGTTTGTTGGGTTCTGGATTTGGGGGTACTGGACCGAGCTTTGGTTATGAGCAGCCAAGTGATTATAGTCAGTGGACATCATATGAGAGGAGCATGTGGGATATGACTGCTCAGCAGGGGGTACAGCGGAGGAGTTATGAGTTAGGGATGGCTTATGCTCATGAACAAGATAGAAGACAACAGTTTGATTATTTCGAGCAAGTGCGCCACCACCAGGACCACATTGCAGGACTTGATTATGTGGAGACTCCTCCTGCATATGATTATAGGCAGCCTTATGTTTCCACCGCCCATCCATATTATCCTCAGAGCCACGATTCTGAGTGGTTCCCGAGACATTCTTGTGTTGGACGGGTTGAGGGGAGCTCGAATGATCCACCACCAGCAGCTTCTGATCCATTTGAGGCCCAATCTCTATATCAGGGCCTAATGGAGTCGATCTTTGGACGACGGTGATTGGTACCTTCCATTTATCTCTCTGTTTTTCTTGTGTGACTATGTGATTATGTGTTTATTTTGTGTTTTTGCATTTTCAATTTCATAGGTAGATTTCATTTTCTTGTTGATTTCATTTATGTTTTTAGTTTAGATGTTGATTTACCTTCTTGTGATGCGGAATTGAATCAAAGAGACAAAATATTCGAGTTATATTAGCTATACATGGTTGTAAAATGAGATTTTCTGGTGATTGGATTTGTACATGTAAGTGGGGCTAGGTAGTGTAGATTAGATTGCATGACATGGTTGACTTATGAGCATCTTGATAGAGTTGCTAGCAAGTAAAAACATACAAATGTGCAAATATGGGTAATATGCCAATTGTGAGCTCCAATGCATGTATCACACTTTATATATCCGTTATATCCTTCAATTTAATGAGAGAAAAAGCCTCGTCAATGATTGGTTAGATTGTTAGCGTAGCTTAAATTATCATGATGATCATATTGTGTGAACCATTATTGTACACTAGGTTAGAACTAGTGCACTTATCGTGTCGAGACCTCTAGCTTAGATTATGTGCTTAAAATCACAAAACAATCATACAATTCAATCCATATTCCACTTCACCTCGTCATGAAATTCGTTAATTGTTCAAAGTTGTGTTGTTTATGAAGAATCGAAAGAAAGAACAAAGTCAAAGTCAAAATTGCAAAATCCGGTTGAAAAGTCAAAGTATATGGTCATAAACGAAAACCAATTCAATTATCCATGTAAAGTTGATCAAAAAGAGAATCAAAAGTGAAATGTTCCAAAATCATTCTAGTAAATCGCCCAAATGAGAATCATTACCGTGTTTCATTCCATATTTCCATCAATTTTGTATGAATACCGAAGTGATAGTTTGAGTTATGAGGTCTTGGTTCGATTTGTGTACTAGCCTATGACTTTTAGTGTTGCAATAATAGGTTGTGAGCTTCAAATATACATATTAGCACATCTTTTGCTAAATCACTCAAAATATGAACCGAGGGGAGTGCAAATTGTGAGAAGTGTGGTACAAGTGTTGTGGCAAACTTGAGGTTTATTAGGTTTAATTGCACCTTTATATATTTCTATTTGCTAGTCGTAAATCTTTTGATAGTTGTAAGTCTTATGAGTTGATTGTGTTATGTGATTTGGTTTGCATTGCTTAGTTTCGCCCAAGTGTACTTTGAAGATTACTTGAGGGTTGAGTTTTACATGCATGTATAATGGATATAACTCCTATATGGTGTGTCTTTGGTGATAGGAAGTATTATAGGATTGTAAATTAGCTTGTCACATAATGAATGTCTTTTTCGGGACGAAAAAGGATTAAGTTGGGGAATTTGATAAACGCCTAAAAGACATGATCTTAATGGATAAAATCGGATTGTCTTGTGCATGTTAATAGACGATTAGGGCGTTTTTATGTTTGTTTAAGTGTTTCAGGTTCTAAGTGCTTAGTTGGACTAATTGGGTCGAAAAGGAAGTCGAATGAAACTCAAAGTCAAAGAAAGTCAAATTCTGGAATTCTGGAAAACTGAAGTTATAAAGGGCGTAGGTTACGCCAGTCTTGGCCGTACCTTACGCCAGGCAAAATTGAAGTAGGCGTAGCTTACGCTGGAATCAAGCGTAGCTTACGCCAGGTGAAGATCAAAGATACAACAAGCGTACCTTACGCCCAGGATTGGCGTAGGTTACGCTGGGCAGATTTACAAGGGGCGTACCTTACGCCCAGATTGGGCGTAGGTTACGCCAGCCACTGATCAGAAGTCGAATTTTAAGGGTTTTAATTGTAACTTGGGGTAACTAATCATATACGAATGAACACACACACAAGCCCTAATCTCTGAGTTTTAGAGCAGCAATACACTATTCCCAAGCCCCAAAATCATCATCAATTCATATTTCAAAGGAGATGACAATCCAAATTGAAGATTCATTGATGAACATGGAAGGCTAATTCTCTCTAGATCATTCTTATGTGAACAATTATGTAAGACAATTGTATTCAACCTTTCTTATATTTATGTTGGATTAGATGTTTAATTCTTAATTGTGTTTTACATCTAATGTTGTTTGGATTTGAATGAATGATTACATGTTTTTAACCTTGAATGATTTCCATCTATCTTTTGGTTTCAATTTATTGTTAATCATTAATTATTGGAATAATCTCTTATTAATTGTAATCTGATTTTTGAATAGAGAATTTAGTTGTGTCAATTACTTGGTTTCATTATCATTAATCATCACAACCTAATTAATCGGTTCCTGAAATTCATTCATTCCAAATTATAACGAATCATGTCTATGTGATTTCCAACGGATATAAGTTAGGTTATACTTTTGAAAACATAATTGGGATCATAAGAATGGTCTTACCTGTTTATTATTAAATTCTTGTGTTAAGTTTATGATCATTTCTAGTTTAATCAAATCAATCCAAAACTCAATTCTAAGTTTATGCCTAGTTTAAATACATTTTGTAACTTATTTGACACTTTCCCATGATTCCCTGAGGATACGATACTCTACTTACCCGTACTAAATATTGGTATTTAGTTTTATTTTTGATCGGCTCAACGACAATGCCATTCAATGAAGTTCAAGAAGATGTGGTCTTTTGGTCGAAAGAAAGAAATGTGATAGAAAAAGGAATGTTTTTTCAAAGCAAGGCGGAACTTGTATACGCTGTAAGACTTTGGAACATAAGAGAAAACAGAGAACTAATTGTTCAAGATACGAGGCCACAGTTTTGGAAAGTACAGTGCATGACCAGGGGGAAGAATTATCGTGGTGTTATGGACCGGGTCCCGTGTAGGTGGGTTGTAGTTGGATCTAGCAGAAACAGGTTAGGATTGTTTCAGATCACAAAGTGGGTGGAGAGTCACAATTGCTATGGAGAAGTGACTAATAACAACAACCGATGTATGACAGCAAGTATGATAGCTTCTGAAATTTTGGACCAGGTGCGGGAGGATTTAACTTATAAAGTCAGACACATCCAGGCGCAAGTAAAAACAACTTTCAATGTCGATGTGACCTACACCAAGGCGTGGAATGCAAGAAGGATAGCTATTGAAAGGTTGTATGGAACTTGGCCGAGTAACTTTGATGCATTGCCCAAGTATATTGCTGAATTACAACGTGCTAATCACACTGTTGTAGAATGGCTCCATTCTCCAACCAGTTCAAGCCATATACAAACATTCAAGTTTGTATTTTGGGCATTTGGACCGGCAATTAGGGCATTCCAACGTTGTATTCCAGTGATATTTGTCGATGGCACTCATTTGAAAGGCAGCTACAAGGGTAAGTTGCTAACTGTAGTGACGAAGAACGCCAATGGACAATTGTTGCCTGTCGCTTATGCCTTGGTTGATGAAGAGTCTAACGAAAGTTGGGGATGGTTTTTAAATCTCTTTCAAGAGCATGTCGGATCGCAGCGGCATGGTGATTTGTGTATCATTTCAGACCGTCACCAAGGCATAATTAATGCAGTGAACGAAATTGGGTGGCATCATAGGTATTGTTTGAGGCACGTTTGTAGCAATGTCAACTCGCACTTCAAGGACAAGAGAATCAAAAACTTGGCTTGGGTTATCGGTTCCACATCCCAACAATCCAAGTATTCTTGGGCGGTGGATGTAGTAAGAGGTGAAGCAGAGGGGGTTTGGCCGTATTTGAGAAACATTGGTTTGGATAAGTGGACTCTAAAGCACGACTCGGGACTTCGTCGTTGGGGTAACTTAACGACAAACGTTGCCGAATGCCAAAACAATATCCTTGGAAAGGCTCGTATGCTACCTATTAGAGCTTTAATTGAGTCGACTTTTACTTGGACAAGAGACCATTTTGTCAAGCAATACCGGAAGGCCACCAATTGGAACCCACCACTAGCTCGCAAAATGTGGAAGGTTTTTCAGATGCGTGAAAGAGCCTCAACAAGCCATAGGGTGGAAGTGTATGATGAACGAACAGGAAATTACACGGTCAGAACAAACCAAAGAAATGCACAAGGCGAGTACACATACAATGTTGTCATGCGGAGAATAGGAAAAAATGCTCTTGTGGAGCTTGGCAGCATCAAAGGTTTCCATGTTCTCATGCCATTGCTGTTTGCGGATATAGAGAGGAGAGAGCTGCTAATCTTCCTAGTAAGAGGTACACAACTAGGACGTGGATAAATCAGTATAATGCTGCACTTGCCCCCCTCCGAGACGTGCATTACTGGCCGGAGGTAGATTGGAAGATCCAGGGAGACCCGGCAAAACTGGTCACGCATAGGGGTAGGAGACGCACCAGACGGTACAGGAACGAGATGGATGAGAGTTCTACCAGCAGATCTTCAACCTCAAGACAACAAGCTAGGTGTGGCATTTGCAACGGATTGGGTCATAATAGGAAGACATGCACTCAACTATGAATATGACAATAATCTTGTCGCTTATCTGTTTCCGTTTTTGTGTGTGTTGTTTTAATCCGTTTTTTTCTGAATTCCTAGGTGTTTTCATGTAACATGACAACTTTCAATATCAAATTTATGTTTGTTTTTTCTTATTAGGTATCCTTGTCACTTTATAATAAAAAACATATATGGCGAAACAATTTACTTTATTTAAAACCGAAACGATTACATAAAAACGATTACATAAAACGATTACATAAATAAGTCATAATCCGAATTAACAAAACGGGAATCAGTGGAGTCGAATGAACTATCACCATCATTACGGTGAATGTATTCACCGGGCTCATAGGCTGGGGCTGCAGCTTCAGGGTTTCCTGTTACGTATTCCTCTCCCGGGTCAGTCACGTAACCATCAGGGCGACTACCAACTGAGCGAAATTCACCAGTAAAGGTATACGCGTGCTGAATCGTGCTCCTAATTGAGGACTCGGCAAAAGTAAGATGGTTAATGGTTATTTGCAACCATTGGACCTTCTGCTGCAGGTAGGCCTCGTACCTCCTGTCTATTTTGGTCGGTTGGACCACTGTTGCACGTTCTGCAATCTCAGCCTCATAGTCCGACTTTCTCGCCTTCAAACGCTCAATTATAGATGTCACCGCCTCTTTACGGTCGTTATCATCACTCATGTGACTCCAAACGCTGTTTGAGGCTCCAAACCGTGTAATATTTGGGAATGAATCACCACCAGAAGATGATTGACCTGCCATTTCTGTAAATATAAACTGTTTTTTTTTAAGTGGGATACGTTATTTTTAAATGTTAAGGAAATGGGATGGAGTATGTATATATAAACCAAGTTGCATGCAATTTTTTGTCGTATGTGGCTCGAACCCGGTAGTGGCAAAACCGGGTTCAGGCTAATGTCACAATCACACTGTATAGGTCAAACGATTCCCTGCACGTATCACATCACCCTGAAACCGGTAATGGAAATACCGGTTTCAGGCAAGTTTTATTGAACCCGGTAATGGAAATACCGGGTTCGGGTCAAAAATCCGAAACCGGTATTTCTATTACCGGTTTACCCATTTGCACAAATTTTTTTTTAAGTGGGATACGTTATTTTTAAATGTTAAGGAAATGGGATGGAGTATGTATATATAAACCAAGTTGCATGCAATTTTTTGTCGTATGTGGCTCGAACCCGGTAGTGGCAAAACCGGGTTCAGGCTAATGTCACAATCACACTGTATAGGTCAAACGATTCCCTGCACGTATCACATCACCCTGAAACCGGTAATGGAAATACCGGTTTCGGGTCAAAAATCCGAAACCGGTATTTCTATTACCGGTTTACCCATTTGCACAATTTTTTTTTTCCGAAAACTTGTTTGACAACACATCCTTGAAATACGACCGTTTCAAAAAAAAATTCGAAATAAATATATAAAAGCAAGAAACCATGATTTACCATTTACCAGGGGATAAGAAGGTGATAGAAACATATCAAAACAACCGTTTCGGTTTTGGCAGGGGATAAAGGATGATCAGAGCGATGGAGAAGATGAAAATTATGGAGAAGTGTATCTGCAGCGTTGACTTTTTATTTTAACAGGTAAAATTACTCTGTGAATGAATTTAAACGGTCAGGATGAAACTTATATTTAATTTTTTCTCTCAGCTCTACCACTCCATTCTTGAGTTTTAAACCAATAGAGAAGAAAGGAGATGATTAGATAATGAAAGAATAGGAAAAAAAATAATGAATAAAATGCATTCTTGAGTTAATGGGAAGGGAAGAGAAAAATATATATTTTTACACAAGTACCCTTTTGATTGCATTTATATTAGTGTTTTGTTGAAGGTTAGAGTGGTAATTACACACAAAAGTTTTTCTTTTCCTTCCAAATCTGGCCAATTTGTCAAGAAAATTTTTGGGTTTAAAACCTTCAGATTATCCTATCATTTCTTTTCCTTTTTTTGATTAGAAAAACTCAAGAATGAAAAAATAAGGTATTTTCTAAGCATTTCTTTTCTTATCCCTTACAAAATAAACTCTAGAGTCATAAATATATATAATACTTCACTCCTTTTGAAGAAATGGCACGTATACATCGCCAACATCATTGGTGAGTTTTATATGCAGCCCGTTAATTATAGGACATAAGTAAAAAACCAACCATAAATAGATAGATCGTTATCTGGGAGAACTTGATACCTTGAGATTTTGGGTTTAAATTTTATTTAAATGCTCCCAAAAACCATATGGGTTTTCCCAAAAATAGATTGATATATAAAGAGTCATGTCGCTGGGAAATTAGAAATAAAAATACTCCAAGTAATAAATATAACAAATCATTAACTCCAAATATCACATACCTTTTTGCAAGTCATCGGCATTTTACAACTGCTGTTGTCTTGTATATGAATTTTGACTAATGTTTGTGGTAAACTGCTATGGAAGCACATGTAATCATTTTTGTAATCAAGAAGACCAGAAGAATTTCTTATAGTCAAACGGTGTGGCCTCCGTTTGACTAACCATAGATAATCAGTGTGTTAAATATGATAAGTTGCATCGTTTAAATAATCCAGTAATCTAAATAAACATTTTTAGTAAGTTACATGCATTGAATATGCATTTTAGGCAACTTTCCAGCCCGTTGACTGTTTCCTGATAAGCTATTCTCGTACGGTTTTACCTGTTTAGTTCGTTATAGATAATTCCATCTGAATTGCCCATTTTTAATAAGTAAATGGGTCGAACTTATACACTTTAGTTATATGAAATGGATATCTTCAATGTCTACTTCCTTGGTTGGCAAATCTAATCATAAAGATGTGGAAGAAAGCACCAGTTGGTTATTTAATTTATACTGCGGAAACAGGAGGTTCATGGGATATTGTTACACATGAATCACCGGTCTGCAAGTTCTTTACATAACTTTGTCTCTTCTTGCAAAGGAATAGAAGAATATGACTTATGTAAGCCCTGTTTTTTTTTGGTGCTATCCATGTGTTCAGTTTTATGGAATAAGAAATATCATTTTTTATTATTATTTAGACATAGGTTTTAGTTGGTGCTGCTCAACAAAGTGCAGTATATTCTGCATTACTTGCTTTGCTCATTTTCAGATGGGCAACCAAGCTGTTTGTCAATGTTATTCAGGTACTATAATCATCTTTCACACTCTTTCGATTATACTGATCCAGTGGCTCTGCTATATTACTATGCTTAGTTTTATCCTTTTTTGTTTACGGGCCTTGTGGTAGTAGCATTTTAAAGAGGTGGTAACTAGAGGTAATGTAGTCACTTAAAATCAACAACATTGCATCCAAGGAGCTAAATGAAATAACTAGTTATTTCGGTGGCCAGTCTTCGGTTTCACACCAAGATTTGTATTTTAAAAAATGTTTATATTTTCTTTTGAAAACTTAAATAATTCATACATATTCCATCATCTAAATAATTTTGGTTTAACTTCTTTTTAAATTATCCGCATATTATGCAGGTTAATAAGCTAATTTTATTTATTTGAAACATAAGGTATAATATTCCGAGAATTTTAGTAATATATTTATGTTTGTTTTTGCACACTAAGTAATTTGTTACAAAAAAACTTTAAGGTGGCTATATACATTTTGTGAGAAATGTTCATTTAAAAACTAAAATTTCCGTGAAAACTAGAAAATTGGCCAAAACACATTGTGATCTGAACTTAACACAATGTGTTTTCTAAAAACACATTGTGTTAAATTTCAAATCACAATGTGTTTTTGATAACGCGTAAAAACCAGAAAATAGGTCAAACACACTGTGATTTGAAACTCAACACAATGTGTTTTTAGAAACACATTGTGTTAAGTTCTGATCACATTGTGTTTTGGCCTGTTTTCAAATGATCACAATCCTTGTATTTATCAAAACTAAAAAATGTTTTAATAAATTACCACATATATATTTGAGAATAGGCACAACTTCAGTGCGAAATACGTTTTTATAAAACTTTTATTAATATGCTCGGGTTAAACCCGGGTTAATTAGCTACTTTTTATATTAAATTTTAAAGGTAACTAAAAATGAAACTTTGGCCCTTCAAAAAAAAAAAGAGAAAATTACATTTTTCATCCCTGAACTTTACACGTTTTGCACTTTTCGTCCTTAAAGTGAAAAAATAGCAAAAAAACCTTAAACTTGACACTTTTTTCACTTTTCGTCCCTGCAATAACGGTGTTAGTTTTTCTTCGTTAAGGTTGCCAACATTCGTTAGTTTTTTGTTCACTTTTCGTCCTTCCAATTTTTTTCACTTTTTTTTCATTTTAATAATTTCAAAACTGCCAAATGGTGTATAAACTGTATTTGAAAGTAGAGTAAGAGACATATTACAAAAAAAATTTATATATTTATATTTATCAAAATATATTTATTGAAATTTAGATAACACAATATACTTAACAAAAGCATTATAGTATAACTGTGGGTTGGTTTGATGATTTGTAAAGTTCAATAATCGAAAATGTTAGAAAAATAATTTACGTATATATGTTTAATTAGATATGATCATAATAAATATAATACTAATTTTAATAATACTAAAAGTATGAATATTTATTTGTATTAACATTAACGTGGGATGGTTTGGGATAATTATTTTATTCGCAACTTTTCGTTTGTATAGCTCATGTTCTCACACACTATATTTGCAATTTTTAGTCTTGACATGAGTTTGTTACAACTTTCGTCCGTAGATTCGATTCGACCCTTCGATGCCTTATTACTTCTTATGATTTGAATTCGGGCTTATCTTATTTGGATTTTTCGAATTATTTGAATTATGGCTTTGCCTTATTTGAATTCTTTGAATTAATTATTCGAATTGTGGCTTTGCCTTTTTTGAATTATTTGACGTGATTTGGTTCAAGGACTTCCGAAAAAGTCAAGCTCAACCTTCGCTTAAGTGGTCGAGTTCGATCGTTGTTTCATGAGCCCGAGATAATTTTTGTTATTTGTCTTACGATTTTGATTGAGGCTTGCCTTGTTTGAATTTTTGAATGATTTGGATTTGGCTTTGCCTTCTCTGAATTATTTGAATAATTTGAATTGTGGTTATGTCTTATTTAAATCGTTTGATGAATATGTAAACGAACTCGAGTTCGATTTTTCCATGGCTTACAACTTGTTCATGTATGAGATGTGCATGTAACTTTGTTTTTGATTCGAAATTATGGCTTTCTAATCGTTGTATCTAAAAATTTCGATTTGTGGTCTGATAAGTCGAGTACGACCTCGACTGTTTATGGGTCGAGTTCGATATCTATATGACCGATTTGCTTCCGGTTCTTGTATGTGATGTACTTGCAACTTGATAATGTGTGGCTTGTCAACTTTGTGTTTATTAGATCTTGTTGGCTGTGGGCATGGTCAAGTTCGACATTCATGACATGGTTCGAGACTGATAACATCATGCACGAGTTCGATCTGTTGGTTGTATTTTACTTGCTTTTTGGGGTATAGAAAATTTTCAAGCTTCTGGTGTAGCTTGTTTATGGGTATATCTAGATAATTATTTATAGAATTGTTTTAAGCCGACACTATGTAAGTTTAAATTGGGGATTTTTGGAGTTCACGTTTTCGATTGATGGCTTTTAAAATTGTTGAAGTATATGGATTATTTAGATGTATAATTAAGTTGTTACTTAAGCGTTGAATTTGTCTAATAACTAGGTACATTTCTAGTTTTTGTTTTAATCGTTTAAGTTGGTAGGATTTAGATACTACGTTGAATTTGGTTCTAAATATACTTCAGAGAATTCATGAGGGCTATTTGATGAGTTCTCCAACTTGTTCAATTTTTGGGTCCGAACAAAAACTTCTTTATCGTGGGAAACAAAATCGAAAAAAATATAATCCCTAATTGTTGAAAGAATAGTCTAATCACTTTTTATATAAAGTTGAGGGACTAAACTTGTATGTTTAGAACTTGTTATGCAGGAAAGGATTGAAGCTGTTAAAGACTTAAAAGAGAGGGACTAAAAGCTGGAAGATAGAAGACTTGAGGGACTGAAGTGTTTCTTGGTGAAAGTGTATGAGTATATATATACTCATATGCCTCAATTAGGGATTTTAACCCTAATATTTCTGTGCAGCCTTATTTTTCGATATTCATATTTTTCTCTCTATATTCAATCTATATTCAATCATTGTATAATCTAAGGTATCGATCTTGTAATAGAACTATTATCATTTAGATAATAGATCCTCGACAGATTAGCTGGAGAGGATATTGAGTGGTTGATTATCGTGTGTGTTTCTGATTGAGATCAGATTATTGTGAATATTTTAGATTCAGAATTTATTTGAGAATAAATTCATAATTTCTTCATGGTATCAGAGCCAGGTTACGAAAAAACGTAATCGTGATTAATCAAAATTAAAATTATCTAATAATAATTTTAGGGTTTTGTTGATCGATTTTGGGGTTTTTTGTTTTAGATCTGGTATTCAAACGGCGTATGATTATCTAAATCACCGTTTGATTGTCTAGATTCGATTGTGTTCTGAAAACCCTAATTTTTTGAGAAAAATTAGGGTTAGGGTTTCAAGATCTTATTGAAGAATATTTAGGTTTATTTTATTGATTAAAGATAATCAATAAATAAACCTAATCTCCTGGTTGTTTCCGCTGCAGATTGCTTCTGATCCTGCTACGGTTATTGACTAAGTGAATCAATAACTAGTAGGATTCCATCTTCTGTTTCATCCAAAAGCGCTGTTTGCACTTTCCTTCCCTATCTCTTTATATTTTCTATTTTTTGTTAAAAAAAAAATCGGTTTATTATCTTATTCTCATTCAAAACAATTGTGTTAAACTTGACCTACCTCCGTGAGAGGCAAGGAATCCTGTCCCTGACACTTTTGGGAGATAAGATTTATTTTCAAAATATATATATATATTTTTTTTTTTTTTTTATTTCTATATATATATATATACTTTTTTAATTTTTTGTTCTTTTTTGGTAAGTAATTAAGTTTAATTACTTGTGTGTGGCTGTTAATTGAGATTAACTTGCTTACCTGCTCTTATTTGTTTGTTGCTGTTAATTGAGATTAACTTTATTATTACTTATTTGTTGATCATTATCTGAACTATTTGCTAAAATGGATGATGATAATGCTAGGAATTTTGGTTATGGTTATGAAACTGATAATTTTGAGTTAAATGATGACAATGTGACTTAGATAAGTAAGCTTGATGTGAGTCATCCTCTTCATTTGCATCCTAATGATTCTGCTTCTTTGACTGTTGTGTCTATCAAACTTAAAGGTACTGAAAATTACTCTGTTTGGTCTTGTGCTATGTTACTTGCTCTTGAAGGTAAGAATAAAACAGGTTTTATTGATGGTACATGTAGAAGGTCAAATATTGATGAAGTTTTAGGCAGACAATGAGATAGAGTTAATGCTGTTGTGTTAGGCTGGATTTTAAATTCAATATCTGAAGAACTTTTTCTTGGTCAGATTTTTTCAAAAAGAGCTTCTCATGTTTGGAATGAACTAAAAGAGACATATGACAAAGTAGATGGGTCTGTAACTTTTAACTTGCATCATAGGATTAATTCCTTATCTCAAAATGGTTCTACTCTTGCTGAATATTATCATAAACTTAATGCTTTGTGGAAACAGTTTGATGCTTTAGTTAAGTTACCTAAATGTACTTGTCATGCTGCTGAAGACTTTAAAAGGCATAATCAGTTAATAAAATTAATGCAGTTTCTTATGGGTTTAGATGATTCTTATATGCAAATTAGGAGTAACATTTTAACTAAAGAACCTTTGCCTAATGTGAGAAGTGCTTATGCAATAATATCTAGTGAAGAGTCACATAGGGTTCTTGCTTCTGGTAACTCTTTAAATGGTTCAAATAAAACTCAAAATTCTGTGTTTACTTCAAATGTGCCTTCTAAGTCTAATTTCCAAAGGTTTCAATCTAAAACTGCATCTAATTTTAGACAATTTGATAAAAGAGGAAGTAGTTCTGGTTCTTCTATGATTTGTGAACATTGTGGTTTTAATGGACATACAATAGAAAAGTGTTTTAAAATAATTGGTTATCCACCTGATTTTGGTAAAAATAAATTTGGACAAGGTTTTAAAGGAAAGAATGTGTCAAGTAATAATACTGTTGACAAAAGTAGTAATAAGTCTGCTTGTTCTATGCCCTCTACTTCTTCTACTAGTTTTTCTGATGAACAGATGGCTACTTTAGTTTCTCTTATTAGAAGCAATTCTGAAAATGGAAAGAGTGTGCATGCTAACATGTCAGGTATAGTTGTTAACAATAGTAGATTTTTTAATGAAAATTTTGATAAATTTTTCTGTGCCAATAGTGTGTTGCATTCAAAAAAGGCTACTAATGGTAAAATTGTTGACTCTGGTGCAAATCAGCACATGACATATTCTGAAAAGTTTTTAACTAATGCTGTTGATATTTCACATTTAAAAATTAAGGTGTCACATCCTAATGGAACAGAAACTTTTATAACAAAAATTGGTAATATGCAATTAACTGAATTTCTTGTTCTTTATGATGTGTTAGTTGTACCTGAATATTGTGTTAGTTTAATATCTGTTCACAAACTTGCTAGAGACAGTAAATTAATTGTTGCTTTTGATGAGTTACATTGTTATATTTTAACTCAGGTTTTGAGGGCAGGGAAAATACTGGGGATTGGTAAACAATCTGGTGGACTATATTACTTTAATGAAAATCAAGGTACTGTTTTTGCTGGTAATGTTTCTCAACCAACATGTTTTGTGTCAAAATACATTTGGCATTGCAGGCTTGGTCACCCTGCAGACCAAGTTTTAAATGTTTTAAAAAACAATTTGGGTTTGACTAATACTGAACAAGATTTTGTTTGTGATATTTGTATGAGAGCAAAACAAGTTAGAGAACCTTTTCCTTTAAGTGATCATAAGTCTAAAGGGTTGGGAGATCTTGTTCATTTAGATGTTTGGGGACCTTACAAAGTCTCAAGTAAAGAAGGTTTTAGATATTTCTTGACTATTGTTGATGATTTTAGTAGGGCTGTTTGGGTTTATTTGCTTAAAACTAAGTCTGAAGTATATGATTCAGTGGTTTCCTTTCATAATTTGGTTAAAACTCAATTTTATAAAGTTATTAAAATATTTAGGAGTGATAATGGTACTGAGTTTGTTAATCATAAATTTGATGAGTTTTGTGTAAAAGAAGGAATCTTACATCAGACTTCTGTTCATTATACTCCTCAACAAAATGGAATTGTTGAGAGAAAACATAGACATTTGTTGAATGTTTCTAGATCCCTTCTTTTCCAAGGGGGGATACCTTTGAATATGTGGACTGAATGCATTCTAACTGCAACCTATTTGATTAACAGATTGCCTACCTCTGTGCTAAATGGAAAGTCTCCTTTTGATTTGGTGTTTAATAAGTCACCTTCTCTCAGTCACTTAAGAAGTTTTGGTTGTCTTGCTTATGCTACTGTTTTAAATATTAGTGATAAGTTTGCTAGTAGATCAGAAAAGTATGTTTTAATTGGATATTCTAATTTTAAGAAAGGTTACAAGTTATATAGCTTAGATAGTAAACAGGTTGTGTATTCAAGAGATGTAAAATTTTTTGAAGAAAATTTTCCTTTTAAACAAAAAATTTTTGAAAAATCTGAAAATTTGTTTAGTAATGATTTAAATCATGAATTTTTTTTGACATAAGCAACTTTGATAACCAGAATGAGATACCCAATGATGAAGAGAGAAGGAATGGTAATAGTCCTAGTAGGCATGGTAACTCTTCATCACATTCTGGCAGTTCTTTGGGATCACATGAGGAAACAAATTTACCTAATGATCCTATTGATTCTACTAATGTTGATGAAGTAGAAGCAGCCACTGAGGAAAACAATATTTCTGAGGGTAGTACTAACTCTGATGTTAGTTCTCATGATGAAAACAGAATTCAAAACATAAATCTCAGACAGTCTGACAGAATTAGACAATTGCCAAAACACTTTAAAGATTTTGTTATGAATGCTAATGTAAAATATGGCCTAGAGAAGTATGTGTCTTATGCAAACTTGTCTAAAGAAAATTTTTGTTTTGTCACTGAGTTAAATAAAAGTGTTGAACCTACCACATTTTTTGAAGCTTCTAAACATGCTTGCTGGAATGAAGCAATGAATAAGGAAATGGAGGCTTTATATAGAAATAACACTTGGGATGTTGTTGATTTACCTCTTAATAGAAAACCAATAGGATGTAAGTGGGTATATAAAATTAAGTATAAATCTAATGGAGAAATAGAAAGATACAAAGCTAGACTTGTAGCTAAGGGGTATAATCAAAAAGCTGGTGTAGATTATGAAGAAACTTTTTCACCAGTGGTTAAAATTGTAACTGTTAGATGTTTAATTACCCTTGCTGTTCAAAATAATTGGCCATTGTTCCAACTAGATATTAATAATGCCTTTTTATATGGAGATCTTAATGAAGATGTATATATGGATCTTCCTCCTGGGTATTTTGAACATTCTGAGAAGAAGGTTTGTAAGTTAAATAAATCTTTGTATGGGCTTAAACAAGCTCCAAGGCAATGGAATGAAAAACTCACTTGTGCATTACTTGAACATGGTTTTGTGCAAAGTTTAAGTGATTATTCTCTT
Source organism: Erigeron breviscapus (assembly GCA_034093135.1). Taxonomy (NCBI): domain Eukaryota; kingdom Viridiplantae; phylum Streptophyta; class Magnoliopsida; order Asterales; family Asteraceae; genus Erigeron; species Erigeron breviscapus. The sequence goes on along the minus strand of CM067174.1, from coordinate 98,435,168 downwards.
TTTGTAAAAAATGAGAATAAATTGTTTGTTGCAATTCTGGTTTATGTAGATGATATTATCATTACTGGTAATGATTCTAATGAAATTGAGAAGTTTAAGTTGTTTCTCAAGACAAAATTTTTGATAAAAGATTTGGGAAAATTGAAGTATTTTTTGGGAATTGAGATTCTTGATACTTCTAATGGTTTGGTTCTTACTCAAAGAAAGTATTGCTTAGACTTGTTATGTGAGTTTGGTTTACTTGGCAGTAAACCAAGTCATTCTCCAATGCAGCCTAATGTGGAGAGAAGAACAGGGCTACAGAACGGGGGGGGGGGGGGGGCGGGGTTTTTTTGTTTTTTTTTTTTTTTTTTTTTTTTGTTTTTTTTTTTTTTTTTTTTTTTTTTTTTTTTTTTTCTACCAAAGATGATCCTAAACTTGTTAATATCACTGAATATCAAAAGCTTATTGGTAAGTTAATTTACTTAACTACTACTAGGCCTGATATTTCATATACAGTTCATTGCCTTAGTCAGTTCATGCATTCACCTTTGAAGTCTCATTTAGATACTGCTCTTAGACTCTTAAGATATCTTAAGAGTTCTCCAGGTAAAGGTGTTTTGATTTCTAAGCACAGTACTATGAATGTTGAAGCATTTGTAGATGCTGACTGAGCAAGGTGTGTGGTTTCCAGAAAATGTGTTTCTGGTTACTGTTTATTTTTTTGTGGATCTTTGGTATCCTGGAAAAGCAAGAAACAGAATACAATTTCTAAGTCATCTGCAGAAGCAGAGTATAGAGCTCTGGCTTCTGTTACTTCTGAAATCATCTGGATTTTAAAAATCTTAAAGGACTTAAATTGCAATGTTTTAAGTCCTGTTGGTGTATTCTGTGATAGTAGTGCAGCAATTAAAATTGCTCATAATCCAGTGTTTCATGAAAGAACAAAACACCTTGAAATTGATTTACACTTTGTTAGAGAAAAGATTTTAAAAGGGGTGATTTGTACAAAGAAAATAGAGTCTGCAAATCAAATTGCAGATATCTTTACAAAGGCACTGGATACAAAAGAACACAAATTCTTGTGTTCAAAAATGAAACTTGTTGATGTTTTTCATGATAAGACTAAAGGGGGGTGTTGAAAGAATAGTCTTATCACTTTTTATATAAAGTTGAGGGACTAAACTTGTATGTTTAGAACTTGTTATGCAGGAAAGGATTGAAGCTGTTAAAGACTTAAAAGAGAGGGACTAAAAGCTGGAAGATAGAAGACTTGAGGGACTGAAGTGTTTCTTGGTGAAAGTGTATGAGTATATATATACTCATATGCCTCAATTAGGGATTTTAACCCTAATATTTCTGTGCAGCCTTATTTTTCGATATTCATATTTTTCTCTCTATATTCAATCTATATTCAATCATTGTATAATCTAAGGTATCGATCTTGTAATAGAACTATTATCATTTAGATAATAGATCCTCGACAGATTAGCTGGAGAGGATATTGAGTGGTTGATTATCGTGTGTGTTTCTGATTGAGATCAGATTATTGTGAATATTTTAGATTCAGAATTTATTTGAGAATAAATTCATAATTTCTTCATGGTATCAGAGCCAGGTTACGAAAAACGTAATCGTGATTAATCGAAATTAAAATTATCTAATAATAATTTTAGGGTTTTGTTGATCGATTTTGGGGTTTTTTGTTTTAGATCTGGTATTCAAACGGCGTATGATTATCTAAATCACCGTTTGATTGTCTAGATTCGATTGTGTTCTGAAAACCCTAATTTTTTGAGAAAAATTAGGGTTAGGGTTTCAAGATCTTATTGAAGAATATTTAGGTTTATTTTATTGATTAAAGATAATCAATAAATAAACCTAATCTCCTGGTTGTTTCCGCTGCAGATTGCTTCTGATCCTGCTACGGTTATTGACTAAGTGAATCAATAACTAGTAGGATTCCATCTTCTGTTTCATCCAAAAGCGCTGTTTGCACTTTCCTTCCCTATCTCTTTATATTTTCTATTTTTTGTTATAAAAAAAAATCGTTTTATTATCTTATTCTCATTCAAAACAATTGTGTTAAACTTGACCTACCTCCGTGAGAGGCAAGGAATCCTGTCCCTGACACTTTTGGGAGATAAGATTTATTTTCAAAATATATATATATATTTTTTTTTTTGTGTTATTGTAATTATTATATTATTATATGAATATATAATATATAGTTATACTTTTTAATTTTTTGTTCTTTTTTGGTAAGTAATTAAGTTTAATTACTTGTGTGTGGCTGTTAATTGAGATTAACTTGCTTATCTGCTCTTATTTGTTTGTTGCTGTTAATTGAGATTAACTTTGTTATTACTTATTTGTTGATCATTATCTGAACTATTTGCTAAAATGGATGATGATAATGCTAGGAATTTTGGTTATGGTTATGAAACTGATAATTTTGAGTTAAATGATGACAATGTGACTTAGATAAGTAAGCTTGATGTGAGTCATCCTCTTCATTTGCATCCTAATGATTCTGCTTCTTTGACTGTTGTGTCTATCAAACTTAAAGGTACTGAAAATTACTCTGTTTGGTCTTGTGCTATGTTACTTGCTCTTGAAGGTAAGAATAAAACAGGTTTTATTGATGGTACATGTAGAAGGTCAAATATTGATGAAGTTTTAGGCAGACAATGAGATAGAGTTAATGCTGTTGTGTTAGGCTGGATTTTAAATTCAATATCTGAAGAACTTTTTCTTGGTCAGATTTTTTCAAAAAGAGCTTCTCATGTTTGGAATGAACTAAAAGAGACATATGACAAAGTAGATGGGTCTGTAACTTTTAACTTGCATCATAGGATTAATTCCTTATCTCAAAATGGTTCTACTCTTGCTGAATATTATCATAAACTTAATGCTTTGTGGAAACAGTTTGATGCTTTAGTTAAGTTACCTAAATGTACTTGTCATGCTGCTGAAGACTTTAAAAGGCATAATCAGTTAATAAAATTAATGCAGTTTCTTATGGGTTTAGATGATTCTTATATGCAAATTAGGAGTAACATTTTAACTAAAGAACCTTTGCCTAATGTGAGAAGTGCTTATGCAATAATATCTAGTGAAGAGTCACATAGGGTTCTTGCTTCTGGTAACTCTTTAAATGGTTCAAATAAAACTCAAAATTCTGTGTTTACTTCAAATGTGCCTTCTAAGTCTAATTTCCAAAGGTTTCAATCTAAAACTGCATCTAATTTTAGACAATCTGATAAAAGAGGAAGTAGTTCTGGTTCTTCTATGATTTGTGAACATTGTGGTTTTAATGGACATACAATAGAAAAGTGTTTTAAAATAATTGGTTATCCACCTGATTTTGGTAAAAATAAATTTGGACAAGGTTTTAAAGGAAAGAATGTGTCAAGTAATAATACTGTTGACAAAAGTAGTAATAAGTCTGCTTGTTCTATGCCCTCTACTTCTTCTACTGGTTTTTCTGATGAACAGATGGCTACTTTAGTTTCTCTTATTAGAAGCAATTCTGAAAATGGAAAGAGTGTGCATGCTAACATGTCAGGTATAGTTGTTAACAATAGTAGATTTTTTAATGAAAATTTTGATAAATTTTTCTGTGCCAATAGTGTGTTGCATTCAAAAAAGGCTACTAATGGTAAAATTGTTGACTCTGGTGCAAATCAGCACATGACATATTCTGAAAAGTTTTTAACTAATGCTGTTGATATTTCACATTTAAAAATTAAGGTGTCACATCCTAATGGAACAGAAACTTTTATAACAAAAATTGGTAATATGCAATTAACTGAATTTCTTGTTCTTTATGATGTGTTAGTTGTACCTGAATATTGTGTTAGTTTAATATCTGTTCACAAACTTGCTAGAGACAGTAAATTAATTGTTGCTTTTGATGAGTTACATTGTTATATTTTAACTCAGGTTTTGAGGGCAGGGAAAATACTGGGGATTGGTAAACAATCTGGTGGACTATATTACTTTAATGAAAATCAAGGTACTGTTTTTGCTGGTAATGTTTCTCAACCAACATGTTTTGTGTCAAAATACATTTGGCATTGCAGGCTTGGTCACCCTGCAGACCAAGTTTTAAATGTTTTAAAAAACAATTTGGGTTTGACTAATACTGAACAAGATTCTGTTTGTGATATTTGTATGAGAGCAAAACAAGTTAGAGAACCTTTTCCTTTAAGTGATCATAAGTCTAAAGGGTTGGGAGATCTTGTTCATTTAGATGTTTGGGGACCTTACAAAGTCTCAAGTAAAGAAGGTTTTAGATATTTCTTGACTATTGTTGATGATTTTAGTAGGGTTGTTTGGGTTTATTTGCTTAAAACTAAGTCTGAAGTATATGATTCAGTGGTTTCCTTTCATAATTTGGTTAAAACTCAATTTTATAAAGTTATTAAAATATTTAGGAGTGATAATGGTACTGAGTTTGTTAATCATAAATTTGATGAGTTTTGTGTAAAAGAAGGAATCTTACATCAGACTTCTGTTCATTATACTCCTCAACAAAATGGAATTGTTGAGAGAAAACATAGACATTTGTTGAATGTTTCTAGATCCCTTCTTTTCCAAGGGGGGATACCTTTGAATATGTGGACTGAATGCATTCTAACTGCAACCTATTTGATTAACAGATTGCCTACCTCTGTGCTAAATGGAAAGTCTCCTTTTGATTTGGTGTTTAATAAGTCACCTTCTCTCAGTCACTTAAGAAGTTTTGGTTGTCTTGCTTATGCTACTGTTTTAAATATTAGTGATAAGTTTGCTAGTAGATCAGAAAAGTATGTTTTAATTGGATATTCTAATTTTAAGAAAGGTTACAAGTTATATAGCTTAGATAGTAAACAGGTTGTGTATTCAAGAGATGTAAAATTTTTTGAAGAAAATTTTCCTTTTAAACAAAAAATTTTTGAAAAATCTGAAAATTTGTTTAGTAATGATTTAAATCATGAATTTTTTTTTTACATAAGCAACTTTGATAGCCAGAATGAGATACCCAATGATGAAGAAAGAAGGAATGGTAATAGTCCTAGTAGGCATGGTAACTCTTCATCACATTCTGGCAGTTCTTTGAGATCACATGAGGAAACAAATTTACCTAATGATCCTATTGATTCTACTAATGTTGATGAAGTAGAAGCAGCCACTGAGGAAAACAATATTTCTGAGGGTAGTACTAACTCTGATGTTAGTTCTCATGATGAAAACAGAATTCAAAACATAAATCTCAGACAGTCTGACAGAATTAGACAATTGCCAAAACACTTTAAAGATTTTGTTATGAATGCTAATGTAAAATATGGCCTAGAGAAGTATGTGTCTTATGCAAACTTGTCTAAAGAAAATTTTTGTTTTGTCACTGAGTTAAATAAAAGTGTTGAACCTACCACATTTTTTGAAGCTTCTAAACATGCTTGCTGGAATGAAGCAATGAATAAGGAAATGGAGGCTTTATATAGAAATAACACTTGGGATGTTGTTGATTTACCTCTTAATAGAAAACCAATAGGATGTAAGTGGGTATATAAAATTAAGTATAAATCTAATGGAGAAATAGAAAGATACAAAGCTAGACTTGTAGCTAAGGGGTATAATCAAAAAGCTGGTGTAGATTATGAAGAAACTTTTTCACCAGTGGTTAAAATTGTAACTGTTAGATGTTTAATTACCCTTGCTGTTCAAAATAATTGGCCATTGTTCCAACTAGATATTAATAATGCCTTTTTATATGGAGATCTTAATGAAGATGTATATATGGATCTTCCTCCTGGGTATTTTGAACATTCTGAGAAGAAGGTTTGTAAGTTAAATAAATCTTTGTATGGGCTTAAACAAGCTCCAAGGCAATGGAATGAAAAACTCACTTGTGCATTACTTGAACATGGTTTTGTGCAAAGTTTAAGTGATTATTCTCTTTTTGTAAAAAATGAGAATAAATTGTTTGTTGCAATTCTGGTTTATGTAGATGATATTATCATTACTGGTAATGATTCTAATGAAATTGAGAAGTTTAAGTTGTTTCTCAAGACAAAATTTTTGATAAAAGATTTGGGAAAATTGAAGTATTTTTTGGGAATTGAGATTCTTGATACTTCTAATGGTTTGGTTCTTACTCAAAGAAAGTATTGCTTAGACTTGTTATGTGAGTTTGGTTTACTTGGCAGTAAACCAAGTCATTCTCCAATGCAGCCTAATGTTGCATTATCTACTATTTCTACCAAAGATGATCCTAAACTTGTTAATATCACTGAATATCAAAAGCTTATTGGTAAGTTAATTTACTTAACTACTACTAGGCCTGATATTTCATATACAGTTCATTGCCTTAGTCAGTTCATGCATTCACCTTTGAAGTCTCATTTAGATACTGCTCTTAGACTCTTAAGATATCTTAAGAGTTCTCCAGGTAAAGGTGTTTTGATTTCTAAGCACAGTACTATGAATGTTGAAGCATTTGTAGATGCTGACTGGGCAAGGTGTGTGGTTTCCAGAAAATGTGTTTCTGGTTACTGTTTATTTTTTTGTGGATCTTTGGTATCCTGGAAAAGCAAGAAACAGAATACAATTTCTAAGTCATCTGCAGAAGCAGAGTATAGAGCTCTGGCTTCTGTTACTTCTGAAATCATCTGGATTTTAAAAATCTTAAAGGACTTAAATTGCAATGTTTTAAGTCCTGTTGGTGTATTCTGTGATAGTAGTGCAGCAATTAAAATTGCTCATAATCCAGTGTTTCATGAAAGAACAAAACACCTTGAAATTGATTTACACTTTGTTAGAGAAAAGATTTTAAAAGGGGTGATTTGTACAAAGAAAATAGAGTCTGCAAATCAAATTGCAGATATCTTTACAAAGGCACTGGATACAAAACAACACAAATTCTTGTGTTCAAAAATGAAACTTGTTGATGTTTTTCATGATAAGACTAAAGGGGGGTGTTGAAAGAATAGTCTTATCACTTTTTATATAAAGTTGAGGGACTAAACTTGTATGTTTAGAACTTGTTATGCAGGAAAGGATTGAAGCTGTTAAAGACTTAAAAGAGAGGGACTAAAAGCTGGAAGATAGAAGACTTGAGGGACTGAAGTGTTTCTTGGTGAAAGTGTATGAGTATATATATACTCATATGCCTCAATTAGGGATTTTAACCCTAATATTTCTGTGCAGCCTTATTTTTCGATATTCATATTTTTCTCTCTATATTCAATCTATATTCAATCATTGTATAATCTAAGGTATCGATCTTGTAATAGAACTATTATCATTTAGATAATAGATCCTCGACAGATTAGCTGGAGAGGATATTGAGTGGTTGATTATCGTGTGTGTTTCTGATTGAGATCAGATTATTGTGAATATTTTAGATTCAGAATTTATTTGAGAATAAATTCATAATTTCTTCACTAATATATGTATATAATTGTTTGGTTGTGTAATTTGGGGATGAAATTGAAATCATGTTGTGTGATCGTTGAATAATGTGAAGATGAAGATTGGCGGCTTATGTGGCGACACGTCATTAATATCATTTATATAAATAATACAAAATGAATAACAAAGTGACTCGTATAAACGTTTTTGTCGGTTTTTTGTTCCCTACAATAGATAAGTTTTTTGTTTGGACCTGAGAAAAATAATATTTTGACCGAGTTGGAAGATTTTCTGATCAAATAGCTCTATTCATAAAGCTTCGAGATTGTGTTTTCCGGTTAATTTAAGAACTTAGATGACTTCGATAACTAAGGATTTCACAGAGGTAGGTTTTATTTTTTTATTTTAAGTTTGGTTCATTGAAAGTATACTTTTTTTACTAATTCTTATGTGAACTACGTGTTTTAGAATATTTTATTCTGTTAACTTATATTTTTCTCCTGTGCATTTTGGTTTTCTGATGTTTGTTTTGCAGTGGGGGTTGTTGAAGTTAAGTTTCTCTCAACTCATAATTGTAACAACCCTACTTTTTAAATATTATATATGTGCTAGTTATGTTGCCTATGATCTCGCAAGCCATAGTTATACTCGAAGCTAGTAGATAATGCCCCTAAATTAGCAATCTAAAGCTATTGTTCAATTCTAAATTCGATTTATAAAATACCATTGAACAAAATTTTTATAGATGATCAATCAAATTAGCTAAATAATAATGTAAGTCTCACAAGTTGAGATAACCATCAAAAATCCTTACGAAGGTCCAACAATCTACTCATTTAGCTAATTAAAGTAAATTTGGTCACGAGAATAAAATTTCTATTTCAAAATAGGTTTATAAGTTCATATGCGCACAAAAGAGTTTAAATCATAATTATATATATATATGCTTAAAATAAATACGAGTTTATAAATAAAGGCTTATGTAACAAATCAAGAATACAAAAATATATCCATACATATACATATACACGACATATATATAAATATATATACATACACATGCTAGAATAAACATTAACTTATACTACAAACTAATACAATTAACCTTACAAAAATACATATACATACACCTAACACATACATACATTTTTATACAACAAATTTTTATTAAAAAAAAATGTGAAAGACCCTCCATTTGCCCTAGAAGGGCCCCCCCCCTTCACACCACACACACCCAAATTCAAATCACTTACACTCATTTTACTCTTGGAACTCCCCACTCCAACACACACTTCTTACTCTTTTCACACACATAACATCTTTTCTCTCAAAAACTCTCCCTCCCTCTTTCTTTTCTCCTTCAAATTGGCCAAGCAAAAACAAAGCAAGAACAAGGCTAAATCTCATCTAAACTAGTATTAATAATAAAGGATTAAGTTAGATTACTAAAGGGTTATATCAAGCAAGGGTTTAAGGATTGTTTTTGGGTTAGATTAAGGGTTGTCGGAGGCTTCAAAGACCACGAAATTTCTGCCCATTTTCACCACCAAAACCAAGTTCAAGAGGGTATAATCTTCATCCTTTTTACTAGATCTAATCTTGTTTTTGTTTATATTCAAAGGTTTTATCAAAAACTCATACTTTCTTCTTGTTTTCTTTGTAATATACACTTAATGAGGGCAAAGTTGATAGGATCTTTCTTTCCATGCTCATGCATGTCGAATCTAAGAAGAAAGATCCAAGGATTCAACAAGTTTAAGACCCAAAAGTGTTGTTATAGATTAGTAGCTTTTAAAGTGATTTTCTTGTTGATAGATCTATATGTTTTTGTATATTTTTGAAGAGTATATTCTGAGATTTTTCATATAAAAGATGTTTTTATGTTGTTGAAAGTTTGATCTATAAAAGTTGATAGTAAAAAGTGTTGGTTTGAATGCATGTATGCTAGATTTAAGAAAGTTGGATCTTTTGTTGGATTATGAGATGGATATGGACTTGTTATAAGTGAAAAATATGTTAATATTAATATTCTGAAAAAATTGATAAAATATCAAGGATATAAAGCTTGAATCAAAACATGTTAAAATAAGCTAGAAATCATAAACCGAAAACACGCAAAAATGCATTTTGAGCACACACATGCACCATAATCTTATGACCAAGGAAATATGATAAACCTACTGGAAATAAGTTGAAATAAAAGTATAAAACTCAGATCTATTGGTTCATGACAACAATAAGCTCAAAAATCACCTTTTCGGGTCAAATAATCACTAACCGAAAGCACTAAATTGCACATATCACACCACCACCACTATCACGATTTTGGACACCCAAAATATGATGAACTTTCTGGAAATAATGAAACAAGAATGAAAATCCATTTTGAAGTACCTTAATAGCTTAAGAAATGAGGCTAAAATCACTATTTCGGTAAACGATTTTTAATCATAAAACCCTCAAAATGAGCAAGACACAAGAGAGGTTGAATTGATATGATTTTGTATGGATAAAAGTTGCCTAAAAGGTCTGATATTTTTGACCAAAATGTTTAGTGATGATTTCTAAGAATTTCCATGAATTATTGAATTTAAATGGTAATTAAAAGACATAAAAATCAATAAATAAATTATGTAAATCAAGAATGGGGTTAAATCATCTTAACCATTGATAAAAATAACTAAAACCTACTGGAGAAAAATAGTTAAAAGGCAAGAGACATGTGTTATATAATTTAAAGATAAATAATTAAGTAAAAATAACTAATTAAATATTATTATTAAAATTAATGGAAAATACATAAATAAAAGTATAAAAACATGGAATTATAAATTGAGGAGCATATATATCAGAAGATAATTCAAATGAAATTATTCATAATTTATAAAGACAATTATGACACTTAAAAGTATTTTAAGGATTTATTTAGCAAATAAATCAATAAAGTGAATAAATAAATAATTAAATATTATTAAATTAAATATATAATTACAAATCAGAAAATATACATAAAATATTAATATTATAAGACCACTAATGTCAAATATTATTACTAAGCAAAGTGTACAATGGAAATCATATAAATCAAAGCCAAACTACCGAAATTCCAATAAACGTACAAAAACGTATAATGAGAAAACGACTCTTACCACCAAATATCTTATAACCAAATAATGAGAGTATCATAATGTACTTAAACTCCATAATCTAATAACAACCAAAGATGGGCAAGTCTACTAGTATACATCTCATGATCTAGCTCACTAGTTCATGTCACGCGAACTTATGTCGTGAATATATACGTTGGTTTAGGCTTGCTTGAGGCGCAACAAATCTAAGAGAAGGAATCGCGTTTGATCAGCCCCTTTCACTCTATAATCAAGTGAGTCATAGCCCCCTTTCAAACTCTTTTATATGTTTTACTTGCGGGGTGAAAAACATGATTAATTAAAATGACTTTCTCTCATGAAATGATTCTTTGGAATAATGATAATGATATGGGAATTATATTGTATGTTCAACGTGTTATATGTTATATGATGAGCTTGAGTACTGTCAAACGGTGGTCCCCTGTACACTACTATTAACTCATTTGAGGCCTGTAGTTAGAGGGTTGCGCAACTAGGATTCGTCCCCTCACTCACCAAGATGGCAGCGGGTTGACTGGCCGCCTGAGTGGCCGCCCTCATCTCCGGTCTGCCTAGGGGTGCTCTAATCTACTTTATATATTATTGGTCGTCACCATGGCACGACCCATTCATTATTATTATTGCACGTGATTGACAGCATGTGCTTCTATTATCATATCTTCGGGACATATTATCATTATTATTATTTTGACGTAAAATGGTCTTAGTAGTGGCTCAAGAACAATCTCATCAAATTATGTCATGGTAGTCTTACCATTGACCCAGAGGTATTGATATTATATTATGGATGGAAATTATTGATTGAACATACGGTTTGGGTATGGACAGTATGATGGAATTCCTGGAAATTTTATGACATATTCTTTCTTGAATTGGATTAAATATATGTGTGTTGTTAGCATAATCCTATGAACTCACTCAACTCTTGTAGTTGACACTTTTTCTTCATGTTTTTCAGGTCTAGGGCAGTAAGTTAGCTTTTGGACCGCTCCATGGATGATGTGTTTATTTGTTGCATGTTGGACTAGTAACGCAAACATTTGATCTTTTGATTATGAATTTGGTTATGTAATGTTTATTAAACGTCCACTTGAACTTGTAACCTTTTGAATTTGAATGGCATTTGAAACTTTATGTTGATGTTTTATACTTAAATCTTTTGTACCATGTCCATCTGTGGCATCTCGTGTTTCCGCTATAGTCGGGGTGTTACAATAATGCCCGGTACACTCCAAATTCGAATGATCTGAATGCATTTTATTCGCAACTCTCGGATCTTTCACTTGATATCTATGAATCCAATTGTCTGTAAACTTTTTGTTATAGAATTCTGGGATACTGTTTCTTATCATACTGACAGAAATCGGTCATTTTTTCAAGCTACTATTCAAGATCACGTGCTAACGTTTACTATGGATAAGATGAGCGAAACACTACAAATTAAAGATGCGACTCAAGTACATGCACGTATTGAGTTTCCCTCAACTTTATGGGATGGTGTTGCGCAGAAAATGGGCTTTCGTTATTCGGTTTCTAAAACACATGGTTTCTTTGAACAATGGCGTTTTTTTCTCATACCATTGTTTCATTTTTTGGTCAAAAACAGTTAGCCGATGTTTTGAATATTGATAATAGATTGAATCTTGGAGTCAATACAAAAACTCAACCATAAGTTTCTTATAAAAGTAATGTGTTGGTTAGAACTAGCACAAATAGACCAATTACATCATTGAGGGGGAGAACTCATCAAAGAACTCGTCCTCCAACTCTTCCTTGCTCTAGACAATACTCCAGTATCTCCACATACTCTTCTGCAACTAAATTATGTGTGTACGAATTAGATCGTTGAAGCTTTAACTTACTTAGATTCACTTGATCACTCTTTGTCAAATTTGCCAAGTGATATGGATCATAGAGTTTCAAAAGTTCAACTTCTTTGTCTTTCATCACAACTTCAAATGTAGCATGATCAGGACTCTATCTCGTCACATTCTTCAGATATCCCTCTTCAATTTCTTGTCAGAATCTTTGTCTCCAATTCACTCGATGATTTATTAATTTAATAGTTTCTTCACTAGTAGAAGCATCAATACCTTTTACAACTTTCGATTTCTTTAGTTTGAAATGTTCATACTTTTTAAATTCAACATTGGCTTTCATTAAACGAAGAACCTTTAGTGCATAAAAAGACCGATTCTTTCCACTCCTAATGAAAGACAAAGAGATTGAACTTTTGAAACGCTATGATCCATATCATTTGGCAAATTTGACAAAGAGTGATCAGGTGAATCTCAGTAAGTTAAAGCTTCAACGATCTAATTCGTACACACATAATTTAGTTGCAGAAGAGTATGTGGAGATACTGGAGTATTGTCTGGAGCAAGGAAGATTAATAAGGGTTGAAGATTTTGAATCATAGTCGGAGTACGAGTTCTTTGAGGAGTTCTCCCCTCAATGATGTAATTGGTCTATTTGTGCTAGTTCTAACCGACACATTACTTTTATAAGAAACTTATGGTTGAGTGTTTGTATAACTCCAAGATTCAATCCTTTACCAATATTTAAAACATCGAGTGACTGTTTCTGACCAAAAAATGAAACAATGATCTGAGCGAAGAAACGTCATTGTTCGAAGAAACCATGTTTCTTGATATCGTGTGTTTTAGAAACCAAAGAAGGAAACCCCATTTTTTGCAACACCATCCCATAAAGTTGAGGGAAACTCAATACGTGCATGTACTTGAGTCGCATCTTTAAGTTGTATTCCTTCGCTCATCTGATCCATAGTAAACGTCAGCACGTGATCTTGAATAGTAGCTTGAAAAAATGACCGATTCGTATCCGGATGAAAAGAAACAGTATCCCAGAACTCTATAACCAAACGTTCACAGACAATCGGATTCATAGAATATCAAGTGAAAGATTCGAGAACGACGAAAAAATGCATTCAAATCATCCGAATTTGGAGCGTACCGGGCATTATGAGTTGAGAGAAACTTAACTTAAACAGCCTCCACTGCAAAACAAACATCAGAAAAACCAAAATGCATAGGAGACAAATAAAAGTTACCAGAATAAGTATTCCAGATAATTCCTTAAAAAAACACGTAGTCAACGAAAATGAAAAAGTCACCTACATAAAGTCAACGAAGAGGAATATTCTGAAGAATGTGACGAGATGGAGTCTTGATCATGCTACATTGAAGTTGTAATGAAAGACAAAGGAGTTGAACTTTTGAGACTTTATGATCCATATCTTGGCAAATTTGACAAAGAGTGATCAAGTATATTTGAGTAATTCAAAGATTGAACGATCTAATTCGTATACGTATAATTTAGTTGTAGAAGAGTGTGGAGATGCCAGAGTTTTGTTTGGACGGGAAGATTAATAATGGTTGAAGATTTTGAATCATAGTCGGAGTACGAGTTCTTTGAGGAGTTCTCCCCTCAATGATGTAATTGGTCTATTTGTGCTAGTTCTAACCGACACATTACTTTTATAAGAAACTTATGGTTGAGTGTTTGTATAACTCCAAGATTCAATCCTTTACCAATATTTAAAACATCGAGTGACTGTTTCTGACCAAAAAATGAAACAATGATCTGAGCGAAGAAACGTCATTGTTCGAAGAAACCATGTTTCTTGATATCGTGTGTTTTAGAAACCAAAGAAGGAAACCCCATTTTTTGCAACACCATCCCATAAAGTTGAGGGAAACTCAATACGTGCATGTACTTGAGTCGCATCTTTAAGTTGTATTCCTTCGCTCATCTGATCCATAGTAAACGTCAGCACGTGATCTTGAATAGTAGCTTGAAAAAATGACCGATTCGTATCCGGATGAAAAGAAACAGTATCCCAGAACTCTATAACCAAACGTTCACAGACAATCGGATTCATAGAATATCAAGTGAAAGATTCGAGAACGACGAAAAAATGCATTCAAATCATCCGAATTTGGAGCGTACCGGGCATTATGAGTTGAGAGAAACTTAACTTAAACAGCCTCCACTGCAAAACAAACATCAGAAAAACCAAAATGCATAGGAGACAAATAAAAGTTACCAGAATAAGTATTCCAGATAATTCCTTAAAAAAACACGTAGTCAACGAAAATGAAAAAGTCACCTACATAAAGTCAACGAAGAGGAATATTCTGAAGAATGTGACGAGATGGAGTCTTGATCATGCTACATTGAAGTTGTAATGAAAGACAAAGGAGTTGAACTTTTGAGACTTTATGATCCATATCTTGGCAAATTTGACAAAGAGTGATCAAGTATATTTGAGTAATTCAAAGATTGAACGATCTAATTCGTATACGTATAATTTAGTTGTAGAAGAGTGTGGAGATGCCAGAGTTTTGTTTGGACGGGAAGATTAATAATGGGTGAAGATTTTGAAGACTGTTGGAGATTCCAAAGACTACTGAAGATTTCAAGATACTGATGTCAATGGGGAGTCTGTTGGTACATAACCCAGTGACAACAACATTTGAAAAATGTCGATGCAAAAACCGAAAGAGGAAACCGATTACACCCTTGTCCTAACTATCATCATATGCTTGAACTAAAAACCATGAATTCCAAAAAGATGTGCAAGCAACAAATGATTACCTTTCTCACAATCTTGCGTTTGGCATCTACCAACGTTTTCTCCTAGAAAAGGGCAACACTAACTGTTAGAAATAAACTTTGTAGTAGTTGATTTGTTTCTTTTATGTAATTTGTACTTATATTGTAAAGTTGTAAGTGTGGAAGGGGGTGTAGTGTAAAATGTATAGAAGTATATAAACCCCCTTCACTTCAATATTTTGTAACCTTTCACCACATAATACAAACTAAGCTTTCCATTTCACACACACTTTCTCTCTACACACACACACACCACAACCGCCATTAACACACACTAAAACACACACAAAAGCTCAATTTCATTGAATTACTTGATTCGACTAAGTACCAATCAGTTTGTTCTATTTGCAGAGATCTAAGCTCGGCAAATACTTGATTTGAGTTGATTCGACTAAGTACCAATCAGTTTGTTCTATTTGCAGAGATCTAAGCTCGGCAAATACTTGATTTGAGTTGATTCGACTAAGTACCAATCAGTTTGTTCTATTTGCAGAGATCTAAGCTCGGCAAATACTTGATTTGAGTTGATTCGACTAAGTACCAATCAGTTTGTTCTATTTGCAGAGATCTAAGCTCGGCAAATACTTGATTTGAGTTGATTCGACTAAGTACCAATCAGTTTGTTCTATTTGCAGAGATCTAAGCTCGGCAAATACTTGATTTGAGTTGATTCGACTAAGTACCAATCAGTTTGTTCTATTTGCAGAGATCTAAGCTCGGCAAATACTTGATTTGAGTTGATTCGACTAAGTACCAATCAGTTTGTTCTATTTGCAGAGATCTAAGCTCGGCAAATACTTGATTTGAGTTGATTCGACTAAGTACCAATCAGTTTGTTCTATTTGCAGAGATCTAAGCTCGGCAAATACTTGATTTGAGTTGATTCGACTAAGTACCAATCAGTTTGTTCTATTTGCAGAGATCTAAGCTCGGCAAATACTTGATTTGAGTTGATTCGACTAAGTACCAATCAGTTTGTTCTATTTGCAGAGATCTAAGCTCGGCAAATACTTGATTTGAGTTGATTCGACTAAGTACCAATCAGTTTGTTCTATTTGCAGAGATCTAAGCTCGGCAAATACTTGATTTGAGTTGATTCGACTAAGTACCAATCAGTTTGTTCTATTTGCAGAGATCTAAGCTCGGCAAATACTTGATTTGAGTTGATTCGACTAAGTACCAATCAGTTTGTTCTATTTGCAGAGATCTAAGCTCGGCAAATACTTGATTTGAGTTGATTCGACTAAGTACCAATCAGTTTGTTCTATTTGCAGAGATCTAAGCTCGGCAAATACTTGATTTGAGTTGATTCGACTAAGTACCAATCAGTTTGTTCTATTTGCAGAGATCTAAGCTCGGCAAATACGAGTTTCGTGTTGAATCGGCTAAGTATCCTTCAATTTGTTCTATTTGCAGAGATCTAAGCTCGGCAAATACTTGATTTGAGTTGATTCGACTAAGTACCAATCAGTTTGTTCTATTTGCAGAGATCTAAGCTCGGCAAATACTTGATTTGAGTTGATTCGACTAAGTACCAATCAGTTTGTTCTATTTGCAGAGATCTAAGCTCGGCAAATACTAGTTTCGATTTTCGGCTAAGTATCCTTCAATTTGTTCTATTTGCAGAGATATAAGCTCGGCAAATACTTGATTTGAGTTGATTCGACTAAGTACCAATCAGTTTGTTCTATTTGCAGAGATCTAAGCTCGGCAAATACTTGATTTGAGTTGATTCGACTAAGTACCAATCAGTTTGTTCTATTTGCAGAGATCTAAGCTCGGCAAATACTTGATTTGAGTTGATTCGACTAAGTACCAATCAGTTTGTTCTATTTGCAGAGATCTAAGCTCGGCAAATACTTGATTTGAGTTGATTCGACTAAGTACCAATCAGTTTGTTCTATTTGCAGAGATCTAAGCTCGGCAAATACTTGATTTGAGTTGATTCGACTAAGTACCAATCAGTTTGTTCTATTTGCAGAGATCTAAGCTCGGCAAATACTTGATTTGAGTTGATTCGACTAAGTACCAATCAGTTTGTTCTATTTGCAGAGATCTAAGCTCGGCAAATACTTGATTTGAGTTGATTCGACTAAGTACCAATCAGTTTGTTCTATTTGCAGAGATCTAAGCTCGGCAAATACTTGATTTGAGTTGATTCGACTAAGTACCAATCAGTTTGTTCTATTTGCAGAGATCTAAGCTCGGCAAATACTTGATTTGAGTTGATTCGACTAAGTACCAATCAGTTTGTTCTATTTGCAGAGATCTAAGCTCGGCAAATACTTGATTTGAGTTTTTTCTGAAACTACCATTTGCCGAGATCACTGTTCAAGTGATTTCAGCAAATTCAATGTGTTTTTCTTCCAAAATTTTTCACCGATCGCTTCGTAGTTAGTTAATCTCCATTCTGTATCAATTTCATACTTTAATTTCATCATTTGATAAGTTTTCACTCGAGCTCGGCAAATGACTAGTTCAGTGGGTTTTAATTCTGGATGAAATTAGGTGTTAATTTGTTTTAGGATTAGTGCGCAATCTGTTTCTGAGTATTTTGATCAAATTTGAAGTTTTAATTCACAAAAATGAAGGAGAAATCAAAGATTTTGTGTGAGCTCGGCGTTTGAAGGTTTGGCTGAACGAAGAAGACGACTGTAAACCGACTATTTTGTCGTTTTGTGGTTTCCTAGTGTTTGCCGAAGTGTTTGGCTTGTGTTGATTCTGAAAGTGCCATTTGCAGAGCTTACTTCTCGGCAAATACTAGTTTCAATAAATTTTGGCTAAGTATCCTTCAATTTGTTCTGTTTGCAGAGATATAAGCTCGGCAAATCATTGGTTCAATTAAATTTGGCCAAGTATCCTTCAATTTGTTCTATTTCCAGAGATATAAGCTCGGCAAATACGTGTTTCGGGTAGATTCGACTAAGTACCAATCAGTTTGTTCTATTTGCAGAGATCTAAGCTCGGCAAATACTTGATTTGAGTTGATTCGACTAAGTACCAATCAGTTTGTTCTATTTGCAGAGATCTAAGCTCGGCAAATACTTGATTTGAGTTGATTCGACTAAGTACCAATCAGTTTGTTCTATTTGCAGAGATCTAAGCTCGGCAAATACTTGATTTGAGTTGATTTGACTAAGGGTTATCAGTTTGTGCTATTTGCAGAGAACTTAGCTCGGCATATACGTGTGTTGTCTGGATTTGGTTAAGTGTTGATTCCATTTACACTGTTTGCAGAGATATTATCTCGGCAAACACCTATTTCAGCTAAATTTTGACTAAGTGTTTGGTGATCGGTATTGGTGAAAGTACCATTTGCCGAAGAAACTACTCGGCAAACAGTTGAAGTTGGTCTTTGTTCAGTGTACTCGTGTTGTGTTCATGTGAAAGTACCATTTGCCGAGATAACTGCTCGGCAAATCAACATTTCATAAGAAAATTGATTCAAAACCATTTTTGATCAATATTCTTCTCGTGTGCAAAATTTAAATTTTTCAAAAAATATTTGGGCCATTTGCCGAGATCTGAGCTCGGCATCCAATACAATTCAACAATTTTTTTTTCTAAGTCTTTTTATTACTTGATCATCATGACTTCAAGGGAAGCATTGGCTCTTGGTTCTGAAGGTAGACCTCCTGTGTTGTTTCGAGGCTCCTATCCTCAATGGAAGAAGAGGTTTTTGAACTGGATTGACAGACAAAAGAATGGGAAGCTCTTAAGGAAATCTTACAAGGATGGTCCAGAAATTCCTAAAAATCCGGTGAATGATGAACCTTTATCAGAAGAAAGTTGGAATACTGAACAGAAAAATCGTGTTGAGGCCGATCAAATGTCCATTGCTTATCTTACCAAGCACTTCCAGATGACATCTATTGCAATGTTGACTCGTATGAAACTGGAAAGGACATTTGGGATGAGGTTGAAAAACAGATGGAGGGGTCTGATGTTTCAAACACCATAAGATTGTCCACTGTACTTAATATGTATGAGACCTTTAAGCAAGAGAAGGGTGAACCTTTGAATGAAGTATACATCAGATTCTGCAATGTTATCAATGAATTGAGAAAGAATGATGTCAAAAGAACCAATATGGAATTGAACATCAAATTCATTAAGAATCTTGAGGGGGAATGGCAAGTTTATGGCACTCAACTCAATCAGCAATCAGATTTTGGTAAACTCACCATTCATACTTTGTATGAAAAATTGAAGTTGAACATTGATGCCGATCTGAAGGCTCAAAAGAAGAAAGAAGAAAGTGTTCATTCTGATCCCCTGGCTTTGGTAGCCGAAAAGAAGTCTTCAAGAGTTTCAAGAAAGAACTTTGTTGAACTTGAAACTGATTCTGATTCAAGTGAAATGAGTGATCCTGACATGGATGAGAAAGAGAAAGAAATGTACAAGGAACTTGCTTATTTCACAAAGGCATTCAAGAAGAAATTTTTCAAGAAGAAACCAACCAACAATCAACTTAGGACTTCATCAGTTTCTTCTTATGCAAAGAATGCAAATGCTCCTATGTTTGAAACCAAGAATAAATTTGTTGGTGGTGAAAAGAAGTTTGACAATCAGAAGAAGTTTGAAAAGAAGGTCATGGACAAGAGGAATGAGGATAAGAAATGTTACAATTGTGGTATTCCAGGACATTTTGCTATTCATTGCACTAAACCTCGTCAGAAGAACTTGGATTACTACAAGTACAAACTCATGCTGGCAAGACAAGAAGAAAGTGGAATTGCTCTTCTAGCTGAGGATGACAAATGGCTACATCTGTCTGATGAAGAGACTGATGAACTTGTAGCAAATGTGTGCTTCATGACAAAGATCAAGAAGTCAAAGGAGTTAGATGATGTTGATGAAGGTTCTTCAGAGGTCGATGATGAGGTAATCACTATTCCCAAGAAAATGTTAAAACATTATATGGATAAATGTGACACAGCTGTGGAACATGGTAAAGGGTTGAGTAAAAAGATTTCAAACATAACCAAAGTTTGAAAGACAAAGAACAAGAATTACATGATTCTCAAGATAAATTTGGTTTACTTCAAAAGGATTATGAGAATTTGAAATCTGAAAAAGCTGCTGTCACTTTTACTCCAAATTCCAAATTGCATCTTGAAAAACAAGAACTTGAAACCAAAGTTCTTGAGTTAAGCAAGACCATGAGACAATTGCAAGTTGAAAAGACCAATGAGATGCTTAGAGCAAATGCTTTGGCTGAGGACATTGAATCTTTAAATGTGAAACTGAAAGAATCTACTCCTGATTTGAAAGAATTTGAAGACAAAATTTCTGACCTAAAATACGATTGTTGTGTAAAAGATTCTCTTTATCAACAACTTGATAAGAAAAATGATGAACTTAAAGCTGAAATCAAGTCTTATCAAGAAAAGTTGTATAATATTAATCGATCATATCAACAAATCTTTTTGAATAGGCCAAGAAATTCGAAAACTGAATTCACTTCAGGGTTGGGTTATGTCAATCCAGAACATTTGCTCCAAGCACAAGAAGAAATCCCATCATTGTATAAGGAGTCATATTTGAGATGTGGGATGACTGACCAGTTTATGAGACCAAGTCATGGTGATTTTGAGGCTGATGATTTTCTAAAGCATGGTGCAAATGTCTATTTTAACTATGAGTTAGTCGATGAGTCATATGATTTTTTAAGTCACCCTGTGCATCAAAGTAATAAAGATAATCATGAGGTTGAAGTTCCTGAAATTCTTGAGTGTTTTACTGAAAAACCTTTGGATCAAGCTAATCCAATTCCAAAACCTGCAATTGTAAGACCTTATATTCCACAAAGTGTTTTGGAAAAGGTAATTAAGGATTTGAAAAAGTCTCTTGATGAAAAGCAAGCACTCATAGATAATTTGAAGACTCAAAATCACTGTGCTGTCAAAATTGACCCATCCAATAATCATGACAATGGTTGTGATCAACCTAATTGTCCTGTTTGTGAAGTAATGGCCGCTCCAACTCCACCTACCTATTCTATGTGTCAAGATGAGAAAAGTTCACATCAAACTGGCTGTTCTATTTGTGAAATTGTGAATGCATCTGTGCAAACTAAGTGTGAAGTTGTGCATGTGTCTGTTCAAACTAACTGTGAGCAAGATGACTACAATGATATTTTCTCCTTACCAAATGATATTTTCTTTGAAAGTGAGCCCATCCAATATTCCAAGGGAACACAAACTTACTTGAATGAACTTGATGCTTTATCTAAAAAGTATGAAAAAGAAAAAGAACAAAAGTTGAATGTGATTAAGGAACTCAATAAAGTTAAAATGGAATTCGAATTTCAGAAAATCACACTTCAATCTTTTGTAAATAAAGAAAAAGCATCAAATTCAGTCAAGGGAAGTCCTTGTCCTTTTAAACCAAGTGAAGCAAGTGTGAAGTTGGAAAATGAATCAAAGATTTTCAATGAAGCAATAGAGGACATGTCACCTTATTTGGAAGAAAATCATGATTTTGGTCCTGATTTTGAAAAACATTTTGTTAAAAAGGAAGACAAACCTGAAATTTCTTTCACAAAAATTCCAAAGTTACACTCTTCACAACCTTCCCCGTTTGATAAGTTTAAAAGACCAAAGACCACCAAAGGACCTAAGTCTACTCAAACACCCAAGACTGCTTCAAGACCAAAGACCAACAAAGGTTCCTCAGATACGTATGAAACAAAGACTTCTAGAAAACCAAAGATGACTAAGGTTAAATCTGAACTTAAGTCCCCAAAAGAAGTCAAACCACCTAGTGGTCCAAGGCCTGTGAAGAATGAGTCTTTCTCATTAGGTAACAAACAACCTAAGCATAATAGGTATTCTAGTTTTCCTAAGTATACTCAGACGACCTCTAAGTGCACTTTGAAGGTAGTTAGAGATACAAATTCAGGAATAACTAAATACAAAGATCAGTATGGTTGGTTGTCACCTAATAACATCAAGAAAGTACAACAGTCCAAAGAAACCATCAAGAAGAATCCTGTCAAGAACATACATCCCAAATTGTTTTCTAACTCAAAGAATGTTCGTGTTTCAGGTGACTTGTGCTTAACTAGTAGCTGTAAGTGGATTCCTAAAGATAGATTTTTGCATGCTTCTAGAAAAGTCAAGCTTGATGGAAATACTACTCATGTCAAACAAGTGTGGATTGTCCGTAGATCAATTTCTTTAGATAGTGCAAATACATCTAGGACTAGTCCTGCTTGTTTCAAAACTTGTGTATAATCTGTTACTTTACTTTGCTTGTAATTCGTATTTCTTGTTTGAACTAGTATGTGCGCTTGTTTGTTTCCTTGAATAAATTTTTTGTTTGTGTGCTATTTTAATTTGTTTCATAGATATTTTTTTTTAGTTTGTTTATGTGTACTTGCATGTTATCCCTCTAATCTGCAAGGACCCAGTATATGTGGGTACCTAAACCATATTCTTTGTCCTTGCAGGAATATCTCATTTGTGTTTGGTATGTTGACTCGGGATGTTCTCGTCATATGACTGGTAATAAGTCGTTACTGAAAAACTTTGTTGAGAAGTTTATGGGAACTGTCAGATTTGGAAATGATCATATCGTTCCTATTCTTGGTTATGGAGACATTGTTAAAAATGGAATTACAATCAAGAGAGTTTCCTATGTTGAAGGCTTAGGTCACAATCTTTTCAGTGTTGGACAATTTTGTGACAATGATCTTCAAGTGCTTTCCAGAAGATATGAATGCAAAGTGCAAACTGAAGAGGGTGTGGATATCCTTACTGGTACAAGAGATAATAATTTGTTCACAATTGATCTCAACAACATTCCAACTCCTTCTTCTGAGATTTGTCTTCTTTCAAAAGCAACTGCACAAAATTCTTTTCATCTTTGAGATAAACAACTTGTTGAAGGTCTTCCTGATTACAAGTATGAAAGTGAACATGTTTGTCCGGCTTGTGCAATTGGAAAGATGAAGAAAGCCTCACACAAACCAAAGAAGCATCTTAGTACTGAAGGTCCCTTGCACCTTATTCATATGGATTTGTGTGGACCAATGAAAGTTCAAAGTATCCATGGAAAGCGATACATTCTTGTGATTGTAGATGATTTTTCTCGTTATACTTGAGTATTCTTTCTTCATGCAAAGAGTGATGCTCCGACTGTGATTATTGATTTCATCAAGAAAACACAAGTAAATCTTCAATCATCTGTTCGAATTGTTCGCTCCGACAATGGCACTGAATTCAAGAATTCTACTATTGATTCTTTCTTCAAATCCATGGGTATTACCTATCAATTCTCTGCCGCTCGAACACCTCAACAAAATGTAGTAGTTGAACGACGCAATTGTACTCTTGTTAAAGCAGCTCGAACTATGCTTGCATATTTGAAGTTGCCTCCGAATCTATGGGCTGAGGCTGTAGCTACTGCTTGTTTTACTCAGAATAGGTCTATCATTAACAAGAGGTTTGATAAAACTCCATATGAGGTGATTAACAAAAGAAAGCCCAATGTGAACTTCTTACACATATTTGGATGTGTTTGTTATGTTCTTAATGATCGGGATAATCTGGGAAAATTTGAACCAAAGGGCGATGAGGCATATTTCATCGGTTATTCGAGAGAGTCAATTGCTTATCGTGTGTATAACCGACGAACCAAGAAGATTGAAGAGAGTATGAATGTTAGATTTGATGAACTCTCCGGAATGGTTCTTGAACAACATAGTTCAAGACCCGAACATCAAAGTCCACAAGCTTCCGCAACAAAAACTGCTTCCACTGTCAAATCATCATTTAATACTCCAACAACACAAGAGTTGGATTTCTTGTTTGAAGAATTATACCATGATCATTCCAAAGTGTCTGAGCCTGGATTGCATAATGCTGAAGCATCCAGTTCCCATACCAATGAAACTGAAAACTCTTCACCAGTGTCGAATCCCACCGAGTCTTCACCATCACAATCATCAGATGTTTCTTCATCATCTGATTCACCTCCACCTACTAATAATTCTGAGTTGCAAACTCAACCTCAACATATCACTCAAGTAACAAATCAGTCTACCAATCCTGAAGTTTATGATCCTAACGATTTTGTTGAGCCAATTGCAACTTCTTATGAACAATTGACTCAGCAACATACTCCAGGTTTTATTGATTCTGAAGAATCCAGTGATCCACTTGATCCTCTTCCTCATTCTACCAAATGGACTAGAGCTCATCCAATTTCTCAGATTATTGGTAATCCAGTTTCGGGAATTCAGACAAGATCAGCTTCCGCAAATGAATGTCTGTTTGTGAATTTTCTGAGTATGGTTGAGCCAAAGACAGTGAATGAAGCTCTAAGTAGTCCTGATTGGGTGAAAGCAATGCAGGAAGAACTCAATCAGTTTGAACGTCTTGAGGTGTGGAAATTGGTTCCTAATCCATACAAGAATAAAGAGCCGATTGGAACCAAATGGATTTTCAAGAATAAGAAGGATGAAAATGGAGTTGTTGTGAGGAACAAAGCACGATTGGTTGCTAAGGGATATTGCCAACAAGATGGCATTGATTATGATGAGACTTTTGCACCTGTTGCTCGAATTGAGGCCATTCGGATGTTTCTTGCTTATGCTGCATACAAGAATTTTACTGTTTATCAGATGGATGTGAAGACAGCATTTTTGAATGGTATTCTCAAAGAAGAGGTGTATGTTGATCAACCAGAGGGCTTTGTGAATTCCAAACATCCTGACTATGTCTACAGGTTAGATAAGGCTCTGTATGGTCTAAAACAAGCTCCTCGTGCGTGGTATGATGCTCTCACTGCTTATCTTTTAAAATCTAGATTTAGCAAATGTTCAATTGACACTACCTTGTTTATCAAAAGACAAGGTAGTGACATTATTTTAATCCAGATTTATGTAGATGACATAATTTTTGGGTCAACTAATCCTAAATACTGCAAAAAAAATTCCGCTTTGATGATTAGCAAATTTGAAATGAGCATGATGGGTAAATTAAACTTTTTCCTTGGTCTTCAAGTCAAACAGTTGTCAAATGGTACATTTATTTTTCAAAATAAGTACATTCTTGACATGTTAAAAAAGTTTGATATGATGAATTGTCAACCAATTGGTACACCTATGGAAGCTCGAACAAAGATTAATGTTGATTTAAATGGAAAACCTTTTGATCAAAAGCGATACCGCAGTATGATAGGGTCTCTCATGTATTTGACTGCCAGTCGCCCGGACATTATGTTCGCTACATGTATGTGTGCTAGGTACCAGGCCAATCCTAAGGAAAGTCATTTCCAGGCCGTCAAACGGATTTTCCGTTACCTTAAAGGCACTGTGAACCTTGGTCTCTGGTATCCAAGGGATACCGGGTTTCAGTTGATTGCATATTCGGATGCTGACCATGCAGGTTGTAAGCTTGATCGAAAGAGTACTTCTGGGAGTGTACAGTTTTTAGGGGATAGATTGGTCAGTTGGTCTTCGAAGAAACAGAATTGTGTATCTACATCTACTGCAGAAGCTGAATACGTTGCTGCAGCTAGTTGCTGTTCACAAGTTCTTTGGATGAAGACACAGTTGACTGATTATGGATTTCAGTTCAACAGAATTCCCATCTACTGTGACTCTAAAAGTTCTATTGCCATTTCTTGCAACCCGGTACAGCACACTAAGACCAAGCACATAGATGTTCGGTACCATTTTTTTAAAAATCATGTCGAGAAAGGTAATATCGAACTCTATTTTGTCCATACAGACTACCAACTTGCTGACCTTTTCACCAAACCTTTGGATGAATAGAGGTTTAATTTTCTTAAAACTAAGTTGGGAATGCTCGATTTACAAACTTAAATGCTTTCATGCCATGTATTCTATGTTCATTTTCTGTTTCAAACATTGATGTGTTTTACTTGTTATTACATGCAATGTTTGAGGGGGAGAAAAAGGGTAGAATGCATGATTTTAGGGGGAGTTTGTAAATTCATTTTATTCATATATGCTTATGATGAGGGGGAGTGTGCAAATACGTGTGAATATTTGTTTGCTTATCTAGTTTGTTTAAAAAAAATTTTTTGTTTATTTTTGTGTGATTTATATGAATTTTTTTTATGTGTTTGTTTTTAAATCTGAAAAACCAAATACAAAATTAGAAAATTTAAAAATGATAAAAAGTTTATTTTATATTTTATTTACTAATTTTCTCGCTTTTAAATAAAAAAATTTTTTAGCTTTTGTTTTGTTAAAACCCAAAACAATTGAGCCCAAAATGGAATTTCAGCCCAAGACCAGTTCGAGATCCGGGTTGACACGCGGGTCAAACCCGGACCCGTGACCCGGGTTTGATGTTTAAATAGAAAAATGGGCGGGCCAAATCATTCATTTTCAAATTCAAATCAAAATTATTGTTGTTTTCTCTCAAAAACCGATCACTTTTTCATCAATCAATCAACCTTTATCATCATTTGTGTAATAATCGAAGTGGGTTTACATTTGTGATCATATTTGTGGCACGTTTCATATCATTTCGTCGATCAAATCATCAAATTTAAGGTACCTTTCTCATTTTTTGATTTTGATTGCCAAGTGTTTATTAAATGCCTATATGAACTGCCATGATTGTGTCTGCCTTATGTGATGTTTTGATGTGAATTTTGATGACTTTAGATGCATGATTAGGGAATATAGTTGCTGTTTATCTGTTTTAAGTATTTTAATCTGCATAAGTGTTGTATTTCTGGGTTTGAATTTTGAAGGGCTGGGTAAGAACTTGTGTATTTGAAGTTTTTGTGCCATTTGCAGAGCTCTGAGCTCGGCAAATGCTATATTTGCTCATATGATCTTCAAATCTTCATCATTATGGTAAAACTTGTTCATATTATTCATTAACAAAAATTTTGGATCGAAATGGCCATTTGCCGAGGTTTTTGCTCGGCAAATGCATATTTTCACAAAACTTTCCAAAACCTGACTCTTCTGCAAATCCTGTGTCCAAAATGATTTGAAAGTGAATTCTGCCATTTGCAGAGCTTTGAGCTCGGCAAATCATCATTTTATTGAAATTTTTCTTCAAGTCTTAAAACTGCCATTTGCAGAGCTCTGAGCTCGGCAAATCAACATTTTTGTTGAAAATTTTCTTTATGTCTTGAATTAGCCATTTGCAGAGCTTTGAGCTCGGCAAATCATCATTTTATTGAAATTTTTCTTCAAGTCTTAAAACTGCCATTTGCGGAGCTCTGAGCTCGGAAAATCATACATTTGGTTGAATTTTTTTTTTCTAAGTCTTAAACTTGTCATTTGCATCGCTTCTTGCTCGGCAAATGCTTAAATTCGTTTCCAAAAGACTTAACCATTTTTTTTTGATCAAATATCAAATGTGCCATTTGCAGAGATTTTATCTCGGCAAATGCACATATTCTCATTGAAATATTCCTTTATCATTTGTCAACATTCTTGTTGATCATATCAAAGGAATTTTCATATATTCGAATGAAGTATAGTCTGAAATGCTCATTTGCCGAGGTATTTGCTCGGCATTCACGAGACTTCACTTCAATACTCGATGACTTGACAGACTGTTGGCTGATTTGCTCAATTCCCGCATTTGCCGAGGTTTTTGCTCGGCAAATCATACAAATTTTTAAAATTTTTGCCAAAATCATTTTTGATCCTTATTTTTTGACTGGGCAAAATTTTGTGTCAAACATGCCATTTGCCGAGATGTTTGCTCGGCAAATGCATATAATTTTTTTTCTTTCTTTCTGTCTTAGTTTTTATTCCAAGTGTTTTTCATTTTTTTGTGTGTATTAAAATTTTGTTTAAGTATATGTGTATGTGTTCATTGTATTTGTCTATATAGTGTTTCATAAGTGTTAGGGTAAGAAGCAAGGTATCGAACGCCTTTGTGTACTACCTTCATTGTCTTATCTTTTAATACTTATGTGATTCTATATGTCGTATTGTTTCTTATATATATTAGGGTGAGAAGCAAGGTATCGAACGCCTTTGTGTACTACCTTTGTTGTCTCATTTTTAATATATATATACGAAACATTGTCTTTGTGTAAATAAATGTGTTTAAAATGTTGGTGTGTTTCTTTGTTTTATGTTTAAAATGTCTTTCTGGTCAAAATTTGGTCAGCTTATTTTCAGAAAATTTATAAATACAAAGATGGTAATGTTCCGATAAGGTGCTACTATGAAGATGCAAGCTAATCAAGCACTTCATATTCCATTTACTTCCAAATTCCCAATCATCACTGAGATTCTAAACCGTCATCCATTGAATGTTGCATTGACTAATGGTGTCGTGGTTCCCGAAAAGTATATATTTGATCTATGGGAATCAATTGAGTATGTGAAAGCCAATAAAAGAAGCAAGACTGAAGACTTCTTTCAATACTCTCTACAGTCAGATGATAATGTATTTAAGTGCAAATTCACACTAGATGAGTTCAGAACAATCATTGGGTTCCCTGAACAAGAAGAATATGAAGAACTGCCTTCTGTTGAAGATATGTTGGCTGCAGTTCATTCATTGGGATATGAAGGAGAATTGGCATCTATGAGAGATTTTAAAAGGATGAATGTGGCTTCTCTCTGGCATACCATGTATAATGTTCTTTGCACCTGTTTAATGCCATCTCAGAAGGGCATTGATGCTATGACAAAGCATTCTCTCTCCATATACTATGCAGTAACATATAATGTTCAGTGTGACTTTGCCAAGATTGTGTGGGATAAGATGATTCAAGTGGTTAAGGGAAAGGATGTACAAGAGAGAAAGTACATTCCTTATATTCGATTCTTCACTTTAGTAATTGAAGATGTTCTTGACAACACTGAGGAGATTCCAAAGTTGGAAGATAGTTTCAAGTGTGTCATTGCCATGTATAAGACAAACATGAGAGGCACTGGAAGTGATCTTGTTAGACCTTTTCCCATCCCACCATTTCTGCTGAATTTGGTTCCTGCTGGAAGTCTCCACCTTAGGACTTATAGAGAGTGGTTAGCCACAGTTACGGGATCTGAAAGCCGACAGATTCCTACCCAAACTGTGCATAGGTCGCCTAGTGAGGGTCCTAGGAGTTCTAAAAGAAAAGGAGGGGTTAGTGATGAGGGGACTTCTAAGCAGAAAAGAAGGAGATCAAAGAAAGTTGTTTTCGAAGAAGAGAATGTGACTGCTGAACTTGATACACCACCTACATCTCAATCATCACCTATCATTCCAACATCTCAATCTACACCCAACATTCCATCAACAATCTACACCCGTCGTTCAAATATCTCAATCTTCACCTTCAACACCAATTCCATCCGTTGTTTCTCCAAATCCACCAACTCTTACACCACCTCAATCAACATCAGTTCTTAATCCTACACCACTTGCTTCTGCTTTACCCAATGAACCACGTCCAATACCTGGTAGACGCCTTAAAATGAAAGCTCGAAAATTGAAATCAATCAAGGCACAATCTGGTCTCCTAAAGGTATCAAAGAGGAAATCAAGAAGAAAGAAGCATACCTCTTCTCGTTCTGCAACTCAAAGAGTTGAATCAAGTGCAACAGAGTTTGATAAAACAATTGGTACCTCCGCAGAGTTAGATGTTGATCAAGCAACTCATACGATTGATACTGTGATTTCTGAGTTGGATGATGCGAATGTTAGCACTGGAGATAATGTAGTGCTGGAGGAACAAGGCGGGTTTGAGGGAGGAGTGGAAAATGTAAGAGAGGTTGAGAGGTCCGGGTTAGGACAAGGGCAAAAAGAAAACGATGGCCCTCCGATAGTTGAAACCAATGAGTCTAACCGGGATGACAACCCTAGGATAGTAGTCGAGAGCTCCTCACTCTCGCATGCACATAACTCTCCTCGCCATTCTGACTCCTCACAACAGGAGTTAGTCTCAGAAACGCATGGGGATAAGCCACGTTCACCACACTCTCCTCATTTGGAGAATGAGAGTGTTGAAACTAGAGAGGATCAGCCCCACCTCTCGCCTTCATTTCGTGCACTAGAGTCTAGATCTCCTAGGGACACGGATTCACAAGCTCAGTTGCGTACTGAAGCTGGAACAAGCGGAGAGGGACCCAGTTTATGTGACCCTCGAGGACAGCTTGGAAGTCCTTCCTTAGCTAACATCACGCCAGCTTTAGCCGCAGGCAACAGTTCTCAAACCGAGACTGGGGACAGTATGAACACCAAGGTGACACTGCTGTTCCTCAGGATCAACCTGAGACTGTATTGACGGGCATTCTCAGTGACCCCGGTGTTGTTAGTGGTGTTACCCAACAACAAGTCCCGGACAGTGATTTATCACAGTCTAGGACACCACCCGATTCTGGTTGCAAAGCCAATGAATCTGAAACTGCTGGTGAGGGTTTAACCCGAGGATCTGCAGGAAATCCTGAATCAGCTTCGTTGAATTTAGGTCACACCACAAGTGTGCCAACAGCTTCCGGGTTGGTTTCACCATCTCATCAAACACATACACCAACACAAAGAACATCAACACCATCTCAAATACCATCAACAATAACAAATCAACAAGCCAAAGATGATGCATGTGATCATCTCATGGGTATTCTAAGATCTGAAGGAGATTTGTTGAATATATATGATCGGGGAGTGTTGAATGCATTGGAGTTAAGGAATAAAGAGCTAGAGCATGAAAGGCAAGTTAAAGCATTACAAGATCAAGTGCGTAATCAGAAAGCAGAGTATGATGCTAAGCTTGCTGCTTTTGAGTTACGATTGTTAGCTCTAGAATCTTGCCGACCGGCCTCGGTTTCTACCAGACGGGATGATCCTGATTCCGATGATCACCCCGAGGGGGAGAGCCAAGGAGATGGTCAATTTAATACAGAAATCCATCGGCAAGAGTTGAAGTAAATGTTGGTGAGAATGTGGAGATGAGAGAACGAACTGAAGGTAGTAATCAAGAAGAGATTGAAAGAATTGCTGAAATCATAAAGAAATTTGATAAAGTTTTTGGATTTGATAATGAAGAAGAAGAAGATGAAAGGGTAGAGCAAAATGAAGAAGAAGAAGTTGTTATTGATGAAGAAGTTGTGTAATATGCAGAAGGAGAAGCATATGTTGAGGCTGCAAAGGATAATGTAGTTTTAGATGAGCCTGAGATTGTTGAGACTCCTGTGAATGTAGAAGCTGCTGATGAACCAATGTTTGAGGTTTTTCCAGATCTTGATTACTTTGAAACAGGTCCATCAAGCAGAAATGAAGTTGGAGAATCATCAACACCTGCTATCACAACTCTACAGAATTACACCTTTGATGATTTTAATGGTTTTGATTAATTAAGAAAGACTCCTAAAGCAGCAGCACATAATTTCAAGAAGTCTACTTTCAAACAAGTGTTGACTGAGGCAATCAGATCTGAAGAAGTTCTCCCTGATTATTTCACGACTGAATGGACTGAAGAACAACGGAGGTTCATTAATCGAGGATACTTCTTAAGAGATAAGGAAGGAATGATTGCTCTTGGAGTGAAGCCAAAACAAGCTGCCATGAAATCAAGATATTTGGAGGAACGAGCATTTCCTATCTTTTGTGGAGCAACAAAAATCACCAAAAGTGAGAGACCAGGGATTGATTCAATGTACAAGTTTAAGGAAGCAAGGCAAGTTGAAGAATATAAAGAGCTTCTTAAACTCACAAAGAAATACAATCCGAAACTTCTTGAAGAACAAAGGAAGTACAGAATTTTGGTACTGGTCAGAGTTATTCTCCTAAAGAGGGTTTCTATCTCTGTTCCCTGCTTTCATGTGAAAAAATAAAATAACAAGATCTACAGATTCACTAAAGCTCTGTTCAAGCTTCTGCCAATTGATGATATAATCTTTCTATACAATCACTTTCTGAATGCTATGCAACGATATCGTGAAGACATTATTGCTTTTGATGCTGTGAAGAGATATATCTCAAGCTGTATCCAATATGCTTCATTGGAAGATTTTCATATTGGATTTGAAGTTGTCAAGAGAAAGATTAATGTTCCCTATCCCGATCAAAGTCTTTACACTGCTAACATTGAACATCTTAGTATTGGTCATGTTATCGAAGAACCATCCTTTGGTGTTGTCTTTCTCAACAGCAGAAAGAAGAAGATTTTCATTCAAATTGATGAACTTGCTCCTTATTCTGATGGAACTCTGGAATTTTGCAAGAATGTTTTATTGTGCTTGAAAGAAGATGATCAAGATGCAAAGAAGAAAGAAGTATTTGATAAAGCAATCAAAAAGATTGATCAAAGACTTGAATATAGAGATAGCATCAGGATGTTGAGAGAGGCTAAGAATGTTAAGAAATCAAAGTATGTTGTTCGTCGAAGAGGTGGTTGCTGGATTAAGTATGAGCCTAGTCATGTTCCAGGACCACACAATCTTCCTCCGAGAAACTTTGAAGAAAACATGGTAGTTCCAGATGATCGACCTGAAGGAGATAACTGGTTCTGGCATCCAAACAGAGACAGGCCAAATACTAGAGCTTGAAAATTTTCAAAGGTTGGATATTTTTGACAAATCACTACTAAGGGGAAGATTGTTAAAAATAAACTTTGTAGTAGTTGATTTGTTTCTTTTATGTAATTTGTACTTATATTGTAAAGTTGTAAGTGTGGAAGGGGGTGTAGTGTAAAATGTATAGAAGTATATAAACCCCCTTCACTTCAATATTTTGTAACCTTTCACCACATAATACAAACTAAGCTTTCCATTTCACACACACTTTCTCTCTACACACACACACACCACAACCGCCATTAACACACAATAAAACACATACAAAAGCTCAATTTCATTGAATTACACTAACCCATCTCCCCAAACAATTACTAAAGTGTTTACTTGGTAATTTATATATAGAAAATTTGCTTTTTTAAATTAATTACTACAAAAGTGTTTGTTTGTTAATTTATATATGTAAATAGTGTCGGTGTTATATTTAACGAGTCATTGTACATGCATGACGTGACGATGATAGTGGTTGTGACGACAGTGTTGTGGTTGCAGCGACGGACGGCGGCGGCGGTGGTGGTGGTGAGGTTATCAATATAAAGATAATTGATGTTAAATGGAGTAGTGTAGTTATTTTTGGAGTTGGAGATCTATGTGTAAATTATTTTATTAAGGGTATACATTGTGATTTGGTTTTTATAGGGTTGTTAATAATGGGCTGTCAATAAGGTGCATAAATTAATTGTATTTTTATACTTTTGATTGAAAAAAAAAGGTACAAGTTTTTTATACAGATTAATTGAAAAATCTTTATTGAAAAATCGTTTTTTATTTGAAGATATATTTTAGCACAGGAAACAACTAGGAAATCACTAGTGACCCGCTTAATACAGAGAGTACGTAATTACATTCTAGAAATCTGCTAATCACAATTTAAAATCTATTCGGAACCTTAAATAAATCATAATAATTGTGAATTTGTGATGCTAATCATTTAGTCAACTAGGTGTCTAGTTCTACATAACCTGAGTTCATCATTAGATACATTTAAGCATGAATACTTTTTCGAATTAGGAATTAACAAAATTTACAACAAAAAAGCAGTATAACATGATGATTTATGTTAGCTGTACACTTTACAAATAGAATACATCAACTATTTTGTCAACTTTTTATTATTCTTGTAACTGGTCTAGACTTGATTAACTACCCCCCACCTAATAATGATAATGATTACTAAAATAAATAAACAAAACTGAAGCATCATTCTTTTATAATCATGAGGTCCGTATATAAGCCCATCAAGGTCGATTATCACATAGCTTGACCACCAGGAGATCCTTGACGGCCATACTAAGTGCTCTTTATCATTACGAGTATGACTATGCAAAAGATATCGTTATTGCCATATCTAAAACCATCCATAGAAATGCAAAATTTATTAGAGGGGAACATTTGAAACTAATAACAAAAACCCAAAAAATGAATTTATGCTATTTCATGATATATAATCAATAACATAACCCAGACACCCCATATTTAAAATTTATTTTTAATATATATGTGACGATGAAAGTAAAAAAGAGGAAATCTGATCGGCTTTGGTGGACCGATCGATTGCCAACGCCAAACGCCGATCTCAAACACACCGGGGTAATTGCCGAGCAATGACGGACCACCTGGAGGTCCTCAACGGCCATACTAAGTGCCCTATTTGTAATAGGGTATGCAAAAGATATTGTTATTGCCATATCTAAAACCATCCATAGAAATGCAAAAACTGTTAGAGGGGAACATTTGAAACTAATAACAAAAACCCAAAAATGAATTTATATATGCTATTTCATAATATATAATCAATAACATAACCCAGAGAGACAAAGTAAAGAGGGCTTCTGCAAAAGGCTTTCCCTCCCACCCAATTCTGCTTCACTGACTTTAGTGTCCTTTTCAATTCTAGACAACAACAAAAATAAAAGCAACAAAGCATATAACAGAATCAACACTTTTTCAGTCACACCATTTTTATGCTTTAACCAAGACATCATACAACAAAAATAAGTAAAATAAAATAAAATAATACTATATCAGTATCATTATTTCCACTCATTTTTTGTACTATCTAAACAACAAGTAAAGAATCTTTATAATTAAATAATCTGCACTACATTCCCTTATAAGGGCATTTTGTTTGATTCTATCATACTCTAAACATACTCAACTAAAGTTAGCCATGTGTGTCATCATTTGTTTTTTCACCAAAACTTCTAAAAATTTAATTCTGCCATACAATTTAGAGTTAGTTCATTCACTTGTAGTTGCATATCTACACCTCTTGCAGTGCTGCCACGAGCCCGTCGTTTAGACACGGACAACATTCAATCACTAAGGAGCAGTGCACATATCCTTCTTCATGGATCTGATCCATCTCACCATGTAAACGTACCTAAACGTGAAAAAGAGCATACTTAATTAGAATTTTGTATCTCGGATCAATTCCAGTTATTGTTAATATCTTTAAGGTTTCATATAAACAGTTTAACTAAACCTGAACGAGTCAGACAGTCAAACGAGTTCTTCAAGAAAATAGACGGGTCAAACTAATCAGAAATTGCCAAAATTTAAGAAGATCAAATCATTAGTTTATGAAATTATATAAGTTTTGAAATCAAATTTAATTTTGGATAGTTATAAAAAGTTGGAAAATAGGTGTTTTGGGTCAACCAAACACGACTAAACCCTAAAATGACCTGTTTTGACTCTTTACCCATTGTGCCAAACCCGCACATTTTACCAACTCTAATGAACATAAACAAGAGTGAGAGCGTACAATTTTGTGTGGTGAGTTAGAAAAAGCAGAGTTCAGTGTAGCCGTTAGCATATGGCAAAAGCTCCTCTACTTCAATTCTAGAGTTAGAACAACTCATGGTTCTTCTATAACGGCTATGGACTAACTCAACCTCAGCCCAAAATAAGCTGTATACTGGTCTATGATCTGAGAACCTAGATTCTCCGCGTACATAGGATAACTGATGAAGACCTCTTCCATACCACAGGATACGATCACACCTTCATATGATAAATTTAGCCATATTAGTAAAGGTAGCTTTAGGCGCAAGCAGTTTTATATCATATAGAATGTAAATACCATGTGTACAAATTTTATTACCATGCGGGCGTTCTTCTTTTTTCCTTATGCTGTAAATTATCTCCCGTATATCTATCTGAATTGGTCAAGTACTTGTAAGTTGGTGGAAAATATATCTTCCCTTCATTCCATCCTTTGAAGACACGTCCTCTTCTTTGTTCAATTCGCAGCTACAAGAATAAACACTTCTTAGGTAACCAAAGTATTATCCATAAAAGGTCTGTCCAACAGTTGCGGGATTGTATTGTGAATACCGTACGCCTGAAGTTAATCACCTTGAAGTTCAAGAGGAAGACCAAAGGCTTGAGTGTCCTCGATGGCTGGAATTTAAGAGAGACGTAGTTTTTTGATTTTTTACTGTTTGCCTATTAGTCTATAGTGTGTATTGTTCTATTTTCCTTAGCTAGTATGATGGATAGAGCGCTAGAAGCTAGCTTTTGCTTGTTATAGCTTGTTAGTGAGTTCTACATACATATGGGCCTGTCCTATGTATGAATTAGTTTGACATTTCGGTCATTCTACTTGTAATAACTGTTTTTTAGGTGATGTATAAAAGCTGACCGGGGTTTAAATTCCCCTTTACCCAAAAAAAAAAGTATTATAGAGGTATCATAACAAGGTAATTTAGGATGTTTCTAAAACGGGGTGGACATGTAAAGTCAATAAATTTAAATCACTCGAAATGGGCCAAAAGGGTCAATGTCAAAAGTCACCCATGGTAGAGTTCTAATTGAACAAAACATCTTAAATAAATTTACTTAAAGCAAAATAAAATTCTTATAAATTTTCCCATCATGATTGACAAACTTGATATCTGTCTAAAAAATATCAAGAGTTTTGGACAGCCAGTGCTTATGGGTCAAATCAATCTGGCATTTCCCTAACAGAATTTACCCACCATTTGCTAAAGTGAAGGCCCGGAAAGAATATACCATACCTGATCTTTCTCTAATAATGCTCTCCAATTTTGCATCTCAACAAGTGCTTTTGCAGACCGATAAGAGAGGGCAATACGGTAATTCAGATCCCCAAGCCATATAATCCGACTGAACCAATGTACAAATGATCAGAATCTAAGCAACTACTCTAATTCTTTGATTCAGTCAAAGTAACTAAAGAGAATCTAAAGAACTCAAACTTACAAATAACTATATATAAATTTTTACATAACTAGACAAGGAAGCTAATATATGTTTGGTTTAGAAGTAGTAATCTTACTCGTGTTCAAGTATCGTTTGAGGGGATTTATCATCTTTCATGCCTTGAACACGCGGGAACCTTGTTTTCTTCACGATTTCTATAAAATCAGCATTCCTTCTTAGTTCATCACCTTCCTTTTGGCCAGATGTCAGATGACTACATACAAAGCAAAAACTGGTTTGGTGCAACAACATACTCACTGAAACTGACCCCTGCAAGTACAAAACAGACATGTTACTCATTTCGGTTTCTCAATATATAAACGTGTAAGCTAGATATGACAAGACCATTAAAATACCTTATTCCCAAGATAACCCATTAATCCTCTGCCAACACAAGACACTTTCAAGTTACTAACATGTTCCCTCAAATCACTTCTTACCCAAACAGTAAGA
This sequence comes from Erigeron breviscapus, assembly GCA_034093135.1. Classification (NCBI taxonomy): domain Eukaryota; kingdom Viridiplantae; phylum Streptophyta; class Magnoliopsida; order Asterales; family Asteraceae; genus Erigeron; species Erigeron breviscapus. The sequence continues at coordinate 98,397,809 of CM067174.1, read as the reverse complement.
AAAACACCAACCATTTGTTTACTAGCAACCAAAGAATAGCTTGAATAACCATCTTCCATGTTGGAAACTGGTGAATTTGAATTGGGATTTTGTAAATCTTCCATTGGGCCATAATCTTCATCAGATGAACCCCATCTTGAAAAATCACTAGGTCTTTGACCATATGAGTAGTTACTCGGTCTGTGACTTGCCGAGTAGTCACTCAGCCTGTGACTGGCCGAGTAGTCACTAGCTCTATGAGTTGCTGAGTAGTCACTCGGCCTGTAACTGGCAGAGTAGTCACTCGGCCTGTAATTGGCCGAGTAATCACTCGGCCTGTAATTGGCCGAGTAATCACTCGGCCTGTGTCCAGAAGATGAATAGTCACTTGGTCTATGACCCGAAGAAGAACAGTCACTTGGCCTTTGACCAAAGATAGCCCGGTCACATACACTATATCTTCGGTCAAGATGTGGTTCATTTTCACTTTTCCAACTATGAGACGCCTGAAATGACCTGCGATTATGAACATGAGCGGTTTTTTGTCTTGAGTTGAACCCTCAAAATCAGCATCATATTCAGCCACTGGATCAGGAGCAGGAGAAGGCGTATAGCACCCATTTCCGCCTCCAGACCCAAAACGATTATTCAACGTTCTTCGTATCAAAGACAACCATTTCTTGGCAGGGCCATTGTCTTCGGTACCAAAAATATTCGCCGCATTTAAAGGAACAACCTCTTGGAATCTAAAATAACAAATAATCAAAAATTACATCCAAAATCCAAACCCCAAAATTCAACACAACAATAGACATTGAAAACAAAAAATCATACATACAAATATATACACACATATATACATACCCAAGAACATAAATATCAGCAGGAGGGGCAGCATGTAACCAATCATCTAGATTCATTTTACTTGAAGGTGATTTCCCTCCTACATTCCATGTAGCTGAGAAAATACTGCAAAATTAAAACACTAATTAGTATTAATAAATGATCATAAACAAGTTTTATGTCAAAATAATGAGATTTTATAACATAATACCTATAGTTTTGGACATTTATAATCTGAGGATCATCAAGATTAACCCTTCCCCATCTACGAGTTTCGGTACCTTTGTTCGTTTTCTCTGCACATTAAAACCATATATTTATAGATATATCATAAGTTATTCAATTTGGTGTTAAATAATAAAAAAAAGAAAGGTAACATATAGAAATGTACCTGTTTTTGATTTCTTGATTGCAGGTGGCTCTCTTTCACTGAAGCAACCTATAAATGATCATAAACAAGTTTTATGTCAAAATAATGAGATTTTATAACATAATACCTATAGTTTTGGACATTTATAATCTGAGGATCATCAAGATTAACCCTTCCCCATCTACGAGTTTCGGTACCTTTGTTCGTTTTCTCTGCACATTAAAACCATATATTTATAGATATATCATAAGTTATTCAATTTGGTGTTAAATAATAAAAAAAAGAAAGGTAACATATAGAAATGTACCTGTTTTTGATTTCTTGATTGCAGGTGGCTCTCTTTCACTGAAGCAACCTATAAATGATCATGAACAATATATATCAGACAAATATAACAAATAACATGAAGCTAGACAAAATATGAAAAACCAACCTCTAGATTCATCAGATTTTGTCTTGATATTAAACCATTTTCGGACTAGTTTTCTAGACCAAGAAAACTTGTTGGTTTTGGTATATGTATCTGTTGTCATTGCTTGTTGGGCAAAATGAACTCAACAAGTGATATGTTTCTAATATATATATATATGGATATGAAACATATATATGTAATGTGTAAGTATGTATTATAGTACTAATAAAAGACAGAACAAGTATTTAATTAAGGAAGGGTGGGTTGGCACAAAGACCAAGAGAGACAATGTTGATTAATGTGTGAGAAGTGAAAATAGGGAAACATTAAAGTGAGGGAGTGTAGAGTAGACATGGCTTGGTTGTGGCAGGAAAAAAGAATTTGAATGGAATAAAGTACAGAAAGAAAAATGGGTTTAAGGGCTGGCCCATGGTGGTGTTATGGGGGCAAATGGGTCAAATTTTGTTAATTAAATCATGTACAGATGGTTGTAATTCTACTACTTCACTGCTACTCTCCATTTCGATCATATATTAATAAATAAAAATGCACGAATTTGTAAAGGGTAAAATTTTGTTAATTAAATCATGTACAGATGGTTGTAATTCTACTACTTCACTGCTACTCTCCATTTCGATCATATATTAATAAATAAAAATGCACGAATTTGTAAAGGGTAAAATTTTGTTAATTAAATCATGTACAGATGGTTGTAATTCTACTACTTCACTGCTACTCTCCATTTCGATCATATATTAATAAATAAAAATGCACGAATTTGTAAAGGGTAAAATTTTGTTAATTAAATCATGTACAGATGGTTGTAATTCTACTACTTCACTGCTACTCTCCATTTCGATCATATATTAATAAATAAAAATGCACGAATTTGTAAAGGGTAAAATTTTGTTAATTAAATCATGTACAGATGGTTGTAATTCTACTACTTCACTGCTACTCTCCATTTCGATCATATATTAATAAATAAAAATGCACGAATTTGTAAAGGGTAAAATTTTGTTAATTAAATCATGTACAGATGGTTGTAATTCTACTACTTCACTGCTACTCTCCATTTCGATCATATATTAATAAATAAAAATGCACGAATTTGTAAAGGGTAAAATTTTGTTAATTAAATCATGTACAGATGGTTGTAATTCTACTACTTCACTGCTACTCTCCATTTCGATCATATATTAATAAATAAAAATGCACGAATTTGTAAAGGGTAAAATTTTGTTAATTAAATCATGTACAGATGGTTGTAATTCTACTACTTCACTGCTACTCTCCATTTCGATCATATATTAATAAATAAAAATGCACGAATTTGTAAAGGGTAAAATTTTGTTAATTAAATCATGTACAGATGGTTGTAATTCTACTACTTCACTGCTACTCTCCATTTCGATCATATATTAATAAATAAAAATGCACGAATTTGTAAAGGGTAAAATTTTGTTAATTAAATCATGTACAGATGGTTGTAATTCTACTACTTCACTGCTACTCTCCATTTCGATCATATATTAATAAATAAAAATGCACGAATTTGTAAAGGGTAAAATTTTGTTAATTAAATCATGTACAGATGTTTGTTTACTGGAGTTTTGCGAAAGGTAAGGTAAAGTAACAGGCTGAGGGTCTTCGTCTTTATTTTGTTTGAAAGGAAAATGTGTGAATCGTCTTCTGCGGCTAGGTTAAAAAGAAAATAGTTTTTAGTATTAGCGGCGACGTCGCCGCTAATACTAAGTCAAAGGTCCTCGTCAAAGGTCAAAAGTCCCTGCTGTGTGTCAGATGGGGCCCACAGTATTAGCGGCGACGTCGCCGCTAATACTCCCTGGTGGGGTTACCCTGTTTGCCCTGGTCGTTCTACGCTCCTCGTTAATATATTGGTCGGAGAAATTTTTTTTTTAAAACACAAATTCATTAAATAATTTAATCGGCAATCGGCTATTCTCTTAAGTTAAAGAAGTAATGAAGACCGAATTGACAAAGCCTTCATTGAAGTACTTCCTTAGCTTAAGAGAGAGTAGCCAATTGGTGATTAAATTTTTTAATAAGTTATTCATGATAATCTATAAAAATCCATATATAAAGAATCATATTTTTTTTTATTATTCTTCGATAATTTTTTCCATTGTCTTCTGTTTTATAGATTCTATCCCTCTTATAAATCAAAATTCACTACTTTCTAATTTATAAATCATGTGATTAAGATATGGATATTCTAAAATTTTAAAGTATTTAAAATAAAAAAGAAAAGTTATGATTATTATAATAATATGATAAAACCGATGAACGGAGATTCATAAAAAAACAAATATACATACATTTATGTTGAAAATTTTCACGATGCATAATGATTTTCAGTTAAAATAAAAAAATTATATATGTGTTTTACTATTACTGTTTTACTTAAGCCAGATAATCGTTGGGGTCTATTTTCTTTTTTTATGTTCCTAAGTTTTGAATATATATATATATTTTTAAAAATTACTTTTGAATACTGCCCTATAACAGTATGAAACAACTATTGTTTACGCCAAACGTACGACAAGGCCAATAGTGGAAACAATATATCATCATAATCGAAGGTATAAGAAATAAAGGTACTCGTGTGTTTGGAAGACTTATCTCTAACGTGTTAGATAGTTGATGCTTGTTATATAAATTTCTTGTCAATTTTAGGTGAAGTACATAGTAACTACTTATTAAAGTAGAATTAATTGTTTGCTTTTCAAAAAAAGAAAGAAATAAATGTTCGTTTTCTAGCACAATAAATGTGTGGGCTTAGCATATATAGATAAGGTTGACAGAAAATAAAAAGTATATATCTACTTGTGGAATTGATTATATATATACCAAATATATATATTTGCTATCTACATCAAAATATTACTATATTGATACATTACACATTTTACATAAAGATTTATGTAATGTAAACAAGATTTTAATGTAAATTTTTTTATCTTTCATCTATATATTAGGCGATATATCCAATAGTCTGATTCTATTAGTGGCTCCCTATAATAATATGTTCATAATTGGTTTAGTTTCTCTTCCACTCTTTTTTTTTAAATATTGGAAATTTTATTAGCATATTAACACTTCGACAAGGCGTTGAAGCTGTAAAAAGTTACATGGTTTTTGCTGATTTATATACTAATACTACCATAATGAGAACTATGTTTGCTTAACTTTAGTTGATCAACTGATATGATTAATATGTTCGTCTTGTTATGCTTATATAATTCGACTAAAGTTAAAATAACTTTTCTTTGAAAAAATATATTTTAATCACTTTGACACTTACTGATCTAATTGACAAATCATAAATTAAAACATGTTTCAAATACTCTAGTTAATACACTATATATAAACTATACATTATAAGTTGTGAAAGTTATATATACGGTGTATGGAAGCAATGACATATGGCGTATAAATTATATCTAATGGGACCCCTAGTGGTCGGTGGTCCCTCCTTGGGTCTCGTTAAAGCGAAAAGGAAAGGACTCGTGAATCGCCTTGACTAGTCTTACCATGCAAATCCTCTCCTACTTTTTTCACTTCTCTTTTTGTTTCATTCTTTTTTACCATTACATATACGGAGTATATTTTAGATTAATTATTTTTTTTGTAAAGTTAGTTTCGATTCAAACGTGCTGGGGGCAACTTTAACTCGCTGGACTTCCAACCCTCTCCTCATGAAAAATACCATGAGATGAGAAACTCAAGACTCGAACCCGAGATCTTATAATAAGTTGAATGTAAATACGTAAAGTGATATAATTAACATGTTCGTCTGGAGATTATTTCGTAATAGATTTCCTTTATTTGTTGATTTATTAAATATATATGTTCTGGTAGACTCAATTCGTTTTTGATCTGGTTAATCATCTGATTCGTAAATGTTCTTTCATGACTGGGCTAACTAAACAAGATCACTAAGTGGTTACACGACCAAACTCAACGATCCCTAATAACAAAAGCATACAATTTGACGACCCTATATAATTACTATAACTGGCAATATAATAGTACTTAAAGTAAAGAATAATTAGAAGCTTATAACTACAAAATAAAATTTATGAAAATTAAAAACATATGTATATATATATATACTAGCACTAATACCCGTGCGTGTTGCACGGTTGATTCATAATTATTTATATTTATATTTCATTTTATTTATAATAAACTATATATTTATTTATAACAAACGTTTATTCCGTGAATAATAACACAACATCGAATAAGTAATAAAAAACTTATAAACATTAACAATATAATTATAAAAGTTATCTAATGCAAAACTGCAAACCTCTTGATCAAGATAATTTCAAGTGTTTCAGGCAACAATGGATTGGAAAAAAAATGTATGTGTTTCCAATCTTCGTATTATGCGCAAACAAATAGAATAATCAATTCTTTCGATAGTGATATCATCTACCAACATGTCAGTAATAGCCATGGTGTTCTAGCCGTTATGTCTTAACAGTGGTAACAAAAATTATCATATAATCAGAAAAAACATAGAACGAAAGCTAAATCAAATAAATTAATCCTTTTAAGTCCTCGAAATCAATATATTATACTAATAATAACAATAATAAACTATAACAATCTAATAATAATAATAATAATAATAATAACTATAATAATAATAATAATAATAATAATAATCAATATATTGTACTAATACTAATAATCATAATCAATATAATATACTAATAAAAAATCTAGGCATATGAAGAGTAATGTTTTTCAAAAATCTCATCATAATAGTTAAATTTGTGATTCCAATATAATTCAACATGATTTGATTACATACATACAAGAGTTAAGTACTTTTTTCGTCCCTGTGGTTTCTCGTTTGTTCACTTTTCGTCCTCGCCGTTATCTTTTGGCTAAAATCATCCCTGTGGTTGTCTTTTCGTCCTTGCCGTTATAACTTTCCGTTTGGCCCTATCACGTGCCATTCACGTGAGGGCAATTTTGGAATTCCCTTTAAACATTTTACTTATATATCCCTAAAAAACGAATCGATCTCATTTTCCAGACAAATTAAAAATCGAATTTTCCCAAAAAACTTCCATCTCTTCTTTCTCTCCCATTCGCTCCACCTTAATCACATATGGTTGTTCACTGTGCGTGTGGGAGGGCTTCAATCATTCGAACATCATGGACTACAAGGAACCCAGGTCGTCGATTTTATTGTTGTCCACGTATTGTAAGTAATCAAAAACCCTAATGGTAAATATTTTGATTTTGTTATTTTCTTGGAAATCAAATGTTTAAGCTTAACAGGGATCAAATAATTGTGGCTTTATTGGGTGGGTTGATCCACCAATGTGTACAAGATCTATGGACATTATACCTGGATTGCTAAGAGCTAAGAACACTATGGAGGAAAATTTGAAGGAAAAAAATGGGCAAGTAAAGAAGTTGAAGAAGTGTTTGATTCTTAGCTGGGTATTTTTCATATGTTTTTGGTTGTGTACAAGTTAATTCAGTTGGTTTAGGTAGGTGGATTATATTTTGGTTCATTGTTCTTCTTTTTCCTGTTAGTGTTTGATTCTTAGCTGGGTTTTTTTCATATGTTTTTGGTTGTGTACAAGTTAATTCGGTTGGTTTAGGTAGATGGATTATATTTTGGTTCATTGTTATTGTTTTCACTGTTCTTGTAATCCCGAAACAATATTTGTATTGTAATATGCAAGATGAATGGAATATAAGTTATGGTTCATTGTTCTTGTTTTTCCTGTTAGTGTTTTCCCTGGATAATATTTACAGCAACCCAGAAAATGCAATGAAGTATTGAAATTACATACCAAAGTGTCTAATATTTACATGAAGCTACATACCAAAATGCAATAAAGTATTGAAATTACATACCAAAATGCAGTAAATTATGTCTAATATTTACATGAAGCAGCAGTGAACAAAGTGCAATACAACCATTCAAATTACATACCAATTTAAACAAGAAGCAGTATAGAAAGTGCAATGCAACCATTGAAATTACATACAAAAGTGCCAAAATACAAGGTTACAAGGGGATAGATTCCATTGTTAGGATCTACCCCAACTGCAGTTAGAACTTGTCCTGGATATGGTCCTTTCATAAAGGCTCCATCAAATCCTAGCAGTTCTCTCCTACAAGCCTTGAATCCTTCTTTTAATGGCCCCAAGCAGATATAAATCCTCTTGAACTGTCTTGTTTCTGAATTAGGGTTTGCTTCTCCATTTGTCCCAATTCTGATTGTTGTGTTTGGGTTTCTCTGCTGCAACTCCAAACAGTAATCTCTCAACCTTGCATACTGTTGGCTGTAATCTCCTTCAAGCAGTTTCTTTGCTCTACTCTTTGCCCTAGAAGCAGTCAACCTTTTCACTCCCAATTCATACCTATAATTAATTCACAAGTAAATAACCAACTAAATAAATTAACAAGTAAATTAACAAGTAAATAAACAATTAAGAAGTCACCTTTTTGAGATAATATCCTGAATTGCAGCTCCTTTGATTTTTGGATCTGCATCAACTGTTCCAATTATCTGATTCATGATGAAAGTTGAATTACACTGCCTAAGTGTTCTTAGTTGTAGACATTTATGTTCTTCAATTAATGTCTTAACCATCCACCTATTTTCATCCTTTCTCTTGGAAACAAACAAAGTCCATGGGCATGTGGGGTTTTCCACCTTTTTGACTTTTTTTTCTGGTCCAGATTCTCTCTCACAGTCCCCAACATCCCCAACAACCCCCTTACCTTTTGATTTACTACCCTTTTGACCCTCAACATCCTTTCCTTTGTCATGCAGACCCTTCACACCCTTTCCTTTGTCATGCAGACCCTTAACACCATCAACATCCTCTTCATTGCTCTGTTTTCTTCTTTCTGGTGAAGATAAATGTTGTTTCTCTAAAACAACCTTAGCCTTTGTGTATTTTGGCTTAGGTTCAGGAACAGTCCCAAAACATCTTGCCCTGACCCTTTCCTTGTCTTCTTCACCATCTGTTTCATTATCCTCTCTTCTTCACCATCTGTTTCATTATCCTTCTCTTCTTCACCATCTGTTTCACTATCCTCAGTCACTTCTACAGCCTCTGTTTCTTCTAAACTATCCACATTCTCCCTAATTGGTTCATTCTCAAGCTCAGGAGTTTTCTCCCTAATTTGTTCATTCTCAACCTCAGGGTTTTCTCCCTAATTGGTTCATTCTCAAGCTCAGGAGTTTTCTCCCTAATTTGGTCAATAGATAACCCAGAACCATGTTCCACAAAAACCTCAATTTGTTTATACTTAGGAGCAAAATTTTTCATTGTTTCAATATGCATGTCACATACTAATGCCCTAAGCCCATCATCTAAATTGCTTTCAGGTACTAAGTAATGAAAATAACATAACCCATGTTTATAACCAATCTCCCTCATAATTTCATTCATGTCATTCAAACAAAAAGATTCTACATCAATAAAATCAAAAGAATCAACCATTCCATCTACATAAATTATGTCTAATATTTACATGAAGCAGCAGTGAACAAAGTGCAATACAACCATTCAAATTACATACCAATTTAAACAAGAAGCAGTATAGAAAGTGCAATGCAACCATTGAAATTACATACAAAAGTGCCAAAATACAAGGTTACAAGGGGATAGATTCCATTGTTAGGATCTACCCCAACTGCAGTTAGAACTTGTCCTGGATATGGTCCTTTCATAAAGGCTCCATCAAATCCTAGCAGTTCTCTCCTACAAGCCTTGAATCCTTCTTTTAATGGCCCCAAGCAGATATAAATCCTCTTGAACTGTCTTGTTTCTGAATTAGGGTTTGCTTCTCCATTTGTCCCAATTCTGATTGTTGTGTTTGGGTTTCTCTGCTGCAACTCCAAACAGTAATCTCTCAACCTTGCATACTGTTGGCTGTAATCTCCTTCAAGCAGTTTCTTTGCTCTACTCTTTGCCCTAGAAGCAGTCAACCTTTTCACTCCCAATTCATACCTATAATTAATTCACAAGTAAATAACCAACTAAATAAATTAACAAGTAAATAAACAATTAAGAAGTCACCTTTTTGAGATAATATCCTGAATTGCAGCTCCTTTGATTTTTGGATCTGCATCAACTGTTCCAATTATCTGATTCATGATGAAAGTTGAATTACACTGCCTAAGTGTTCTTAGTTGTAGACATTTATGTTCTTCAATTAATGTCTTAACCATCCACCTATTTTCATCCTTTCTCTTGGAAACAAACAAAGTCCATGGGCATGTGGGGTTTTCCACCTTTTTGACTTTTTTTTCTGGTCCAGATTCTCTCTCACAGTCCCCAACATCCCTCTCTTTATCTGGTTCAAAGTCAACATCCTCACTATCATCTCCCTCTGACCTACTTTGACTCTCTTCTTCACCATCTGTTTCATTATCCTTCTCTTCTTCACCATCTGTTTCACTATCCTCACTTCTTCACCATCTGTTTCATTATCCTTCTCTTCTTCACCATCTGTTTCATTATCCTTCTCTTCTTCACCATCTGTTTCATTATCCTTCTCTTCTTCACCATCTGTTTCATTATCCTCTCTTCTTCACCATCTGTTTCATTATCCTTCTCTTCTTCACCATCTGTTTCATTATCCTCTCTTCTTCACCATCTGTTTCATTATCCTTCTCTTCTTCACCATCTGTTTCATTATCCTTCTCTTCTTCACCATCTGTTTCATTATCCTTCTCTTCTTCACCATCTGTTTCATTATCCTTCTCTTCTTCACCATCTGTTTCATTATCCTTCTCTTCTTCACCATCTGTTTCATTATCCTTCTCTTCTTCACCATCTGTTTCATTATCCTTCTCTTCTTCACCATCTGTTTCATTATCCTCTCTTCTTCACCATCTGTTTCATTATCCTTCTCTTCTTCACCATCTGTTTCATTATCCTCTCTTCTTCACCATCTGTTTCATTATCCTTCTCTTCTTCACCATCTGTTTCATTATCCTCTCTTCTTCACCATCTGTTTCATTATCCTTCTCTTCTTCACCATCTGTTTCATTATCCTTCTCTTCTTCACCATCTGTTTCATTATCCTTCTCTTCTTCACCATCTGTTTCATTATCCTTCTCTTCTTCACCATCTGTTTCATTATCCTTCTCTTCTTCACCATCTGTTTCACTTTCTTCTCTTCTTCACCATCTGTTTCATTATCCTTCTCTTCTTCACCATCTGTTTCACTATCCTCAGTCACTTCTACAGCCTCTGTTTCTTCTAAACTATCCACATTCTCCCTAATTGGTTCATTCTCAAGCTCAGCTCCCTAATTGGTTCATTCTCAAGCTCAGGAGTTTTCTCCCTAATTTGGTCAATAGATAACCCAGAACCATGTTCCACAAAAACCTCAATTTGTTTATACTTAGGAGCAAAATTTTTCATTGTTTCAATATGCATGTCACATACTAATGCCCTAAGCCCATCATCTAAATTGCTTTCAGGTACTAAGTAATGAAAATAACATAACCCATGTTTATAACCAATCTCCCTCATAATTTCATTCATGTCATTCAAACAAAAAGATTCTACATCAATAAAATCAAAAGAATCAACCATTCCATCTACATATTGTCTTTTAGGGTTTGTGATGAACTTACCACCATGATGAACGTTTAAGCTTAGCAACCCTTCGTAATCATCTGTAAACAACATAAAAAAATGATAATTATTAAATTAAATTAATAAATTAAAATAGAAAAATAAAAAAAACCCTAAAAATATACTAACCATTTTGCATACCGATGACATCCATGGTTCTCCTCAACCATTTTGCAGGTGTTTTGTTGGTGGTGAAGTAATGTGATGGGATTTGACTATTTTTATTGTTCTTGTTCTTCATCGTAAAAACCACAGGGATGATTTGACTATTTTTTTTGTTTTTGTTCTTCATCGTAGAAACCACAGGGATGATTATACTATTTTTTTTGTTTTTGTTCTTCATCGTAAAACCACAGGGATGATTTGACTATTTTTATTGTTCTTGTTCTTCATCGTAAAAACCACAGGGATGATTTGACTATTTTTTTTGTTTTTGTTCTTCATCGTAAAACCACAGGGATGATTATACTATTTTTATTGTTTGTTCTTCATCGTAGAAACCACAGGGACGAAAAAAGTACTTAACTCTACATACAAATACCTCTTCAAATTGTGTTATCTTTGTTTGTACATAAGATGTGATTGACGTTATGTGGGGTTGAACCCATATGTCAAGACCGCTAAGAGGATGGCTCTTCTTGCTGAAGAAGAGAGGAAGAAGTCTATAAGCAGAAGAAGCTTGACAAGAAGAGGAAACCAATTTTCATCGCACGTATCAATATAGGTTAATTAATTACATGGTTTATTTGATTTATTAATTATTATTAGTATATATAGGTATGGAAAGAATTAATATTACGGTTATTATTTTATTGACAAAAAAATAAAAGAAGAGTTAGAGAATAATACGGATAAGGAAAAAAAGAGTTATAGAAAGATATAAATAAGGAAACGATTAAAATATAGTAATACGGATTTTTAATTATTATTTATATGAATATATAGTAATTTTTATTGTTTTAATTATTATTTAAAAAGGTTTTTAATGTATATGACTAAAAGGACACTTGTCGTTTTAATATAGTGTCACATGTCGTTCAATGAAGGCTACAATCATGTTTTAGTTTATTGGTAGATATATATAGGTTTAGGTAAAATAAAACAAGTATTAAAGTAAAACAAATAAAACAATAAGTTTTTCTTCACTGAAAATCACCGTGCATCATAAAAATCATCGTGCATCAATATATATATTTGTGCTTCGTGAATCTTCGTGCATCAATTTTACCATAATCTAAAGGTCAAGATCTTGTCTTATTTGTTTTACTTTAATATTTTTTTTACAATAACCAACTCATATATATATATATATATAGTTATATATATAATAAATATATATATATAGATTTTAGGTAAAATAAAACAAGTATTAAAATAAAACAAATAAAACAATAGGTTTCTTTTCACTGAAGATCACCGTGCATCATGAAAATCATCGTGCATCAATATATATATTTGTGATTCGTGAATCTTCGTGCATTAATTTTACCATAATCTAAAGGTCAAGATCTTGTCTTATTTGTTTTACTTTAATATTTTTTTTACAATAACCAACTCATATATATATATATATATATATTATAATATATATATACATTAGCTAATAAAGAACATGCAATGATTAAAACACTTGTATAACCTATGTTTCTTTCTTTTTTTGTTCCAATGACACTTTCATGATTAGTGGCCCAAAGCATCATATAAAAGACAAGTTCTTATTTTTTTAGCATGCTTTATTTTAAAGTTTATATTCAAGCTTAAATTTTATACTTCATGGTCATCCAAAATTAAGGTTAAAACCATCGGGATTTCATCAACCTAAATATACAAGTTCAATGATAAAACATGAATGGAACTACTCTTAAATGATAAATGTTAGGATTAATACAATTTGTCACATACAAATAACACGAGTACGCAGCGGAAATAAATATGTAATATATAAATTAACAAAGTTGTGAATTGTGTACCTTTTAGCAAAGCTCCAATAATCAATATAATAATTGATTTAGGGTTTAAAGTAAAACTCCTCCATGATCGCACACACGACACCACTATTGTATGTTTGCTAGTACCCGATCACGATCCTTACAACCCCTTGTGTTTTCCCCTTGATGTAGTCGAATTAGAACCGAAACCCTTTGGGTTTTTGTGTTTCGGCCGAACCAAAGAAAGAGGAGAGAAAAGAGACTTTTTAGTTAGGGTTTTACCTTTCTATTGTCTTACAAAAACCATAACCCTTAACCCCTTTATATAGGGTAAATAATTAGGGTTATTAAACTTGGTGAACAAGTTTGTGTTGGGTTACAAAACCCTTAACAAAACCGGCCCCCAATTAGTGAAATTAGGAAACATCCCTAATTCCTAATTTCCACTTAAGTCCATCTCTTTTCACACTTTTAATTAATAAACGTATATTTATCATTTAACGAACGTTTATTTAATTATTTCGTGAACATATTAATTAATATACTACATTAACATATTAATTAATTACATAGTGTATTTGTGTCAATACGTGTGACCCCGTAGGCTTAAACATTTTCCGGACATGCGTTTATTTAACGTGATCATATTCCAACAGCTCCCACTTAAGCATGTTATAATAAAGGCAATAACATTGGTTAGCGTCTAGCAACACGCCAATGCTCCCGGAAATATTTAAGTATAGTTTCTTAAAATATATTTGAAATGGTTTCATTGTTTACTACCTCTTTGTTTCAGATACTTTTGTTAAATATGGATCAAAGTCATTCCATAATCTAACGATTATGTTTCTCATTTCTATAACTAATAAAGATTACCAAATTAATCGAGACACATCTGGAGTTCATTTGGGTACGGTCATACACACATCTTAATTAATTCTAATGAGGGGCCCAATGGTATCATTCTTCAATAACTAGTTGAAGGAACAAATCCTATTTTGACTACACGTGTCAGTCATGTACTTCACTACACTTCTGAAAATAGCCCTTTGTTACTACCTTATTCAGGATAGTTAGAACTATATCAAGAAAATGCAATACATACACGCATAACCTACTTGTATCTCAAGTCTAAGGATAAGTAAAGCAACCATTCACGAATTTCACTTAATGACGCCGATCCATAAAGTGATAATTCGTTAGTGGGGTAGTCCAATATGCATCTTATGAATATCATGTGAGTTTGGTGGGACCATCCTTAATATTCTAAGAATATTACCAATCACTCAGATTTGTCTTAGTTTAATTATATTCTCATATAGTTAATCGACAATGGACAATTTAGAATATAAATTATTCATAGATTTAAACATTCAAATATAGAATACAATTATATATTAAATGAAAACAAACATACCAAGTACTTTAATTCATTTATTAAATAATTGTTTATCATCCTTTATCCAAATACTAAACACAAATTTACATGAAATAACTAGCTAATTTAAGTCCTATGCCCTCGGCATGCTTATCGAGCTTTCCTTTTGACAAAGCCTTTGTAAAAGGATCAGCTAAGTTATAATCTGTGTGAACTTTGAGTAACTTGATTTCTCCTAGTGCGATCTGCTCACGAACATAGTGATATCGTCTAGGATAATGTCTGGCACCTTTCTGAACTCCGGGTTCATTGGCTATGATTATTGCACCAGAATTGTCGCAATACATATCTATAGGTGTGTTATTTGAGGGAATCACGTCAAGCCCAGAAATAAACTTCCTAATCCAGACTGCTTCCATGGCGGCAATGTACTCAGACTCTGTCGCAAGCATAGCAACTGTGGTTTGCTTCTTACTCTTCCAATCCACCGCGCCTCCATTTAAAATGAAGACATATCCCGACTGAGACTTTGTATCATCTCAATCAATCTGAAATCCAGCATCACAGTATCTAGTCACTTTGAGCTCTGCATCAGGATTTCCTCCATTCACCAGAAATAAGTCTTTAGTAGCTCGCAGATACTTAAGAATGTTCTTCACAGCAGTCCAGTGACTTTCACCTGGATTCTGTTGATATCGGCTAACGATGTTTTGCGCAAACGCTATATCAGGTCTAGTGCATCTTTGATGTGTGAAATCGAGTCTTAAAATTTAATAACACGAATCACCTAGCGACTGACTACAACACACTCACACGCAGTGAACCCGTTCGTATGCAGTATAGTTAGCTTGGTAAATCCGAGGTCGATCACAAGGACTAAAGTAAGTAATTGTTAAAATAAAGTAATTCAGAAAGAAGGGGGGTTTTGTGACCGAGTTGTCACTTTGCAATTAGTTAGAAAATGGTTAGTAATCCCGAAAGATTAATCGAAAATATGATCCGGTATGACCGGGGCAGGGATCGTCCTCAAACGATAGTGAAAATGATTTTATGACAATAATAATTAAAAGGGCACCTACTTGCATCAGCTTACATGCCAATCATCGGGTCTAAACATTACTTGCATTGTTGAACGACTTAAAAGGTAGACAAGATGAACTTCCGTTATACTTGAAACTTTAATTGCTCGAAATATAGTTACCGCTTCCGCGAATAATTTCTACTCAAAACAATTAAGCATTAAGAACCTAAGCTGATTTTATGATTTAATCTTTAAAAGCTTTCTTCCGAACTGCTTATTCACCTAATCAGATTCCTCTATCATAGATGTTTACACACTCAAAATGAATTTAATTGTTTAAAATCCTTATCGCTAGTTTCTTCCGAACTCCAACGACTTTAGGTTAATTATAGACCGATTAACCATTTCATAACCCAATTGACAATGATATAGATTTCTTCCGAACTCCAACGACTTTAGGTTAATTATAGACCGATTAACCATTTCATAACCCAATTGACAATGATATAGATTTCTTCCGAACTTCTAATTACAATTATCAATCAATAAATATAAAAGAGAAAAACAATATTTAAACTCAAATAAATGCGGTTCTTCGATTAAACATGAAAATCTTGTTCAACAATTGCAAGTAACATTAAATCGACCCTATGACATGTTCACTACCCAAGCGGGTGCTGAGAGATTTAGCCTCTCATAATGAAAAGATAAAAACAAACAAAAATAGAAGAAATCATATTATACCAATGAATTACAAAGAATCTGGTAGCAACAATGATTGTAATCCAAAGCTCCAAAGATAAAAACAAACAAAAATAGAAGAAATCATATTATACCAATGAATTACAAAGAATCTGGTAGCAACAATGATTGTAATCCAAAGCTCCAAAGATAAAAACCCTAACAGCTTGTTTACTCTCAATCAATAGAAACTATGAGTATGTTATGAAAAATCTATCAGAATTCGTCCTTGATTCAGAACCCTAATCCAGTTTATATATGAAAATCGCGTGTAACGGGCGTTACTAGGTGTAACGGGCGTTACACGCTACAGTACGGTGCCCTAATGCTTTAATTAGCATTAATTGCTAAAATCAACACTAACGGCCATTACATATGTAACGGGCGTTACCCTCTTCAGAAAGCTTCACGGCAGTTACACAACCCGTTACAGGGAGAAATAAGTAACGGGTGTTACACAACTAACGGGCGTTATAAGTCCATGCACTTGTTTTCTTTGTCTTTCAATTGATTCCAACTGAATCTTTCTCTTGTTTCTTCCATGGATCATCAAAATCAACCAATTCATCCGTATAATCATTCTCCAACCTGACAACACTCAACACTACCTCAAAGCATCGAAAGTTGGATATAAAACTATAAAAATTACGAATAATCGGTACCAAAAATCATGTGGGAAATGGTATCATATTAGTCACATCAAATTCCCCCACACTTAAGCTTTGCTTGTCCTCAAGCAATTCCAAGCTGAAAAACATAAATTACCTTGGTACATAATGGAAACCACATTTCAGTAATCAAAAAGAAGCTCAACCATAATCAAAAATGAGAATAGATGGTTAGGCAGTTTTAATCTTAAATGAAAACCGGAATGTTTGACAATACTTGACTGATACACAAGCCTTAATAACACGACTAAGCACAAAAGAATCAAATCAGTGATATCTCGCCTATCCTACTCCAACTAACTTACTTTTGGGGTTGAATATCTGAATAATCACTCAATGCCTAGTCGTGATGCATATTCTTTTAACCATAGGCTTGTACTAGAATCGTTCCTTCATCGCCATGGCGCAAGCACCATATAACGTCTATCAAAAGAGGTCTTTAAGGGTTTTAATGAACTATGAGGCTAAACAAGGTATTTAAACAGGGTATGGAAGTTTGGGATAACAAATGTTGTTAAAAAGAAATAACACAACATTTAACAAAGTTTTCACATTATAGTCTAGTCCATAAACAATCCCATGTCATTAGTTGCCAACAGTCCAAAACCCGAGAAGTCTTCCCGACAATACCCCCCAATAGAACGATTATAACCGACACCATTGTGGTGTATGACAATCAAACAACTCATCAACCAATTCTAACCAATGTTGACTTAGTGACAAACTAGCCAACCCGCATATAAAAACCAAAGAATGTAACAATGTAAACCTTTTGTTGGTTATAAAGATGTACCAACTCAACTTGATAATTTGAAGTAAAATTGAAGCCTTTGTTGGTTATAAAGATGTACCAACTCAACTTGATAATTTGAAGTAAAATTGAAGCCTTTGTTGGTGTAATTGATGAACCAACTAATAAAAATGATTTGACAAAATGTGAGAAATACCAACTGACAGCCCAAGCTCTTTTTCATTTTTTTTCTATTTTTTTTCTTTTTCTGTTTTTCAATTCTTTTGTTCTTTTTATTCATTTTTTTTGTGAGCTACTTTTACTCTGACTAATTGGCATTCTCTTAATAATGTTGAAACAGTGACAAATCATATACTCATATGCTCAAATGAACGATCCAGACTTTATCCAAACAAACATGACGAAATCAATCTATTCCCAGTAACCGAGAATATCCCAACCCGACATAAAGGACAACCCCAAACCATCCACTAGCATAGGCAACCAATGACCCACCAGAACTTCGACTATCGGTATGGCTAGGAAAAGGTGTATATTAAAGGTGGATTTTATAACAAAGAACAGGCTAATGACAACATGTTTTCTATTGTTTCTTGCACTAAAAATGAGTGCAACATAAGGGTTATAACAGGTGGTTCACTAACCAGTGTAGTTAGCTACTAAGCACATTAACAAAACATGCACATAACAAATTTTTACGAAACAAGGGGTGAACATACAAAGAACAAAAGGTTTTATCCTAAATTTGCCTCTTCTGATAAATAACACGGAACGATCAACCAGGACAAGTTCTAGAATCAACGCAATCACCGGCACACTCATAGCAAATGAAAATAATCCGGAAATGGAAAAACCAACCTCAAACTTGCACATCATAGTTCAGAGCTCTAAATAGAACCCTTACTCTTGGATACGAGAGGGACAAATTTACAAGGCTAATAAATCCAAACCCGCAAACACCTAGCATATCTAGAAGTGAATCAATAATCTCACAAATTTGGTGTTTTGGTGCTATAAGCGTGCTAGTCATATTATTAATCCAGAAGGGATTGCCTAATTAATCAATCAAGACACATTCCACCAATTAAATTTTGTACCAAGGGTGTAGTTAAATTGCTCATTTATATCTATAATGAGGTGACAAAAGCAATTAACTACAAGGACAAGCATGCAAAAGTTTAAAAATTCCACTAAAATACCCGCCTTTTTCCTATTTACCACCCCCCACACTTGAGTTGGACAATGCCCTCAATGTCCAAAGAACTAAGGCAAACTATGGGAAATAGGGGAAAGTAACAAAAACAAAATCAAGAACAAGAAAAACTTGACGGGTATGACGGGTGTTCCATGCTTGAATGATGTCAACAAGAATATGGCGCTGAACTTACTGCCAGCATATGCATATGAAAAACTTGCTATTCAACATGAACACACGATTAAAAGCCAACAGATTATATAAGAAAGCATGCAAATTCCTATCCCTACTTATTCAAAGATTTTATTCACAAACACAAACAAAAACGAAAACTCAAAATTTAAATTTAAATAGCAAAATAAAAGACACGGGTTGCCTCCCGAGAAGCGCTTAATTTATTTATGAGTCGTTAGCTAGACTCTTACCCCAAATAATTACCATGGTGGGGTCTCTGACGCCCCCACACTTAAAGTGTTGGGCGGTCTACCCTTAAATGGTGAAAAACAATTACCTTTCACCATTTCAAATATCCAATCATTCGCTCGGCCAGAAGTATCAACAACCATCATCAACTCCTCTTTCTCATTTGTTGATAAATTCGAGCACAACTCTTCAGACAACTTTACATTACCATGAGAAACAGCAGACTTCAAACGACTATATAGTTTACGGATCTTAGCGCACGGGCCATCCGTTGGTTTAGAAACAGTCACTGCTGTTGACTTCAATTCAACCTCCTTTTTCTCTAGCTTCTCGTCCAACCATTCATCAATCTGTGAATCCAAAGAACTAAGGCAAACTATGGGAAATAGGGGAAAGTAACAAAAACAAAATCAAGAACAAGAAAAACTTGACGGGTATGACGGGTGTTCCATGCTTGAATGATGTCAACAAGAATATGGCGCTGAACTTACTGCCAGCATATGCATATGAAAAACTTGCTATTCAACATGAACACACGATTAAAAGCCAACAGATTATATAAGAAAGCATGCAAAAGTTTAAAAATTCCACTAAAATACCCGCCTTTTTCCTATTTACCACCCCCCACACTTGAGTTGGACAATGCCCTCAATGTCCAAAGAACTAACACAAGCAGTTTCAACAGAGTTAGCAACATTAGGTAAAGAAACAGAACACGTGTTCGAAAATGTCACTAACTCATTTCCTGCTCTCAATGTAAGCTTGCCACGACCAACCTCAAGTTTAGCATCGGCCGTAGCAAGGAACGGTCTTCCTAGAATAAGGGGCACATCCAATGCCTCATCTGCTTCAATAATAACAAAGTCTACATGAAAAACCAAACCACCCACCTTGACTAAGACATCTTCTAATATCCCAATAGGTCTTATCTCCGATTTATCGGCCAAATGGATTTTCATTTTAATCGGTTTCGGTTCTCCTAAGTTCAGCTTAGAATAAATAGATGAAGGCATTAGATTAATACTTAGCTCCTGAATCTGGGGCTTGTTGATTGTTGAACCTGCTAAACCTGTTACCACCAAAACCAGAACTGTTAGCATTAAAGGATAAGAACTACCTGACTGCTGGTTTTGATAACCGGTGTTTTGGTTTAAATTTCCCTGTTGTTGGTTCTGAACGTAGTTAACATCTTGAACTGGTTTATCCGGGCAATCCTCCGTGTAATGCAAGTTCCCACAGTAATCAACAACCATCATCAACTCCTCTTTCTCATTTGTTGATAAATTCGAGCACAACTCTTCAGACAACTTTACATTACCATGAGAAACAGCAGACTTCAAACGACTGTATAGTTTACGGATCTTAGCGCACGGGCCATCCGTTGGTTTAGAAACAGTCACTGTAGTTGCTACCCCCGCCAGATTTTTCTTATTCATCAAAATCTGTCTCAAACACTTTGCATAACCTGGCATCTGCACAATTGCATCTAAAAATGGAATATTGATATGCAATTTACTTAGATGACTTACAAATTTCTCCATTTGCTCCTTCAGCTTATCTTTCGCTAATCTCTGAGGAAATGGGATCTTGGGCTTGTAAGGCTTCACTTCCGGTTTTTCAGCCGGTTTGGATGGAACGGCCGGTGTCTGCATGGCTGGGTTCGGCTCCATCTCTATTTCATCATCAACCGCCTCCTCATCTTCATGTACCTGCACAACTGGAGTAACATCATCAGGTAAAGGATTAGCTGAGTTATACGTATTACCTGCTCGAGTTGTGATGGCATTAACATGTTCGTTTCTAACATTAGGAGGGGTATACTTCTGCCCTTGCCCTTGGTTATTGGATTGAGGTTTCGGGTTTTGTTGAGTGTTACTCGGTAAAGTACCGAGTGGTCTATTAGAGTTCCCGAGCCTCTCAATCCTTCCTTCCAAATCTTTGATTGTAGCTTGCTGGTTCTTGGTTCCTTGATCCAACTTGTATGCAATCCCATCCAACCGAGTGGTTAAAGCATCCAATGCAGAGCTAACCTTCTTTGATTCTTCTTCAACATGCTCATTAGTTGCTCTCTGGGCACTAATGAAATCCTTCATGATCTCTCTTAGCTCTGAATCTGGGGCTTGTTGATTGTTGAACCTGCTAAACCTGTTACCACCAAAACCAGAACTGTTAGCATTAAAGGATAAGAACTACCTGACTGCTGGTTTTGATAACCGGTGTTTTGGTTTAAATTTCCCTGTTGTTGGTTCTGAACGTAGTTAACATCTTGAACTGGTTTATCCGGGCAATCCTCCGTGTAATGCAAGTTCCCACAGTAATCACAACCATCAGCCATAACCTTCACATCTCTTTCAAGGCTCTTGAACCTGCTTTCTTGCCCATCAAACCTCTCATTCATTTGCTTTGAGAGAGCCTTAACTTCAGAGACAAGCTTTGAATCTTCACTACTCTCAACCTTAGCCACAGTGCTTCTACTGGATCTCTTGGTTCGGTCCTCATCTCTGGTCGAATTCTCCTTCGCCATATCTTCAAGAATCTTGTATCCCTCATTCGGGGAAATGTTGTTTAGACTACCCCCAAATGCATAACCGAGCTCCCTCTTAGTCTTTCTATCCAGTCCATCGTAGAAAATCTCAAAACTCACTTCAGTACCCATACCATGTCCAGGGAAATTCCTTAGCATCTCCTTGAATCTCTTCCAAGCATCTACAACATCTTCACCACTGTCTTGAGTAAAGGCCCTGATTTGATTTTCCAGCTGCCTTTGAGTTCTTAAAGAATAGAACTCATCAATGAATCCTTCCCTAAGTTCAGCCCAAGTAGAAAAGGAATTATCCGGCAACTCCTTAAACCATGCAGATGCTTCTCCAACAAGAGTCAAAGGAAAAAGCTCTAATTTCACAGCTTCAGCTTGCCCTTGCCCATACTGATATAATCGGCAAATCTTTTCAAATCTCTCAAGATGGGCGTAAGGGTCATTTCTTCTAATCCCGTCGAATTTATCCTCCTCGACGCTCTTGAGATGATTACCTTTTAAAGAGAAGTCTACCAAAATCTGAGGAGGACGGATAGCTGTGCCTCGGTTGGCTGGAATATCTCTTATTCGTTCCCCGTAAAGACGGGTGTTCGGATCTCTCGGTTGTTCATCACCCATTCCGTTTCTCCTCGGTTGTTGATTAATATTAAGGTTGGTTCGAGGTATGACAATACTGTTCGGTTCAGGTGTTTGAATTTTCTCTTCTGTATCTGAGTCCTCTCCTGTCCCAAACACTCTACCTGCTTCTTTCAACCTTTCAATTAATTGATCTTCTGATGCTGAACTTTTCTTGATATAGAATTCGTCTAAGGAAATGTCCTGTTGGCTTTGGTCTGCGGTTTCTGGATCTATTTTGTCTGATGTGGATAGTTCTGGGTTGTTTTTCAGCATTAAACGACGTCTGACTTTCCCTGGATTAGATAAAGGACTAAGCAAAGGTCGGCCAGAATCTCTTGTGTTCATCAACTAGTAAGAACCTGCACAATCACCACAAACAAACCGTCAACCGCACCTGTGGTATAATTGAAATGAAATAAAATAAAATCTATCTAGTAAAGCAATAACTTTCTCACAAATGAATGTGAAAAAGGATCGAACTACAAAATAAAACAATTACTAAACAAAAGTCCCCGGCAGCGGCGCCAAAAACTTGATGTGTGAAATCGAGTCTTAAAATTTAATAACACGAATCACCTAGCGACTGACTACAACACACTCACAGGCAGTGAACCCGTTCGTATGCAGTATAGTTAGCTTGGTAAATCCGAGGTCGATCACAAGGACTAAAGTAAGTAATTGTTAAAATAAAGTAATTCAGAAAGAAGGGGGGTTTTGTGACCGAGTTGTCACTTTGCAATTAGTTAGAAAATGGTTAGTAATCCCGAAAGATTAATCGAAAATATGATCCAGTATGACCAGGGCAGGGATCGTCCTCAAACGATAGTGAAAATGATTTTATGACAATAATAATTAAAAGGGCACCTACTTGGATCAGCTTACATGCCAATCATCGGGTCTAAACATTACTTGCATTGTTGAACGACTTAAAAGGTAGACAAGATGAACTTCCGTTATACTTGAAACTTTAATTGCTCGAAATATAGTTACCGCTTCCGCGAATAATTTCTACTCAAAACAATTAAGCATTAAGAACCTAAGCTGATTTTATGATTTAATCTTTAAAAGCTTTCTTCCGAACTGCTTATTCACCTAATCAGATTCCTCTATCATAGATGTTTACACACTCAAAATGAATTTAATTGTTTAAAATCCTTATCGCTAGTTTCTTCCGAACTCCAACGACTTTAGGTTAATTATAGACCGATTAACCATTTCATAACCCAATTGACAATGACATAGATTTCTTCCGAACTTCTAATTACAATTATCAATCAATAAATATAAAAGAGAAAAACAATATTTAAACTCAAATAAATGCGGTTCTTCGATTAACATGAAAATCTTGTTCAACAATTGCAAGTAACATTAAATCGACCCTATGACATGTTCACTACCCAAGCGGGTGCTGAGAGATTTAACCTCTCATAATGAAAAGATAAAAACAAACAAAAATAGAAGAAATCATATTATACCAATGAATTACAAAGAATCCGGTAGCAACAATGATTGTAATCCAAAGCTCCAAAGATAAAAACAAACAAAAATAGAAGAAATCATATTATACCAATGAATTACAAAGAATCCGGTAGCAACAATGATTGTAATCCAAAGCTCCAAAGATAAAAACCCTAACAGCTTGTTTACTCTCAATCAATAGAAACTATGAGTATGTTATGAAAAATCTATCAGAATTCGTCCTTGATTCAGAACCCTAATCCAGTTTATATATGAAAATCGCGTGTAACGGGCGTTACACGCTACAGTACGGTGCCCTAATGCTTTAATTAGCATTAATTGCTAAAATCAACACTAACGTCCGTTACATATGTAACGAGCGTTACCCTCTTCAGAAAGCTTCATGGCAGTTACACAACCCGTTACAGGGAGAAATAAGTAACGGGTGTTACACAACTAACGGGCGTTAAAAGTCCATGCACTTGTTTTCTTTGTCTTTCAATTGATTCCAACTGAATCCTTCTCTTTTTTCTTCCATGGATCATCAAAATCAACCAATTCATCCGTATAATCATTTTCCAACCTGACAACACTTAACACTACTTCAAAGCATAAAAAATTGGATATAAAACTATATAAATTACGAATAATCGGTACTAAAAATCATGTGGGAAATGGTATCATATTAGTCACATCAATCTTACTACATACATAATAGATCCCATAGCCGAAGCATAAGGAACCCTCTGCATACGCTCCACCTCATCAGGTGTAGAGGCACCTTGTTTTCTAGATAAGCCAAGTCCTTCTTGCATGGGTACGAAACCACGCTTGGAATTCTACATCTTGAATCTCTTCAAGATCTTATCAATATAAGCACTTTGACTTAGTCCAATCAACCGTTTAGTTCTATCTCTATAGATCTTGATTCCAAGAATGAATGCTGCTTCACCCAAGTCTTTCATAGAAAAACATTTTCCAAGATGGGATTTTACATCTTGCAACATTGGAATGTGATTTCCTATGATCAATATGTCATCTACATATAAAACAAGGAAAGTAACATTACTCCCTCTAGCTTTGCGATATACACATGGCTCATCAGGATTTTGAGTGAAACCAAACCTTTTGATTTCCTCATCAAACCTTTTATTCCAACTTCTTGATGCTTGCTTTAGTCCATAAATGGACCTCTGAAGCTTGCATAGTTTGTTGGGATGTTTTGGATCAACAAAACCCTCAGGTTGTACCATATAGACTTCCTCGTCTAGGTAACCATTCAAGAAAGCGGTCTTGACATCCATTTGCCATATCTCATAGTCATAGAATGCTGCTATGGCTAAGATAATCCTAATAGCTCTAATGTCTGCTACTGGAGAGAAGGTCTCATCATAGTCAACTCCATAGAGCTGAGTATAACCTTTCGCCACGAGATGAGCTTTATAGGTGTGTACATTTCCATCCATGTCGGTCTTCTTTTTGAAGATCCATTTACACCCAACGGTTCTCCCATTAGGTGGAAGATCAACCAAGCTCCAGACTTGATTGTCTTTCATGGATTTCATTTCCACATTCGCAGCTTCAAGCCATTTGTCAGATTCTGGATCTGATAATGCAGCTTTGAAGTTTGTAGGTTCATCTAGATATCCTAATACGTGTTCCTCAGATTCTATATTTAGATTCAACTTTTCACGAGCACGTATTGTCCTTGAGGACCTACGAATTGGAATCGCATCAACTTGAGGTTCATCACTTTGAACATTTTCCCCCCAAGTTGATGATCGCTAGTGTTTTCAAAAAGTGACGCATCTTCCTCTTGAGCCTCATCAAGTTCGACAATCCTCCCACTGTTTTCTTGAGTGATGAGATTTTTTTCAAAGAACTCAGCATATCGAGCAACTTTTACAGTGTTTTCGGTAGGAAGGTAGAAGTAGTAACCCATCGTTTCCTTTGGGTATCCTACAAAGATGCACTTAACTGATCTGGGTTAAAGTTTGTCAGGCGTATCTCGCTTCACAAGTGCCTCACATCTCCAGACTCTTAAGTAAGACAAATTAGGGACATTTCCATGCCAAGGTGTCTTGTCAACCTTCTTGGTTGGAACCATATTAAGAATGCGTACAGCAGTCTCTAGAGCATAATCCCAAAATGAAAATGGGAGAGTCGTAAGGTTCATCATCGATCTCAGCATGTCCAACAAGGTTCGATTTCTTCTCTCAGATACACCATTATGTTGTGGATTATATGGAGGAGTAAGCTATTGAATAATTCCACAAGCTTTTAGATAATCCTTATACTCTTGGCTTAAGTATTCTCCACCTCGATCCGAATGAAGAATCTTGATGGTTTTACCGAGTTGATTTTCTACTTCATTTTTAAACTCTTTGAATGTTTCAAAGACTTCATGTTTATGTTTAAGCAAGTAAACATAACCATAACGACTGAAAGCATCCGTAAAAGTTATGAAGTAGCTATCACCTTTCCTTGACACATGTCTAAATGGGCCACAAACATCAGTATGTATGAGTCCAAGTAGCTCTTTAGCCCTCTCCGGTTTATGCGGAAAAGATTTTCTTCTCATCTTGCCAGAAACACAAGACACGCATTTTTCAAATGATTCTTCATCATTTGATTGTAAGATCCCTTCACGTTGAAGTCTTTCAAAGCGTTTCTTGCCAACATGAGCAAGATGACAATGCTAAAGATAGGTATAGTCCAAATTAGGCTTGACTCTTTTGTTAACATTATACATTGAACTATCATTTGAATCACAACCACGCATATAAATTTCAAAAATACCATTACAAGGAAAAGCATTAAAATAATGAACATTATTTCTAGAAACTGAAATACCATAATCATTAAAAACATTAATGAATCCGTTGTCTTTTAACAAAGAAATTGAAATTACACCTTCTAGTAATAGAAGGTGCATAATGACAATTGTCTAACACAATAATTAACCCAGTAGGTAAAACTAAATGAAAGTCTCCTATAGCTTCCACTACTGCCGGTAGACCATTGCCCACGAACAGCTGCAAAGCTCCTGGCTTCAGTTTCTTCCTTCCCCTAAGCCCCTGTAATGTATTACAGATATGAGTACCACAGCCAGTGTCATATACCCATGAATTATGCTTAGAAAAGGAATATAATTCAATTGTGAAGATACCTGAAGAACTGGCTATACCAGCTTGCTTCTTCTTCTCATTCAACTCAGCTAGATACTTAGGACAATTCCTCTTCCAGTGTCCCACTTCAACACAGTGATGACAAGTCTGGTCCTTAGCCGGATGCTCCTTTTTCGCTGGAGGGGTCTTTTTCGGTTTGGGAACATAAGCAATTTGCTTACCCTTACCAACATTCTTGCCCTTAGCTTTCGGTTGTTTTGCTTTCTGAACCTTTCCCCCCTTGATCATAAGAACTTGGGGTGTCTCAAATTTCTTGGGAAGGTTTTTCTCATACTCAACTAACATGGCATGAAGTTCAGCAATCGTTTTACTCATGCTATGCATATTGTAGTTGCGCACAAAACCCTCAAAGTCCTTTCAAAGGGACTTAAGGATCATACCAACAGCAATAGGCAGAGGATACGAATAATTTAGCCTTTCCAAGTGCTCAAAGTAACTCTTCATCTTGAGTACATGAGCGTTGACCGATTTCCCATACTCATGCTTACAATCATGGAGTGACTCAATTAGCTCAAATAATTCAACTCCAGCTTGTTTTTCGTACATAGACTTGAGTTCTCTGATCATATCATACGGATTGTACAATTCGAATTGCTTTTGAAGCTCAGGAGTCATGCTACTTAGCATCAAACAAGCAACCTCATTATGTCTATCGTACTGAGCATTGTATGCTTCCAACTGCGCTACAGTGGCAGTAGCAGCATCAGGGGCAGTGGTCATCTGAACATCAAGAACATCGGTTCGTTTCTCAACTCTTAGGACGATCCTCAGCTGACGATACCATTCATTGAAGTTGGTTCCAGAAAGCTTTTCTCTTTCTAGCATCGACCTGAAAGCCGATTGGTGTATGTTTTGTGAAGGATTTATTGCCATCTATAAAACAGATTTATGTTCAAAAATCGGTATTTTCGATAATAAATTCCTTAAGAAATATAATTACCCAATGTTAAATCAATTTAACAATTAATTTCATTAATGCTAGGATCCAATTGACATACCAAAAGGTAAGTGACGATCAGTAATTGCATTACAAGTACAATTCCTAGATTTTATGGGACTTACAAATGACACTTGTATAGGGGCATCAAGTGCTTTGTAATTATGTTTTGTCCCATCTTATGCCAAGGGTCAAGGTCTCACTGCTTAACTTGTTTTAAGTCGCCCAATTAAGAACTGTAAATAGTCTACCACCGTCTCACAATGAGTAGTAATTTACCTTGGGGTTGCAATTCACCTACGTCTCACGTAGAGCAAAAGCAATTGCAAGTGTTCTTATCAAATTGGGTGGCAAAGACTTAACTTTAATTGGGTAATGCAATTGATGTGAATCAAAAGTTATGTATGAAGATTCATGCACATCTTCATGACATAATGTTTAATAAAATCATTTTTATTGTCTTAACAATACAAAAGAGCTCGGTAGCTCCATTCGAACGCACAAAGAAGCGCAGAAGTAAGGTTTGCGCAAAGCAATTAAGTACCCACTTCTTTAGGGAGCCAAGGCGTCCCAACTTATACCTCTCTTAGAGTTTGTTCAAATGGGTGAGCCGGTGTATCTTTAGATTGCAAGACACCAATTTTATTAAAACAAAATCATATTTCACATTTATTAGTCAAGTTTATTTTTTTCTTAAAACAATTTTGCATCACCATTTACAATAATAACAAAATAATAAACTTACTAACTATTAACACTTAATCATGCAACGATTAATGGTGGGCAACCTAAATCATGGTCTCTATGGATTAATGTACATGTTTAAGATTGACTCCCCCTTCATACGGAAGAGGACCACATACATCAAGTTATCTTGATTGCGTAAGTTATCTTGATTGCGTAAGCCTTTAAACAATGTACAAACATAGAATTACAAATTTTTTGATACTTACATACAATGTACAAATTTTTTGATACTTACATACAATGTACAAATTTTTTGATACTTACATACAATGTACAAATTTTTTGATACTTACATACAATGTACAAATTTTTTGATACTTACATACAATGTACAAATTTTTTGATACTTACATACAATGTACAAATTTTTTGATACTTACATACAATGTACAAATTTTTTGATACTTACATACAATGTACAAATTTTTTGATACTTACATACAATGTACAAATTTTTTGATACTTACATACAATGTACAAATTTTTTGATACTTACATACAATGTACAAATTTTTTGATACTTACATACAATGTACAAATTTTTTGATACTTACATACAATGTACAAATTTTTTGATACTTACATACAATGTACAAATTTTTTGATACTTACATACAATGTACAAATTTTTTGATACTTACATACAATGTACAAATTTTTTGATACTTACATACAATGTACAAATTTTTTGATACTTACATACAATGTACAAATTTTTTGATACTTACATACAATGTACAAATTTTTTGATACTTACATACAATGTACAAATTTTTTGATACTTACATACAATGTACAAATTTTTTGATACTTACATACAATGTACAAATTTTTTGATACTTACATACAATGTACAAATTTTTTGATACTTACATACAATGTACAAATTTTTTGATACTTACATACAATGTACAAATTTTTTGATACTTACATACAATGTACAAATTTTTTGATACTTACATACAATGTACAAATTTTTTGATACTTACATACAATGTACAAATTTTTTGATACTTACATACAATGTACAAATTTTTTGATACTTACATACAATGTACAAATTTTTTGATACTTACATACAATGTACAAATTTTTTGATACTTACATACAATGTACAAATTTTTTGATACTTACATACAATGTACAAATTTTTTGATACTTACATACAATGTACAAATTTTTTGATACTTACATACAATGTACAAATTTTTTGATACTTACATACAATGTACAAATTTTTTGATACTTACATACAATGTACAAATTTTTTGATACTTACATACAATGTACAAATTTTTTGATACTTACATACAATGTACAAATTTTTTGATACTTACATACAATGTACAAATTTTTTGATACTTACATACAATGTACAAATTTTTTGATACTTACATACAATGTTACAATTGAGATACTTACATACAATGTACAAATTTTTTGATACTTACATACAATAGGAAAAGTTGCAAAGTTGCTTACACTACGGGATACTAAACCCTTATTTAATCGAACTAACTCTCAAAACCCCCCTCAAGTTTTGAACTTTGTAACTAATATATCACATAGTAGGCTCGTGATACCACTGTTAGGATTAATACAATTTGTCACATACAAATAACACGAGTACGCAGCGGAAATAAATATGTAATATATAAATTAACAAAGTTGTGAATTGTGTACCTTTTAGCAAAGCTCCAATAATCAATATAATAATTGATGATTAGGGTTTAAAGTAAAACCCCTCCACGATCGCACACACGACACCACTATTGTATGTATGCTAGTACCCGATCACGATCCTCACAACCCCTTGTGTTTTCCCCTTGATGTAGTCGAATTAGAACCGAAACCCTTTGGGTTTTTGTGTTTCGGCCGAACCAAAGAAAGAGGAGAGAAAAGAGACTTTTTAGTTAGGGTTTTACCTTTCTATTGTCTTACAAAAACCATAACCCTTAACCCCTTTATATAGGGTAAATAATTAGGGTTATTAAACTTGGTGAACAAGTTTGTGTTGGGTTACAAAACCCTTAACAAAACCGGCCCCCAATTAGTGAAATTAGGAAACATCCCTAATTCCTAGTTTCCACTTAAGTCCATCTCTTTTCACACTTTTAATTAATAAACGTATATTTATCATTTAACGAACGTTTATTTAATTATTTCGTGAACATATTAATTAATATACTACATTAACATATTAATTAATTACATAGTGTATTTGTGTCAATACGTGTGACCCCTTAGGCTTAAACATTTTCCGGACATGCGTTTATTTAACGTGATCGTATTCCAACAATAAAGAAAGGGTCATGTCTCTAGGAGGATTCGAGCTCATCTCGCATAGCGTTTTGGGTGGGGCTAGTCATCACACCGCTCAAATCGGCGTGGTATAGGCTTGGGGTCCTCAGCATCGTGGCGAGCCAGGTGAGATAAAGCAAGAGGTTTTGTTGATTTTATACATTTTTATTTTTAAAATTGGTATCAATTTACTACGAATACAACAGGAATAACGTAATGATGTGTTGGTCTCGAAAACATTTTACTATTTTAGTTAGATGCAGTTGAGATTGTGAGAATTATCCGTCACAACTATTCATTAATATGTCCAAAATACATTACTTACCAACAATATTTGACTATTTGTTAAGCTTTTTTGCTTTTCCTATATTTATAACTGGTATCTGCTTAATGTGGTTACAGTAGTGGTGATGGCGACGACAGTTGCTGGCCGTGATTAGGGATGGCAATGGTCATCCGATCCAATGAATATTCACCCGATCCGATCCATTATTGGCGGATATGGATGAGGTTAAGTGGATGAATATTGGGTGTGAAGCGGATATAGATGTTTAATGGAGTGGATATGGATGAAAGTTTGTCATCCATGGATGTCATTCATTAACCCGAAATTAATTAAATTTGTTATTATTATTTATATTATTACATATATAAATGCACATGTGTTTAACATATTTTACATTTTCGTTAAATTTATATATGACTTGTAACTTTTGAGGTGGTGTGTTTCTAAAATCTTGATGTTGCACAAAAAAATATGCAAACAGAATTAAGCTAAATTCAATATTTTAGACTTTTGGATTGCAAAAAGTGTAGAAAACATTATGTATTTTGGTTGTACAAGCTAGAAAACTAGTGACTTTTGATTGTATAATATAGGGGAATAAAAACGTGACTTGTGATTGTCAAAAGTTGGAACAACATATTTATTGATAACAACGATGTTTAGTGCATATTTCAAGTTGGTTTTTGTTGTGAAAATAATTTAAGGACATCCAATGGATATCAATTTATCCATCTCATCCATTGAATATGGATATGGATGGATGAAAACTTTTAAATGGATATGGATGATAGAAAAATAAATGGATATGATATGGATATGACGACATCCGATCCATTGCCATTGCCATCCCTAGCCGTGATGACTGATGGTGACGGCGGGTATGATAGGTAATTGATATAAAAATGATATTTACTAATTTTGTAGTTGAGAATAAATATTGTAAATTATTTCATTAAGTGTTTTTTAGTATATCTATAATAGAATAAAAAACGCATAAGTAAAGTTAGTGGTAAATTAAGTAGATTAAGTTTTTTTTAGAGAAAAGGAAGGGGTCATGCTTTATATAATAAATAAAGAGGCGCACAATGAGGCGGCAGTGACGTCAATGGGTAGTAGTGATGGTTGTGGTGGCGGTGACGGTGTGGTTATTAATGTAAAAGTAATTGATTTAAAGAGGTAATTAGTTATTTTAAGAGTTAAAAATGTATGTTGTAAATAATTTCATTAAAGTTATTTATAGTATATCAGGTAGAAATATTTAAATTAATAAGTAAAAATGTTGAGTGATTTAGATAGATCAAGTTTTTTAAAAAATTTGAAAATATCATATGATTTATAATTATAATGTAGTATAGATATAGAAGTGTAGTTATTTTTAGAAGTTGAGAGTAAAATTTTATAAATTTTTTAATTAAAGATATTTTTATACTTTTGATACATCTATGAATGCAAAAATATATAAGTATAGATGATGGACAAATTAGACAATTAAATGTTTTTTAGAAAAACGAGGGACTATTTACTTTACATCTTATCTTAATCTTAATCTTAATCTAATCTTAATCTTAATATATACTAAAAGGCAACTGACCTAACTTCAATTGACCAATCACAACCCTCAATTTCTTAAAATTAATTAAATCAACACATGTCTAAATTAATTTACACTTTTTGATTTTCCATCACTAATTTACATTTAACCCAATTCAAAAATAACTAATACAATTTACACTTTTTGGTTTTCCATCACCAATTTACACTTTTAACCCAATTCAAAAATAATTAATACTTTATTGCATAATGTATTTCTAATAAAAAAATACAACTATAAGTTATAGAGGTTACAACATTTGGATTAATACGAAGTAATATTTATATCAATGTTTTATTTTATATTGTTAATTGTAATCAAACTAATTGTAATATTGTTGTTATTAATAATTGTAATTAAATTATAACTAGGATAATCATTGTTGTTATTATTAAGTGTAATTAAATATATTAGGATAATCATTGTTGTTATTAGTAATTGGAATCAAACTATATCTAGGATACAAAATCTTCTATTTAACATTCAGTATTACATTTTAATATCTCAATTCTTTTTTAAGTATATTTTTACATTTAACGTATAAGTATTTTTTCATATATTAATTCTTATATTAATAATATTGTAAAACCCGTGTATTTGACACGAGTCTAAAATCTAGTATTAGCAGGCAGACCCCTGAAGATGAAGACCCGTTAGTCTTACCCGACCCGTGTCCGCCACCAGAACTGAATCATGTGGGCAACTCTTGGGTCAGCTTGGTTAAGATAAATCCAGTCAGCACCTGATTGCAAACAACACCCACGTTTTCTACATACCAGTCATGAGTTAATTTATTTTAGTTCCATGTCATTTTATTTTCTTTATTGATTTTTGTTTATTTTGACTTTTTCTACAGCAGTTTTTTATTTTCCCTAAATGTAGCTAAGTGGGTGGTTATTTTCCTTTTCTCCTGTATGT
Source organism: Erigeron breviscapus (assembly GCA_034093135.1). Lineage (NCBI taxonomy): Eukaryota > Viridiplantae > Streptophyta > Magnoliopsida > Asterales > Asteraceae > Erigeron > Erigeron breviscapus. The sequence continues at coordinate 98,363,863 of CM067174.1, read as the reverse complement.
ATTGAGAAAACCATGAATGAGAAAATCAGTTTTTGAATTCCCTAAAATTAGAACTCTTTGTTAGAGAGTGATTTCCAATGCTATCCTAGTTTTTGGCAGAATTAGGAGGTGATCTTGGAACCTGATTTGAGACCTCGTGGTGTGACTGTAACGAGAGTTTTCAAATTGGATTTGCCCAGCGAGGCCTTTGGGTGGTGAATTCTGTATCTCAGAGGAAACGTTGCTTGTTATTTATTTTTTTCGGGTTTATTTATCCAATTAACTAGTTGGTACCCATCATCTTGGTATCAGAGCTATGGATACACGCAGTTCTGCTGATTTGAAGAAAGTTATTGAGAGCCTTCAGGCTGAAAATAAAGCAATGGCTGAACAAGTACAGGCTATGCAGGAACAGATTCTTGAACTCTCTGTCAATCGTCGAGATGATGACTATAATGAAACTGGTGGATCAGGGGTCCATCCGAAAAGATCTGGGCAGTGGCAACCCAATGATATTAAGGTTGAAATCCCTGAGTATGAGGGAAAACTCAATCCTGACGAGTTTGTAGAATGGTTGAGGACGGTGGAATGTGCTTTTGATTACAAAGAGACATCTGAGGAGAACAAAGTGAAGATCGTAGCCATGAAACTGAGAAAGTATGCGTCAACATGGTGGGCCAATACGTGTACTAAACGAGAGCGGTTGGGAAAGCCGAAGGTAAGGGAATGGCCTAAGATGAAGCGATTAATGAAACAAAAGTTCCTGCCGTCTTATTACATTCAGGCAAGTTTTTCTCAGTTGCACCATCTTAAGCAGAACCAACTACCTGCAGAAGAGTATTCTCGGGATTTTGAATACTTGCTTATGAAGTGTGATTTACCCGAGGATGACCCCCAGACTTTGGTTAGGTACTTGGGCGGGTTAGATACGCGTGTTGCTGACATCGTAGAGTTATACCCTTACTCAACCCTAGATGAATTAACCCTGTTGGCTCACAAAGTAGATAACCAGCAGAGAAACAAAGGGAAATATGAAGCTGGTAAAACTTCTGCCAAAACCCCAGTCCAACCCAAATCAATTTCCACTACTAAAACTCCTAGTATACCTGACATTTCATCGCCCACAACCAGAGCTCCACGAAGGTGTTTCCGTTGTCAAGGTTTGGGGCACATTGCTTCTGAGTGTCCAAACAAGAAGATTGTTACCTTAGCAGAGTTTGAGGGGATAGGCACTTCTTTTGCAGTCGACACCTCAATGCATACGGTTGTAGCTAATGAATCTGTTGTTGAAGAAGTTGTTGGACCTGATGAAGGGACATGTCTTGTCGTTCGCCGAGCACTCAGCAATACACCTGATTGGGAAGAAAACCAACAACGTGAGGCCATTTTTCATACACGTTGCACCATTGCCCAAAAGGTTTGTAACTTGATTATTGATGGGGGTAGCTGTACTAATGTGGCTTCTCATACCTTGGTCTCCAGGCTGAATCTGATCACCCAACCACATCCTTCTCCTTACGTGATTCAATGGCTTAACCAAGGTAAAGGAATACGAGTTTCTCATAGGATTCTTTTATCTTTAAGTATTGGCAGGTCATACACGGATGAGTTTTGGTGTGATGTCATCCCTATGGATGCTTGTCATGTGCTCTTGGGCCGTCCATGGCTATTTGACCGTCATGTTATGCATGATGGCTACCAAAACACATACTCATTTAATCACAATAATCGTCGAATCGTACTCACCCCTATGTCCCCAGCCACCCTTACCAATAAACCTTCCCAGTCTTTGAGTACACTGTTGAAGGCTGAACAACAGGAATATTATTTTTATAAAGATTTCATACTCATGGGACTTGATGATGAAGAGCCCAAACCGCCAACCAAAACACACCCTTATATCCAGCCTCTGTTACAGGCATATAATCAGGTTTTTCCAGCTGAAATTCCATCTGGTTTACCTCCGTTGCGTACAATTCAGCATAAGATTGACTTTGTGCCTGGTTCAATACTACCTAACAAACCTGCATATCGCTCTAACCCCCAAGAAACAGATGAGATGAGAAAGCAAGTTGATGGGTTGTTACAAAAGGGATTAATACGCGAGTCACTCAGTCCATGTGCAGTTCCCACTATTTTGGTGCCCAAAAAGAATGGAGAATGGCGAATGTATATGGATAGCAGGTCTACCAATAAAATCACCATCAAATACCGTTTCCCCATTCCCCGATTGAACGACCTGTTAGATGAGCTGCATGGTGCCACCGTGTTCTCTAAAGTTGATTTGAGGAGTGGCTATCACCAGATTAGAATTTATGAAGGAGATGAGTGGAAGACAACTTTTAAGACAAAGGAGGGATTATATGAGTGGTTAGTTATGCCTTTCGGGTTATCAAACGCCCCGAGTACCTTTATGCGCCTAATGAATCAGGTGTTAAAACCTTTTTTGGGCAGGTTTGTTGTTGTGTATTTTGATGACATATTGGTTTATAGCAGAAATGAGACAGATCACCAATCACACCTCCAACAACTATTTGAAGTGCTAGACCATGAAAAACTCTATGGGAATGCAGAAAAATGTGAGTTTTTTACTAATCAAGTAACATTTCTTGGTTATTTAGTTTCTGCCCAGGGCATTCAGGTAGATGAAAAGAAGGTTCAAGCGATTCGAGATTGGCCAGTTCCTCAATCTATTCAGCAGGTTAGAAGTTTCCATGGGTTGGCCTCTTTTTATAGGCGCTTTGTAAAGAATTTTAGCACTCTTGTGGCACCCATGACTGAAATTACCAAGCTTAAGCAGTTTTCGTGGAACCCACAACCCCAAGCCGCGTTTGAAGAACTAAAGAAACAATTATCTTCAACTCCCGTCTTGGCATTACCGTGTTTTGAAGAGGTCTTTGAGGTTGAATGCGATGCCTCTAGTGTGGGAATTGGGACTGTTATGTCACAATTGAATCGCCCAATTGCATACTTTAGTGAGAAACTTAATGATGCAAAACGACGCTACTCAACGTATGACAAAGAATTTTATGCTATCGTAAGGGCCTTAGATCATTGGCAACATTATTTGATCTCTAAGGAGTTCATATTGCATTCTGATCATGAAGCATTGAAGTATAATCAAGGCCAACACAAATTGCAACCTAGGCATGCTAAATGGGTGGAGTATTTGCAAGCTTTCACCTTCACCTTTAAGCACAAATCAGGAAAACTAAATAAAGGGGCTGATGATTTGTCTCGTAAGTATGCATTGATTAATTCTTTACAGCCAAATGTTACTGGCCTCGAGCTTCTCCAGCAAGAATATTCTTCAGATCCTGATTTTGGGGAGTTATTTGCTAGCTGTAAACGTCATGCTACTGGTGATTACCATCTATCCAATGGGTTTCTATTCAAAAGGCAGCGAATATGTATTCCCCGACATAGTATTCGACTGTTCTTGATCAAAGAGACTCATGAAGGTGGTTTGGCAGGACACTTGGGTATAGACAAGACTCTCGTGATGCTGCAAAATCATTTTTTTTGGCCCAAAATGGCACGAGATGTTGAACATGTTGTTCGTCGCTGCTTACCATGCCACCGTGCCAAAGGTCATTCTTTTCCCCATGGACTATACATGCCATTACCTGTGCCCAATACTCCTTGGGAAGATATCAGTCTTGACTTTATCATCGGTTTACCGCGTACCCAGAAGCAGAAGGATTCTATTATGGTGGTAGTTGACCGTTTCTCAAAAATGGCTCATTTTGTTGCTTGTCATACCACATATGATGCTGTTCAGGTGGCTAATATCTATTTCAAAGAAATTGTTCATCTCCATGGAATTCCACGATCCATGGTTAGCGACAGGGATGTCAAATTTCTTAGTCACTTTTGGATAACTTTATGGCGCAAACTAAGCTCAAATTTAGTACCTCTAATCACCCGCAAACTGATGGGCAGACGGAGGTCACTAACCGCACCCTTGGATTACTTCTTCGAGCTCTCATTTCTACTAATCTGAAGCAGTGGGAAGAACTGTTACCCCAGGCTGAATTTGCTTATAATAGAGCTCCCAACAAGACTACCGGCCTTAGTCCTTTTAAGGTTGTTTATAACCTGAACCCAAAGACACCACTTGATCTAGCTGTTCTCGATACATCTACTAAGTTCAACCAGGAAGCCAGTGATCGTGCTGTTGACATAAAGACTTTACATCAGCATGTACACGATAAAATCACAAAGTCCAATGAGCTACTGAAGTACCGCCGTGATAAAGGACGCAAGCACATTGTGTTTCAACCAGGTGACCTCGTTTGGGTTCATTTTCGCAAGGAACGTTTTCCAACCAAACGTCGTTCCAAGCTTAGTCCAAGGTCTGATGGACCATTTGAGATTTTGGCAAAGGTCAACGACAATGCCTATAAGGTTCGCCTACCCGGAACTCCTAAAGAAGCAGCCACGTTCAACATAGCTGATATTGAACCAAACTATGATCCTGATGAGTCCATTCCAAGTTTGAGGGCAAACCTTTTGGAAGCTAGGGAGGATGATAGGCAGACCCCTGAAGATGAAGACCCGTTAGTCTTACCCGACCCGTGTCCGCCACCAGAACTGAATCATGTGGGCAACTCTTGGGTCAGCTTGGTTAAGATAAATCCAGTCAGCACCTGATTGCAAACAACACCCACGTTTTCTACATACCAGTCATGAGTTAATTTATTTTAGTTCCATGTCATTTTATTTTTTTCGGGTTTATTTATCCAATTAACTAGTTGGTACCCATGATGTTTTTATGATGAAAAAGATTTAGATTATTTGCTTTTTATAATAGTAAGATGTAGCTATGGAAGAAGTTTAATTGAACACTTATAGGTCAACTATTCTAAGAAAAATAGATAAAGTAAACTCAATGAAAATTCATCATTCAACTGCGTTGTGAAAGATACTCGAAACTTATAGAAATAATGGATCCAGTAATAATGATTACTTGAGTTCATCAAATTGTCTTGATCTAAAGAAAAGACCTACGATAGATCAACCACCTAAATAAATTTTTGTGTCATTGCAAATTAAGAAAATAAATTGTCGAAAAAAATTGTAGCGACCAACTGAAAGCAACGACTCTCAGACGAGGCATGTCGTTGCTAAATACTATCATCGATGACTTTCGTCTCTAAAGCGAGAGAACTCGCCATCTCTAAATCCCTGATTTTTTGCCGTGACATTTAACAAATCTCTCCATGGAACACAACTCGAAACCTTCTAATATATTTATGACATACAAAAAGTACTTAGTAGCTTTAATTAATAAATAAAATAAAGGGAAATGATAAACATAGCCTCCATGGCTTTAATTAATGACCTGTGAGTGTAGCTAACTAAGCCAAAATGTCTATGTAATGTAACAATCTAGAAAGTCGTTTATCCAATGCAACGAAAAACGTATTTGTGTCTATGTGATGTATGTAACCGGGTAAGCTATACAAAATGACCGGTTACTTAAGACTGGATCCATGTCAGCTGCCATGTAGGCAGTTTCCCTCCCATTTTCAACCACATGCAAATCTCCCGCTTATTATTTCCCTCCCCTTATATTGTTTCCCTCCACCATGCTTTTCTCCTTTCCCTCCACCAATCTCTGGTCATCGTCCCTGGCGAACTTCCGACCAACTTCCGGTGACTCAAATTTTTCCGTGATGATAAAGCAGTTCTATCATATCCTAAAAGGCCTACTCGTTTTTGCTTGTGGATTTTAGATCCAGTTCAATGCATTCAAACCGATTGTAACACTAAAAATTACGAAATATGTTTTTTGCAATTACTTCAATATCCTAATCATATGAGGAATTACGAAAAAGAAGATAGAAAAAGAAAAATCAATCTAGACAATCATCTACCCATCTTTTCCAAAAACCAAAACACCTATCTACCCACACAATACTATTGTAAAACCCACTTGACCCACAAGACAAGGGTTCTTCCATACAATCTAATGCCAAAATCGAATAAATTTATATCTAAAGAGCACCAACCAATATGTCAATCATAGGTGGGTATTTACAAAACTTGATCTTGATCCAAAACAATCATATAAAAGAACAAAAACCCATATCTTAAAATCACCAACATTGTCAAATAAGATTAAAGCTCTGTTTTTTTCTCCAATTTCTTAATCACCCATCTTCATATATCAAATCTGTTCATGCCTGTTATAAATTACCTTCTTATCAATCATATCTGATTTTTCACCTCCCACGGAAAAGAATATTAATATAGATATAGATATAGATCTGGAACCACGGTTACTATAAATACAGATATAGATCTAGATGCGGTGTGGCGATGGGGAGGAGATGGAGATATCGGTGAGACTGGGCATCGGTGGTAATTCATGGTGGATGGTGGTGAAGTGGTGACTGATGTAGCAAAGAGAGTGGTGAGAGATGTTTGTGTTTGGAGTTTGTGTGTATTGCCTCAGATTTTGATTATGAAGATGGATATGAGAATAGGTTTTCTAAAATAAAAAAGAAGAGTCAAAGTGCCACATGGGATAAAAGTTGAATATTTTTAAAGTGTTGACCGGCTACTGGTAGCTTAGCCGGTTACATACATCACATAGACACAAATACGTTTTTCGTTGCATTGGATAGACGGTTTACTAGATCGTTACATTACATAGACATTTTGGCTTAGTTAGCTACACTCACAGGTCATTATCCCATTTAAATTAGTAGATAGCATTTTGTTCGCTAGTTAATTGATAAAAAAAAATAATACTCCTTCCGTTCCAATTTAAATGTTCAAATTTGACTTGATGAGTTTTTCTTCTCTAACTTTGACCGTAAGTTTTTGTGTTTGTATAATATAATATCTAATGAAAGTTGTATCAATGAAAAATACATTAAAGCCCAATCTATCCATATATTTTACATCAATTATTATACAGCACACACGAAACAATTTACGGTCAAAATTGCAAAAAAAACTTCAAAAGTTAAAATAGGACATTTAAATTGGGACGGGGAGTATATAATTGATGTGATGTTTTGTTTAATAAAATAATTAAAACTTATAGTCATTGATAATTTGATATATATATATATATATATATATATATATATATATATATATATATATATATATATATATATATATATATATATATATATATATATATATATATATATATATATATATATATATATATATATATATATATATATATATATATATATATATATATATATATATATATATATATATATATATATATATATATATATATATATATATATATATATATATATATATATATATATATATATATATATATATATATATATATATATATATATATATATATATATATATATATATATATATATATATATATATATATATATATATATATATATATATATATATATATATATATATATATATATATATATATATATATATATATATATATATATATATATATATATATATATATATATATATATATATATATATATATATATATATATATATATATATATATATATATATATATATATATATATATATATATATATATATATATATATATATATATATATATATATATATATATATATATATATATATATATATATATATATATATATATATATATATATATATATATATATATATATATATATATATATATATATATATATATATATATATATATATATATATATATATATATATATATATATATATATATATATATATATATATATATATATATATATATATATATATATATATATATATATATATATATATATATATATATATATATATATATATATATATATATATATATATATATATATATATATATATATATATATATATATATATATATATATATATATATATATATATATATATATATATATATATATATATATATATATATATATATATATATATATATATATATATATATATATATATATATATATATATATATATATATATATATATATATATATATATATATATATATATATATATATATATATATATATATATATATATATATATATATATATATATATATATATATATATATATATATATATATATATATATATATATATATATATATATATATATATATATATATATATATATATATATATATATATATATATATATATATATATATATATATATATATATATATATATATATATATATATATATATATATATATATATATATATATATATATATATATATATATATATATATATATATATATATATATATATATATATATATATATATATATATATATATATATATATATATATATATATATATATATATATATATATATATATATATATATATATATATATATATATATATATATATATATATATATATATATATATATATATATATATATATATATATATATATATATATATATATATATATATATATATATATATATATATATATATATATATATATATATATATATATATATATATATATATATATATATATATATATATATATATATATATATATATATATATATATATATATATATATATATATATATATATATATATATATATATATATATATATATATATATATATATATATATATATATATATATATATATATATATATATATATATATATATATATATATATATATATATATATATATATATATATATATATATATATATATATATATATATATATATATATATATATATATATATATATATATATATATATATATATATATATATATATATATATATATATATATATATATATATATATATATATATATATATATATATATATATATATATATATATATATATATATATATATATATATATATATATATATATATATATATATATATATATATATATATATATATATATATATATATATATATATATATATATATATATATATATATATATATATATATATTATTCAATTAAGTTTGTCATGGTTTAATGTTAGATCTTTAGTCATGTCTTGAAGCATATATACGACCTCATATCTTCACAAGAAGTTTAATGTTTGAACTTACTAGATAACTGACTAGGAATAAAACTCAGAAAACAACCAAGGAAAATCCTTAATTAGGCTATATACATTCGAGTTAAAAATATTGAACCTCCTCGATCGAGTAACCTCTGTACAAGAAATATCAACCCATTATCCATTTCTTTAGGCATTTATAAGTAGGCATACATCATTTTTCGTTGCTAAAGTTTGTACTTGTAAAATACAATAGTGTATAGTCTAATGTTTATTGAATATGGATGCGATGGTCTTAATTACTCGTAGTTTGAAACTTGGATTATCTCACACAAGGTAATGGTAACAATTACCTCTTGTTTTGTTTTTTTTGTTTTTTTTTTCACCATAAGTCTATAAACAATTTTGTTTGGTGGTCGAGCTACTCTAATTTCTTTTTCTTTAGAATTATATAAATTTGAAAAACAAGATTATTAAAATAATTATTTGTTCTTTTATTTTTGAAAGGTGTGGATCATTTGCTCGCAACAGGGGATCTAGCTTACGTTGTCTTAACCGGGTCCGCGCTAGAGAGCCCCTCACCCTCAATACCTAGTAGGAGAAGAAACTCCCAACTAAACCGCCTGAAGGCATGACATTTAATTGGGATAAAACCATGCCCCCTCTGCAGGACTCAAACCTGCTTCACTGGAGGACTTTATTGTGAAATTCTTTTAAATGTCTTTCCCATGTCTCGAACTCGAGACCTTCAGCATATAAAGTTGGTGCTCAACCACTGAGCTATAATGGGAAGTACAAATAATTATTTGTTCTGTTAACTCATTTTCTTTTAAAGATACATATATCTATATTTATTATTATTATCTATCTATAAACCATATTCTCCAAGAGAATTGATCTATCTAAAATGTCCTCACACTTATTTTCTATAATCTTTTGTAATATCTATAATTTGATAATATTATATAAAACATTTTTGTCATCCTCTATTTAGTCAAAAGATGATTTGATCTATCTAAAAAAGTCTCTCATCCTTATTTACTATTTTAAATATTTCCATTTAATATACATATAATACTCCAATCAATTTACACATCTATACTTAACTTCTAAAATTATTACACACCTATATTACATTCTTTACATCAATTAGCTTTATGTCAATTACTTACATACAACTTGCCACTGCCACTACCTGTCTAACCACCACCACCTTTGCTGTCGTATTATGCGAACGTCCATCTAGTATTGATAAACTCGTATACAAATCAAACATTCTGTATATTTTATCATTAAAATAAGTTTTATATATAGTATCTGCCACTAAAGTCATGTCTTGAGTGCCTTTGATATTCGATTTCATTGTTGAAAATAAAATAACAAATGACTTGGACATATGTTTATCATTAAATTATTCGATAATATTAATGATGTTATATCAATATCCACTCAATGGAACTATGTCAAACATGTTGGTTTAAAACCAAACAAAAGTTCAATATTATTATATATATACATTTCCCGTGGCCCTGGCACTGTAGCTTTTACTGTAGCGGCTACAGTGCCAGCTACAGTAATATTTTTTTTTAAATACAGACTAACATATATATTTAGTTTGCGAATACTCAAACAAGAAGGCCTTTGGTGGGGTGGTCCGCGCGTCGCTTTCTGTGTGAGAGGTCGGGGGTTCGAAACCCGCCTCCCCTCTTTTTCCTTTTTGGGTTTCTTTTTTTTTTGGATTTTGTAATTTACACTTTGCCCCCTCATAAGTTTTACTTTTCCCCCCTCCAGTTTGTTTCCTTGCTTCCTGCCCCCTCCTGTTTTCTATTGTGTTTTTTGTTTTACTTTTATTCTTTTTTGTATATATTTTGTATTTTGTAATATATATTTTTATTATTCATTTTTTTCCTCTATTTAGTCAAAAGATGATTTGATCTATCTAAAAAAGTCTCTCATCCTTATTTACTATTTTAAATATTTCCATTTAATATACATATAATACTCCAATCAATTTACACATCTATACTTAACTTCTAAAATTATTACACACCTATATTACATTCTTTACATCAATTAGCTTTATGTCAATTACTTACATACAACTTGCCACTGCCACTACCTGTCTAACCACCACCACCTTTGCTGTCGTATTATGCGAACGTCCATCTAGTATTGATAAACTCGTATACAAATCAAACATTCTGTATATTTTATCATTAAAATAAGTTTTATATATAGTATCTGCCACTAAAGTCATGTCTTGAGTGCCTTTGATATTCGATTTCATTGTTGAAAATAAAATAACAAATGACTTGGACATATGTTTATCATTAAATTATTCGATAATATTAATGATGTTATATCAATATCCACTCAATGGAACTATGTCAAACATGTTGGTTTAAAACCAAACAAAAGTTCAATATTATTATATATATACATTTCCCGTGGCCCTGGCACTGTAGCTTTTACTGTAGCGGCTACAGTGCCAGCTACAGTAAAAATTTCTTTTTAAATACAGACTAACATATATATTTAGTTTGCGAATACTCAAACAAGAAGGCCTTCGGTGGGGTGGTCCGCGCGTCGCTTTTCGTGTGAGAGGTCGGGGCTTCGAAACCCGCCTCCCCTCTTTTTCCTTTTTGGGTTTCTTTTTTTTGGATTTTGTAATTTACACTTTGCCCCCTCATAAGTTTTAATTTTCCCCCCTCCAGTTTGTTTTCTTGCTTCCTGCCCCCTCCTGTTTTCTATTGTGTTTTTGTTTTTTTTTTTTTTTCTTTTTTTTTTTTTAACTTTTGTAATATTTTGTTAATTTTGTATTTTGTAATATATATTTTTTATTTTTCTTTTTTCTTTTTTTTTAACTTTTGTAATATTTTGTTAATTTTGTATTTTGTAATATATATTTTTTTTTTTCTTTTTTTTTAACTTTTGTAATATTTTGTTTTTAACATCTTTCTTTTCCTTTTAGTTTTTTTATTACTTTGCTTTTTGGGTTATATATTTTGTAACTTTTTTTTTAATAACTTTTTTAAAATTGTTATTTTTCTTTGGGGTTTTTTTTTATACTTTTTGTTTTTAATTTCTTTTTTTCCTGGTTATTTTTTTTTGGCATTTGTTTTACAGATTTTTTTTGCATTTGCTCTCGACCTAAACAAGAACATGTCGTTGTGTTTATGGTAACACCCTTGAAAAATAAATCGAATACCTCGACAAAAAGAGAACAGTTACCCGCGGCACCGCGCGGAAAACCTGCTAGTTATATATACATTTCCCGTGGAGTTATGGCACTGTAGCTTTTACTGTAGCAGCTACAGTGCCAGCTACAATATATTTTTTTTTTTTTTTTTTTAACTTTTGTAATATTTTGTTAATTTTGTATTTTGTAATATATATTTTTTATTTTTCTTTTTTTTTAAACTTTTGTAATATTTTGTTAATTTTGTATTTTGTAATATATATTTTTTCTTTTTTCTTTTTTTTTTTTTTTTTTGATTTTGTAATTTACACTTTGCCCCCTCATAAGTTTTAAATTTCCCCCCTCCAGTTTGTTTTCTTGCTTCCTGCCCCCTCCTGTTTTCTATTGTTTTTTTGTTTCACTTTTATTCTTCTTTGTGTATATTTTGTATTTTGTAATATATATTTTTTATTTTTCCTTTTTTTTTAAACTTTTGTAATATTTTGTTAATTTTGTATTTTGTAATATATATTTTTTTTTTTTTTTTTTTTTAACTTTTGTAATATTTTGTTTTTAACATCTTTCTTTTCCTTTTAGTTTTTTTATTACTTTGCTTTTTTGGTTATATATTTTGTAACTTTTTGTTTTTTAATAACTTTTTTAAAATTGTTATTTTTCTTTTGGGTTTTTTTTATACTTTTTGTTTTATTTTTTTTAGTTTTTTTTTTTTGGCATTTGTTTTACAGATTTTTTTTGCATTTGCTTCCCCCTCATAAGTTTTAAATTTCCCCCTCCAGTTTGTTTTCTTGCTTCCTGCCCCCTCCTGTTTTCTATTGTTTTTTTGTTTCACTTTTATTCTTCTTTGTGTATATTTTGTATTTTGTAATATATATTTTTTATTTTTCCTTTTTTTTTAAACTTTTGTAATATTTTTTTTTTTTTAACTTTTGTAATATTGTGTATATTTTGTATTTTGTAATATATATTTTTTATTTTTTTTTTCTTTTTAACTTTTGTAATATTTTGTTAATTTTGTATTTTGTAATATATATTTTTTTTTTTCTTTTCCTTTTAATTTTTTTATTACTTTGCTTTTTTGGTTATATATTTTGTAACTTTTTGTTTTTTAATAACTTTTTTAAAATTGTTATTTTTCTTTTGGGTTTTTTTTATACTTTTTGTTTTAATTTTTTTATTTTTTTTTTTGCATTTGTTTTACAGATTTTTTTTTTCATTTGCTTGCCTCATAAAGTTTTAAAATTTCCCCCTCTAGTTTGTTTTCTTGCTTCCTGCCCCCTCCTGTTTTCTATTGTTTTTTTGTTTCACTTTTATTCTTCTTTGTGTATATTTTGTATTTTGTAATATATATTTTTTATTTTTTTTTTTTTTTAACTTTTGTAATATTTTGTTAATTTTGTATTTTGTAATATATATTTTTTATTTTTTATTTTTGTTTTACTTTTATTTCTTTTTGTGTATATTTTGTATTTTGTAATATATATTTTTTATTTTTTCTTTTTTTTTAACTTTTGTAATATTTTGTTTTTAACATCTTTCTTTTCCTTTTAGTTTTTTTATTACTTTGCTTTTTTGGTTATATATTTTGTAACTTTTTGTTTTTTAATAACTTTTTTAAAATTGTTATTTTTCTTTTGGGTTTTTTTTATACTTTTTGTTTTTAATTTCTTTTTTTCCTGGTTATTTTTTTTTGGCATTTGTTTTACAGATTTTTTTTGCATTTGCTCTCCCTCATAAGTTTTAAATTTCCCCCCTCCAGTTTGTTTTCTTGCTTCCTGCCCCCTCCTGTTTTCTATTGTTTTTTTGTTTCACTTTTATTCTTCTTTGTGTATATTTTGTATTTTGTAATATATATTTTTTATTTTTCCTTTTTTTTAAACTTTTGTAATATTTTGTTAATTTTGTATTTTGTAATATATATTTTTTCTTTTTTTTTTTTTTTTAACTTTTGTAATATTTTGTTAATTTTGTATTTTGTAATATATATATATTTTTTTTTTTTTTTTTTTTTAACTTTTGTAATATTTTGTTTTTAACATCTTTCTTTTCCTTTTAGTTTTTTTATTACTTTGCTTTTTTGGTTATATATTTTGTAACTTTTTGTTTTTTAATAACTTTTTTAAAATTGTTATTTTTCTTTTGGGTTTTTTTTATACTTTTTGTTTTAATTTTTTTTTTGCTTTTTTGGTCATCATGACGTCAGCAATTTTGTCATCATGACGTCAGCAATTTTGTCTTTTTCTGTTTTTTTTTTTTAACGATTGTATACTTTTTGAGTTTCTTATTTTTACCACTTAACTTTTAGGTTTTATCACTTTAGTCTAACTTTTGTATACAAGTATAATTTACTTTTAAAGTCTTTAATTTTTATCAATTAACTTTAATCATCAAATCTTTTTTTTTTTTTACTTTCTTTCTCTTATTTTAACGCTTTAAACTTATTTTTACCACTTAACTTTTGGATTTTTAACTTTAGTCCAACTTTTTGTATACAAACTTAATTATAGTTCTAACTTTAATCATCAATTTTTTATTTTTTTTACTTTCTATCTCTTATTTTAAGGCTTCTAACTTTTACCTTCAAACTCTTGGTTTTGACCACCAATTTTTTTAGTTTCTACCCCTTATAGTAAACTTTAAGTGTCCAAACTTTTAGGTAATGTTGTATGTATATATGTTTGCATAACGCAACGTCGATCCCGGGCAACGCCCGGGGTCAAAAAACTTGTTAGCAATATAAGCATAAAGTATAAACATAAACTATATAAGAATGAAATAATAAAGTCTACTTATATAATACTCAACTACAAACTAATTCAACGTTATACTTTTTTCCTTTCCTTGTTGATGAACAACTTTCATTTGTAGTCATCTGGAGTCCATTTTATTGTTAAAACCCAAAATATTATGTCCAACACACTTAAATCATATATATTAAGAATCTTAAATTTTAACTAAAAGCAAATAAATCATATCATAGAAAATAACTTAATAAGTATTAATTTAATCTGAATTGTAAAAGGTGATTATGTTCATCTTTTAGACTGAATGTTAAAGAAGCTCAGATAGACGAAAACTATTAAGTTCTTATATTCAAACTCGATGTAATTATGAATTGAGTGGGCTAGAATGTTAGTGAAGGTATGGGCTTAAGTAATATTTAAACCGGGTTCCTTTCTATATTAAATTGAACCTTCGGCCCAATTGACCCGTATAAAAGTAAGTTTCTAATCAAGGGGAAGTGATACTCTAGTCAGCTGGTGTTCCAGATTAAGGTACACTTTTCTTTTCATCCACTCTAATCTTAAATGATCATACTTTTTGGTTCTTAAGTTTAAATGGTTACTATATTATGTTTAAACTTTCTTGTTAATTTACATTTTAACGGTGGCAAAGACTATAATTTCAATTTTAGCTTATGGTTGATGAAATTTGAGTCTTTTACTTAAAAAGATGAAAACTTCATATATGTACTTTTTGGTACAATCGAATCAACAAATCAAATGTTGTTACCTTTTATCTATAATAATACCTTATAAAAGGAGATTCTCTCCCTCAAAATTTCAAAAGATAAATTGATATACTTAAAATATCCCTCTTCACCTAATATACTTATAATACCCTTAATGAAATAATTTACAACATTAATCTCTCAATCCTTAAAATAATTACACTACCTCCTTTAACATTAATTACCTTTACATTCACCACCGTTGTCGCCCCCACCACCCGTCACCGCCACCATTGCCGACACCAGCGCCGTCGCCACCCGCCGCCGCCACCACCATCCCGCGCCGTTACCAGCATCGCCGCCGCATTGTGCGGACATATGACTCTTAATATATAACAAGTAGCCCAATTATATGAAACGTGGAATATGGGCCGCTTACCATGGCTAAAAGTAAAGGCCATTGAGTTTTATATGGTTGGCTATGGTTTAGGTCCTGGCAATCTGGCATGCATTTGGGTCATCATTTAGACATTTACTTTTGTCGTTTCATGTCGATTTAGATGTTGTGCCATATTGTCATGTAGACGATTGTATTCTAAATACAAGTTTACACCTTAAAATATTACACTTACTTTGTCTATTTGAAGTGTAGGACTTAATATGTTCAAAAGTCATTCTGGAAGGATCATTTCTGTACAAAACTAAAGAAAGAAGTAAAGATGACAAGAGGAAGAAGATGAGGGGATAAAGAGAAACTTCTGCTTATATATATACTATCTTATAACCCGTTTAGGGTTTTGATCACTAATATTTTTTTATCTCTTTCATATTTTCTCTCTCGATTTATATTTGATCATATTTCTGTATTAATTCGTATATATATCATATCGATATATATATATTCTGTATATAATCATCATATTGATGACTATTTCATTGGATTTGTAATGATATGCTATGAAATGTTATGCAATGATATGAGATGTAATGATATGCTATGAAATGTTATGCAATGATATGAGATGTAATGATATGCTATGAAATGTTATGCAATGATATGAGATGTAATGATATGCTATGAAATGTTATGCAATGATATGAGATGTAATGATATGCTATGAAATGTTATGCAATGATATGAGATGTAATGATATGCTATGAAATGTTATGCAATGATATGAGATGTAATGATATGCTATGAAATGTTATGCAATGATATGAGATGTAATGATATGCTATGAAATGTTATGCAATGATATGAGATGTAATGATATGCTATGAAATGTTATGCAATGATATGAGATGTAATGATATGCTATGAAATGTTATGCAATGATATGAGATGTAATGATATGCTATGAAATGTTATGCAATGATATGAGATGTAATGATATGCTATGAAATGTTATGCAATGATATGAGATGTAATGATATGCTATGAAATGTTATGCAATGATATGAGATGTAATGATATGCTATGAAATGTTATGCAATGATATGAGATGTAATGATATGCTATGAAATGTTATGCAATGATATGAGATGTAATGATATGCTATGAAATGTTATGCAATGATATGAGATGTAATGATATGCTATGAAATGTTATGCAATGATATGAGATGTAATGATATGCTATGAAATGTTATGCAATGATATGAGATGTAATGATATGCTATGAAATGTTATGCAATGATATGAGATGTAATGATATGCTATGAAATGTTATGCAATGATATGAGATGTAATGATATGCTATGAAATGTTATGCAATGATATGAGATGTAATGATATGCTATGAAATGTTATGCAATGATATGAGATGTAATGATATGCTATGAAATGTTATGCAATGATATGAGATGTAATGATATGCTATGAAATGTTATGCAATGATATGAGATGTAATGATATGCTATGAAATGTTATGCAATGATATGAGATGTAATGATATGCTATGAAATGTTATGCAATGATATGAGATGTAATGATATGCTATGAAATGTTATGCAATGATATGAGATGTAATGATATGCTATGAAATGTTATGCAATGATATGAGATGTAATGATATGCTATGAAATGTTATGCAATGATATGAGATGTAATGATATGCTATGAAATGTTATGCAATGATATGAGATGTAATGATATGCTATGAAATGTTATGCAATGATATGAGATGTAATGATATGCTATGAAATGTTATGCAATGATATGAGATGTAATGATATGCTATGAAATGTTATGCAATGATATGAGATGTAATGATATGCTATGAAATGTTATGCAATGATATGAGATGTAATGATATGCTATGAAATGTTATGCAATGATATGAGATGTAATGATATGCTATGAAATGTTATGCAATGATATGAGATGTAATGATATGCTATGAAATGTTATGCAATGATATGAGATGTAATGATATGCTATGAAATGTTATGCAATGATATGAGATGTAATGATATGCTATGAAATGTTATGCAATGATATGAGATGTAATGATATGCTATGAAATGTTATGCAATGATATGAGATGTAATGATATGCTATGAAATGTTATGCAATGATATGAGATGTAATGATATGCTATGAAATGTTATGCAATGATATGAGATGTAATGATATGCTATGAAATGTTATGCAATGATATGAGATGTAATGATATGCTATGAAATGTTATGCAATGATATGAGATGTAATGATATGCTATGAAATGTTATGCAATGATATGAGATGTAATGATATGCTATGAAATGTTATGCAATGATATGAGATGTAATGATATGCTATGAAATGTTATGCAATGATATGAGATGTAATGATATGCTATGAAATGTTATGCAATGATATGAGATGTAATGATATGCTATGAAATGTTATGCAATGATATGAGATGTAATGATATGCTATGAAATGTTATGCAATGATATGAGATGTAATGATATGCTATGAAATGTTATGCAATGATATGAGATGTAATGATATGCTATGAAATGTTATGCAATGATATGAGATGTAATGATATGCTATGAAATGTTATGCAATGATATGAGATGTAATGATATGCTATGAAATGTTATGCAATGATATGAGATGTAATGATATGCTATGAAATGTTATGCAATGATATGAGATGTAATGATATGCTATGAAATGTTATGCAATGATATGAGATGTAATGATATGCTATGAAATGTTATGCAATGATATGAGATGTAATGATATGCTATGAAATGTTATGCAATGATATGAGATGTAATGATATGCTATGAAATGTTATGCAATGATATGAGATGTAATGATATGCTATGAAATGTTATGCAATGATATGAGATGTAATGATATGCTATGAAATGTTATGCAATGATATGAGATGTAATGATATGCTATGAAATGTTATGCAATGATATGAGATGTAATGATATGCTATGAAATGTTATGCAATGATATGAGATGTAATGATATGCTATGAAATGTTATGCAATGATATGAGATGTAATGATATGCTATGAAATGTTATGCAATGATATGAGATGTAATGATATGCTATGAAATGTTATGCAATGATATGAGATGTAATGATATGCTATGAAATGTTATGCAATGATATGAGATGTAATGATATGCTATGAAATGTTATACAATGATATGAGATGTAATGATATGCTATGAAATGTCACTTAATGAGATGTATATGTTATATGATATGCGTGACTTATGTCACACTTGCAAAGATGATATGTGAAAATGATATGAAAGATGACTAGGCACATTTAGGGTGGTTCATCCTAATATGAAAGATGTTGATGCTATGATATGTATGTGAGATGATATGATTGATGATATGTGCCTTAACGATCTCAATGATTTTTCTATAATGTTTTAAATGGACAAATGTTTTATTAATGATGTGTTATCTTACTTAGCTAAATCGTTAGCTAACGCTTGCTCTTTTAAAATGTGTTATGCCCTCAGGTCCAACATTAGTGAGCAGGTAGATGTGAGAAGATGTGAGGCATGGGTAGATGATCTTGAAGCTGGTTGTAGTTTACCCATAGTGGCTGCTTGCATTAGACATTGATTTATGTTTTGCATTTACTTTGTTGTCAGTGTTTAATGTTGGGCAACCGACGGATTTCCATTTAAACTTGTTTTGATGATATGGCTAGTAACACCAATTAATAAATGAACCAAACAGATTTCTTAGTTTGGACTTTTAAAGTTTAATTCCGCTTTCTTTTAACGCCGTTAGACGAAAGTTTTTGGAAATCCATATTTTTAAACGACGGGTGTTACAAGTTGGTATCAGAGAAATGGTTTAAGTGAACCAATGACTATAGGTTTGCCTTAGGAATTGGACTTAAACCGATAGAGATCAAGTTAGGCTTAAGTAGGTATGCTTAGCCTTTGAGATGAAATGCCTTAGGACGGGTTTGGGATGAGTGAGAGTGTAGGATTAAGGCTATGTGATGATTGTTATTGATATGTGAATGTGTCTTTTAGCCTTTATTCTTCCATTTCTCGCTTCTCCATCGCTAATTATTCTATTGCTACGATAGACGGTCCTCGAGGTGGTTTTCTATTTCTCTAATTGAATTTGATAACCTTGTGCTTTACATTTATGAGTGAAGTGGTTGAAATGAAAGGAAATTTGTTGGATTAGGTGTAATGGTGTCCCGTCAATGGTGTCCAACCCACGAGGTTAGTGACAAGGACCGTAACGGAAATGAGATGTTGGATGGATGATAAGGATTGTGTGAATGAAATCGGTGAAAGAGTGTGATACACAAATGTGGTAATTAACATGCATGTGAAGTTATACAATTACAATTATGGTCCGGAACATAATTGCAAGCGTATCACGACGCGAGCGTGTTTGTACGACCATGCTTGTGTTGACCGGAGTAGAAAGTAACAAAGTTGGTAAGATTTCTATGAAGTGATGTATTATGTTGTTGTGCCCACGGGTTTAAAAGACATGGACTTGAAGTTTGACGAGTAGAGTTGATGTTGGATACTTGGAGGGTTATAAGTAGGTGACGCATAGAAGGGTTACCGGGCACGCGTATGGAGGGATACAGTTACAATTCCGGTCGCGAACGTAATTGTAAATGTATCACGACATGTGTGTGTTTGTGAGACTGTGTCTGTGTTGATCCGAATGAAGTGAAGATGGGAATGATGGAATCAAAGGATGGTAGCATATTTAACCACGTGAAGAGTAGTCATGTATCTATGGATTAAAGAATGATGAGGCTGAAGCAAGTAAAGGAGTTAACACAAAAGTTGATTGAACCCTTAACCATGAAACTCTTCCATTCTATGAACACTATGTTATGATGTGAAGCTACATTCGAGCTGTGAAGTGTTAAAGTTGTGCTTGGGTGTAAGGAAAACGTTTAGGTTTCGTTTGAAATAATTTTTCCTGATTATAGATAATATGCGGCACATGTTTTGGTCTGTTTTGGATTTACGGCTCGTTTAGTTTTGATTACGCTAAAGGATGATATATGACGATTGGGACGAGTATCTACAGGTGGAGATTCTTCCTTATATTGCATGAGTGTAAAAGTGATGTTGATATCCTATATGTGTACAAAATTTTATGTATGACTGTTTCTCAAGATAAAGAGTTTTCCCTTAAGAAAGGTTAAGAAGTTGGATGATGAAGTTATTTATAGTTTCTTAAAGCACAAGAAGTAAAAGTTTTTAAGAGCATTTGATTTCGGATTGATCATGTTTCTCGCCTATGTGATTCACTCATGTAAGGAAAAGATTATATTTCTAAGTCGAGGCTACCCGTAGTTTTGAGACGCTCTAATAATGTTCCCGGCTTCGTTGCGATCGTGAGGTCGAGCCTTCAATTGATGTGTGACTAGTGCTACTTTCATGCAAACGCGTTTTCCGTTATGTGCTCCATTATAGGAAGAAATTAATGTTTTCGATTGTGGGAGGTATTTCTTTTATAAGTTAGATTTACGATGTTGCTACCATTTGTTGATGATGAAAGTCCTGCTAAAGTTAATTCTACCCTCATAATGATCTTATTGAGTTTTACGAAATACCTTCATGATAACGAAAGTCCTTAATGTGTATCAATTTAAGGAATCAACTCTAAAGGTTTCTCTAGATCGTTTAGTCGTTACGTCTATCAATGGAAAAAAAAATCTTGCCTATTATAAGTATGATGAAGAACATTATGTTTGCGTAAAGAGCGTTATTACGATTTTCAACTCGAAGAGGTTTAGTTTTAAATTCGTCAAAAGTGAGTAAAAGTTAAGGGAGCAGCTAACGCTTAATGTTGAAAGGAACAAAGTTCTATATGTTAGCTAAGTCCGTGGTTGCGAGGTTATAGTGCGTGCTTGACTACGGCAAATCAGCTCAAGGTAATGTTCTTTGAGACAAAGAATGTAGTAGAACTGGAGCATAGTCAGAAGAGACGAGATAAACCATCATGAAGCAATACGTATAAAAGTAAGATTTCGGTATCCGAGAACGAAATGACCAAAAGTTGTACTTGAGAAGGCTTATGAACCGAGGTGACATGCTTATTTGGATGCCGCCTGAAATGTGATACAACCTATTATGATACGAGGTGTAGTAAATTTTATATGTTGACGTGTGATAGGGTTAAAAGCCAAGATTAGACACCGAAAGTTTTATTACAAAGTAATTATTTAATGATCCTTAAACGGAAGTGAAGAGTCACGTTATCATGGACCAGAGACAAAGCTGCGTGGGAAGCTAAAGGTATTGATATGATATGAGCCGTTAGTAGACAGGTTGTCCGAGAATGTTTATATCCTGGTGAACCATTGCACCGTTTCATTGGACATGAAAGAAAAGATGTATGTTAAAGAAGTTCTCTTAAAGTGTGAAAGCTAATTGTTGAATGCTTCAAATCGAGACGCCCGTTATGTAAATAATTTTCAAAGATGTTTTGGCAAGGTATAAAGGGAATGGTGATCTCAAATGATGTCCATCACTCCTAGATTAATGGGAAAGAGAAAGAATGATTTAGAAACTCAGGAAAATCATATGATTGTGCGATGGTGCACGAGATTTATTGTTGTGTTCATATGCAACCATGGTTATGCTATAGATGTTGGATGTCACTTCATGATACGACATGTTATTGAAAGGAAAGTTATGGAGCCAAAGATCATGAAGATTATAGTTCATAAAGTTTGAATTGTTAAAGAAGTGTTCGGATTAGCTCAAAAGTGACTGAAGGTTTTGTGGTGAGCAAAGAAAGCTTATTACGAATAAAGTGGGTATTATGGTCTAACGATAAGACTCTATGGAGGGATATGTTATGCACCAAAAGTTATGGCGAGTCGACCCTTTGTTCAATGAATCATGTGAGTCATAGTAGCAAGTTAATAAGGATATGTGTCGGAAGGTCATATCCGTCAAACGAATAGTCTTCGCTGAATGTAATGTGTGTACTTCTTATGAAGGTTGAAGAAATGAGGTGATTACTTGTTTTGATTTAAAGATTGAACTAAATAAATGACGAAACGGATGAAATGTAAAGTGAAAGTAGAAAAGACTATGTAAGAAGTTCAATGAGTTTGGCTATGTTAAGCTGAAGAGACCCATAGGTCCTAATATTATATTCATCCAGGTGGTACAAAGGTGTATGCTGACTTGAAGCCCATTTTATGATGGCCAAATATCAAGAGTGATGTGATAGTGTGTGTACAAAAATGTATGACTTGTGCTCAAGTCAAACCTGAGCACCAAACATTATATGGAAAAATGCAACAATTGGTTATTCCGAAGCAGAAATATACTTATATGATGACTACGAATTATGTGACGAAGTTGTTTATAACCCATAAGGGCAATGACATGATATGAGTCGTTGTAGGCTAGTTGATGAAAATGCTTCTTTTTTCGTTACTCGTGAGTATGTCCACATGGCAGAGCTTGCCATTTTGTATAAAGGTGAAGTAAGCAAGGAGTTTTGTTTTATCTAATGTGTTGGATCTTCATAAGAGGGTGAACTCTTGAAGATATATGATATGTGCTTGTGTATTGCTTTCGGATGACATCCGTAGAACTTGCGTGAGTGTTATTGAACATATGCCTATGTGACTCCATTGAAAGATGTGAGTATTGATGCTAAGAAATGATTGTAGATGATCTAGTTGAGATTCTTGGCTAGAAGTAAAAGATGCTTCGTATGAAGTTAATTGAGCATGTGCAAGTGGGATGGAATCATATTTATGGTGAAAGTCTAACAAGGGAAACCGAGTTCGTAATGCGGGGGAACTAACCTCACCTATTTGATGCTGAAGTGATTCCGAGGACGGAATCCTCTTAAGAGGGAGGTAACTGTAACATCCAGAACTTTTTATTTAACGGTTGACTTGAGTCGTTAAGTCAACACAACGTGTCCGTTAAGTCTCTAGGAGATTTAATGCTTAGATGTGTTTAATTTGCTATATGTGTGAGGCTTTAATGCCTTAATGATTGATGTACTAATGTGTTTAAGGTATATTTATATGCCTTTAGATGTGCTTGAAGTGTTTAATGTGTTGTAAGTATTCCCAATAGGTGATTTTAGCCTATTATGAGCCATAAGGAAGTCTAGGGACTAGTTTTGACATAGGTGGAAACTAAAAAACGGGATTAGGGTCTTGGAGCAGGTCATTAGCTTCTAATTACTCTTATTATCCTTTTCTCTTTGAGCCCTAACCACCACCCATTGCCATAATCAATTCCTTGTTCAATTTCATCATCGTTTGGTTGATTCGAGAGTGTTTGATCAAGTTTTGCATCCCCTTTTGTCATCTCCAGGTAATAGAGGTATAAGAACATTGATTTTAAGTCTTTTCAATCATATAATTCGTTTCCCAACTGATCTAGGTCATTAGAGGATCAATTGATGTCGGAATCATGTGTTTTGATCGATTTGGTAACCTAAAACGATTGTTATTGTGTTGCAAATCAATTGGATGTTAAAGGTTGTTTTCATGGCATCATTAGAGTCTTAAAATGATGAATTGTGGGGGTTTGAGATGGGTTCGAAACGAAAGAAACACGAAAATCCCGTTTTTGGTAAATCTGAAGCCAGTGAGGCCCGCTGGAATGTGGTGCGACCCACTAAGGGTCAGTTTGGGGTCAGAGATTGTTCAGTGCGACCCACTGACTTTGTAGTGCGCCCCACTAACTGCAGTTCACCATTTTCGCTCCGTTTAACTTATGTAATGTATGTTTAATGTATAATAGGTTGTCGGGGATACTTAGCAAGCACTATAAGATACTCTTAACTTGTTGGTAAGCTGTACCAAGGTAAGATACACTACTTTGACACGCTGAGGTTTCAACAAAAAACATGGTTTTCATATAATAACTACCCAAATGTTATCTTGATTGCTTATGGGTATTCGGGGTTACACGGGAGGTGATATGGGCTATGTACATGACTATTGAGGCCTGAAATGCAGACCCTATGCTATGAAATGTTATGCAATGATATGAGATGTAATGATATGCTATGAAATGTTCATGCAATGATATGAGATGTAATGATATGCTATGAAATGCTATGTAATGTCTCGAGATGAATTGAAATGCGATATATGTGATGATATGTGAAATGTGCATGATTACATGGCTTGTTCATCTAGTTCACTAGACTTATTAAGTTGCCATGACACATGCACGTTTAAGGGCCCAAACGTAAATAATGAATATGTGATGATGTTTAGGTAATGTGGACACCTAAACTATATGTGATGCAAACCGAGCTCGTAAATGATGTGAGAAGTGTTAAGCTTAACCCGTACTTGCCCTTGCCCGACGGGTGCGTATATGTGGTTGCTTGGGTGGCTCCTTGCAACATAATTACGTGGTTTGAGTATCTCCGGGTGGCGTGATTACCCACCAATGTCTTTGAACATACGGACTACTCCTGGATTGGCTTGCCATTCCTTAACGACATTGATGTACAACCGTAAGGTTTGTCCATCTAGTCGGGTGTGACTTATGTCACACTTAATGAGATGTATATGCTATATGATATGCGTGACTTATGTCACACTTGCAAAGATGATATGTGAAAATGATATGAAAGATGACTAGGCACATTTAGGGTGGTTCATCCTAATATGAAAGATGTTGATGCTATGATATGTATGTGAGATGATATGATTGATGATATGTGCCTTAACGATCTCAATGATTTTTCTATAATGTTTTAAATGGACAAATGTTTTATTAATGATGTGTTATCTTACTTAGCTAATTCGTTAGCTAACACTTGCTCTTTTAAAATGTGTTGTGCCCCCAGGTCCAACATTAGTGAGCAGGTAGATGTGAGAAGATGTGAGGCATGGGTAGATGATCTTGAAGCTGGCTGTAGTTTACCCATAGTGGCTGCTTGCATTAGACATTGATTTATGTTTTGCATTTACTATGTTGTCGGTTGTTTAATGTTGGGCAACCGACGGATTTCCATTTAAACTTGTTTTGATGATATGGCTAGTAACACCAATTAATAAATGAACCAAACAGATTTCTTAGTTTGGACTTTTAAAGTTTAATTCCGCTTTCTTTTAACGCCGTTAGACAAAAGTTTTTGGAAATCCATATTTTTAAACGACGGGTGTTACAATTGGAATCTGTCACTAGCACGATTGTGAGAATAAGATCTATTTTCTGAAAGTTTTTTTTAATATCTTGTTTTTTCTTTAATAGTTGCTGGATTGTTTAGTTATTGCTTGATATTTGTGTTATCTGTCTGATTAATTGTGGTTATTGTTGCTTGTTTTATTATTTTTGAGTATTCTTGTTTGATTGTTTGATATAATGGATGCTAATAATGATGATGATGATAATAATAATAATAATAATAATGATAATAATAATAATAATAATAATAATAATAATAATAATAATAATAATAATAATATAATAATAATAATGAAGATTCTGGTTCTGAACATTCTGATTTTTTAATGAGCCTGAAACTAAAATTAGCAAATTGGATTTTGGTGATCCTTTGTATCTGCATGCTAGTGATACTGTTAGTACACCTTTAATTGGTTTTAAACTTCTTGGTACTGATAACTATAAAGTGTGGTCTTGTGCTATGGAACTTGCTTTGCAAACAAAAAATAAAATAGGTTTTATTGATGGTACTTGTTTAAAATCAACTGATAATCCTATTTTAGCTAGTCAATGGGATAGATGCAATGCTGTTGTGCTTAACTGGATTCTTGGCTGTGTTTCTCAAGATCTTTATTTAGGGCAGATTTTTTCAAAAAATGCTACTACTGTTTGGCAAGAATTAAAAGAAACATATGATAAAATTGATGGTTCTGTTGTGTTTAATCTTCATCATAAAATTAATTCTCTGTCTCAAAATGGTAGCAGTTTGTCTGAATATTATCATAAACTTACTTCTTTGTGGAAACAGTTTGATGCTATTGTTAAATTGCCCTCTTGTTCTTGTGATGCTGCAAAAGATATTCAAAGTCATACTGATTTAATGAGACTTATGCAATTTTTAATGGGCTTAGATGATACTTATATGGCTGTTAGAAGTAACATTTTGACTAGGGATCCTTTACCTACTGTGAAAACTGCTTTTGCTATTATATCTAGGGAAGAATCTCATAGAGGTGGTTTGTCTGATAAACCTGCTAATGGTCATGTTTCTGCTTTTGTTGCTAAAAGTAATTTTAACAGGAATAACTCTTCTAGAAATTCTGGTTCAAATTTTGATGCTAAAAAGACTGTTGATAATAACTTTGAATAAAAAAGAACATTTGATAATAATAATAGAACTTTTAGACCACCTAATCCTAATCTGCAATGTTCACATTGTCATAAAATTGGTCATACAATTGAAAGGTGTTTTCAGCTTGCTAATAGAAGATCAAATCAATTTGGTAACAAATTTGTTTATAATAATTCTAATATGCAGTCTCATGTGAATGCTTCTGTTGCTAGTACTTCTACTTCTTCTGCTAATAATGCTGCACCTTCTTTGGCTAATGATCAAATTTCTAAACTACTTTCTTTACTTGAGTGCAAGTCTGCTACTCCTTCTTCTTCTTCTTCTTCTTCTTCTTTCTTCTTCTTCTTCTTCTTCTTCTTCTTCTTCTTCTTCTTCTTCTTCTTCTTCTTCTATGCTTCCTTCTCCTGGCCTGCATGCTAATAGGGCAGGTACTAGTGTGTGGAATAATCCATTTTTCAGCTTTAATAGTTTCTTATATGCTCAAATTTTAAAATGAATTATGGATTCTGGTGCTAATCAACATATGTGTTGTTCTGAAAACAACTTAACTAATTTAGTTGATATAAAGTGATTTACAACTAAAAATAGGTCATCCAAATGGTACTTCAGCTCTTGTTAAGAAAATTGGGAATTTACATTTAAAAAATGGAGTTGTTTTATTTGATGTTTTAGTTGTTCCGGATTATTGTGTTAATCTAATTTCTGTGCATAAACTTACTAGAGATAACAAAGTGTTTGTGGGTTTTGATGAAAGCAACTGTTATATTCAGGATTTAACTCAAAAGAAGTTGTTGGGGA
Organism: Erigeron breviscapus; assembly: GCA_034093135.1. Taxonomy (NCBI): domain Eukaryota; kingdom Viridiplantae; phylum Streptophyta; class Magnoliopsida; order Asterales; family Asteraceae; genus Erigeron; species Erigeron breviscapus. Next base: position 98,335,633 of record CM067174.1, on the reverse strand, counting down.
CTGGTAGTGAACAAGGTGGTTTATATGTTTATGATGATGTCCCTATGTGTTCTAATGTGGTATGCAATTTTGCTTCTATGCCTTCTGAATCTAAACTTTTATGGCACATGAGACTTGGTCACCCTGCAGATCAAGCATTGTCTTTTTTCATAAAAAACTTGATCTGCATACTGGTTCTATTGGTCCTTGTGATGTGTGTCACAAAGCCAAACAAACCAGAACACATTTTCCTTTAAGTGAACATAAGTCTAAATGATTTTGGTGATCTTATTCATACTGATGTGTGGGGTCCATATAAAGTTGCAACAAAAGAAGGTTTCAAATATTTCTTAACTATAGTAGATGATTTTACTAGAGCAGTGTGGACTTTTTTGATGAAATCTAAAACTGAAGTCTATGAATATTTGTATCAGTTCATTCAATTGGTTAAAACACAATTTAATATTAAAATTAAAGTTATTAGAAGTGATAATGGTTCTGAATTTGTAAATAATAAAACAAGACTTTGTTCACTGCTGAAGGAATTATACATCAGACTTCTATGGCTTATACACCCCAAAAGAATGGGATTGCTAAAAGGAAACATAGACACCTATTGAATGTTGCTAGGTCTCTTATGTTTCAGGGGGAATTCCTTTGACTTTCTGGAGTGATTGTGTCTTATCTGCTACTTACTTGATTAATAGGACTCCTTCCTCTGTTTTACTTGGAAAAACTCCTTATGAAAAAGTTTTTGGTTTTGAACCTTCTTTAAATCATCTTAGAGTTTTTGGTTGCTTATGTTTTGCTACTATCTTAAACAATAATGATAAGTTTAGTTCTAGAGAAGAAAAATGTGTTTTTATGAGATATTCAAGTAATAAAAAGGGATATAAACTATATAGTCTTGAGAATAAAACTTTTCAGTTTTCAAGAGATGTAAAATTTTATGAGCATATTTTTCATTTTAAAATGATTTCAGAAAAACATGAAACTGTTGAAAATATTCCTTCAAATATAGATCAATTAAATTTTTTCAATATTTTTGATAAGGAGTTTGTTGAAGTACAAAATCCCTATGATGAAGAGGAAGACTTGAATCATGACTTTAGAGTTGATAATAGCAAATCTACTACTGGCAGTCCATTTGGGGCAACTAGAGATGAACATTATTCAATTGGCAGTCCAGAGACTACCTTAAATAATGATTCATCTCATGGCAGTACCTATGAGGCTACCAGGACAGTAGATAGGGCTGCTACAACTTTAGAAGAAATGAATATGAATATAAATTCCGAGGGTAATACTTCTTTTGAAAATCAAACAAATTTGAAAAGATCTGACAGAATTTCTAAATTGCCTAATAGACTTAAAGATTTTCAAATTGAAGGTAAAGTTAAATATCCTTTAAATAGGGTTGTGAATTATTCTAAGTTGTCACCAGAAATGTATTGTTTTTCAACCAGTTTGAACAAAAGTTTTGAACCTAAGACTTTTAATGAGGCTGTTACAGATTCTAATTGGGTAAATGTTATGAATGATGAAATGGAAGCTTTAAATAGGAATAATACTTGGACCTTAACTAGTCTTCCTCCTTGTAAAGAACCTATAGGATGTACATGGATATATAAAATCAAATACAAGTCTAATGGTGAGATAGAAAGATATAAAGCTAGCTAGACTTGTTGCAAAAGGTTTTAGTCAAAAGGAGGGTGTTGACTATGATGAAACATTTTCACCTGTTTTGAAAATGATTACTATAAGATGTTTGCTTACTGTTGCTATTACTAATAAATGGCCTCTTTATCAATTAGATGTTAACAATGCTTTCTTGTATGGGGATTTAAATGAAGTTGTCTATATGAAATTACCTCAAAGTTATTTTCAGAAAGATAGTAATCTGGTTTGCAAGTTCAATAAGTTTTTATATGGTTTGAAACAAGCACCTAGACAATGGAATTTTGTAACACCCGTCATTTAAAAACCTGGATTTTCAAAAACTTTGCCAAACGGCGTTTAAACGTAGCGGAAAAGATCACTTAGAAACTGCCCCATCCGTAAACAGATGGTTCTTTACATAAAAGTTTAGTGTTACTAATAGCATCATCGTAATAGTTAAAGTAAAATCCAAGTTATGGCACCAACATAAATGCCAACTTTATTACATGCAACATAAATAATAATAAAGTAGCCAAACAACGGCTAAAGGTGAAGTCTAAGCATCGGGAAACTAATGCTAATCTTCCTTTATTCTTTTACCCATCTCACGAGCTAAATCTCTCTCTAGCTCAAACCTGCTTATCCTGAAGACACAACGATTTCATAAAAGCAAGTGTTAGCTAATAAATTAGCTAAGTAAGATACACACATTTTAACAAAACGTTCTTCATTTTACTTTCATAAAACTTCTTCGTATTTTATATATCAAAACATGATCACATTACATTCATCCACAAACATCGTAAGATAATCCCATCTTTACTTATTCCCACATCCCAACACATTTCATATCATATCAACATATACATACAACTTAATCAACATGTCACGTCTTTACATTTATCTTAATCAACTTATTCTCAGAATCACATCTTTACATCTTATCTTAATCAACTTATTCTCAGAATCACATCTTTACATCTTATCTTAATCAACTTATTCTCAGAATCACATCTTTACATCTTATCTTAATCAACTTATTCTCAGAATCACATCTTTACATCTTATCTTAATCAACTTATTCTCAGAATCACATCTTTACATCTTATCTTAATCAACTTATTCTCAGTCACATCTTTACATCTTATCTTAATCAACTTATTCTCACGTCCATCTTTACATCTTTTTAATCAACTTATTCTTATAACTTACATATTACGCACTAGCTTTACAACTAGCACGATTTCCCACATCTTAACTTTTAGGAAAGGCAATGCCATTTCCATAGTATTCCGTCATGCTTTTAACATTGGTGGTTAGTCACTCCACCCGGAAATACTAGATCAACGTAACTATGTCGCAAGGAGCCACTCAAGCGACCACATACGCACTAGCTTGGCATAAACTAGCACGGGTTAAGCTTAACACTTCCCACGTCATTTCTCACGTATTTAGCTATAGCATTACCCACGTATTTATATCTTTCTTACTTTTTACGCACTAACACTAAGGCTAGAACGGTTTCCCATGTTTCACATTTACTTTAACATTAGGTATATTCATTACCTAATTGATCTCACATCTACTTTATTGTTTAATCTCACTAACGTGCACAACTCATAACATTTCTTACGTGTATCTAGTGAACTAGACATTTCATACTTAAGTGCCACATATAAGCCATCACATATCAACATCAAGGCATATAAACGACATTATCAACAACACATATCATAATCATTTCATAGCAACATCGTTAAAGTCATCACACTACTTTTGCACATAACTACTTTTACTTTAAACGTCAACATAACAACATAGGTTATTTCAACATACATACATTCCCATATAACCTCCCGCATAACCCGGAAAACCCAACACACATAAGATAATCCGATTAAGAGGTTAATTATAGAAAACTACATTTTGTTGTGCCTCCAGCGTGAGAAAAGTCATGTATCTTACCTCTAGAACGCGCAACGATACACCAAACACAAGTTAACAAGCTCCACAATAATCCCGAGTGACCTATATCGAGTTCATAGTCATTAAACTGGTATAAACCTATCTTAATAAGGTTATAAAACCATCCTTTAACTTAGGTACACTTATAGGACCCTTAAACGCTTGTTTCGGACCCCAAACAACAAACACTTTATGCGGCGCATGCTTTGAATATGCGTCGCATATTTGCTTCGAAAATAACCCAAAACCCTCCCAGGCCTCGATATGCGCCGCACATAAGTTATATGCGCCGCATATGAGGTGCTGGTCGGAGGACGTTGTGTTTTTGCTTCGTTTTTTGACTCGTAAACGTATTCGTGACACCCCCAGGTCCTATAAACACCTTAACCCATTAAATTAACATTAAATAGGACTCAATTAAGCCTTTGAAAACATCAATTGATCCTTGAGTCAATTGCAAACATGAATCCCCTTTTTTGATCATCAAAACAACTCGAAACCGCGACGTTTTGTACAAAAACATAATTGAACACTTATGGATCTAATTAACCAACTGAGATTTACTCATATATATATAAACATCATAAATCAACATTAAAGTTTGCATCTTGATGTAGTTAACCAACTCAATTAACGATTTTATTCACGAAAACGTCGTTTTTAACCGAAAACATCAACTTTAAACAACCCCAACCCTCATGGTCAAATCTACAAGGACAAAACCTAATTTAAAACTTAATCAAGATTCAATTAATGATATTATACCTGTAGGGTTGATCAATGGATCGAAAAGCAAACAAAAACCCTTCCGAAATCGCCCGAAATCGATTAGAACTTGAAAAATTGACCTAGGGTTTTGTGTGTAAGAGTTTTCTAGGGTTTGCATCTGATTAAAGGGGCATTAGGTCGTGCATGGGGCCCTATATATATACTGGAGCAACTTTCAAAACTTTACATCTAGGCCCTCGCACTTCGTTACAACTCGTTTCGTCACTTAATTGCTCGTTTAACGCATTCGGAAACACTTAACGACTCTTATATCCCATCGGGAACACTAAATGACTTTATTAATCATTATCTACTTTAATTTCATTACTTTTAATCACTTTAACACATATCTCGCGTTAATCATTTAATTCACACAAACACAGATAAAACACATAGTAACTAACAGTCACTAATGATAAGTTAACGGTCAACGTCAAAAGGTTTTGGGATGTTACAAATTTTAAACTTTGTAGTGCTTTAAATGAATTTGGTTTTGTTCAAAGTAAATCTGACTATTCCTTGTTTACCAAAGGTGAAAAAGATAAATTTGTGGCTTTATTGGTATATGTTGATGATATTGTTGTCACTGGTAGTGATAAAGATGAAATAGAAAGACTGAAATTGTTTATGAACTCAAAGTTTAAAATAAAGGATTTGGGTAAACTTAAATATTTTCTGGGCATTGAGGTGCTAGAAACTAAACAGGGTGTGTGTTTAGCACAAAGAAAATAATGTTTGGAATTATTAAATGAATGTGGTTTACTTGGATGTAAACCAGTGTATACTCATTTGGAGATGAATCTTACTTTTAAGCCTGATGCATCTAAAGTATTGGAAAACATTACATATTATCAAAGATTAGTTGGTAAGTTAATTTACCTAACTTTAACTAGACCAGATATTAGTTATGCAGTTCAATGTCTTTCTCAATTTATGCATGCACCAACTCAAGATCATTTCAATGCTGGTCTTAGTGTTTTGAGGTATCTTAAACAAGCTCCAGGTATGGGTTTACATATACAGAAATGCAACAATCTTTCTCTTGTTGGGTATTCTGATTCTGATTGGGCTAGGTGTTTGACCTCTAGAAGGTCAATAACTGGCTACTCTGTCTTCCTTGGTAACACTCTTATTGCTTGGAAAAGCAAAAAACAAACTATTGTAGCTAAGTCTTCTGTTGAAGCAGAATATAGGGCTTTAGCTGCAGTAACTTGTGAGATTATTTGGCTTATGAATCTGTTAAAAGATTTAGGTATTGAGACTCAACTTCCTGTTGATATTTATAGTGATAGTAAATCTGCAATACAAATAGCTTCTAATCCTGTCTTCCATGAAAGAACTAAACATTTTGAAATAGACTTGCATTTTGTTAGAGAAAAAATATGTTAAGGTGTTATAAACACAAAGAAAATCAAGTCAGAACTTAATATTGCAGATTTATTCACTAAGAGTCTTGGTTCTAAGCAACATTTATATTTGTGTAGAAATCTGGGAATGATCAACTTGTTTAAGGGATAAACTTGAGAGGGGGATGTTCTAAATACAAGTTTATACCTTAAAATATTACACATTTGAAGTGTAGGACTTAATATGTTCAAAAGTCATTCTGGAAGGATCATTTCTGTACAAAACTAAAGAAAGAAGTAAAGATGACAAGAGGAAGAAGATGAGGGGATAAAGAGAAACTTCTGCTTATATATATACTATCTTATAACCCGTTTAGGGTTTTGATCACTAATATTTTTTTATCTCTTTTATATTTTCTCTCTCGATTTATATTTGATCATATTTCTGTATTAATTCGTATATATATCATATCGATATATATATATTCTGTATATAATCATCATATATATATATATATATATATATATATATATATATATATATATATATATATATTCTGTATATAATCATCATATTGATGATTATTTCATTCGGTTTGTAATAATAATTTTTCATTACTTAAACAATAATAATAATAATCTTCTGCTTGATTCTTGGTGATCTGGTTTCATATTGATAATTTTACAGATTGACTAGATTTCAGATTAGTCGATGACAATAGCAAGCTAAACTAAATGGGGAGCTATGATTAGTGACGAAACCGGATTATCAAGTAGGGTGGGTCGAAACCAAATAATATGGGTACGAAGTTTAGATATATAGTCTACTCAAGAAACTACCTAGTTAGCTTTCGTTGACATCTAATAAATCATATTAAAATTCTATATATATATATATATAATTCTCGTTACTTGGTTTCCGTGCGACTTCTTTTATCTGCAACATTAGGCCCTATCATTAAATCTTTTGCAATAATGGTCCCCATCAGCTAACGGCTGTTAAGTTTTTTCTCAACATAGTCCATGTCGTTAAAAATTTTGCAATAACGGTCCCATCAGCTAACGGCCGTTAAGTTCTATTAAGGTGTTTAACGGAAGTTACAAAAAATGCTGCAAATCAGGTCCTTTTTTCCAACAGGTTAGCTCCTAAAGTTTTTATATTTATTTTCTAAAATGATTTATATGGTACTTTCCATTTCTTTTTGTATTTCATATATAATATTATACTTTTAGTAAGTTTTCATTACTTTTTTCCACGTTTTGTCACATTTTTTCAATTAATCATATATAGTTGATACATTATTAACATTTGTTTTTTCCCCTTCAACTATTCAATGATTAATATAACTTATGTTTGTACACGACAACACATTTTCAAACACACGTTTAAATACGAAACAAACGAATATATCTCCCGCCTGTATAAACTTTTTGAAAGCAACGTTATGTCTCCCGGGGCAACGCCCGGGTTATATAACTAGTTTGAATAAAAAAAAAGGATGCCACAGAAGGTGTAGTTGTATGACACATTTGGGCTACTGAGAGTCAATGAGGGAGTGTAGTGCTCATTACAGATGATGGTTCTTAAACCAACCAGTTCTTGTTTAAAACCATGTGGAACTGAGGACCACCAACTCCATTAGAAAACGCCATAATCCTGATAGGTCTAGTGGACTAGTGATCTACACCCCTTAAAGTTTTTATCAGTCATAATGAGTTGCAATAACATTTCCCGGAATTTTCAATATGTTCTTGGCCGTGAAAATGAGGGGATACACAGGCAACATATCACAGTCCGAACTAGGCCAGTTTCCAACAGCTGCTGTTATTGATGGTGGCGATTATTTGATGATGCTGGATGAAATGCCTTAGTGTCACATTGCAGCCTACCAGTATAGAAATATTCTTTACAGCAAGGATTGCGAAGTACTGATCAGTTTACATGTATTTGACATCAAGTAATGAAGAAGTGAGGTAAATGATTTATAAGAAATCAAGAGATGAGTTAAATTGTTAGAATCCACCTTGTAACAAATTTCATTCACTCTACAAGTTGCAATAATATCAATCAACAAAATTTCTATTTGGTGTGGTTCACTTGTACTAAAAATATGCAAACGAATTTCATTTCAATAAAATTAGGATTCTGCACAAAACCATGTCTATAATATATCCTCTGTATATCTGCCTACATTTTTCTTGTACAACCAGCAGCAACTGAATAACACATTCCTGTTGGCATCATTCTGCACATCATTCACTTCTAGGCATCAACATTAAAGATCGGCTTCCATCAGAATATCATTAGTCATACAGCTGTTCTGAAATGCAATGGAATGAGAATGCACATCCATGGAAACAGAATACTTTGTAGTGATTAGAAGTGGAGATCCACATGAATTTTTTGTAAATATGGTATTGGTTGAAGCCCCATTAGGGACTTGGGGTTAACGAGAAACCACATCAGCAATCCCGATGGCAACTGTATTCCCATTTTGCAAATTAATTGCTTCTACCTTGGAACAGGAACCAGAACCAGAAATAGTACCAGCAGTTGCATCGGTAGCCTCATTCAAATCCAGTAACATACTTGTTAAAACATTGGCATCTGATTGTGCATCAGATTTCTTAGCAGATGATCGGATTTCCGAGTCAGAAGGGTTTCTAGTAATGTAATTGCCATTCCGCATGATTGCATCATTCAACTCGGATTTCTTGGCCGAGATATCATTGGAGTCATCCACATCAACACTTTCTATTCCTACATCACCATCAAGAAAACCCAAGTTCATGTACACAAAATATTCAAATGATAGATGAAGGTGGAAATTTTAAGCAGTTCGTAGATATGGTTCAGTAGCCAATGTGTTTTATCTTAAATGGTCATACATTTTTTTTTAGCTAGAGGGGATCAGGTCAAATTCTTCCAAATTCTACTTTGATGCATGCATGCAAGTTCCAGGATTCAAAGCTTCTGATGATTATTTGTAGTAATACTATTCCAATAGTTTAATAATCATTTTGAAAATGACCAAAAAGTGTTTGCAGGTTAGCCCAGCCCAACCAAGCCCATTTCAACCACACTAAAATTTACCCGTCAACCCAAAATCATTTTGACCCATTACCCAACCTGCCCATCTTGCCACCTGTATGACAAAATAAGGAAAACGGTTTTTCTTGAATAGCAGCAAACCTTTTTCTGAAGTTATGATGCCTTCCTGGATGCCTTGTTTCAGCAAGGGTTTTTGTAACATATCTATTCCAGGAAACACTAACATGTTAAATGATCTCATTTCTTTCTTCTGTGAACTATCTAGAGGATGGAAGCTGAAAGCATTAGTCCATGTCTGCATGTGTTCTTCAATGGCCGGAATAACGAGTTTTTCAACTTTCAGAGAGGAGAGAGCCTGTAAAACGGAAGCATTATAAAAACATTTACCAACTCAAACTAACCGTTAGTAAACAGCACCCAGAGAAAATCAGAAAAATGGGTGAAGAGAGAACAATGCAGATGGTATTAAACTTTGGCCCAAATTGCTAATGAAATGATAAGCCAGTAAAAAATGTAAGGCCGATTTTACTTGAAATGCCAGCCAATATAACTGTTTTAAAGTTATAAAGCACAAGTATAGGTGGCCAGTAGGGTAAGAAGAGTAACTGGTCAAAATGGTCATGCTGAAATGAGTCATTTTAGCTACGAGTTGAAGATGCATGCAATGAAAAGTAGATTTTAGGGGACTTTCAATCTGTTTGAAACTTTGATCCATTCCCTTATTAGCTAAATACTTTTAATTGACTCATTTAAGATAAAAACATAACCAATATGTTGTCAGATGTAAATGGGTGGAAGTGGTCAGATGTAACCACACGCAATGCAATTTACAAAATCCCCTTACTGATTCAATAGCCTGCAATAACCGACGACACATCCCTTGGCGTCTATACATATCACGGGTCCCAATAAATGGCATCTCTGCTAGTTGGCTTCCATGGATCCTAGATGTATGATCACATATAAGGTCAGAATGACCATTACCAATAACAATAAACGGCATCTACTATTCACACATACACAATTAATGGCAAAAGCCACCTACCTGATGGATGCAGCACAAATTATTTCATCACCCCTCTCCAAAATGGCTGTGAAGAAGCCACTATAGTTTAATCGGCTAAAGTTTGATCTACAAAATAAACATACATGAGCCAACATTTTGTTATGTGACGTAAATATACGACAAGCAACTATTCAATGCACATCACGCAAATGACCCTCCCTGTGAGAAAAATGAGAACCCCATCCGTAGACAAAAATCAATATCACGACACAAATACAAGAGGTGGCAAATCCGAACCATATATATACCTATCAGGCAGGTTAATTTTAATCTCCAATGGGTCAAGCCGTAAGATAAAGAAAAACTCAAATGTGAACACGTTAAAATGGTCGAAAGTTGCCCAGTTTATTTTTTAAAACTTCTGAATACAAAGTGTATCAGGTCAAATCAACGCAACCCGTACATAAAAACTATTCGTTATGAGCCAGAAAATAAAGATCTGTTTCATAACCCATTTGGCCCACCCAACTCACCACCTTAATGAACACATCTCCAGTGTCAAATGTATGCAGAAATAGAAATTTTAGGACAAAAGCTCCCCGTGATAAGAATAATTCTAATTAGCTTGGACATCCCAGGAAATGACTTCTATGATCCAATGTGTATATAAACTACAACTTACCCACAATTGTAAACAATATTATGAATTAAAGTAATCCCACTTCTCCTGTCAACGATAGGCAAAAAACACTCATCCAGGACAGAGAGAGCAATAGCCAATTTAGAATTGCATTCTACTCTTTGAGAAAAATTTGCAGAAGCATCATCTGGTAATGGGTCAGATCGATGGATAAGAGACCATGAGAATCCTGAATCTAACTCATGCTTAATCCACAGAAGCTTCTGCAAGGAGCGATATAGCTGCAAAAGTAGAAAGTAATTATTATAATGCTAAATCGTTCAATTGTAATTTTTTATGTAGAGTGTGTACGATGTATATAATCTTACTGGTTCTTTTTAACTAAACTTTAAACTTGTCAGGTCCTGGAGGAATCATCAATACCAAAATCCCGCAAATATACCGGGTATAGGGGAGGTAAGATGTGGACAGTCATACCCCTACTGAACATTAGAAGGACTGCTTCCATAAGAATAATTGAGCTATTGACCCACCTTACATTTTCTATACAGATACAAACATACGTTACCGAGAGTCATATTATAGTAAAGAATCTGTAGCTTGTGTGATATTACCAATAACTATGATATCAAATAAATCATCTACGCATAATAGAGGTGACATGTACATGTTGGTTAATTGTAGTGTTCCTCATTGCCTATAAGATGTTCCAAAAGCTAGCTTATGTAGTTATGTTCCACAAGAAAGTGACCCCTTCTTAGCATAGGTTATGTTTTCAGGAAAACTTTAGTTTCTTGATATATCTCCATTGGCGCAGAAATACCCATTACACACAATCAAAACCATGGCTTGATACCATGCACCAAGGAAAGAAACCACTCATGCTTCTTGAATTTTCAAGATATAAGGTTCCGGGAACCAGGTTCCCACAAAAGTAAATGTCATATCTTATGATAGATCCTCTAGTATACAGGGTTATAATTCAGCATGGCATTCAAATACTAAATATTTTGTGATCGGCCACTGATCAATGTAACTTTGTAAATGAAGCCCATCATAGAAGCATATCCATAGGTTATTTGCAAATATCCAGAACTGCATCCTAATGGCATGTGATATCAACTAGCTTATTGAGCTCACAAAAAGTATAATATCTGGTTTTGTTACTACGAGAAGTCTTTTGTACCTTCCTGGAACGTCTATCGTATGGGTGACACTTGAAATATGGAATAAGTAAAAAACCAAAGTCAATAACATACCTATCATTCAAGAATAGTATGCCATAGAGAAAAAACAAAATGGGAATGTGCAGCAACATTTTGGAATTAACCATTCTCAAGAGTGTTTTATACTTCAACTGAAGTGCACACGACTTGGTATAGAGGAATTAACTGATTCAAGATTGTTTTAAGAAACAAAGCATCAGCCTAGCTACACAAGCCTAGCACCAACCTAGCCATATGAGCCTGACACTATTTATAGATATGGAACCTTCATCTTCGCAGGAATAATTTCTTATTTCAAATATACGATGTGATGTATTTGAATGAACGCCTAACACTATGTTTATAAATATGAAACTTTCATGCTCGCAAGTATAATTTATTATTTCAAATACATGATTTGACGTATTTGAATGGCTTCGACAAATTCATATCATGCACCGAAGATTAATAAGGCACACACATTTACTGCATATGCTAAAAAGTATGGACAACCAAATTCATTGAACTTCATCACAGGACTACGATTATCTGAAGAGTTCCCGCTTATATGGTAAATAACTAAAAGACATTTCACATACCACCAGTCATCTTCATCAAATACATAATTCCACCATCCCCTGAACGAGTCTTTGTTTTCAAAAAGCTTCCTGTCCGAAATATCACTCCCTAATTCTTATATTTACAGTTACATAATCTATAACTACTTTATTTTTCAGTATTTATAGTCTCAATTTAAAGAACACGTCATAATGGTACTTCTATTATTTTGGTTATCCGTAAGTCCGTAACATAAAGAGTGAAATACCTCTTGACACTTCTTCCCACAGAAAGGAAGGTTCAGATCACTGGAATCAATAGGCTGGTCATCCATCTCAAGGAGGCATGATTTATGATCTGCAAGAACAGGAAGCTATAGCTCAGTCAAATGCTAAAAAATACAAAGTAACAAGCACAAATAAAAGTAAAGGGTTAATTTCACATATCCCCAACTGAAATTGGTATATATGGTAGATTTTGAGTTTAGATTGGGTATATATGATATTATTAGTTTTAGGTGGGTAAATATGTTATTTTGCGGTTTAAGTTGGGGATATATGTAATTAACCCAAAGGTAAAAGTTGCTTCAAGGAGAGCATCATCACATTTTTTCTCACAAAGGTGGCATGTAAGAAGTGAAGTTGCAGTTCTACCACTGGCCTTACGGCGATGTCCACCAGCTACTTTACAATATTTGCAGGCACAATTCAGACAGTGCCAATCACCTTGAGGGAGCATCTGAAATAAAAGAAGAGACAAGAAACTAATAAACCTGTTAAGGAAGCTACGTGGATAAAATGAGTCTGTACATGACAATGAGGTACATTTTCCTAAATCATGCTTCAAAAAAATATAAGTTTCCTGGCTACAGAATCAGACCACTCTTAATTTTCATAAGGCAGTCTAGACAAAGACTTAACTAGATTGTTCAACTTGTTCCGTTTATCTGCAAACTGCTACCAAACCTAGTTCGATCTTTTTACAGAATAGTGCCGCCCAATCCCATTACAAGATGGCAAGTTGATATCTGACCAGAAACAAATATCATGTTGATGTCCACATCATAGTTCCACAGAAGGCGCAATGTATATATATTAAAACAAATATATGTATATATACAGTTATACACAACCATACACAGTTATGAAACCTTCTAAAACTTCACTCTGAATTACATTACTAGGTAAGATATAATTATAAAAAAATTATGAAAAAAAACACATCAAAGAAGAAATCTTGGTCAGGGTTATGTCAAACATCAAAATTTTAGAAACAACAGCTTCTATGACTATCTTTTCTTGCAATAAATCCTATCCTTGATTACTAGTAGAAGCCATTTTTTTCCTCCTGTTGACCAATGTTATAACATAAACTCTCCCTGAGATCTCTGAACCTCAGAAAGGCAGGGCAAAATAAAAGTTCATTTGGGCAAGAAATTAGATAATGTGTGTGTTTCATTCATTAACTAGAGGATATATAGAGCAGTTAACCAAGATGAATGACAATCGTTAATATCAGCCTGCTATAGTACCTGCATATCTAAGCAGCTCAGGTGAAAAGTTGAAGGACAGCCATCGCAGCAAATTAAATCCCCGCCATCCCCACATAAACCACAAGTATCATCGTTAGGATCGCCACCATTAACATCTACGGCATGAAATCCCTTTCTTTTCGGCTCATCTTGCTTATTCCACGCATCAATCTGGCACTGAATCAATGACTTGCCAGATTCTGTAAAAGTATTTTGAAATGGCTGCCTGAGTAAGCTTCCTGCGTGAAGCTCAAACCTCAAAACTGTTACGATTTTGCTGCAGCAACCACACTGAATTCCATCTTCAGTTATCCAACCTTCTTCCATTACCCGTGTCTTTCTAAGGTTCATATATTCCACTTTTTCACCCACAGAAACCATTCCCGAGTCAATTAACCAGGAGAGTATGGTTCGCTTACCTGAGTATGGAACAAACCCATTATTTTCTGAGTGTTGCCCCTTCTCAGAACCACGACCCATCAATGTAAGTCTGCCGATTATTCCGCTTTTTCTTCCATGTACGAAATGAGAACTAGTATGCACAGTTGACTTTTTCAATGCATCTTTACGGGGTGTTTTCTTCTCAGAATTATCACTTAAACAGTCATCTCTCTCCTCACTTGCTTCCATTGATCTGCTTTCTGATAACTTACGAGTACGCCTCATTGAAGAGCCAAGTTTCTCCATATGCTTGTTACCACTAGCTGCATTATGTGCAAATTTTTTCACTTTAACCCGTTTCGACTCCTCACTGATGCCTTCAGGTCTTATATTCTTTATTATAGCCCTTTCAGCTTTCTTTCGTGTGTTTCTTGTCAATTTATTAAGTACCTCATTAGGTAAAGGAGTAAAGTCCCCACTAGCTTTCGATTTATCTTTCTCTTCCTTTTGTAACGCCTCATAAGCCTTAGTTATAGACCAATAACCGGTTCCTCCAGGACTCATGTAAACAGAATCAAGGTAATCTCTATTCCTTCTCGGTCTATAATCAATCGTCCATCCAGCATCAAAAAGCATTTTCTTAATCTTTTCCCGCAACAATTGCTTTTCCGAGGTACTAGCACCCTTAATCTTGCTTTCCTTGCCTTTCACTAAAACCGCATTCTTCGTTGGTACATTCGCATTCCCATCCCGTTTTACCACTTTTACTAAGCTAGGTGGTCGCATACCACTCCTAGATTCTTTCCGTTTAACCTTCAACCCACCGTTTTTCAGTTCCAACCTGACACCCTCATCCATATCCTCATCTTCATTATCATCATCACCATCCATTACACGTCCACTCTTACTTTCCAAAAAAACTTCCTTTTTTATATCCACACCCGTCCTCTTCTTCTCCACATTCCGCTTATCTAACATCAACCTAAGTTGACCCTCATCAACATCCTTCCGAACCCTCCTTTCAACAATCTCATTTGACGCATTCTTAACCTTTTTCTTGATCCGTAAATCCTCACTTTCAACTAAACCTGTAACAAAATCCTTACTAGACACATTCTTAACCTTCTTCTTGACACGTAATTCGTCACTTTCAGCTAACCCGGTATTAAGTAACTCATTAGACACATTCTTAACCTTCTTCTTGACACGTAATTCGTCACTTTCAGCTAACCCGGTACTAATTATCTCACTAGACACATTTCCCTTAACCTTTTTCTTCATCCGTAAATCGTCACTTTCAACTAACCCAGTACTAAATTTATAAACTTTTCGACGAACAGGCTCTCCCAACTCATCGCTCGACTCCGAATCACTTAAAACAACTCTAGCCCTCTTTTTATCCTTACTCAAACCTGAAAACTTACCCCCCACACTAAAAGCCCCAGCCTTTTTTTCAACAATCAAACACCCAGATGAGCTTTTTGTTTTTACAAAAGATCTTGATTCATCAGATCCATCTATTTCTTTCATCTTCTTATATAATTTTTCATAGAATTTATCGTAGATTGAATTTATGGGTTTTTGTTGTCTTTCAAGAAAAATGTAATAATAATAAAAAGATGAAATAAAGGTGGAAACTTGGGGATTGTTGATACCTGAATTTCAGACGATTTTTAAAAGGAGATATCCTGGCGGAAATGTTGATCGAAAAGTTTTGATTATGGGTATTGAGGGAAAACCTATATATGCACCTTCTTATGGGTATTGATGAATTTCGTTACTATTACTGGTATATAGTAGTATTTCACTATTTCGTATTGGAACATACAAACATTTATGATAAAAAAAAATTTTTATTTATAAAGATTTTAGTAAGAAACAATATATAAACAATTTTTATGAAGGAAAATGATAGACTTACAAATAATATACAAACAAAATTTTATAAATATTCAAAAATATTTTATGAAAAACTATTGTTTTCTAATATAAGAGATTTCTTCCTTTATTTTTTCGTACAACACCATATATGATATGGACCAATAAACAAAAAGAAAAAAAAAATAAAAAAGATTAAATGATTTTATTGGTGAAAAGATGTGATTTTAAACTTTTTTTTTATTTACTTTGTAAGTCAAACATCTCTCTTTTAGTTTTTTATTTTATTTAACAGTTATTCTGAGTAGTTTACTTAAAAATCTATTTGAAATCGATCCCAGTTATTTTCGTATGGGACCTATCAAAACATGTGGAAAATTGGGTCCTTAATCATGTGCAAAAGGCACGAAGGATAATGGTTAGAGGATCATATTGTTTGAAATTTTTCAATATATATTAGTGCAGGACTAAATGTTGCAAGAAGAATAAGAGTGAAAGACTAGAGCGGTTAAGATAAAAGAAGAATCAACAGAGGGACTAAAGCTGTTAGAAAGTAACAAAAAGGATGAAGCTGAAACTTTTATACCTATATATATATATATTCTGTTGTTGCTCCTTGGAGATGTAAGCCTAGAACATTCTTTATCTCTTTTATTACCGTTGTCATTGATTAGCCGTTATCTCTGTACTTTCATCTCACAGTCGTTTCACAATGTAACCTAAAACTTTTATTTCAGATTAATACCACTTTTGGATATTTTCTTTTTATCTATATTGAATGTCAACTAGTGTTTAATCTATCATATGAGTTTGTTAGTTATGATTGTTATCTGTTTTTTTTATCTTATATCTATTTTATTACAAGAATTTCATCTGCATAGTTTTTCTAAAATAAAATTTTAAAATTGTAGACTTAAGTTAGATAAGTAATCTAAGTTAGATAAGTAATCTAACTTAACTCAAAAAAGATATCCCATTATTTTCTTCTTTTTTTAGAACAGCAAATTTCATTAAAAAATCAGCGAGAAGCTAAAAAGTATCATCGCTTACAACCAGGATTTAAAATGAAAATAAAAAATTACACCAATCATTCAATTGTTTGAGATCCAAAGATACGCCTGGGTTTTAATTTCCAATTTGAGTCTGTCTGATTTAAATAATTTTTTATTTTATATATTATTATAATATGTATATAATAAAAAGTGTGCATCTGCTTCCGTACACGTACATATTTATATATATATATATATATATATATATATATATATATATATATATATATATATATATATATATATATATATATATATATATATATATATATATATATATATATATATATATATATATATATATATATATATATATATATATATATATATATATATATATATATATATATATATATATATATATATATATATATATATATATATATATATATATATATATATTATATGTATTTGTGTATATATATATATATATATATATATATATATATATATATATTCTGTTGTTGCTCCTTGGAGATGTAAGCCTAGAACATTCTTTATCTCTTTTATTACCGTTGTCATTGATTAGCCGTTATCTCTGTACTTTCATCTCACAGTCGTTTCACAATGTAACCTAAAACTTTTATTTCAGATTAATACCACTTTTGGATATTTTCTTTTTATCTATATTGAATGTCAACTAGTGTTTAATCTATCATATGAGTTTGTTAGTTATGATTGTTATATTTTCTTTTTATCTATATTGAATGTCAACTAGTGTTTAATCTATCATATGAGTTTGTTAGTTATGATTGTTATATTTTCTTTTTATCTATATTGAATGTCAACTAGTGTTTAATCTATCATATGAGTTTGTTAGTTATGATTGTTATCTGTTTTTTTTATCTATATTGAATGTCAACTAGTGTTTAATCTATCATATGAGTTTGTTAGTTATGATTGTTATATTTTCTTTTTATCTATATTGAATGTCAACTAGTGTTTAATCTATCATATGAGTTTGTTAGTTATGATTGTTATCTGTTTTTTTTATCTTGAACGTCTTGAGGTGTGGAAATTGGTTCCAATCCTTACAAGAACAAGGAGCCAATTAAAACCAAATGGATCTTCAAGAATAAAAAGGATGAAACTGGAGTTGTTGTACGTAACAAAGCACGATTGGTTGCGAAGGGATACTGCCAACAAGATGGAATTGATTACGATGAGACATTCGCACCAGTTGCACGAATTGAGGCTATTCGGATGTTTATTGCCTATGCTGCCTACAAGAACTTCACAGTCTACCAAATGGATGTCAAAACTGCCTTCTTGAATGGGATTCTCAAAGAAGAAGTGTACGTTGAACAACCAGAAGGTTTTGTGAATTCTAAACATCCGGACTATGTTTACAGGTTAGACAAGGCTTTATATGGTCTGAAACAAGCGCCTCGTGCATGGTATGATGCTCTATCTTCTTATCTTGTGAAATCTGGTTTTAGCAAAGGTTCGATTGACACTACCTTGTTTATCAAACGACAAGGGAGTGACATCATTCTAATCCAGATTTATGTTGACGACATAATTTTCGGGTCAACTAACCCTAAATACTGCAAGAATTTTTTAACTTTAATGATCAAGAAATTTGAAATGAGCATTATGGGTGAATTAAACTTTTTCCTTGGCCTTCAAGTAAAACAGTTGTCAAATGGTACTTTTATTTGTCAATCTAAGTACATTCTTGACATGTTGAAAAAGTTTGATATGATGGATTGTCAAACAATTGGGACACCCATGGAAGCTCGAACAAAGATTAATGCTGACTTAAATGGAAAATCTTTTGATCAAAAGAAATATCGCAGTATGATAGGGTCACTCATGTATTTAACTGCAAGTCGCCCGGATATTATGTTTGCCACATGCATGTGTGCCAGGTACCAGGCCAATCCAAAGGAAAGTCATTTCCAGGCCGTCAAACGGATATTCCGATACCTGAAAGGCACTGTGAACCTTGGTCTCTGGTATCCAAGGGATACTGGGTTTCAGTTGATTGCATATTCGGATGCTGACCATGCAGGTTGTAAGCTTGACCGAAAGAGTACTTCTGGGAGCGTACAGTTTTTAGGGGATAGATTAGTCAGTTGGTCTTCAAAGAAACAGAATTGTGTATCTACATCTACTGCAGAAGCTGAGTACGTTGCTGCAACAAGCTGTTGTTCACAAGTTCTTTGGATGAAGACTCAGTTGACTGATTATGGATTTTAGTTCAACAGAATTCCCATCTACTGTGACTCTAAGAGTGTTATTGCTATTTCTTGCAATCCTGTACAACACACAAAGACCAAGCACATAGATGTTCGGTACCATTTTCTTAAAGATCATGTCGAGAAAGGTAACATCGAACTCTATTTTGTCCCGACAGACTACCAACTTGCTGACCTGTTCACCAAACCTCTGGATGAACAAAGGTTTAATTTTCTTAAAACCAAGTTGGGAATGCTTGATTTACAAACTTAAATGCTTTCATACCATGTATTCTATGTTCATTTTCTGTTTCAAACATTGATGTGTTTTTATCTGATATTACATGCAATGTTTGAGGGGGAGAAAAAGGGTAGAATGCATGATTTTAGGGGGAGTTTGTAAATTTATTGTCTTGACATATGCTTAATTTGAGGGGGAGTGTGCAAATGCATATGAATATTTTTTATTGTTTGTTTAATTTTGTTTTGTATGTGTGTTTGTTTTTAAAATCTGAAAAACCAAATACAAAATCAGAAAATTATAAAAGAAAAGTTTTAAATGTTGTTAAATTTTTTTAATAAGTTTTTTTTATTTTTAATTTTTTTATTTCTATTTTCTTTTAGTTTTATTTTTATTTTTATTTTTTTTTATTATTTTTGTGAAAAACCCAATAAGAGCCCAAATTTTTTCATTTTCTGTTTCTTTTTATCTGATATTACATGCAATGTTTGAGGGGGAGAAAAAGGGTAGAATGCTTAATTTGAGGGGGAGTGTGCAAATGCATATGAATATTTTTTATTGTTTGTTTAATTTTGTTTTGTATGTGTGTTTGTTTTTAAAATCTGAAAAACCAAATACAAAATCAGAAAATTATAAAAGAAAATTTTAAATGTTGTTAAATTTTTTTTCAGCCCAAAGTGTTTGTTAAGCCCAAGACCAGCTTGGGATCCGGGTTGACACACAGGTCAAACCCAGACCCACGACCCGGATTCGTGGTTTAAAAGGAAACTGGGCGGGCCAAGTGATTCATTTCAAAATTCAAATCAAAATATCTTCTTGTTTTCTCTCAAAAACCGATCAAACTATCAATCATTCATTCAACCATTTCATCCATCGTGTAAGAATCAAAGTGGGTGTAGTATTATTCTCATAGTTGGGTTGATAATCATCACTGTTCATCGATCATTTCATTCAATTTGAGGTTAGATTTCTTGTGTTCATATTGCATATCAACTGTTTGATTAAATGCATGAATGAACTGCCATGATTGTTTTACATTATGTGATGATTGAATGTGAATATTTGATGAGTTTAGATGCATGTTTAGGGTTGTTGTAAATTGTTTATCTGGTTAAAATCCTTAATCTGCATTGTTCTTGTTTTTCTGTGTTTGATTTGATGAAGGGCTGGGTAATTTTTGAACATTTGAAGGTTTGTGCCATTCGCCGAGATTTTTGCTCGGCAAATGCTATATTTTGTTCATATCATTCTTCAAATCTTCATAAAACTGGCAAAACTTGTTCATAATGTTGTTGTCAACCATTTGATTCAAAAAGGTCATTTGCAGAGATTTTATCTCGGCAAATGCTATATTTTGTTCATATCATTCTTCAAATCTTCATAAAACTGGCAAAACTTGTTCATAATGTTGTTGTCAACCATTTGATTCAAAAAGGTCATTTGCAGAGATTTTATCTCGGCAAATGCTATGTTTTGAAAATCTTGTCCAAATTTTGACTTATTAGATGTTTCAGTCTAAATGGCCATTTGCCGAGGTTTTTGCTCGGCAAATGCTATGTTTTGAAAATCTTGTCCAAATTTTGACTTATTAGATGTTTCAGTCTAAATGGCCATTTGCCGAGGTTTTTGCTCGGCAAATGCTATGTTTTGAAAATCTTGTCCAAATTTTGACTTATTAGATGTTTCAGTCTAAATGGCCATTTGCCGAGGTTTTTGCTCGGCAAATGCTATGTTTTGAAAATCTTGTCCAAATTTTGACTTATTAGATGTTTCAGTCTAAATGGCCATTTGCCGAGGTTTTTGCTCGGCAAATGCTATATTTTGTTCATATCATTCTTCAAATCTTCATAAAACTGGCAAAACTTGTTCATAATGTTGTTGTCAACCATTTGATTCAAAAAGGTCATTTGCAGAGATTTTATCTCGGCAAATGATCGTTTTCTCAAAATGTTCAAATTCTTCTAAGTCATGAAATAGCCATTTGCTGAGATTTTATCTCGGCAAATGCTATGTTTTGAAAATCTTGTCCAAATTTTGACTTATTAGATGTTTCAGTCTAAATGGCCATTTGCCGAGGTTTTTGCTCGGCAAATGCTTGTTTTTCTCATATCAAGATTTTCTAAGACATAAAGAAGCCATTTGCAGAGATTTTTTCTCAGCAAATGCTTTGGTTGCTCATTTTCAGTTTATTTTGACTTTACAAAATTTCAGACCAAATAGGCCATTTGCCGAGGTTTTTGCTCGGCAAATGCATGTTTTTCACAAGTCAAAATTTTCAAAGTCCTAAATTGTCTATTTGCTGAGATTTTATCTCGGCAAATCTGCATTTTGTGAAAAATTTTCTTAAGTCTTGAATTCTATATGTGCCATTTGCAGAGATTTTATCTCGGCAAATGCACATTTTGTCATTGAAATATTTCTTTAACATTTGTCAACACTCTTGTTGATCAAATCAAAGGAATTTTCATATATTCAAGAAAGTCTAGTCTGAAAAGCTCATTTGCCGAGGTTTTTGCTCGGCGTTTACGAGACTTCACTTCGATACCCGATGACTTGAATTTTTGGACCCTGATCTGCTTCATTCTCGTGTTTGCCGAGATTTTTGCTCGGCAAATCATGAAATTTTTCAAAGTTTTTGCCAAAATTAATTTTTGTTCCTTATTATTTTCTGGGCAAAATTTTCAGAAAATGTTTTTTGAAAAACCCAATTTGCTGAGGTTTTATCTCGGCAAACATTTAAACTTGAATTTTTTTTATTTTTCAAAGTTTTTTTATTTGTGTTGTTTTTAAAATGTATGTATGTATGTGTGTATTGTATGTGTCTATATAGTATTTCATAAGTGTTGAGGCTAAGAAGCAAGGTATTGAACGCCTTTGTGTACTACCTTTGTTTTCTTATCTTTCAATACTTATGTGATTCTATATATCGTCATGTTTCGTATATATATTAGGGTGAGAAGCAAGGTATCGAACGCCTTTGTGTACTACTTTGTTTTCTCATTGCTGATATATGTGTGAAACATTGTCTTTGTGTATTAAATGTGTTTATAAATGTTGGTGTGTTATTTTTCTGTGTTTAAATTATTTTTCTGGTCAAACTTTGGTCAGTCTAATTTTTCAGAAAAATAATAAAACAAAGATGGTGATGTTCCAAGAAGGTGCAACTATGAAGATGGAAGCCAATCGTGCTCTCCATATACCATTCACATCCAAATTCCCAATTATAACGGAGATTCTAAGCCATCATCCTTTGGAAACTGCTTTAACTAGTGGTGCAATTGTTCCGGAAAAGTATATATTTGAGCTATGGGAATCTATTGAATTTGTGAAAGGAAATAAAAGACATAATCAAGAAGAATACTTTAGATATACTCTTCAATTAGATGAGAATGAGTTTAACTGCCAATTCACTCTAGATGAATTCAGATCGATCATTGGTTTTCCTGAACAAGAAGAGTATGAAGAGTTGTCATCGGTTGATGAAATGTTGTCTGTTGTACATGCTTTGGGATATGAAGGGGAATTGACATCCATGAGGGATTTTAAACGGATGAATGTGGCTACATTATGGCATACCATGTACAATGTCTTAAGCACCTGTCTGATGCCATCTCAGAAGGGGATTGATACAATGACAAAGCACTCACTGTCGATATACTATGTTGTCACACATAATGTTAAATGTGATTTTGCCAAGATTGTGTGGGACAAAATGAGACAAGTTGTGAAAGGAAAGGATGTTCAAGAAAGAAAATACATTCCTTATATTCGATTTTTCACTTTGATAATCGAAGACGTACTTGATAATGTTGAAGAGATTCCAAAGCTGGAAAACAGTTTCAAATGTGTCATTGCAATGTATAAGTCAAACATGAGAATACGAGGCACACGAAGTGAAATTGCAAGACCTTTTCCGATTCCACCATTTCTGCTTAACTTGGTTCCTGCTCAGAGTCCTCACCTTAGGGCTTATAGAGAGTGGTTAGCCACAGCGATGGGATCTGAAAACCGACAGATTCCTACCCAAGCTGTGAATAGGTCGCCAAGTGAGGGTCCTAGGTCATCTAAAAGAAAAAGAGGGGTTAGTGATGAGGGGACTTCTGGGCAGAAGAAAAGGAAATCTAAACGAGTTATGTTTGAGCAAGAAGTTGCTACACCTGAACCTATTCCTTCACCTGTTTCTCAATCAACACCACCCATTCAAACAACACAATCTCCACCACCCGTTCAATTTTCACAATCTTCACCTTCACAATCTACACCAATATCATCCGTTGTTTCGCCAAATCCACCAATCCTAACACCACCTCGTTTATCACCCGTACTTAATCCTACACCGCTTGCTTCAGCATTACCGGATGAACCAACTCCACCACCAGGCAGACGATTTAAAATGATTGGTCGAAAGTCATCATCAAAGAAGAAATCAAAAAGGAAACATAAGTCGTCTAAATCTGCAAGCCAAAGATATGAATCTACCTCAGCAGATTTGAATGATCAAGTTGGTGCCTCAACTGAATTTGATGCTGAACAAGTAACAAGAATTGTTGATAATGTATTATCTGAATTGCAATCTGAGAATGTTAGCACAGGAGATGCAGATGTGCAGGAGGAACAAGGAGGGAATGAGGGCGGAGTTGAAAATACCAGAGAGGTTGAGAGGTCCGGGTTAGGACAAGGGCATAAAGAAAACGTTGGCCCTCCAATAGTTGAAACCAATGTGTCTAGCCGGGATGTCAACCCTAGGGTAGAAGTCGAGAACTCCCCATTCTCGCTTGCACCGAACTCTCCTCGCCATTCTAACTCCTCAAAACAGGATTTAGTCTCACAAACGCACGGGGAACAGCCACGTTCACCACACTCTCCTCATTTGGAGGATGAGAGTGTTGAAAATAGAGAGGAACAGCCCCACCTCTCGACTTCATTTCGTGCACAAGAGTCTAGATCTCCTAGGCACATGGATTCACAAGCCCAGTTGAGTACTGGTGCCGGAACAAGCGGAGAGGGACCACTTTGTGTGACCCTCAAGAACAGCTTGGAAATCCTGCCTTAGCTAACATCACGCCAGCTTTAGCCGCAGGTAACAGTTCTCAAACCGAGACTGGGGGACAGTATGAACGCCGTAGTGACACTGCTGTTCCACAGGATCAACCTGAGACTATATTAACGGGCATTCTCAGTGACCCCGGTGTTGTTAGAGGTGTTGCCCAAAAACAACAAGTCCCGGACAGTGATTTATCACAGTCTAGGACACAACTTGATTCGGGTTGCAAAGCCCATGAATCTGAAACTGCTGGTGAGGGTGTAACCCGAGGATCCGCAGGAAATCCTGAATTAGCTTCGCTGAATTTAGGTCACACTACAAGTGTGCAAACAACCTCCCGGTTCGTTCCTCCATCTCAAACACCAACACCAAATCAAATTCCATCAACATCAACAAATCAACCAACCAAAGATTCTGCATGTGAAGTTTTGTTGAATATCTTACGGTCTGAGGGTGATTTGTTGACTGTAACTGAAAGAGGAGTGCTGAATGCTCTTGAGGTACGAGAAAGAGAAGTTGCTAATGAAAGAAGAGTTAAAGCTTTACAAGATCAAGTTCAATCTCAGAAAGCTGAATACGATGCGAAACTTGCTGCATTTGAGTTAAGATTGTTAGAGTTAGAATCTTGCCGACCGGCCTCGGTTGCTTCTCGACGGGATGATCCTGATTCTGATGATCACCCCGAGGGGGAGAACCAAGGAGAAGGTCAAACTAATATTGATAATTCTTCGGCAAGAGTTGATGTGAATGTTCAGGATGTAGTAATGGAAGAAAGAACTAAGGGTGGAAACCAAGATGATATAGAAGAGGATCAAGCTGAAATTGAAAGATTAGCTGCTGTTAGAGCTAGATCTGATAAAAGATGGAAAGAACTTGCTGATGAAACTCAAAGAGAAGTTAATCAAATAGTTAAAATTTCACTGAAAGATTTAATGAAAGAAACAATGAAGATGATCCAGAGGAGATTGCAAGAGTTGCTGAAATCAAAAGAAAGTTTAATGAAGTTTTTGGAGCAGATAGTGATGAAGAAAAAGAAGAAGAGAATGAAAATGTTGTAGTTGATGAAGAAGAAGGGTTTGTCATAGAAAATGAAATTGTGGAATATGCTGAAAACGAAGCAGAAGTTGAGGCAAGAAAAGATAATGTAATATTGGATGAGCCGGAAATAGTTGAGACTCCAGCAAATGTAGAAGCTGATGAAGAACCAATGTTTGAAGAATTTCCTGACCTTGATTATTTTGAAACAGGTTCTTCAAGCAGAAAAGAAGTTGGAGAATCATCTACTCATGGTTTCACAACTCCACAACATTACACTTTTGAAGACTTCAATAGTTTTGATGAATTGAGAAAGACTCCTGAAGCTGCATCTCAGAATTTCAAGAAGTCAACATATAAACAAGTGTTGAAAGAAGCAATCATATCCGAGGAAGTTCTTCCTGATTACTTTCCAACAGAATTGACTGAAGAACAAAGGAGGTTATTAATCGGGGATACTTCTTGAGGGATAAAGAAAGAATGATTGCTCTGGGTGTTAAGCCAAAGGAGGCAGCTAAGAAGTCTAGATTTCTGGAAGAAAGAGCTTATCCGATCTTTTGTGGAGCTACCAAAGTGACCAAAACGAAGAGACCAGAGTTAGATTCGATGTACAAGTTTAAGGAAGCAAGGCAAATTGAAGAATACAAAGAGCTTCTTAAACTCACTAAGCAATACAATCCAAAGCTTCTCGAAGAACAAAGAAACCACAAGATTTTGGTGCTTGTCAGAGTAATCTTGGTTAAAAGGGTTTCTATCTCTGTCCCTTGTTTCCATGTGAAAAGAGACAACAATAAGATGTACAGATTCACAGAAGCTCAGTTCAAGTTGCTGCCAGTAGATGACATTATTTTTCTCTACAACCATTTCTTGAATGCAATGCAAAGATACAAAGAAGATGTTATTGCCTTTGAAGCTGTTAAAAGATACATGTCAAGCTGCATTCAATACGCTTCATTGGAAGACTTTCAAATTGGTTTTGAAGTTGTTAAGAGAAAAATCAATGTACCATATCCAGATCAAAGTCTCTACACCAAAGACATCGAACAGCTCAGTATTGGTCATGTCATAGAAGAACCATCCTTTGGTGTTTTCTTTTTGAATAGTAGAAAGAAGAAGATTTTCATTCGTATGGATGAACTTGCTTCTTATTCGGATGGAACATTAGAGTTTTGTAAGAATGTTTTGTTGTGTTTAAAAGAAGATGAGCAAGATAAAAAAAAAAGGAAGTATTTGATAAAGTAATCTCCAAGATCAATCAAAGACTCGAGTACAGAGACAGTATCAGAATGATGAGAGAGGCAAAGAATGTTTAGAAGTCTAAGTACGTCGTACGTCGAAGAGGAGGTTGTTGGATCAAGTACGAGCCAAGTCATCTTCCAGGTCCACAAAACATTCCACCAAGAAACTTTGAAGCAAATATGATTGTTCCAGATGACAGACCTGAAGGAGAAAACTGGTTCTGGCATCCGAACAAAGACAAACCAAATACGAGAGCTTGAAGATAAACAAAGACTGGATATTTTTGACAAATCACTACTAAGGGGGAGATTGTTAGAAATATAAATGTAGTAGTTGATTTGTTTCCTTGTTATATATTTGTACTTAGAATGTAAATGTCTAAGTATGGAAGGGGGCTTAGTGTAAATTAGTCATATGTATATAAACCCCCTCCATAATGAACTTTGTAACCTTTCACCCCATTTATGCAAACTAATCTTTCCTGCCAAACACACTTTCTCTCTCTCAAACCGCCATTGTTACACACACTAAAACACACATAAGCTCAAATTCTACTCTTTACATACTCCCTGTGGTCTGATACTTTTACGTTATAATTAAGTTATAAATTATAATTATGCTAAAAACCGTATGTGGATTTACGTGCGTGTCAATTTTCAAATGTCAAGTTAAAAACGTCGAAACAAAATGGCCCAGTTGGTCCAGCCTTTTCTTTAAAATGCAATCAATTATTTAGCTTGTGAAGAATTGAAGATCATTATATATAACGAGGGCTTATGTCCCCTGCGTTGCACGACGGGGAAAAGTATATGTTTTTGGGCTTAAAATGATTAACATATTCGCTTCCTCTGTTTCATTGGTATTTACTTCAGCTATTTCAGAAACATCTACTGGTTGTACTTATTCAATATTCAAATGAGGGATCTGATATTTTTTATCTGGTGGGCATCAATTAACATATCACTTTCATTTTTGTCTGCATTTGCTGATTACAAACGTGCAAATAAGTGGCAGTAAAAATGGATATAAATTGTATGTTGTAAATCAGTGTAACATACTCTATTATATAATGTCAATTTAATTATCTATAATATCTTATAAAATGAATAGCCCCTAGAGAAAAGTTAAATTAGGGACATCTTAAATTAGGGACCATTAGGGACAAATCTCAATCATTCATTTTTCACCATCTCCGACCACCACCACCACCATGATCCTCCGGCGACGGCGACCACCGCCACCACGACTTACACATGTGTAAGTTACAACTTACACATGTGTAAGTTACAACTTACACATGTGTAAGTTATACAACCACCATCACCACCACCACCACCACCACCACCATGATCCTCCGGCGACGGCGACCACCGCCACCACGATTTACACATGTGTAAGTTACAACTTACACATGTGTAAGTTACAATTTACACATGTGTAAGTTACAACTTACACATGTGTAAGTTACAACTTACACATGTGTAAGTCACAACTTACACATGTATAAGTTACAACTTACACATGTGTAAGTTACAACTTACACATGTGTAAGTTACATGTCCCTAATGGTCCCTAATTTAAGATGTCCCTAAATTAACCCACCCATAGCCCCTATGTGGAAAGTTACATGGGGAAAAATGTCTAAAATACCCTTAATGATTATATTACACTATCAGTACTTTATCTTTTAAAATATCTCTATTAAACCTTTACATAAATTACTTTTCAATTATCTACACCACTTGACGTTGCCTCTACCACCAACAATCGTCCCCCACCACCACATCGTCGCCGCCATGATTACCGCCGCATTGCGCGGGTACCGTGCTAGTACTAAATGATGATTGTAGCTATGGGTGAAGAAATTGCAGAGCCCAAACTCTGATAATTTACTATAATACCACTCTTTGATTGATACACAAAATCAGTCCCCATTTCAGAAAGATTGTCACTAAAGGAGTATTAAAAAACGACATCATCATCTGCGTAAAATAAATGAACAGCAATAAACAAAACATCATTCTATAGGGCATAGCACAATACATTAATCACTAGCCTTGACATGATTGTAAAATTAGTAAATGCAAACACACATATAAGGAATGCTTCAATGACTTTATCATAACTGTAAAAAACTAAAAATGAAACAGCATAGGTAATAAAGTTAGTCGATTACTATACAATATCTTTTGAAAAAATAGTGTCATTGAACATAACATTTTACCTCGCTTTCGAGAATGATTACCAATCCGATATCATATGCAAGTAAGTCTCATCTTCAACGTCTCGGGCAGGGACGAACGTAAATTGATTTCGGGGGATAATTGATCATTTTTTCAAACTTTTTAAACACTCGACAGTCCCAATTCTTCTATTGTTTGTCTGTCGGTTACTGTAAATTCGAGCAGGCATTATGGATTTCTTTGAATGAAAAGCATCAAGATGGACTTCCATCCAAGGAATTCGTTTCAATGGAAAGTGAAGGATGAGTTCCTCATATATATAGTCTCTCATCATGAACCAAACGAATTCTATAACTCACGTCTCAATAAATTCTCATTAACCATCTATTTATCACAAAAGGTCATCCAATCATCATACAAATATAATCATACATGTCATCATATATACAATGTAACAACTAAATATATATATACGAACAGTCATACCAATATAATCATAAAAACATATATGACGTTTACAATATACATATATATATATAATATAATCATAGGAAAATAAAGTAACCATAGCAATTGTGAATTAGTTAGTCTCTTTCACATTCCAATCTTTCAGCTTCCGAATCATCTTCAATTGTAAGGCTGATGGAATTCCAAAACTTCTCATTAAATCACACTTACATGGATCATCAATTACTAATTCTTTCAATTATGCACATACTAATAAATCACATAACAAATCAAGTAACAAATCAAGAATTTACTACCCATGCTACATCCATTTGTAAACCATGCAATAAGAGCTATAACAACAATTATGAAGAGAGATTAATTTAGTTTTAGAGTTGATTCATAACTCAACTTTTATAATATATAAGGATTAGTTTTACATTTTGACTTTTCATTTTTTTTGAACAACAATGGTGATTGGACTCAGCGGCATTGCCTCTTCATTGTCCGGTAGTGATCGACCACGTCACTAGCACAGTCAATCCGAGGGCATGACTGGCGGTGGAAGTCTCACTACCGTTCTGAAGGAAACCAGCTAAATGTTAGAGAAAACCCCCATGCCCCACCTTATTGGCAAGGACTTCCCAATATGCATTTCATAGGTGTTGAACATAAGAGGTATTAAATGTCCAGTTGGGCTAAATCCCAGGAACATTTTGAGTTTTCTTTTACTCAAGTTATTTACAAAAATGATCTCTAAAAATGATGCACGATGTTATGCGATACTTAATTTTTGTCATTTTCTTTGTTGAACAATAAATTATTATTATTATTTAAAATCCTATATGGTTATTTGACATAAGGATTATGATCGATATGCATATTAACATGTTAGTTACTTCTTCTGTGTGAATATTTTTAGACAAGATATAAAGTTAAATAGTTTTGAAACATAAAACGTCATTACTATTATAATATATATATTAAAAATGAATCTTCGGAAAGCGTGCAAACTACAGGAACCTCATTATTTTATTTTTTTGTCTTTTAATTTTAACTTTTTTTTTTCTTTAAGTTTCTCTTTTGTCTTTTATAAGAATAGTTAACTTTTTATTCTTTTTATTTTTATCACAATACTTTAACTCTTTACACTTTTAACACTAAACTTTTATACAACAAACTTTTTATTCTTTTTATTTTCACCACAACACTTTAACTGTTTACACTTTTAGCACTTAATTTTCACCTCAATACTTTAACACTTTACACTTTTAGCACTAAACTTTTATAATTTTTGACTATCTTTTATTTTTACCACAAGAACTTTTTATTCTTTTTATTTTCATCACAATACTTTTATCTTTTATTTTTACCACAAGAACTTTTTATTCTTTTTATTTTCATCACAATACTTTAACTCTTTACTCTTTTAACACTAAACTTTTATACCTTTTTATTTTATTTTATTTTCACAACAAACTTTCTATTCTTTTTATTTTTACCACAAGAACTTTTTATTTTTTTTATTTTCATCACAATACTTTAACTCTTTACACTTTTAGCACTAAACTTTCATACTTTTTGATTTTCTTTTATTTTCACCACAAACTTTTTATTCTTTTTATTTTCACCACAACACTTTAACTGTTTACACTTTTAGCACTCAACTTTTATAACTTTTTATTTTCTTTTATTTTCCCCACAAACTTTCTATTCTTTTTATTTTCACCACAATACTTTAACACTTTGCACTTTTAGCACTAAACTTTTATAATTTTTGACTATCTTTTATTTTTACCACAAATTTTTTATTCTTTTAATTTTCACCACAATACTTTAACTCTTTACACTTTTAGCACTTAATTTTCACCTCAATACTTTAACACTTTACACTTTTAGCACTAAACTTTTATAATTTTTGACTATCTTTTATTTTTACCACAAGAACTTTTTATTCTTTTTATTTTTACCACAAGAACTTTTTATCTTTTTTATTTTCATCACAATACTTTAACTCTTTACACTTTTAGCACTAAACTTTTATAACTTTTGATTTTCTTTTATTTTTACCACAAACTTTTTATTCTTTTTATTTTCACCACAATACTTTAACTCTTTACACTTTTAGCACTAAACTTTCATACTTTTTGATTTTCTTTTATTTTCACCACAAACTTTTTATTCTTTTTATTTTCACCACAATACTTTAACACTTTGCACTTTTAGCACTAAACTTTTATAATTTTTGACTATCTTTTATTTTTACCACAAATTTTTTATTCTTTTTATTTTCTTTTATTTTCCCCACAAACTTTCTATTCTTTTTATTTTCACCACAATACTTTAACACTTTGCACTTTTAGCACTAAACTTTTATAATTTTTGACTATCTTTTATTTTTACCACAAATTTTTTATTCTTTTAATTTTCACCACAATACTTTAACTCTTTTCACTTTTAGCACTAAATTTTATACTTTTTGATTTTCTTTTATTTTTACCACAAGAACTTTTTATTCTTTTATTTCACCACAACATTTCAGCCTCTTACACTTTTAACACTAAACCTTTATACTTTTTTATTTTCTTTTATTTTCACCACAACATTTTAACCTTTTACACTTTAGCACTAAACTATTATGCGAAATACTTTCACTTTCACACAAAAAGTTTACTGTTCATTTTTTAACAGTCGCGTTCAAAGAATAGTAACCTTTTAATTCTTTTTATTTTTACCACAAAATTTGCAAGGATCAAGTCAAGTTAATTCTCAACCACCGCTCTGATACCAACTGATACGTCCCACGGTGTATCAATATACCAAAGTATATTGAACACAGAACAGTTGTAGAGGGGGGTGAATACAACTTTCTTCAATCTTTACAAACTTTTAAACACAAAACGTTTTAAGATTCAGTTAATGAATATAAGCAAATAAGTAAAGTATAGGAATCATTAAAACAATAAAGCAGTAAAGAAACAAAAACATTCTTGAACACAGATTGTGGTTTTCAAATGTAATCCTTTATTAAGAAATAATCTATACAAAGAATTACAGGGTTGTTGCGGAATAAAGATAGCCTATAAATATCTAAACAACCCTATGAAATGACAAACAACAATCAATAAGTTTCAGCTCAAGAGAATCAGCCCAAGCTGATCTCGTACAGACTAAGCTGTGTGTAAGAGCAGAGAAACTTGTGTGAAGAATGATTCTCAGGAAATGCCACACATATGCAATCCATGAATGTGGCTTTTATAGGCGAAAGCGCTCCTTCATTAGGTGTCCGTTGCAGCTACGTGTTCTTCATTCAGTGGTTGATGAAGGAATAATCAATCGTGCCTTTCATGGTACTTGTGGTCCCCCACGTACAGACGCACATTCTTAGATACCAATAGGAGTATGGACACGCATATGTAAAACCAACCACCAACCTGGATCCTAGGATTCTTCCTAGTCATTTGTCCTTATCTTCAATCCAGGTTGTTATCTTCACTTGATTGTCAGACACAGATTGGGCCGTTTGTCAAAGCACCAATCTGACTAAGTGTTTCCAAGCTGACTGCTAATCCCAAGCTGTCTTCCACTAGCAGCTTGGTCTTCTATCTTCAATCCTCCTCTTCAACTTGGACTGAATGCTAATACAATTTGATGCAGCTTGAATAACACTTGCTTCCATAAGATATTACAATTACAAGTATGAAGCATGATCTGGGTCAGAGACAGATCGTAAGCTGTGTCAGCTTAGTCTGACCCAGATCAGATTACAAGAACCAAAGATTACTAAGTGTTTATAGGTCAGATTTGTCATCATTAAATTTACAATTAACATTGGGACTCAACAATCTCCCCCTATTTGATGATGACAAAACCCAACTACACTTTTGACTATCAGCTTACAAAGAATTAAACGAAAATATGACTAACAGCTTGTGACCCTTTGAATCTTTTGGGTTCTTTTTAATCTGATATGAAACTTTAACAAGACAACTGAATTTGTACAAATACTTGTATATATTGAGAAATACAAAGTATTACAATAAGACTTTATTCCCCAATCAACTCTACAGTTTCTTGTTTAACTTCAAAAGATGGAGCAATTCTCACATCTACTTTTCTATCTAACCCTTCATCTACAAGAAACTGCTCATACCCATTACCTTGTTCACTGAAAGTAACACAAAATCTGTACAAGGTAAAAAGGTGCATAGTTGGTACCTCTTTCAGCTCAGCAGTCCTTTGGAATACAAGTTGCCCCCTTGCATCCACAAAATACATACCATGTTCAGGTTCAGTAATGTGCATTCCACTTCTTGCATTAGCCACACCAGCAGGAAGAGACAGATTGAGATGTCTTAGAATTCTGTCTAGAGCATCAGGTGATAATAGCCCAAGAAACTCTGAAGGGTTCAAGTTTCTGAGGAAGTCTGTGTGATCACCTTCAGGAGCTTTGAGCTTAACATTTCTTCCAATGCAGTCTGATCTTGACTCAGCTTATCCACCTTCTTATCCGTCAAATCCTGATCCTTTTGGATCTTTTCCAAGCATTCGGAGCTTTGAGCTTAACATTTCTTCTCCTCTTCTTCTTGAGTGGCTCTTCTGACTCATCTTCATCATCCAAATCATATGCTTTTGGTCTTGGAAGGCCAGAGATATCAATCTTGTATTTTACAATTGCAGCCAACTTTTTCTCAATGGCTTCCAAGACAGTCTCTCTATGAATTCCAGGCATACCAGTGATGATATCATGCAATTCAACCCACTCTGTGTAACCTAACTCATACAGATTGTCAAGATCATGAGTTTCCCAGCTTGTCTCAAATCCTTTTCTTATGAGTTAAGACCTTCACACCACTTGACCCAAATTCTGTTGTTCTTTTCTTGCATTAGCCACACCAGCAGGAAGAGACAGATTGAGATGTCTTAGAATTCTGTCTAGAGCATCAGGTGATAATAGCCCAAGAAACTCTGAAGGGTTCAAGTTTCTGAGGAAGTCTGTGTGATCACCTTCAGGAGCTTTGAGCTTAACATTTCTTCCAATGCAGTCTGATCTTGACTCAGCTTATCCACCTTCTTATCCGTCAAATCCTGATCCTTTTGGATCTTTTCCAAGCATTCGGTCAGCTTTGAGCTTAACATTTCTTCTCCTCTTCTTCTTGAGTGGCTCTTCTAACCCATCTTCATCATCCAAATCATATGCTTTTGGTCTTGGAAGGCCAGAGATATCAATCTTGTATTTTACAATTGCAGCCAACTTTTTCTCAATGGCTTCCAAGACAGTCTCTCTATGAATTCCAGGCATACCAGTGATGATATCATGCAATTCAACCCACTCTGTGTAACCTAACTCAGACAGATTGTCAAGATCATGAGTTTCCCAGCTTGTCTCAAATCCTTTTCTTGTGAACCTGATGCTTGGAATGGACTTTCCCTTTCTTCTTTTGAGTTGAACCTGTAGGATTGGTTCTGGATGCTTTCTATAGTTGATCTTTTCTGTTACTTTTCTTTTCTCCATAGCATCAAACCAATTATGGGCTTTCACACTTTCTTTCACATCTTTAACCTTCTATGATGGTGTAGAGTGAACCACCACCTTCTTCTTTCCTTTTCTTTTGCTCACAACTTTCTTTTTGGAACCAATGGCTGCAAGATCTTCTTCATCTTCCTTATTTAATTGTTCTTGAACAGCCTTGGCAATTTCAGAATCAGACTTAGTTGCAGCATTCTCAATCTGACCCAGAGTACTCTTGTTCCTTTCATTCTCTTCATTTACTGCCTTTGTAAGACTATCAAGAGACTCTGTCAGCTTGCTCTGGTTCTGCTGCATCAAATCAACTGCTTTCTTAACATTTCTTCCAATGCAGTCTGATCTTGAGGGGGGGGGGGGGGGGGGGGGGGGGGGGGGGGGGGGGGGGGGGGGGGGGGGGGGGGGGGGGGGGGGGGGGGGGGGGGGGGGGGGGGGGGGGGGGGGGGGGGGGGGGGGGGGGGGGGGGGGGGGGGGGGGGGGGGGGGGGGGGGGGGGGGGGGGGGGGGGGGGGGGGGGGGGGGGGGGGGGGGGGGGGGGGGGGGGGGGGGGGGGGGGGGGGGGGGGGGGGGGGGGGGGGGGGGGGGGGGGGGGGGGGGGGGGGGGGGGGGGGGGGGGGGGGGGGGGGGGGGGGGGGGGGGGGGGGGGGGGGGGGGGGGGGGGGGGGGGGGGGGGGGGGGGGGGGGGGGGGGGGGGGGGGGGGGGGGGGGGGGGGGGGGGGGGGGGGGGGGGGGGGGGGGGGGGGGGGGGGGGGGGGGGGGGGGGGGGGGGGGGGGGGGGGGGGGGGGGGGGGGGGGGGGGGGGGGGGGGGGGGGGGGGGGGGGGGGGGGGGGGGGGGGGGGGGGGGGGGGGGGGGGGGGGGGGGGGGGGGGGGGGGGGGGGGGGGGGGGGGGGGGGGGGGGGGGGGGGGGGGGGGGGGGGGGGGGGGGGGGGGGGGGGGGGGGGGGGGGGGGGGGGGGGGGGGGGGGGGGGGGGGGGGGGGGGGGGGGGGGGGGGGGGGGGGGGGGGGGGGGGGGGGGGGGGTTGGGTGAGACAGCAGGCTCTTCTTAGCTCAACATAATCCTCATGGAGGAGTTTAATCTTGGATTTAACACCCTTAGAAGCTTCAATCAGATCATTTTTGAAATCAGCTTGTGACTTATTTGCAGATCGAAGTTCTATGGTGACTTCCCTTTTAAACTTGGTTGCAGCATTCTCAATCTGACCCAGAGTACTCTTGTTCCTTTCATTCTCTTCATTTACTGCCTTTGTAAGACTATCAAGAGACTCTGTCAGCTTGCTCTGGTTCTGCTGCATCAAATCAACTGCTTTCTTAACATTTTCTTCCAATGCAGTCTGATCTTGACTCAGCTTATCCACCTTCTTATCCGTCAAATCCTGATCCTTTTGGATCTTTTTCAAGCATTCGGTCAGCTTTGAGCTCTCAACCTTAGAGGTTGAAATGAACTCAGTGAGCTGACCCACCACATCTGAAAATGAGATAGTGGCAGCTTGGAAGAACTTGCAGTTGGCTTAAAAGCCACTGACTCTGGAAAGAGCAGCCTGCAATCCTTAATATCAGGGTCATTGGGCATATTTAGAAGGGGGTGGAGGTTTAAGGAGTTTTGGAACATTTGCTCATGAGAGTGAGTCTCATGAGTGGATCTGTCAGAATTGATGATGAGTTGGTCAGCCTGAGAAAGATTAACGTTTAATTCAGGCTGAGAGCCAGTGGGAATGTGTTGATCAAGATTTTGATCAACTCCTCCACTAGCATCTTCCATCAGAGCATCCCTTGAGGATGGATGGGCAAACTCATCATCGAATGAAGAATCACTTCCGGAGATAGTGATCAAATTCTCATTGACATCGTGAGGACCATCAATGGTTCCCTTTGCTGCACAAGGGGCTGACATGACTGCCTTAAAGACAGCCAAGTAACCTGCAGAATCCCTCTGTCCGAGGACAGATGCAGACACAGACTCTGCAGATGTAATGTTTTGTGCATTTGATTGCCCTTAAACAGAGGTGTGTTGTTGCACCAAAGTATCCTTAGGGAGAATTGAGGCATGTACCCCTCCTTGTGACATAGAAGGGGCATTGACAGCCTGTGCAGACTCAGAGTGTAAGATAGAAGGAGTCTGATCAGCTTGGGGAGGAGAAGCAGTGTCACCAATGCGTTCGATACTTCTCTCCTTTGGCTGACCATCCTCAGAAATGATGTGCATTGACTCTGACTCACTTTGGATCTGGGCTAGATCCTCTGTTACCCCTTTAATGATATCATCAACCTTTTGGGAGGCTGATGATGGCGATTTTAGTTTAGACACAGTATGACCTTGGGAGGAGGTCTTTCTTTCAATACCTTCACCCTGTTTGGAGGGTTGGGTAGCAGTAGGTGTTCCCTTTAACTCGTCTACACTCTTTTGGGAGAGTGCAGATGGGCGTGGCATTTTCGGCTTGTCAGCTTTGGTGACAGGGACAGCTTTGGAACGTTCCTTAGCTTCCACTGCACCTTGGGGGATCTCAAGAGTAGATGTTTCATTATCAACCCCAGAAGCTGACACAGATTTCTTGTGCGATCTTTTCTTTTTGGCCTTGTGAGGTACTAAGTCCTCAACAAGGGGTCTTTTAGAATCGGATTTTGAACGAGTGGACGAAGGTGTGGCTAGGGTGGCTGATGTTTTG
This sequence comes from Erigeron breviscapus, assembly GCA_034093135.1. Taxonomy (NCBI): domain Eukaryota; kingdom Viridiplantae; phylum Streptophyta; class Magnoliopsida; order Asterales; family Asteraceae; genus Erigeron; species Erigeron breviscapus. The sequence goes on along the minus strand of CM067174.1, from coordinate 98,298,053 downwards.
GCCAACCCTTCACCCTCTTTTGTAAGAGTAGAATGTTGAATAGATTCAGAAGAGTTTGAGGGTTCAGAAGCATGTGTACCTGGGTCCCCCTGATTAGCAGATTGAGTGTCAGACTCAGATCGCGTCGAAGAAGGGACAGCTTCCCCAAGTGCTTCTTGTTCCCCTTCTCTTTGCCTGCAAAAATCAAGGTAGATCTGCATTGCTCGGGTCAGACCCTGCACAGATACCTTGGGACTATTGAAGATGTTGTTATTGATAGACTTGCATTCCACAGTCTGACCAGTTGCCAGACTGTAATCATTGTCTAGAATAGCTTCAATGATAAGAGCAAGAATCCTACCATAAGGTATGGTAAGACTCTTCTTATGAACGCGATCAACAAGGTCCTTAAATATTAAGCCAGCAAAATCTATTCTGGTCATAGTGACCATTGCATGAAAAATCTGCAATTCTAGAACATTAGGCTGATCAAAGCTGCCTGCCTTTACTTGTAAGGTTTTAGAAATTGTGCTCAATAAGTAGTTCCAAATACCAGTTAAATGTTTCATTTTAACTACTGAAGCCAATGGACCAGTATATCCAACTTCTTGTAAAACATTTTTGGCTTCAGTATGAGACACAACATTATCATATTCATCATCAGGCATATAAGACAGCTCAAAATCAGACCTAAGCCTCTCATAAGAAATATATACCTTTTTCTTACCGTTGAGGATTGAGCCATAGATTGCAGCATCTCCTTTCTTGTTCTGTTTCACAACACAGCTCGCCCAAAATTCACAAAGAAGATCTTGAAACACCCAGTCTGGCTTCTCAATCATCACCTTGCCGAATGGATGATGCCATAAGAAAGCCACAATCTCATCATATCCTCTTGCCCATGAAGGAGGATGAATATTGGCATAAACCAGACTTCCAATCTTGATTTTACCAGTATCAAGATCAGCCGGAACCACTACTACCTTATTTCTCACCACATAAGGTGAAAGCTTATTGGCGCTTATCGGAGCTGGGAATTGACTTTCAGGCTCAGAAGAACTAGATTGAGAATCATTAGTATGAATAGAAACAGATGTTGATGCCATTTTGAAAACAATTTTTAGAAGAAATAAAATTTAATAAAACAGTAATCAGATTAGAGAAGAAAAATTGATTTGAGAAAAAAATATGAACAAGTGATTTGGGATTTAGGTTAATTTGATATTATATACAAAACTCAAAATATCCCGTTTGAAAAAGTTGGAGAGAGAAAGATTTTGATTGGAGGATCAACAAGTACACTAAATAAAATAATGAAAGTAATAAAACGCACTGAGATATTTAATAACAAAAATAACCACGAACTGGGTCAGACTCAGCTTACCCTCTTTCACTTGAAATGCACCAAGTGTGAAAGGGTAGTCTGGGTCTGACACAGCTTACCCTCAAAATTTTAGTATATCTCTAAGGGGTCAGATTTGCTATTACTTAGCTCACTACATTTTACAAATTAAGCATACCTAGCTTACTTATGAGGTAGTTGAACCTTGATTCATCCAATGGCTTTGTGAACAAGTCAGCAAGCTGATTGTCTGTTGGAATGAAGTGGAGTTCAACATCTTCTTTCATTACATGATCCCTGATGAAATGATATCTTATATCAATGTGCTTGGTCCTTGAATGAAGCACAGGATTGTTTGAAATATCTATGGCACTGGTACTGTCACATAAGATTGGAGTTTTTGTTGCAGTGACACCATAGTCTTGAAGCTGATATTGCATCCAAAGAATTTGAGAGCAACAACTTCCTGCAGCAACATATTCAGCTTCTGCAGTGGAGATAGAAACTGAATGCTACTTCTTGCTGGACCAGCTTACAAGTCTATTGCCAAGCAATTGACAAGCTCCTGAAGTACTTTTTCTGTCAATCTTACAGCCTGCAAAGTCGGAATCTGAATAGCCAATTAGATCAAATCCTGAGTCTTTGGGATACCAATGACCGAGATTGGGACTACCTTTAAGGTATCTAAAGATTCTTTTCACAGCCTTAAGATGAGATTCCTTAGGACTAGCTTGATATCTTGCACAAAGACATGTAGCAAACATAATATCTGGTCTACTAGTAGTCAAGTAAAGTAAAGATCCTATCATACCCCTATAAGCTGTGATGTCAACAGATTTGCCATTTTTATCTTCATCCAGCTTATCACCAGTTCCCATAGGAGTTTTCATAGGTGAGCAATCACTAAAACCAAATTTGTTTAAGAGATCTTTAACATATTTTCCTTGGTTTATGAAAATTCCATTTTTAGTCTGTTTAACTTGTAAACCCAGAAAATAATTTAGTTCTCCCATCATGCTCATTTCATACTTTTTAGACATTAATTCAGAAAACGTTTTGCAAAGTCTTTCACTGCTAGACCCAAATATTATATCATCTACATAGATTTGTACAAGCAGAATATCACCATTATACTTTCTCACAAACAAAGTCTTGTCAACATTACCTCTTTTGAAGTTATTAGCCAATAAGAATTTAGACAAAGTATCATATCATTCCCTTGGAGTTTGCTTCAACCCATAGAGAGCCTTGTCAAGCTTGAATACATGGTCAGGAAACTTTGAGTTTTCAAAACCAGGAGGCTGTTCAACATAGACTTCTTCTTCCAATTTTCCATTAAGAAAAGCACTCTTCACATCCATTTGATAGACTTTGAAACCTTTGTGTGCAGAGAAGGCCAAGAACATTCTAATTGCCTCTAATCTTGCCACTGGTGCAAAAGTCTCATCATAATCAATTCCATCCTCTTGTCTGTAACCAAGAGCTACCAATCTTGTTTTGTTTCTGGTCACAACTCCCCTTTCATCCATTTTGTTTCTGTAGACCCACTTGGTTCCAATCACAGTTTTGTGATGAGGTTTTGGAACAAGTTCCCAAACCTTATTTCTTTCAAACTATGTTAGCTCATCTTGCATTGCATTTACCCAAGAAGGATCTGCCAATGCTTCATCAACCTCAGTTGGTTCCACCTTGCTTACAAAATTGACAAACATGTAGAAATTTCCTGTTGCCTTTCTTCTTGTTTTCACACCAGAGAGTCGATCACCAATGATTTGGTTAATTGGATGAATCTTTGTCCATCTAGTAACTGGGACAATGGACTGATTCAGATTAGATTGTTCAGCATGATCAGCTTGAGGAAGAGGCTGATCATCTTGGATAGGAATGGAGGAGTCTGAATCAGTTGGAGAGTCATTTAATGGATTCTGAACAATAACTTCAGTAGAAGCAGGATCATCTTGTGTATTTTCAAAGATTGGAATTTCTTCTTCTTCTTCTATAAGTTGCTCCCCCTGAGTTTGAGCATTATCAGCTCCAACTGGAGGATTAGTTGGAGGCTCATTCTCAGGTACAGCCAGTTCTTCAAAATTGAAGTCTTCATCTTCAGGAGGAGAGCACTCTGGCTTAGAACAACCTTCATCAATGCTTACATTAACAGAGTTCTCAATTGTTTTAGTTCTCTTGTTGTAAACTCTGTAGGCCTTCATCATTGTTGCATATCCAAGTAGGATACCTTCATCTGATTTCTCATCAAACTTTCCAAGATGGTCTTTCTGATTCAGAATATAGCAAGGACTTCCAAACATTCTTAGGAAACCAATCTCAGGTTTTCTCCCCCTAAGAAGTTCATATGCAGTCTTCTGGTGTCTTTTCACAATAAGGGATATGTTCTGGGTAAAGCAAGCTGTGTGAACTGCTTCAGCCCAGAAATGAGACTTGACATTGTTTTGAGCCATCATGGATCTGGCAGCTTCAATAAGAGTTCTGTTTCTTCTTTCTGCAACACCATTTTGTTGAGGAGTTCTGGCAGCAGAATAGACTTGTGAAATTCCTTTTTCACTGCAGAATGAATTAAGAGTGATATTCTTAAATTCAGTACCATTATCACTTCTTAATTGCCTAACAGGCCTTTTGTAGAGAATTTCAGCTTGCTTGATGAAATGAATAATGCTGTCAGCAGCTTCACTCTTGTGTCTTAGAAAGAAAACCCAGGTGTATCTTGAATACTCATCAACAATTACCAAGGAGTACCTCATTCCAATGAATGATGGAGTACTGATTGGTCCAAATAAGTCCATATGAAGCAGATCCAAACAATTATCAATGGTTGAGCATGTTTTAGACTTAAAAGTAGCTTTATGTTGCTTGCCTTTCTCACAAGCACCACACAGCTTGTCCTTCTCATAAATGATCACTGGAAGGCCAGACACCAACTCTTTCTTACACAGCTTGTTGATGTCCTTGAAATTCATATAAGACAGCCTTTTATGCCACAACCAATTCAGCTCATCTTGAGACTTTGACATGAAACAGACTTCTCTTGTGACAGTTGGATTTCTCATGTCAAAAGAATACAAAGACTCATCCCTCTTTGCAATAAGAACCACATTGCCTTCTAAATCAAGAACAATACCCTTATCAGACCTGAATCTCACTTCATAACCAGCATCACACAACTGACTCACACTGATCAGATTGTGCTTCAAACCATTTACATATGAGACTCTTCTGAAAGTAAGAGGATCATTTGAAAGTACACCAAAACCTTCAGTCTTTCCTTGAGAGTCATCTCCAAAAGTAACATTAGGACCAGCGCGAATCCTAAAGCTACACAGCAGGGACTTACATCCGGTCATATGCTTGGAACATCCACTGTCCAAGTGCCAGGTATTATCTGTAACACCCGTTTCGTAAAAATATGGATTTCCAAAAATTTTGCCTAACGGCGTTAAATCATGCGGAAACGATTTAGGAAAATACTCAACTAAGGAAAACAGTTGAGAAAACATAAGTGGTGTTACTAATAGCATCAAATCAGTAATAAAAGAAATCCATAGGATTGCCCAACATAAAGCAATCATAACATAGTCATTACATAAGTTCCATAAAGGAAATCAATAACATAAGGTCTGTGCGAAGCTATTGGGTAAACTAAAGCCAGCTTGATCATCTACCCATCTCTCGCCACAGCTTCACACGTCATCTTACTGCCTAACCTGAGGGGTGTCAACACATTAAAAGAAACAAGTGTTAGCTATAAAGCTAAGTAAGATAACACCAGGTTTAAGCAAACATTTCATCCATTTAAATCGTCACTTTAAAACATTACGTCATTTTAATTAGGCATTCATACCACCGTATAAACATATCATTAACCACCGTCATCATAACATATCATATCGTAAACATATCATTAACCACCGTCATCATAACATATCATATCGTAAACATATCATTAACCACCGTCATCATAACATATCATATCGTAAACATATCATTAACCACCGTCATCATAACATATCATATCGTAAACATATCATTAACCACCGTCATCATAACATATCATATCGTAAACATATCATTAACCACCGTCATCATAACATATCATATCGTAAACATATCATTAACCACCGTCATCATAACATATCATATCGTAAACATATCATTAACCACCGTCATCATAACATATCATATCGTAAACATATCATTAACCACCGTCATCATAACATATCATATCGTAAACATATCATTAACCACCGTCATCATAACATATCATATCGTAAACATATCATTAACCACCGTCATCATAACATATCATATCGTAAACATATCATTAACCACCGTCATCATAACATATCATATCGTAAACATATCATTAACCACCGTCATCATAACATATCATATCGTAAACATATCATTAACCACCGTCATCATAACATATCATATCGTAAACATATCATTAACCACCGTCATCATAACATATCATATCGTAAACATATCATTAACCACCGTCATCATAACATATCATATCGTAAACATATCATTAACCACCGTCATCATAACATATCATATCGTAAACATATCATTAACCACCGTCATCATAACATATCATATCGTAAACATATCATTAACCACCGTCATCATAACATATCATATCGTAAACATATCATTAACCACCGTCATCATAACATATCATATCGTAAACATATCATTAACCACCGTCATCATAACATATCATATCGTAAACATATCATTAACCACCGTCATCATAACATATCATATCGTAAACATATCATTAACCACCGTCATCATAACATATCATATCGTAAACATATCATTAACCACCGTCATCATAACATATCATATCGTAAACATATCATTAACCACCGTCATCATAACATATCATATCGTAAACATATCATTAACCACCGTCATCATAACATATCATATCGTAAACATATCATTAACCACCGTCATCATAACATATCATATCGTAAACATATCATTAACCACCGTCATCATAACATATCATATCGTAAACATATCATTAACCACCGTCATCATAACATATCATATCGTAAACATATCATTAACCACCGTCATCATAACATATCATATCGTAAACATATCATTAACCACCGTCATCATAACATATCATAAACATAACTACGGGAAGCATCATAGGCATCGTCATCATTATTCCCCGAGTACCTCCCATATCGACCCAACCACATTATAGGTTATACATTACCGTTTTGGAGGTTATAGTTTATGAAACCATTTTTGTTGCACCCTCAGCGTGACAAAAGTAGTGTATCTTACCTCGTAGTAGTATGTGCGCGCAATCAAAAGCTAACAGTGCTTAATAGTAATCCCCGACACCTATCGTACATTAACATATGAAATATAAGTCATTTGGGACCTTAATTAACTTGAAAACGAACTTAGGTTTTGAATCGAACGAATTTAGCTTAAAACGAATTTAGAAAACGAACTTAAGCATCAAACGAACTTAAGCATCAAACGAACTTAGCCTTCGTTTTTAGCTTCAAACGAAGATGATCTTCGTTTTGTCAAACGAAGATAGTTTTCCAGAAAACGAATTTAGGCTCAACGAAGATGGCTCAAACGAACTTAAGCATCAAACGAACTTAGCCTTCGTTTTTAGCTTCAAACGAAGATGATCTTCGTTTTGTCAAACGAAGATAGTTTTCCAGAAACGAACGACTATGGCTTTTCCAAAACACGATTTTGACCTCGTTTAACATAATTAAAACATCTTTCGATCATCAAGATCGTTTATACACCCGTTAAACACCATTACGAACATCAATTAACCAAAACATCTTTTAAATTCTAATTAATTGAAAAACCCTTTTTAAATCAGTTTTGAATCAAAATTAAAACATCTTTTGATCTGAAAATACAATTAACAAAACATCTTTTAAATTCTAATTAATTGAAAAACCCTTTTTAAATCAGTTTTGAACATAATTAAAACATCTTTCGATCATCAAGATCGTTTATACACCCGTTAAACACCATTACGAACATCAATTAACCAAAACATCTTTTAAATTCTAATTAATTGAAAAACCCTTTTTAAATCAGTTTTGAATCAAAATTAAAACATCTTTCGATCATCAAGATCGTTTATACACCCGTTAAACACCATTACGAACATCAATTAACCAAAACATCTTTTAAATTCTAATTAATTGAAAAACCCTTTTTAAATCAGTTTTGAATCAAAATTAAAACATCTTTCGATCATCAAGATCGTTTATACACCCGTTAAACACCATTACGAACATCAATTAACCAAAACATCTTTTAAATTCTAATTAATTGAAAAACCCTTTTTAAATCAGTTTTGAATCAAAATTAAAACATCTTTCGATCATCAAGATCGTTTATACACCCGTTAAACACCATTACGAACATCAATTAACCAAAACATCTTTTAAATTCTAATTAATTGAAAAACCCTTTTTAAATCAGTTTTGAATCAAAATTAAAACATCTTTCGATCATCAAGATCGTTTATACACCCGTTAAACACCATTACGAACATCAATTAACCAAAACATCTTTTAAATTCTAATTAATTGAAAAACCCTTTTTAAATCAGTTTTGAATCAAAATTAAAACATCTTTCGATCATCAAGATCGTTTATACACCCGTTAAACACCATTACGAACATCAATTAACCAAAACATCTTTTAAATTCTAATTAATTGAAAAACCCTTTTTAAATCAGTTTTGAATCAAAATTAAAACATCTTTCGATCATCAAGATCGTTTATACACCCGTTAAACACCATTACGAACATCAATTAACCAAAACATCTTTTAAATTCTAATTAATTGAAAAACCCTTTTTAAATCAGTTTTGAATCAAAATTAAAACATCTTTCGATCATCAAGATCGTTTATACACCCGTTAAACACCATTACGAACATCAATTAACCAAAACATCTTTTAAATTCTAATTAATTGAAAAACCCTTTTTAAATCAGTTTTGAATCAAAATTAAAACATCTTTCGATCATCAAGATCGTTTATACACCCGTTAAACACCATTACGAACATCAATTAACCAAAACATCTTTTAAATTCTAATTAATTGAAAAACCCTTTTTAAATCAGTTTTGAATCAAAATTAAAACATCTTTTGATCTGAAAATACAATTAACAACCCATTGATTACCTGATTGTTTGATAGCCAATTGAAAGTAACCCAAAATACACAATCAATTCAACCAAAATTGAACAATTGCTTTTTGAAATCGGTTAAGGGGCTGAAGAAGCTGTATAAGTGTAATTAATTAGGTTAATGATCCTAGATTAGGTTAATCCTTTTCCTTAACCCGTTTTTAACTTTTCTCCATTGGCAAAACTAGTCCCTGGACTTCATATCGACTTTATTTCACATTCAAACACCTATTGGGGATACATACAACACACTAAAGCACTTTCGCACACTACATAGGCCTTTTACACATCATTTAATCTACTTTATTGTCACTCATTAAAGATAATTAAATCTCACATACAGGGCACATAAACATATAAACACGTATTTCCACGTAAACGTATCACGGACTTATAATTTGACCTAACGACGTTAGTCAACATATACGTTTAAGTTTTGGGATGTTACAATTACCTCCCCCTTAAGAGGATTCCGTCCCCGGAATCACTTCAACATCAAAAAGGTGGGGATAGGTCTCCCGCATTACGGACTCGGTCTCCCAAGTCATACTTTCGCCGTGATTGTGTTTCCACTTTATGAGAACTAGATCAATAGTCTTTCGTCGTAACTTCTTTTGTTTCCTTCCCAATATAGCAACAGGTTCATCGACAATCTGCTTGTTGGGATTAATACTTACGTCCTCGAGTGGAATGACATCCGTTTCATTCGCATAGCACTTACGTAGGTAACACACATGAAATGTGTTGTGAATTCCATTAAGTTCTGGAGGTAAGTCCAGCTTAAATGCCTGTTCATTAACCTTCTTAAGGATCTTAAAAGGTCCAATGAATCTGGGGCTTAACTTTCCACGTTTTCCAAACCGTAATACACCTTTCCAAGGCGACACTTTGAGTAAAACCATCTCGCCTTCTTTAAAATCGAACGGCCTCCTTTTCTTATCAGCATATGACTTTTGCCTTTCACGAGCAACACGTAAGGCTTTCTTTGCAACATTAACTTTATCGGCCGTAAGCTGTACTAATTCGGGTCCAGCAAATTGCTTTTCCCCGGGCTCCAACCAACAACTAGGAGTCCGACACTTCCTACCATATAACATCTCATAAGGTGGCATTCCAATGCTCGCATGATAACTATTGTTATACGCAAACTCAATAAGAGGTAGGTGTTTATCCCACGAACCACCATAATCCATTACACAAGCTCTGAGCATATCTTCGAGCGTTTGAATAGTCCTTTCACTTTGCCCATCGGTTTGCGGATGGTAGGCTGTGCTCAAACGAACTTGCGTACCAACTTCCCGTTGAAAACTCTTCCAAAAGTTGGAAACGAATCGAGCATCACGATCTGACACAATCGATATCGGAACACCATGTTTAGAAACCACTTCATCAATATACAACGTAGCGAAGTTCTCCATAGGAGCAGTCTCACGAACTGGGAGAAAGTGAGCACTCTTCGTTAATCGATCGACAATAACCCATATCATATCGTGACCACGAGGCGTCCTCGGAAGTTTGGTCACAAATCCTTTAATAACTCCATCCACCGTCGTTGTCTAACATTCATGTCCTTCTGAGTAAACACGTACTGTAAGCTCTTATGATCCGTATAAAGGGTACACTTTGTACCATACAGATAATGTCGCCACAACTTCAGAGCAAAAACAACCGCAGCCAGCTCAAGGTCATGAGTAGGATAGTTCCGCTCATGAGGCTTCAGCTGTCGAGAGGCGTAAGCGATAACTTTGTCTCGTTGCATTAGTACACACCCTAACCCCGTGATGGATGCGTCACTATAAACCACTAAATCATCTGTTCCTTCGGGTAAAGCTAAGACTGGAGCTTCACACAACTTCTTTTTCAACGTCGTGAAGGCTTTCTCTTGAGCATCGGTCCACACAAACTTCACACCTTTCTTCGTTAATTCAGTCATTGGTTTGGCAATGCGCGAGAAATCCTGAATAAAACGTCGATAATAGCCAGCCAAACCGAGAAAACTCTTAATTTCAGTAGGAGACTTAGGCTGCTCCCACTTCGACACCGCTTCTATCTTCGAAGGATCTACTTTTATACCATCAGAGGAGACGACATGGCCGAGGAAATGAACTTCCTTTAGCCAGAACTCGCACTTGGAGAATTTCGCATATAGCTTTTTCTCTCTGAGGACTTGAAGGACAGCTCTCAAATGCTCTCTATGTTCCTCTTCCGACTTTGAATACACAAGAATGTCGTCGATAAAAACAATAACGAAATGATCCAAAAACGGTCGACAGACACGGTTCATCAAATCCATAAACTTCGCTGGAGCATTTGTCAAACCGAATGGCATGACAAGGAACTCGTAATGACCATAACGAGTTCGGAACGCTGTTTTGGCTACACTTTCTTCTTCCACCTTTAATTGATGATAGCCAGACCGTAAATCAATCTTTGAGAAATAAGAAGCACCTTGAAGTTGATCGAATAAATCATCAATACGAGGAAGTGGATATTTATTCTTCACCGTTCTTTTATTCAGCTCGCGATAATCGATACACATGCGCATGGATCCGTCTTTCTTCTTTACGAAAAGGATAGGAGCACCCCAAGGAGAGGAACTCGGACGAATGAAACCTTTATCTAAAAGTTCCTGAATTTGAGTCATCAGCTCCTTCATCTCTGTCGGAGCTAATCGATACGGAGCTTTGGCTACAGGAGTAGCACCAGGAATAAGGTCGATAGAAAACTCGACCTCACGGTCAGGAGGAAGACCTGGAAGATCTTCAGGGAAAACATCAGGAAACTCGGAAACAACTTCGACATCAGAGACTGTAGGCTTCGCGATACGAGAATCAATTACATAAGCTAGAAAATGTGACTTAGTTTGCCGTATGCAACGAAGCGCTTTCATCATTGAGATCACCTTAACATTTCCCGGCTTCTTGTCACCATAAACACAGACACCTTTACCGTCGGGAGTAGCGATACGGACTATCTTTTTCGAACATAGGACGACAGCATCATTCTTAGACATCCAATCCATACCGAGAACAACATCGAAACTAGGAATAGTAGCGGGTAACAGGTTAGCAGTAAATGAACGACCCTCTATTTCTATCGGACAATCAGAATAACCTTCCCGAATAATAGACGTCGCACCATTAGCCACTTCTACTTCTATAGGACACCGTAAAGAACTAGTAGTCATGTCTAACTTAGGAGCAAACAGAGTAGACACAAAAGATTTGTTCGCACCAGAATCAAATAACACATTAGCAGGTTTGGAGTTAACAATAAGGGTAGCAGTAACTACCTGATCATCGTCTTTTGCCTCCTCAGCCGTCATCTGAAAAGCACGGGCTTTGGCTTTGGAAGCTTCTGCCTTCTTTCCCTCATCTTTCTTCATCTGCGGGCAGTCTGCAATACGGTGCTTGGTGTCTCCACATTTATAACATCTAGCCCTGTCAGTGCATTGATCAATGGTATGACCCTGAGTTCCACACTTATTGCACCTGCGGGTCTTTGTAGAACACTGACCAGAATGGATAGATTTGCAGCCAGGGCACCATTTTCCATCCTTGTCTGCCCTTCCCTTGTCAGAGGACGATGAAGATCCCTTAAATTTCTTTCCAAAACGATTTGACCCACCAAACCTCCGTTTATTGCCAGACTTCTTCTCATCTTCTTTCTTTTCAACTTTCTTATCCGCAGCAAAATCATCATCAAGCTTTTTGGATTCCTTGATTGCTTCCGTTAGGGTCTTATGCTGCCTACAAATACCTCGATAACTTGGAGGTAAACCATCGACATAGCAGGCGACTTGATCTGCATCAGTTCTGAATAGATGACCCACAAATTTCATCTTTTCCATAAAGGAACGAGCATAATCATTAATTTTGCCAACTCCAGCTGTCAAAGCACGGAACTCTTTTTCCATTTTGCGCTGTTCATGAGTCCCGATATACTCCTCAATGAATTTCTGCTTAAAGTCAGCCCACGTAATAGCAGTTACCATAGCCGGAGTCATTGAAATAGTAATGCTCTTCCACCAGTCTCGAGCACCTTCTTTCAACATTCTACTCGCACACAACACCTTTTTATCCTCTGGACAGTCACAAGCTTCAAAGACCATCTCAGTATCATCAAGCCATTCCATACAGCCTACTGCGTTAAGTGTTCCATTGAATTTCTGAGCTCCACACTTCTGGAAACTTTCGAACTTGAATCGAGGAGCTTGAACTACATTAGGAGGAGCCACATCAACATTAACAGGGGGAACGACAACATTATCCACTGGTGGCTCAATGTGGTGAGATGGCACTGAGTAGTTGCCATCAGTTCCTTCAGCATTCTCAGCAAGAGCGTTGTTCAGTTGCTCTTGAGTCTGTGCTAACTGGGCTTGGAGAGTCAGCACAAGATTGTACAGTTCAGCTGCATTAGGGATTTGCTCCACCACTGCTTCGTTAACTCTAGGTGGATTGCCGGGAGGTGGAGGCATAGGACCTAATGGGCTTGGCTGATTTACTTGCTGGGGGTTTCCTCGATTTCCATTCACGTTAGCTGCATTACCACCGTCAGGCACCAATTATACGTACCTATTACCACCGTAAGGCACGATTTATACGTACCTATTACCACCGTAAGGCACCATTTATACGTACCTATTACCACCGTAAGGCACGATTTATACGTACCTATTACCACCGTAAGGCACGATTTATACGTACCTATTACCACCGTAAGGCACGATGTACCTATTACCACCGTAAGGCACGATTTATACGTACCTATTACCACCGTAAGGCACCAATTATACGTACCTATTACCACCGTAAGGCACCAATTATACGTACCTATTACCACCGTAAGGCACGATTTATACGTACCTATTACCACCGTAAGGCACGATTTATACGTACCTATTACCACCGTAAGGCACCATTTATACGTACCTATTACCACCGTAAGGCACGATTTATACGTACCTATTACCACCGTAAGGCACGATTTATACGTACCTATTACCACCGTAAGGCACGATTTATACGTACCTATTACCACCGTAAGGCACGATTTATACGTACCTATTACCACCGTAAGGCACCATTTATACGTACCTATTACCACCGTAAGGCACGATTTATACGTACCTATTACCACCGTAAGGCACGATTTATACGTACCTATTACCACCGTAAGGCACGATTTATACGTACCTATTACCACCGTAAGGCACGATGTACCTATTACCACCGTAAGGCACTATGTACCTATTACCACCGTAAGGCACGATTTATACGTACCTATTACCACCGTAAGGCACCATTTATACGTACCTATTACCACCGTAAGGCACGATTTATACGTACCTATTACCACCGTAAGGCACCATTTATACGTACCTATTACCACCGTAAGGCACGATTTATACGTACCTATTACCACCGTAAGGCACGATTTATACGTACCTATTACCACCGTAAGGCACGATTTATACGTACCTATTACCACCGTAAGGCACCATTTATACGTACCTATTACCACCGTAAGGCACGATTTATACGTACCTATTACCACCGTAAGGCACGATTTATACGTACCTATTACCACCGTAAGGCACCATTTATACGTACCTATTACCACCGTAAGGCACGATTTATACGTACCTATTACCACCGTAAGGCACCATTTATACGTACCTATTACCACCGTAAGGCACCAATTATACGTACCTATTACCACCGTAAGGCACGATTTATACGTACCTATTACCACCGTAAGGCACGATTTATACGTACCTATTACCACCGTAAGGCACGATTTATACGTACCTATTACCACCGTAAGGCACCAATTATACGTACCTATTACCACCGTAAGGCACCAATTATACGTACCTATTACCACCGTAAGGCACGATTTATACGTACCTATTACCACCGTAAGGCACCATTTATACGTACCTATTACCACCGTAAGGCACGATTTATACGTACCTATTACCACCGTAAGGCACCAATTATACGTACCTATTACCACCGTAAGGCACCAATTATACGTACCTATTACCACCGTAAGGCACCAATTATACGTACCTATTACCACCGTAAGGCACGATTTATACGTACCTATTACCACCGTAAGGCACGATTATACGTACCTATTACCACCGTAAGGCACGATTTATACGTACCTATTACCACCGTAAGGCACGATTTATACGTACCTATTACCACCGTAAGGCACCATTTATACGTACCTATTACCACCGTAAGGCACGATTTATACGTACCTATTACCACCGTAAGGCACGATTTATACGTACCTATTACCACCGTAAGGCACCATTTATACGTACCTATTACCACCGTAAGGCACGATTTATACGTACCTATTACCACCGTAAGGCACCATTTATACGTACCTATTACCACCGTAAGGCACGATTTATACGTACCTATTACCACCGTAAGGCACCATTTATACGTACCTATTACCACCGTAAGGCACGATGTACCTATTACCACACGTTAAGATCAACGAATTTAGCATAAACGAATTTAAGCATCAAACGAATTTAAGCATCAAACGAATTTAAGCTCAAACGAATTAAGCTCAAACGAATTAAGCATCAAACGAATTTAAGCTCAAACGAATTTAAGCTCAAACGAATTAAGCTCAAACGAATTTAAGCTCAAACGAATTTAAGCTCAAACGAATTAAGCTCAAACGAATTAAGCATCAAACGAATTTAAGCTCAAACGAATTTAAGCTCAAACGAATTAAGCTCAAACGAATTTAAGCTCAAACGAATTTAAGCTCAAACGAATTAAGCTCAAACGAATTAAGCTCAAACGAATTTAAGCATCAAACGAATTAAGCATCAAACGAATTTAAGCTCAAACGAATTTAAGCTCAAACGAATTAAGCTCAAACGAATTAAGCATCAAACGAATTTAAGCTCAAACGAATTTAAGCTCAAACGAATTAAGCTCAAACGAATTTAAGCTCAAACGAATTTAAGCTCAAACGAATTAAGCTCAAACGAATTAAGCATCAAACGAATTTAAGCTCAAACGAATTTAAGCTCAAACGAATTAAGCTCAAACGAATTTAAGCTCAAACGAATTTAAGCTCAAACGAATTAAGCTCAAACGAATTAAGCTCAAACGAATTTAAGCATCAAACGAATTAAGCATCAAACGAATTTAAGCTCAAACGAATTTAAGCTCAAACGAATTAAGCTCAAACGAATTAAGCATCAAACGAATTTAAGCTCAAACGAATTTAAGCTCAAACGAATTAAGCTCAAACGAATTTAAGCTCAAACGAATTTAAGCTCAAACGAATTAAGCTCAAACGAATTAAGCATCAAACGAATTTAAGCTCAAACGAATTTAAGCTCAAACGAATTAAGCTCAAACGAATTTAAGCTCAAACGAATTTAAGCTCAAACGAATTAAGCTCAAACGAATTAAGCTCAAACGAATTTAAGCATCAAACGAATTAAGCATCAAACGAATTTAAGCTCAAACGAATTTAAGCTCAAACGAATTAAGCTCAAACGAATTAAGCATCAAACGAATTTAAGCTCAAACGAATTTAAGCTCAAACGAATTAAGCTCAAACGAATTTAAGCTCAAACGAATTTAAGCTCAAACGAATTAAGCTCAAACGAATTAAGCATCAAACGAATTTAAGCTCAAACGAATTTAAGCTCAAACGAATTAAGCTCAAACGAATTTAAGCTCAAACGAATTTAAGCTCAAACGAATTAAGCTCAAACGAATTAAGCTCAAACGAATTTAAGCATCAAACGAATTAAGCATCAAACGAATTTAAGCTCAAACGAATTTAAGCTCAAACGAATTAAGCTCAAACGAATTAAGCATCAAACGAATTTAAGCTCAAACGAATTTAAGCTCAAACGAATTAAGCTCAAACGAATTTAAGCTCAAACGAATTTAAGCTCAAACGAATTAAGCTCAAACGAATTAAGCATCAAACGAATTTAAGCTCAAACGAATTTAAGCTCAAACGAATTAAGCTCAAACGAATTTAAGCTCAAACGAATTTAAGCTCAAACGAATTAAGCTCAAACGAATTAAGCTCAAACGAATTTAAGCATCAAACGAATTAAGCATCAAACGAATTTAAGCTCAAACGAATTTAAGCTCAAACGAATTAAGCTCAAACGAATTAAGCATCAAACGAATTTAAGCTCAAACGAATTTAAGCTCAAACGAATTAAGCTCAAACGAATTTAAGCTCAAACGAATTTAAGCTCAAACGAATTAAGCTCAAACGAATTAAGCATCAAACGAATTTAAGCTCAAACGAATTTAAGCTCAAACGAATTAAGCTCAAACGAATTTAAGCTCAAACGAATTTAAGCTCAAACGAATTAAGCTCAAACGAATTAAGCTCAAACGAATTTAAGCATCAAACGAATTAAGCATCAAACGAATTTAAGCTCAAACGAATTTAAGCTCAAACGAATTAAGCTCAAACGAATTAAGCATCAAACGAATTTAAGCTCAAACGAATTTAAGCTCAAACGAATTAAGCTCAAACGAATTTAAGCTCAAACGAATTTAAGCTCAAACGAATTAAGCTCAAACGAATTAAGCATCAAACGAATTTAAGCTCAAACGAATTTAAGCTCAAACGAATTAAGCTCAAACGAATTTAAGCTCAAACGAATTTAAGCTCAAACGAATTAAGCTCAAACGAATTAAGCTCAAACGAATTTAAGCATCAAACGAATTAAGCATCAAACGAATTTAAGCTCAAACGAATTTAAGCTCAAACGAATTAAGCTCAAACGAATTAAGCATCAAACGAATTTAAGCTCAAACGAATTTAAGCTCAAACGAATTAAGCTCAAACGAATTTAAGCTCAAACGAATTTAAGCTCAAACGAATTAAGCTCAAACGAATTAAGCATCAAACGAATTTAAGCTCAAACGAATTTAAGCTCAAACGAATTAAGCTCAAACGAATTTAAGCTCAAACGAATTTAAGCTCAAACGAATTAAGCTCAAACGAATTAAGCTCAAACGAATTTAAGCATCAAACGAATTAAGCATCAAACGAATTTAAGCTCAAACGAATTTAAGCTCAAACGAATTAAGCTCAAACGAATTAAGCATCAAACGAATTTAAGCTCAAACGAATTTAAGCTCAAACGAATTAAGCTCAAACGAATTTAAGCTCAAACGAATTTAAGCTCAAACGAATTAAGCTCAAACGAATTAAGCATCAAACGAATTTAAGCTCAAACGAATTTAAGCTCAAACGAATTAAGCTCAAACGAATTTAAGCTCAAACGAATTTAAGCTCAAACGAATTAAGCTCAAACGAATTAAGCATCAAACGAATTTAGCTCAAACGAATTAATGGCTCAAACGAAGATGACTCAAACGAACTTAAGCTTAACTTCGTTCAGTATTCAGAAACGAACATGTTCTTCATTTTTCTCCAGAAACGAACGACTATGGCTTTTCCAAAACACGATTTTGACCTCGTTTAACATAATTAAAACATCTTTCGATCATCAAGATCGTTTATACACCCGTTAAACACCATTACGAACATCAATTAACCAAAACATCTTTTAAATTCTAATTAATTGAAAAACCCTTTTTAAATCAGTTTTGAATCAAAATTAAAACATCTTTTGATCTGAAAATACAATTAACAACCCATTGATTACCTGATTGTTTGATAGCCAATTGAAAGTAACCCAAAATACACAATCAATTCAACCAAAATTGAACAATTGCTTTTTGAAATCGGTTAAGGGGCTGAAGAAGCTGTATAAGTGTAATTAATTAGGTTAATGATCCTAGATTAGGTTAATCCTTTTCCTTAACCCGTTTTTAACTTTTCTCCATTGGCAAAACTAGTCCCTGGACTTCATATCGACTTTATTTCACATTCAAACACCTATTGGGGATACATACAACACACTAAAGCACTTTCGCACACTACATAGGCCTTTTACACATCATTTAATCTACTTTATTGTCACTCATTAAAGATAATTAAATCTCACATACAGGGCACATAAACATATAAACACGTATTTCCACGTAAACATATCACGGACTTATAATTTAACCTAACGACGTTAGTCAACATATACGTTTAAGTTTTGGGATGTTACATTATCGTCATGACTGCCCTGCAATTATGATAAGAGATTAGTTCTTTTTGGGAACCCATCCAAAGATGGGTTCACCAGAGCTGACCTTCTGGTCTGACTCAGATTGGGAAACTATCACAGACTCTTAAATCATTTCGAAACCCATTGTTGCTTGGTCTGTCCTTTACCAGATTCAAAGTTCTTTCTAGCAACATTCAGAGTTTCCTTCTGAAGAAAACATTTGCCTATTCCAGCTTTCTTACATTCAGCTCTCAATTTTCTTTGATCAACAATTTTTGGATCAGACACATTCTTAAGAAAATTTGCCTTTATTGACACTTTGTCAGTTTTGGACTCAACATATTTTAAAATCAACTTGTCAGAGTCAGACTTGGTGTTACTTGAAACAGACTCAGATTTTGCTTGTGACTCATTTCCTAGAGAACCAGACTTCTTACTCTTTAAAAGCTTTATTTTCTCTTTAGGAACACTATGATCTCTTTCCTTTCTTTTATTTTTCTTTGAACTACTCTTGTTTGTTTTAGTCTTTGAATCTGATACAGATTGGGTAATGGTCAGCTTGGACAAGTCAAGACTTTCTTCAGGTTTTAACTCAACAACCTGATCAGCTTCAGACACAGCTTCAGCAATGGTCTGACCAATGGTTTTAGGATCTTTAAACCCAATACCAGATTTCTGAACCAACTTAATTGGTTTAGAAATAGTTTCTTTGGTTTGGACTTTGGGTGGTGAAGGAGGCTGATAACAAGGCTCCATAGCACATACTTCAGCAATGGCTATGGCCCTATCATAATCACCATCAAAAATAGCTTGGATCTGATGAGGTATTTGTTCATTAACACACTTAGCAACTCTTTTTGAACTTATACACCATGTTTCAGTAATCTGTTTAACCTTTAAAAACTTTTCTTCTGCAGTTTTAGCTTCTTTAATTAAAATGGAGTTTAATTGCTTTTGAGCTTTAACTTCATATTCTAATTTTTCAATGGTGTGACTCTTAGAGCTGTTATCAAGTTTCAAAAGATGTATTTCCTTTTTGAGTTCTTGATTAAAGTGTTTTTGTAGTAAAACCTCATCACCAAGTTTATTCAGTCTGGACAGCTTCTCATTATCAGACAAATTTGAAAAAGAAGTTACCTCAGGTGGAGCAGTCTGACTGGTAGATGCCTGGTGAGCTGACTCAGATTGCTGTTGTATTTTCATCGGATCTTCAGCAAACCTTTGAGTAGCTTCTTTAGCCATGAAACACTTGGCATCTTTGTACAGCTCATCATCAGATGATGTGGCACTTTCAGCCCAGTCTTTGGCTACCAGACTCTTCTCATTTTTGTTCACCTTCTCAGTCAGTTCAGCTACTTGTGCTTTCAAGGCTTTGTACTTAGTCTTGAGCTTAGAGTATTTTTCACCTCTTCCACCTTTGGCTGGCACAGCTTGAGCAGTTTCTTTGGATCTGCAATCTCCAACCATATGTCCAGTCTTGCCACACTTGTAACAAGTGACCTTGGACATATCAAATGGCTTCTTGGTTTTGTCAGCTAGGCCACCTCTTCCTTTTCCTTTAAACTTATTAAAGGATCTCCTTCTGATCCTTTCAGCCAACATAGCTACTTCATTAGCTAATTCATCACCATCAGATTCATCACATTCAGATTCAGCACAAACAGAGTTAGGGTTAAACATCACAGGAATATCATTATTAACACAAGGAATGATCTCATTACTAATTGAACTAGGGTGTTCAGACATAGAAGCAACAAGTGCAGCAGCAGGCTGACTATAAGAATCACCCATAGCAATTAACTTTTCAGCCTCTGAACATTCTTGGTTATGAAGCAAACCAAAAAGTCCAGGGAGATCAAGATCATGATAAACAGAACTTAATTTAACAGAAGAAATATAGTTGTTCCATTTGGGTGGTAATGAATCAAGAAATTTGCTCTTTAAAACCTCATTTTTCTTATTAATTCCAACAGCAGCTAAATCATTTACCAAAGCATTAAAGCGGGTATGAGTGTCAGTTAAGGATTCATTTCTCAAAGAGAAAAATCTCTCATACCTCCTGGTCAATGTAGTAATTGTGGATTCCATGGAGGCAGAGCAACCCTCAAACATAACTGTCAATGTACCCCACATTTTCTTAGCTGTTGAACACATTTTAATGGAATGGTAAAGATCTTTGGGCACAGCTTGGACAATGAAATTTCTAGCCTTCACATCCAAGTTTGCCAACCTCCTATCCTCGTCCCCCCAATCTGCCTTGTCCTTAACAATAGATTTGACTGTGGCGGGAATGGTTGGTTGACCTTCCCTGACCACAGCTTCTACCACAATGGTTTGTGTAGGAACATAAGGACCATCCGCAAGGATGTCAGGCATATTGTTATCGATGGATTCAAGGAACAAAGACATTCTACCTTTCCACCCACTGAAATCATCTTTGTCAAACATGGGTGGTCTGGTTGAAGAACCATTATCAATATAAGATGACATATTGCTTTACTATAAATGAAAATATGCAAGGATCAAGTCAAGTTAATTCTCAACCACCGCTCTGATACCAATTGATACATCCCACGGTGTATCAATATACCAAAGTATATTGAACACAGAACAGTTGTAGAGGGGGGTGAATACAACTTTCTTCAATCTTTACAAACTTTTAAACACAAAACGTTTTAAGATTCAGTTAATGAATATAAGCAAATAAGTAAAGAACAGGAATCATTAAAACAGTAAAGCAGTAAAGAAACAAAAACATTCTTGAACACAGATTGTGGTTTTCAAATGTAATCCTTTATTAAGAAATAATCTATACAAAGAATTACAGGGTTGTTGCGGAATAAAGATAGCCTATAGATATCTAAACAACCCTATGAAATGACAAACAACAATCAATAAGTTTCAGCTCAAGAGAATCAGCCCAAGCTGATCTCGTACAGACTAAGCTGTGTGTAAGAGCAGAGAAACTTGTGTGAAGAATGATTCTCAGGAAATGCCACACATATGCAATCCATGAATGTGGCTTTTATAGGCGAAAGCGCTCCTTCATTAGGTGTCCGTTGCAGCTACGTGTTCTTCATTCAGTGGTTGATGAAGGAATAATCAATCGTGCCTTCCATGGTACTTGTGGTCCCCCACGTACAGACGCACATTCTTCATCTACCAATAGGAGTATGGACACGCATATGTAAAACCAACCACCAACCTGGATCCTAGGATTCTTCCTAGTCACGTCATTTGTCCTTATCTTCAATCCAGGTTGTTATCTTCACTTGATTGTCAGACACAGATTGGGCCGTTTGTCAAAGCACCAATCTGACTAAGTGTTTCCAAGCTGACTGCTAATCCCAAGCTGTCTTCCACTAACAGCTTGGTCTTCTATCTTCAATCCTCCTCTTCGACTTGGACTGAATGCTAATACAATTTGATGCAACTTGAATAACACTTGCTTCCATAAGATATTACAATTACAAGTATGAAGCATGATCTGGGTCAGAGACAGATCGTAAGCTGTGTCAGCTTAGTCTGACCCAGATCAGATTACAAGAACCAAAGATTACTAAGTGTTTATAGGTCAGATTTGTCATCATTAAATTTACAATTAACATTGGGACTCAACATAAACAAAGTTAACAACTTTTCTTAAAAAGAGTATATATATAAGAAAATTACTTAGAATATCCAAAACTAATCATAGATGTGAAAGAAAGTTAGTGAAATTGTTAATATTTTAGGCAACAAATACAAAAAATTAGCTAAATAGATGTGTAAATGATGTATTCATTTAATACATATATGTGTAAATATACATATATATGATTATATGTAGGTATATATCAAAATTCGGTTCGGTTCGGTTAACCGCGGGTAATGAATATTGAAAACCGTAACCGAACCGTTACACATCGGGTTTTTTGTTTTCGGTTTTTTCGGGTTTCGGTTTTTTCCGGTTTCGGTTTTTTCGGTTTCGGTTTTTTCGGTTTCGGATCACGCGGTTCGGATCGGTTTTTCGGTTTTTCGGTTTTCCAGTTCATTTCTTACACCCCTAACCCTGGGTAATGTGGCTGTCGACAATTTTTTCCCCCAAATTTGGTTTTTTTTTTTTTATTATTTTTGACTTATGCTTTTAAATAAAGTTGTTGTTTTTATTTCAATTTTTTATTTTACAATGTATAGTATTTTATATATTGTGTGTGTTTCATTTATCTTTTACTTTTTACAAATTATTTGTTTTCAAATTGTATAATTGGATATAATACTATTCTTTGTATTTATATGTTATTTTTTTGGCACATGCTATGTTAGTATAAAAGTTTTAATACATTATTTTGATTAAAGTGTCATTATTTGCATTGATATAATTGTTGTTATATGTTATGTTTTTATACGACATATAGTAAAACATAATATCAACGTTATCAAAGTGTCTATATTTTGTGATGATGTAAATATTATTTTACGATCAACTTTTTCTTGTGTCTAGGAAAAAGTTCCGCGGCAACGCGTGGGTTACATCTCTCATAGATAAGTTTGCAACTCCCTCACTTTTAGAATTGGGGAAATGTTGAAAGATATCAAGTTTCTACTTGGCCTTCACCGATGGAGTTTTTTCTTATGTCTCGGTTTATCTGTAATTGGCATAAGTTTTTTTCAACCTTTTTGCAACCTTAGCAGTTAAAGTTCCAAGATAAATCTAGATTATGTTTATTTTGTTGTAATTTCGATTTTGTAATCTGATCATTAGTACCTTGCTAGTTGATCCATTATTTTAATAAAATAGTTTAATTGATGTCCAAAAAAAAAAGTTTCTACTACTTAAGGTTACTCAAGACTTGAACCTTATCTTATTGGTGTTCCCTCCTACAACATCAACAGTGGTAGCAAAATTGTGTTCATTACGACACGTTACAACATATTTGCTCTTCATTTGCGACAAGGCTATGTTGCAACATTAAACAAGCACGAATCGATCAACATGTTCAAATGTGTGCTAACGTGCCCCGATCTTGTAAGAGCCCCTTATCATAGATTAGTAGTAGTATTTATAGTCAAATGGTGTGGTTATAATCCACTCATGATAAGTAAGCATAGCGGCACATTTCTTGAGTGATTGGGATCCCACACATTCTTGGAGTCATGGATTAATAGTGCTCATAAAGAACCCCAAAAGAATGGAAACTTCTATTGGTAGTATGATAATTCGATTGATCTACAAGTTCATCGGTGTTATGATTGGTATGAGGTTACACATATAGACCACCGGTACAGTGCACTCGACATGATAGATATGGCCAGATTATACCAACAAAACTTTGGTCACCGGTAGACCAGATATCTGATCTTAAGGTCGTCAAATTACCAGAGGATGATGCCTGTCATCGATAACGTATTAGGATATACATATTACTTTGATTGCTTCCATAAAGTTACAAGTTACGCAAATAAAAGGAGGATTGTCAACCAGAGATTTTAAAGGTTCCGCCTGACTTGATCAGTTACGCAAATCCTAAAGAAGAATCAATGCATAGGCATCGTAACACTGGGTTAACATATATACATGCAGTACCTTGATATGGTTTAGTTGGCTCACCAATCACCAATTCACCATATGCATCAACACTTGTGAAAAATATACTAACACATTGGGTTGTATTTTGGCATGCTTCTTAGTTCTTATCTACCCGATAACTCCCATTAATTACCATTTATCCTGATATTCAACATATGCTACAATTCGTTGACACTAATGGTTCCGTGAGACATAAAAATTTTACAATCGATACATCTATATTCTATTGTACCATTCCGACCTTAATATTTGTTATTAAAGCTCACATGTTACTACTTTCATGAACTTTTAATTAGCATTCATTGGAATCATTTATAAAGTTACAACACTATCGTATTTGATTTTGGTCGACGTTTCTTAAAATATAAATGCATTTCAGGTGTTCTACAATTTGGTGTACACACATAAAAATTAAAATAAAATTGGTGCATAAATCAGTTCCGGTGTTTAAAATCTATAAAAAATAAAATTTATATAAACCCAAATTGAACAGAACAAATTCTAAAAATAATACACTCAAAATTTGCATGATTAATTCTGCCATGAAGCCCCTCTTCCCTAGCAAGAATGAATTCAGTTTCTGAAATAAACATAATGTAGAATTCCCTACAATCAAACCCAGCTTTACCCATATGTTAAGAACAAACTCAACCTTGGTACTTAAGGGCAGACACTAAACATCTTCTAATATACACGAACCATATGGAAAGAATTACCAGTGAAATGACCTTTAAGCGATGGCATATGGGATTGTTTCTACCTCCTTAGGCCGCCACATGGATTTTTGAACACACAATAATCCTTCTTTGTCTTTTGAGTAAGTTAACCGCACTTCCCAGTTCATGGACCTCACCATGTTCTCTACTTCATTGATGACCTCTACTGTGTCACGCATAATAAGTTTCCCTTCTGGCCTCAATATTCTATCTACCTCCGCAATCAAAGCCGTCATATTGCACCTGTAAACATCATTGAAAATAAAAGAATTAAATAGTTGTTCCATATAAATAGGTGGCTGGTAGGTTAGTGTATAACAGGTAATATACAAAAGTACCTGTAAGTATAAATGAGTAAAACAAGTCAAAAGTCAACTTGTATTCAAATGTGTACAATGCAGTAAATCATTTTATTTATAAAGTGATCATATAATTAGGGTAGTGATAATTCTATAACTTTTAGCCATTCACAACAAATGTACATATTTTATGGCAGAGTATAAAGCTTGTATTGTTAACATATGAATGCGTTAACTATTTACCAATCAGCTTAAATGTGTTTTCCTAACCCCATTTTGAAATGTTAATATGTTAAAATTTGGGTAACGCAATTTAGACTAAGCATTAAATATACATGTTGCCAACTTTCAATCCATGAGATTCATTTTCGGCTTTGATCTTACATTCACGATTTAGCCATTTGACTCGTTAGTAATATATAAAAGTAAAACAAAAATCAACCCATTCGATACTTAAATAGGTCAAAATTATCACCCATAGTACTGAGTACCAAAAACAGAATACAGGAAAGGAATGAAAGACAGGCCTACTTCTTTTTAATCTCGGAGAATAGATGATCAGCATGGAGAAGATCATAAGATCTTGGATATGTGCTGAATGATTCACACCAGTCATGATACATTCCAAATAGACCTCGCTCATATATAATGGGTAGTGTATCTGGGGAATCAACTGGCACCACATTCATGACCCAGAGGTTCATGTCTTTTAAAGCAGCCGCAAATCTGCATTATGGCAAATTTAAAGCACTTCAGAAAGGAAAGGAATGCAAACTATTAATTTGTAACCTATGCATCAAAGAAAATGAAATGTAAGCGTGTTTTGCAATCCAATATAAATAATCCGAAACAGAAAGCCAACTGATTAATAATGGGCTTCAGAAAATAGGTTCTGGATGTGTTTCTGGTGTTAGAAGTTGTCATAACTAGATTATTGATTATTTGAATCAGGGTGAATTCTTCTAACTGGCGATATTAATAGATAAAATGCCCAAAGTACAGTTTTGTGAAAGAGTAGATGGTTTGTACTTTGTAGAAATGGAAATAAAAGTCTCAAATCAGAAGAAAAGAGAGTGAACAACAGACTTTAATTTACAAACATAATACTTTTGCTTACCCTCCATATATAGCTCTCATATCCATGACATTCCTGACAGTTGACCAATCTATCCCTAAGCCATTCATATACGACTTGCTCACTACGCGTTTCCAGTGTTCAAGATCAGCAGAGAAATCCTCGGGTGCTGGTTTTCCATAAACACCAGTCTGTGAAGTCAACAACCAGTAAGGTGGTTTTTCCGCCCTTGATGGCCATTGTTCAGGCCACTTTGAGCCACGCTCTGGTGCGGCAACAGGTACCTTGTGCATGCATGTCTGCAGAGGTACTTTCCTACAAACATCAAAAACAAGATGTTACTAATAGAGAATAAGAGAAATAAATCAAGAATTGCCAATATACAATGCATAACAGTAGTTTTATTAGATAAAAATAACTAGAGGTACGGAGGGTGTCAAAACTCCCCCAAAGTGTATCTTTGGCACATAAAACCTCCCCCAAAGTGTATCTTTGGCACATAAAACCTCGTGAAACATTTTTTACTTGTATATTACATTCCTATTGAGCTAATGTAACTTCTGTAATCATATTTGACACTAACAAGAAAACTAAATTATAGAGATAAACAACTTTTGTAATTATATTTTATACCTGACACACCAAGTGTATAAAATATCATGAAATGTGGACAACATATACCATACTTTACCCGTAAAGTTAAGTTATTAGTTACCCAGCCCACACATATTTCCATCTCTAATTGATGTGTTTAAGAAGAGATTCTGAATAAAGAACAGTACCAGGCTGCATTTGGATCATCAGATTCATTGCAAAGGCAGGGTTCATTTTGGTTTCTTCCCTCATAACATTCATTAGACACAGGCTTCTGATATACAGTCACATCCCACTTTATTGATCTTATCCTTGGCAACTGCCTTCACTTCCCAGCACATCGACTTAATTAATTTTGTCATTGCTGCCAAATGGAAACTACAATATAACTATTTGGGTTCTGTAAACCACTACTTGTAAAGGGTGGGAAACCTTATTGCTAAGAAAACATACCGTCCCAAATTCCAAACATCTTCTGGAAGTTTCTGATAGATAGGAGTAGCTGACCAGACAAAGTAACCACCAGGTCGTAATAGACGATTCAGCTCTAAGAGAAGTTTGCCACCTATGATCATGAATGAAAAATAACACTGA
Organism: Erigeron breviscapus; assembly: GCA_034093135.1. Lineage (NCBI taxonomy): Eukaryota > Viridiplantae > Streptophyta > Magnoliopsida > Asterales > Asteraceae > Erigeron > Erigeron breviscapus. The sequence goes on along the minus strand of CM067174.1, from coordinate 98,270,521 downwards.
ATAATGTTTGGAAGAAACACAATACATGCATAGAAATAGAAGTGACAATCTCAACCAATTTGCTTATGCATCAGTAACTTACAGTTATATTTTATCTCTAACACGTCAAACGGGCAAATGTAACAAAACTTTAGCTAATAAAAAGAAACAGGTTTGAAAGTTGTGCAAATTGCGATTGTGTGCATAAAACCTCCTAAAACCTTTTTATTTCAAAACAAAAAAGCTGGTTGATAGATTATAAGTTTTGTAATAATATATGGCATGCCAACTATTGATAACTAGGATTAATGGAGAAAAGTGTTTTAAGCTAGGCGAACTCATTCTGACCTATTATGCTAGCCACCCGACCCTTTTTCCGCGTCTATATACTAATCCTTTTTTTTCAATTAGCTAAAACAAAAAGGAAGAAAGGAATACCTTCAATATGCCATGGAACTCTGCAGCGTGCACAGTGCACAATATCAAAGACTCTGGCAGGAAAAGGAAGTCTTTGTGTTCCCATCACAGCCGATAAAGCTGGTATTCCTCTCTCAAGTGCAAACTGAACCTGGGCTTCATGTTCATCTTTTGGAGCCAAAGACATGGCCAGAACATCTCTTTCAAACAGATATCCTCCAAAGCTAGCAACCCCACATCCAACATCTAGTACTACACGTGATCGTTTCCCCCATGCAATATCAGGCACATTCTGTGGTAACAATAGATAAATGTTAACAACTTTGTATATCATCAAGAAACCAAATTTATTGATTTTATGAAGTCTTTTTTTATAGATCTAATGAAGTTGGGATCGATATTGGAATCATTATTAACTCTCACTGTCTTTTGAAAAAACTTACATTTTCCTGGCCTATGTTGCAATTGTAAGTTGACATTTTTGGAATCGTTTCATTTATCTATCTCCTTTGATCCGATAACATTCGTTTAAGTTATAGATAAATTAAGCAATATATATGTTAGAAATTTATAAGTAACTAAGATGCATCTTCTATAATCTCAAACTTTCAAGTGAATGGCTAAGAGAAACTGCCAAGCAATATCTCTCACAATAAAATGTTATTAAGGTGATAGATGTATTACTTCCTGTATGAAATCAATGTAATGGAGGGCACCATGCTTAAACTGTGTTCCGCCACCAGGAAACGTAAGGAATTCACCGGTAACTTTCACCCAGTTTTGGTGTCCTTTAAGTTCTGCCAACTTAGTGTGAGGAACATTATGGTACCATATCTGCAAAACAAAAAAGTTCCTTCGTCAGATGTGTATGATATGATGCTTATCATAAAATTTTCCATCCACCTGCATGCAGACTTTGGACAATAATTAGCAATATCCCAATATATAGATACTGGCTAGGTTTTAATCAATTGTCTTTAAAACATGCAAAGGATTATGTGTCCTATCTAAAAAATTTCGGTAATAAGCATCTTCCCCTTAATAAGTTAAACACAACAAATTTATGTTGTAAGACATGAATAGCAATGATCAACTTATACTCTATGTTTTCATAAGAGTATATTACACAAGGCATTGTTAAACAGAGATGCATATCTGTGTATAAATGCTTGAAGGGAGGATGCATGGCATGTAATAGCATAAAGCAACAGATAGAGTTAAATTACTATAAAGAAGCTGGTATACCTTTTCCCTGCTTGTAGGCCATTCTATTGGGCGCTTGTATCCTTCAGGAAGAGGAACAAGGCAAGTTGGAGGGCTTTCTGGACAGTGCCTTTCCCTATGTTCATAATGCTTAGTGGTTCGAAGGCTCTTAATTGCTTGCAAGTTATCAAGGCAGGGAATGAAATCTGGCCCAGCAGTAACGTTGCAAAGTTTCCATTGGTACCCATAATTGTTGTTATTATCATTATCAGGTTCTGGTGACTTATGTCCATCCTTTTCATTCTTCGACTCTGTTGCCTGAGTTGAAAATGATCCATTTTGAGCAGTTGTTTCGCTCAAAATCTCTGACTGGGCCCCAGAAGGTAATACCTCAGATGAGGTGGAATCAACGTCCTGTTTGTCCCCCTTTACCTCCTTTTCTTGGCTTTCTGACAGTGAGTTATCTCCATCTTTAGATTCCTTACCCTCAAAGTTTTCTGGCTCATCTTTTATTTCATTTTCATCTGTTTTAGTAAGCTTCTCTTCTTGGTTCACCTCCTTGTCATTTCCTGATGTCGTTTCATTCTCTTGTGTATCTTCATTAGAATTGTCACCCAGGCTGTTTTTGTCCTGTTGTGAACTTGCACCGGTATCTCCTTTTGTAGCATCCTCAGGTAAATCCCCAGTATTATCCTCAAATTGTTTTGAATTGCTGTTTGCAGGAGTTTCAGACTGGTCATTGCTAGCATCGGTGTCATATGTCTTGGTGATTACTGTCCTAACTGGATCTGTACTCTTATTGTCTAAACTTTGAAGAGGAACAACAGAGGATGAAGTCATCATCCACACACCAACCAAACAGAGGGCCACGAAAGCCACCAGTGTTACTGTAGAACAGTAATTGCTGGTTGCTTTTCTTCCATCAACCTTCGAGTGTTTTGGCGGCGCCATTAGTAGTGATTAAATTAAGTCTTAAAAATAAGAAACCTGCCATTAAGCACACTATTTGTCAAACTTTTGGTATAACACAATGATAAAGTTATGTATAAGAGCTTTGTTGATCCTGAGCACACACCCTAGAGACAGAAAGCATATTTACTAAGAGGAAATATACAACGCATATTTACATGTGTATACACATGCTTTTTCTTTTTATGAAATCTCTACAAAACCGATAATGTTATGTATAAGAGCTTTGTTGATCCTGAGCACACACCTTAGAGAGAAAGGGTACTTAATAGGAGGAAATATACAAGGCATACTTACATGTGTATTTACATTCTAATTCTTTGAATAAAATCTCTACAAAACCACTAAGTACTCCCACCATCATAATGTGAGGTGTTTATCCTAAATTTTGAGATCAAGTTAGTCATTTTTGGACTCAAGATATTAACCATTTGTCTTAAAACATACACTCGTGTGCTATTGTAAAAACTTAAATGTATCCAATACATAACGACCATCTAATTTTGGAACAGGGGTTGACTGTTGAGTAAATTATATTAAAAAAAAATAAGTCGTCATCATTTAATCACTCATTTTTTTATCCTTCTCTTAACTTTTTCTTTCCGTTTAATGACCAAGTCTAGAAGACTAGGGTCAACAATCGAAAATATATAAACAAATATATAAGAAACCCAAAATAAAAACTTGCAAGTCAACTTCAACTTTAGCAAGAGTCTCAGTGCTGGCATCCAAATGATTATCAACAGCTACTTTAAAATCAAAATCCATAACATTTTGAATAATAACTCGACACTCTCAAGTAAAACTCTCAATATGTGACAGATTTATGTACAAAAGCTAAAAAACACACATAGAACGATAACTAAAGCTATAACCTTACCGCAAGTCTCAAATCCACAAGTAACCAACAATTCAACAAACTCTTTACATATGTTCGGTTAAAAGCCAGTAATACTCATTTTAAACTAATTTCATAGTAACCTATATATCCATACTATTAGTACTAAAAAAGAAATCCGCTTCCAAAAATGGAACAAAAATCCATATCAATATCAAATATCACTACTCTCATATATAAAATGTAAAATAAAGAAAGAAAGAAAGCACTAAGCAGCATGTCTTCTAAACAATATATATGTGAGTAAGTACAGTTAAAATTTTGACTTTTTTCTTGAACGGCTAATCCTAAACTACCCCGAGTATTCTTAAATTCACCAATGCTAGCTAGGGATTGAACCCTGGTCTCCTCCGCAAAAGTCAAAGCTGGAATGGCAGTTTAAATTTTGACTTGTTGGTGAGTTTAGTGTCAGCAGCAATTATATGATTGTAATTTACTCGAGACCGGGGAATATCTTCTCGATTACTCGTTTAAGCTAATTCCATTCAAACTATACATACATACATGCATACATACATACATATATATAATATATATATATAGGTATGTATTTGTAAACAGTATATATATACACACAGTATAAGAAAGCAGCTGTTCTGTTTATCCAATGATTAGGTACATTAATAATATCAATATCACTACTCTTATAAAGCGGCAATAGTGTATATGAATATATAGATACAGATCTAAGGTTTAGAATTGTAGATATATATATATATATATAATATGTACGAAAAAAGAAGAGGTACCTGTGATTGAAAGTAAGAAAGCTAACAGTGAAGAAGGATCTGTAGTAAGAAGCAGCTGATCATTGCTGATTGCTAATCGCTAAATAGTATATATGATGATACGAGAATGTATTATTGGTGGTATTACTGAAGATGATAATGATGATTTGAGATTGAGATATGAACGTAAATAGGCTCTGAGATTCACTTTCATGTTATTTTATTCATTTGTTATTTATTTATTTATTTGTTTGTTTATTTTAATTGTCCTATAAGTCTTTTTCTTCTGACTTTGACCGTAAGTATTTTTGTTTGTGTTATATATTAGTTGATGAAAGTTATATCAATGAAAAATATATTTAAAACTCAATCAATTCATATATGTTATATCAAGTGTTATATAACACAAACAAAAATATTTACGGTCAAATTTGGAAAAAAAAGACTCAAAAAGTCAGAATAAGACACCTAATATGGGACGGAGGGAGTATTATTTTGTTTTTTACACCAATAAACTGTGCTGACTGTATTGGCCATTAGGTTTTAAAAAAAGTTTAGAAAAATTAAAAGCTCTAATTATAATGATATGTCTTTGACAAAGTTACCAATCACAACAACCCAAACGCCCAAACAATTTAAACTTATATCTATTTTTACTTTTCAACATTAACTACAAGATAATCTAGCATTTTTTTACTTGATTTTATTCTATTTTATTAATTTGGTGAAAGATAATTTTTATTTAAGAAAAAATATTATTTTATGATATATTATAGGTAAATACTAAATTTATGTCGGTGTCAAATGCACGTGTTATTTATGACATTTAAAAATATCAACGGTGAAATATGTAAATTCAAATGTAAAAATGTAAGTAAAATCATATTAAAAGAATATAGTTCTAAAATATTGAAGTCATATATTGTATTTTATATTTACTAATACTTTTTCGTAGATAATATTTGTTTATATTTTTGTCTAACATTTGTTGCTTATCATCAACGATATTAATTGGATTACAGTAAATAAAATTAAAACAAAAGAATTATTAATTTAAAATTATAAATTATGTAAAAATCGCTGACTTTTGCTAATCATATTAAATTATTATAAGATAAAAGTTATTAGTAAAATCAAGGATTTTGATTGGTTAATAAGGTTAAAGTAAATATTTTAATATGTACACAAATAGACACAAAACATTATAAAATTAATATTATAAAAAGTGTAAATTATTGATGGAAAATAAAAAAAAGTGTAAATTAATGAGACTTTTTTACAAATATTAATAAATACTAATATACTAATATATTTGGAAAATAATTATTAAGATTTTTAATTTATAATTAGATTAATAATGACATCATCAACGTTCAATTTTAAGGATTAAAGAGTTGTGATTGGTTAATAAGTGGTTAGGTCAGTTGTCTTTTAATATATATATATAAAGACAAAGATCACTATATGTCCTTGTGGTTTCTTACATTTTCTCTCCCATTTAATTATTAACTAGAAAATTACTCGCGCATAACGGCGGACACGATACTTCCTAGTTTTACCCAGGATCTTGACTCCGGAGTTTGAGATGTGTGATTAACTTCGACGAGTGTTATAATTCTTGTGAATTCTTAAAATCCGACAAGATAGAGAAAATGAAGGGGGAGAGAGGGAGAAATACGAAGGGACCATCCTTTCCTTTCTTGGTAAAAACATATTGTCCTTGAAGGGATCACAAATGTAAAAGGACCGTTTGTCATGTTCTTGACCATACCGTCCTTTTGTAATATTTTAAAAATGTGTCAAATAACCATATTGTCCTTAGTACAGTATCAAAATGAATGACCTTGATCTATCATGCTAAAGATTAATGACCAAGATTCTTAACTTAAAAGTTGAAAGTCTTACATTTTCTAAAGAATGGTAATGAAAATGCTTTATATATGAGTATAGATAGATAGTCATTCAATTGCGACGTTGTCACTTCATGATAGGATCAAGATCTCTTATTTGAGGGTTTGCATTCTTGAGTTGACAAAACATCAATTCGGATCACATCTAACCATCTTTGCTTGGTTAGGTTGATCAATGGTGACGTATGCTTGATTGAATGGTGCCATTTGTAGTAAGTCTAGAATGACTTGTGTGAATGTGTTCATCCAGTTGACTAGTTCGGCTTTTCAAAAACATGTTTACCAAATAAAACAATAATGATGACACATGCAATTAGATATAAATGCAAGGGGCGGACCTATGTAGAAGATAGGGTATGCAAGTGCATACCCTGTGCCTCCTATTTGCAATGTAAATTTTTAGTTTTTTTGGGTCTTAGTAGTAAAGTTTCTTAAAAGTACATACCCAGTAATTAAATGGTAAACACCCTGCAATATTATCAGAGGTAGAATAAAAAAGAAAAAAATATAAACTTAGATCTGTAATGGTGAAAGTTTGAGAAAAATTAGTGCTTTAATAGAGGAAAGCAAAGAAACATAAAGTAATATAGAAGAAGACATATGTTTCTTTTCTTCCTTTTTAAAGTCCCTATAGTTTGTATAGAAGTTAGATATAGCCCATATATTTTTAGTTTAATTAAATTAGTCTACTTTAATATTTCTTATGGAAAACAAGGTCATTCTTTAAAATAACTATTTTGAATCTAATATAAAGATTATTCCGTATTTTAGACACTTAATATTTGGTTTAAACATATATGTAGTAAGTATAATTAGGTTTTCATAGTGTTTACATGATTTTATAAAAATAATACTTTGACTTTAATAATCTTGTAATTCAACATTCTAAAGATGCTTTCAAGTTTAAAAATAAAATAATACAATTATAATTCCATATGTCAAAACTGTACGATAAAATAAAAATTAGTTAACTATCAAAACTTATCCATTTATGGTTCAATACCAACACTAAAACCATTCTCTGTATAAACATATTTTTGGTATTATCTACATGTTTGTTTAAAACCGGTTGACAAAAAAATTAATATTTTTACTTCATGAAAACTATTTTAAACATTGGAGAGAACTCTCTAGGAAGCTTGTCGAATCCAACAAACACAAAACATTTCATCTTGTCTATCTGCTTATCAGAAGAAAAAAAACTATCGCCTTTACTCAAATAAAAAAAAATTATCCCTTTTATCCAAAAAAAAAAATTTTATCGAAAAATGCATACCCAATGACGGATTCCTAGATCCGCCACTGAATGCAAGTAAGACAAGAAGATTTATATATTGAACAAATGTTGGGGAATTCACAGAGGATAACCGTGTAACAAGGGTAAGAAACCAATGACTGAATATTTTTTTGTATCGTGATATCACTTTTCGAAAACAACAATTCGACCCTATATGCATGGGTTACACGGATTTTGTTTTGGGATAATACAAAAAACAATATTCTTGATTTTGGCAAAAATCAAGAACCCGTTTGCTAAAGAGTATTTCGTATTCAGTAATTTCTCATGTATCTATTTCTCTTAGATAGAGACACCTAAAATCTTCTTCTAACTTTCAAGTATCTTAGATTGTTTTAGAACTTGAAAGAATATTTAGAGCTTGAAAGAATAATTGTGTTGTAAATGAGTTTTTGGTGTATCTTGGAATGAAATGCAAGAGCTCTATTTATAGGCTCTTTTAACTTGTTCATCAAGCAATAATCTTAGTTACTAAGTAAACTTAGTAAGTAAATGTTTGACCATATTCACCCAGTAAACTTAGACATTAAGTAAATATATAACTTAGTTATTAAGTAAAAGTAATTTCTTACTCATTAAGTAAACTTAGTTACCAAAGAAATATCCATTCTTAATCACCAAGTAAACTTAGTCACTAAGAAAATATATTACCTTAATTAAAACATTTACGGATCAAAGAAAACTGATTTTGGGTCCGGGATGTTATTTACTTAACGGGTGTACACTCCGTACCTCCAAACCCATTTTCAAGTGTCATAACCATATCCCTTAATTACACTTAAATTAATAACAACAAATATTATACAAAATTGTTGGAATCATATCAATGCAAGTATATATTCCACTCACCCTGTGAGAAACAATATGATGTATGAGTTTGAATTAATATGAATTGAATTCTAATAATGTTAAAGGACTGATAACAATATTCCAAACGAATTTAGGAAAATAAATACTCAAGTATGATGAAAAAAACTTTTTGTATTGACTGCATTTACTATGCTCCTATTAATAGGTGAACCATATGGTGGTTTGGATCTTCACCGTATGCATCTAGGTCAGATCATTTAACAAAGAGAAAATTATTTAAATGGTATATTTTTATAGTGTATAAAATTATTGGATTTTTTGGATTAAGAATTTGAATTCGGATTTTTTGAACACCCTTTATTTGGATTGTGGATCCCATGCCTATACTTAGGGATGACAAAATACCCATACCCGATGCGGAATCCGATACCCAAACCCGATTTGACCGGGGAATCCCCGAGTTGACCAGGGCTGGGGACGGGTATGTGAATGTAATTTGTTCCCCGATGGGGATGGGAAACCATAAATCTCCGATCTCCATACCCGAACCCGAAAAAAATATATATATTTATTACAATTACTTTAAGTTTATAATTTTTTTAAGAAACTTTTATGTGTCACATTTTTATCAATTATAACATAAATATTAGTTTGTATATAGAATTATATTCATATTTTATTAAAGAAAATGTCGCATTACACATTCTCTTAGTTATTTTTTACATTAATGACATTATACTTATTCAAAAAACATATCCCCGATTACCCGATGGGGATCCCAGATACCCGATGGAGACGGGTACGGGGATGTAACTTAATCCCCGACGGGAATGGGGACGCGGATGAAGATGAAAATTGAGAACCGGGTACGGGGATGAGGATTGAGATCCCCGATAATACCCGCCCCATTGTCATCCCTACCTATACTCATACCTATAACCAAGTCAATCAAGTATCCAAACGCACCCTAAAATCCTTAACACTCCAAAGTCCAAGCATATGTTCTTCCTGCACAAAATAACCTTTTAGGGTTCTGTCTCATTTCACAGGTCCGAAAATGTCCATAAGACTGAAGGGAGTGTAGCGGTATGGGTAGCAACGTCGGCGTATTCCGCCTCTATGCCGCCATGAACTAGCAAGTCCCGTGCGGATACGAGCAAGAAAAATTTGGAGCTTAAAGAAAAGAAGCTCAAAATCAAAGAGCGAAAAGAAAAACGGGAAGACATGGTCATCTACTCATCTTAACCACCGACTATTCTCATCTCCCTTCTCCCGAACAAGCAATTATGGAAGATATGAAGCGTGAAATCAAGAAAAAGTATGGATATTAGTGAGGCATCTTGCCCCATGGCGCAGGACGCCCTCCCTCAAGTTGCGTCATTCCCTTTATTCTAAACACCTTCATTCCATGTTTAAAAGCTATCATTTTCAACACTTTCAAGAACAATAATTCTCATCAAGTTAGACTCAGGTTCACATCTTTCTTCACTTTCTCTCACCAAACAAACAAACCCAAATCAGAATAATCAAAACCCATTTCCAAATTCAATTGACCCACAAAGCCTAATAAAAATACTAACTTCAACTAATGATATAAACTCATCTATAAGTATTTCCAAATGGGCTTCTCTTCAAAGCCATTTTCATCATACTATAGATTCATTTTATCATATGGTATTGAAGTTGGGAATGGCTTCTAAAGTTGATGAAATGGAAGGATTTTGTAATAAAATGGTAAAAAATAGATCTTTTGGATTGGAAAATGTGTTTTTGGATTTGATAGAGTGTTTTGTCAAGTGTCGTAAGGTCGATGAAGCTTTGCGTGTTTTTGGTGTGCAAAATTCGATTGGTTATAAGCCGACAATTGGTCTTGTTAATCGTTTGTTGTGTGTTGTTGTGGAGGAAAATAAAGGGATTATGTCAATTATTGTATAAAGAGATGGTAAAAGCTAGTGTTAGTCCAAGTATTGAATCATTGAATTATCTCTTAGAGGGTTTGTTTGATGCAGGTAGGATTGATTTGGTGTTGGATCAGTATAAAAGGATTCGTAAAATGGGGTGTTGCCCGAATAGCCAAATGTATGCGATAATGGTTAGTGGTCTTGTTGGTAAAAACTTTTTAGATGAAACTATTGTTCTTTTGAATGAAATTTTGGAAAAAACTTTTCGAATGTATTGCCATTATTGTTTAGGGTAGACAAACATGATTTGGGGTTGAGGTTGTTTGAAAAGATGAGAATTTGTAATATTGTTCCAGATTTGTCAGTGTATAAGGTTATGATTCAGTATTACTATAAGAACCTATGCGTGGATGACTCAATAAAACTTTATAATGAAATGATAAGCGTTGATTTGAAACCGTCAAATTGTGTGTTTGTTGATTTGGTTAACGGGTTTTGTATGTTAAACCAGTTAGAATAGGCACCAGTTTCTTGAAGATCATCAAGTAACAGAAAGTAACAGAAGCTAACTCGTATAATGCTCTTCTTGACGGTTATTGTGGAGCCAACAATTTTGTTGAGGCGATTTGTGTTAGGATTGAAACAATTTGTCACATACAAATAACACGAGTACGCAGGGGAAATAATTATGCAATATATATATTAACAAAGTTAGTGAATGTGTACCTTTTAGCTAAGCTCCAATAAACTATATAAAACTATAGTTTAGGGTTTAAAGTAAAACTCCTCTACGATCGCACACTTGACACCACGATGTATGTATGCTAGTACCGATCACGAATCTCACAACCCTTTGTGTTTCCCTTGATGTAGTCGAACACCAAGAACCGAAACCCTTTTTGGGTTTTTGGTTTCGGCCGAATAGAGAGAGAGGAGAGAAAAGAGATTTTTGTTAGGGTTTTACCTTTCAATTGTCATACAAAACAATAACCATTAACCCCTTTATATAGGGTTAATATTTAGGGTTATTTAACTTGGTGAACAAGTTAGTATTGGGTTACAAAACCCATCCCCAAAACCGGCCCCCTTTAATGAAATTAGGAAACATCCTAATTCCTAATTTTCATTTAAGTCCATCTCTTTTCTAAACCTTTAATTAATAAACGTATATTAACATTTAACAAATGTTTATTTAATTATTTCGTGAACATATTAACTAATATACTACATTAACATATTAATTAATTACATAGTGCATTTGTGTCAAAACGTGTGACCCCGTAGGCTTAAACATTATTCATGGATTTAAACATGCAAATATAGGATACAATTATATATTAAATGAAAACAAACATACCAAGTACTTTAATTCATTTATTAAATAATAATTGTTTATCATCCTTTATCCAAATACTAAACACAGATTTTACATGAAATAACTAGCTAATTTAAGTCCTATGCCCTCGGCATGCTTATCAAGCTTTGCTTTTGACAAAGCCTTCGTAAAAGGATCAGCTAAGTTATAATCTGTGTGAACTTTGAGTAACTTGATCTCTCCTAGTTCGATCTGTTCACGAACATAGTGATATCGTCTAGGATAATGTCTGGCACCTTTCTGAACTCCGGGTTCATTGGCTATGATTATTGCACCAGAATTGTCGCAATACATATCTATAGGTGTGTTATTTGAGGGAATCACGTCAAGCCCATAAATAAACTTCTTAATCCAGACTGCTTCCATGGCGGCTTCTGAGGCGGCAATGTACTCAGACTCTGTCGCAGACATGGCAACTGTGGTTTGCATCTTACCGCATACATAATAGATCCCACAGCCGAAGCATAAGGAACCCTCTGCATACGCCTCACCTCGTCAGGTGTAAAGGCACCTTGTTTGCTAGATAAGCCAAGTCCTTCCTGCATAGGTATGAATCCACGCTTGGAATTCTCCATCTTGAATCTCTTCAAGATCTTATCAATATAAGCACTTTGACTTAGTCCAATCAACCGCTTAGTCCTATCTCTGTAGATCTTGATTCCAAGAATGAATGCTGCTTCACCCAAGTCTTTCATAGCAAAACATTTTCCAAGATGGGATTTTACATCTTGCAACATTAGAATGTGATTTCCTATGATCAATATGTCGTCTACATATAAGACAAGGAAAGTAACATTACTCCCACTAGCTTTGCGATATGCACATGGCTCACCAGGATTTTGAGTGAAACCAAACTTTTTGATTTCCTCATCAAACCTTTTATTCCAACTTCTTGATGCTTGCTTTAGTCCATAAATGGACCTCTGAAGCTTGCATACTTTGTTGGGATGTTTTGGATCAACAAAACCCTCAGGTTGTACCATATAGACTTCCTCGTCTAGGTAACCATTCAAGAAAGCGGTCTTGACATCTGTTTGGGGTAGAATTTTTACCACTAGGATCCTAACAGAATTTACACTTTAAGCCTTCTATGATATATACTTAAACAATACGCTGTTATGAAGGATCCTTAGTTTAGTTTAATTTGTTAGTTCTGCTTGTATTATATTATTATCTTGATATAACGGGATCTTGATATCGTCAGGATCTATAATCCCACTAACGAATATATATCTAGTATGAGAGATATTATTTGCAGGATAAAAATTTAAGCTTACAACATGAAGAAAACGTGTTTCAACGGATAGTTTACCACTTCGACCACAAGAATCGGGATTGATAACAGTTTTACCGTGTGAAGAATAAAGCCTCAACGGTCATCTATGCCATTTCTTCAGCGTAAGGAGCAAGTCCATGAAGATCCCAGATATTTCGGAAAGATAGTTCAACGTCTAGCTCTATAAATAGAAGAAGATCTTATTCAGAAGAGAAGACAAGCATTCATCATACACGCACTGATCCAACACACTCATTCGCTCTATAAACACACAATTACTTAGTTTCTTAACTGTTATTCGTTCTCATTTTCATTCATATCATTGTAATCGTTCACAAACAATAATAATAATAAAAGAACAGCAGGTAGGATCGATTGAATCCTCCCGGAGTTTTTTACCTAAGATTTCTTAACTGAATCAAGGGTTTTTCTCCGTCAACAAAATTCTGGTGTCGTTGTCATTTTTATTTTATCTTTAAGATCCTAGCTTTACTTTTCAGTACTTTAATTATATCTTCAACAGTTTTCTTAGATTCTCATAAAAATGTGAATTTTCAAAAAGTTTTCAACTTTAAATAAAACAATGTTAACAAAATGCGGAAGCGACGTTAAAAATCCCAATTGATTCCTAACGGAATCATTAAACAACTTTAAATGGTGTTACCAGACTCGTATCATCACAATAACTGAAGGAAATCCACAATCAACAATATGAAATTCCAACCAACATAATAAATAAGTCTACTTAACGCTACTAGCAAATGAGTAACTAAAAGTCATCTTTATTCCTGATCAAAAGCTACCCCAACTCTCGCAAAATCTACTAGCTCCATCAGCGCCTAACCTGAGGGCACAACACATTTTTCACAAAATAAGTGTCAGCTTATAAAGCTGAGTAAGATAACAGACTAGTACAACAAAATGATTACCAATTAAAATCATTTCAACAAAAGTATCTCATGCATACATATAGGCACAACACACAGCAACAAGTACTACTCAAATAGGATAATCAAATTCTACAATGTGCCTAGCAATCCTCAACTGCCACTTTATCTCATTAACTACTTAGCTACTCAACTACTCAAAGTTATGCCATTTAGCTACTTAACAATAAAGGTTTTGTGTGTAGGCGGTCATAAGACCTCACAGGGAACCTCACACCCGACATGATGGGTAGACCTCTCGGTAGTCCATCGGCGTCGTTATGGAAAGGCATAACCAATCCACGAGTAATCCGCAAACTACTATAAAGGCCAATCACACCCAACGGAATTACTCAGCTACTTAAATGATTGACCCCACCAGGGACAATATACGTCGCCCCCGGATGGGCTACTTAACACAAATGATCCACGCGACCAAATGTGGGTTAAACGTAACACTTGCTACTCGGTGCTCGAGACTTTGCACATAAAGAATGCTACTCAGTGCTACTTATTTTCATTAGGGCCCTTAACGTGCACGTGACATGGCAACTTAATCAAGTCTAGTGTACTATGTGTACAAGTCACAAATAATCATCAACAACTCAATCACAAGCTACATTAAACAACAATACAACAATAAGCTCGTATCTACTAAAGCATGCATAAACAATGCCCCAATAAACCTCCCACATACAACTCATACCCAATATAAGCATGAGATATTATAACTTCATAAAATGGGGAGTAATTATTAAAAACTAAGTTTTGTTGTGTCCCTCATGTGTCAAAAATAAGTTATCTTACCTTTACGCTTCACAAACCACATATAATAATAGTTTACCAAGCCAAAAACCAGTAATATAAATGCATCCGAAAGCAATACTGAAATCCCAACAATATCGAAATTTAAGACTGTCGGCTTGTAAAGCATCTCAGAAGTCTTCAAACTCTTTTGTAGATATTCAACTAACTTATTATTATAACAAAGCTAGATTAAATTATTTAAATGAAATATAATTATTTAATAACCCAAGATATTGATCTCCATGAAGAAATTAAAACCCAATACTCCATTCTTCTTTGTGTGTGGTACACGTACGGGATTTGAGTGGATGGATTATCACCTCCAATTCGTATACAGCCAAAGCATATAACATTCTTTTATTGCTTGGTGATTGTATGTGTTTTTAACGGCAAGATAAATGAGACTATCGGTTTCTTTTTAATTCCTTGCGGCTGCTAGTGGCAAAGATCAAAGTATTTGTTTTGTATTCTCTCGAAATTGGTAGCCGCATGGAACAACAATCCATATCTCTTTATGTTTAGGGTTTTATAAAATATAGAAAGATTTTGTGTTTCGCTAACTTTACACACAAACCCCCCGACATAGTTAACGACATGACAATTTTATCTAGTTTTCAGCTAACGACCTCTCATATTTAACCGACACTAATGGAAATATATAAGACATAAAAAAACGCACACCTTAATCAACATGACACACTGAATAAAAATACATATACCACTCCATTTACTTAATTGACACACATTTTACTCTACTTAGTTACTACTTAATAACACACATAAAACTCAATAATTATTATCACAATAATTATCTCCATCAATTATAAAGCTACTTAACGATAGATCAATTTCGACTAGCGGTTAAGGTCAACAAAATGAACTAAAAAGTTCAGGATGTTACATGCATTCATATGAAAAGCCCTTAATAGTGCTTCATGTTCTGCATAGTGCCAAGCAATATTTTCGTGAAGCTTGGATCTAGCTTTAGATGTTTCTGTAATTGCATCATTTAATGCTTCTCTTCGTATGATAGAAAGTTTTCTTAGGCGAGCAATGGTTAAGTCTTTCTCTTGCAATTGATGCTCAAAACACTCGATCATTTGTTTTAGTTTCTAAGATAAAAGATTAGAAATAGACTTGTTAAGATATAAGAAACAGAAGGATAAGGAATACTAAGGGATTGTACTTACCAAATCAAAATCCTCTTTAACCTCATTAAGTCTTTGATGAAAGACATCACCTTCAAACCTTCCACGATTGATTTGTTTGGCTAAAGGATCGGTATTAGGAGTATCAATAGCCTTAGAATCGCCCATTATTAGGAAATGAATGATAATAGGAGCCTAAGGAATATAGGTATTTATAAACTAAAATCTCAGGATTATCGCAACAATATTTCAAAAACTTCCGAATATTGGGGACAGTTAGAAAATTAGGAAATTATAGGATCATAGTCTTAGTACCATAAGTTTAAAATGGCCAACATAAACCATTTTTAGTACACCGCCAGGACTAACCATTCCAGGTTAGTCGACCCCCCATATAAATTGTTTAGATACAAACCACATACCCTAGAAAAACTAATATTGTTCATAGTTCGAAAACATTAGATTAAGCTTCTTTCATTTCTTCCACATTCTTGTCTTCTGCCTCCTCCTATTTCTTCTCCTCATCCTCAGAAAGCTCCACTGGTTTGATTTGATCACCATCTTCACTTAGGTCCGTGTCTTTCTCAGACCCCTCATCTTTGGATTCAGCAGTTTCAGTATCATTTCGAGGAAGCAGAGCCAATGTCTTTTTCCAATCTTCAACGTCCCACTTGTCAGTCTCAAAACCTCCTTCTTGTGCTTCAGAGGCCATCTTAAACTGAATCTCAAGGGCACTGTGACTAGCACTCACTACACATTTGTCCCGCTGTTTCAGCAGAGCTTTCATCATTTTTTCTTCATTACCCTTCTCAGCCTCTTCTGTCCTCTTCCTATAGTAATCACTCTTTTTAGTTAGACTGACATTCTCCTCCTTCAATTTCTTCAATTCGGCTTTCAAGGTCTTGATCTCAGCTTCCTTTGACTTCTTCTCTTCCAACAAACTTACCATCCTTTAACTCTCTTCATTCGCTTTGTCTTGTGCCATTTTCAACAACTAATAAAGCAACGACAATTAGATAAATATCATAGGAAATGAAGAGGGTAAAGATAGAAAATTGCATACCATTGCAGCTTGATCTAAACTGGCGCTTAGGGACAAGTTAGGAGCAACTTGACTGATAGGAGTAGGATTCATGGCTTGCACTGAGTTATTGAATTCAGGGCTTAAACCAGAGTGAGTGGTCTTAGGACGTTTGGATGACTTAGTGGTAGTGTTTCCTGAAATAGTTTTACCTTTGCCACTAGATTCTGACTTAATACCACCAATGCATTTGTTAATTGCATCAATACAAAGTTTACCCCTTGACTTTGCTTTGACTGCTAAAACTGACCGTAAATAATAAAACTTATCTTTATTTACAATGAAACATAAGTTTTGGGGACAATTGTTTGGGGTAGAATTTTTACCACTAGGATCCTAACAGAATTTACACTTTAAGCCTTCTATGATATATACTTAAACAATACGCTGTTATGAAGGATCCTTAGTTTAGTTTAATTTGTTAGTTCTGCTTGTATTATATTATTATCTTGATATAACGGGATCTTGATATCATCAGGATCTATAATCCCACTAACGAATATATATCTAGTATGAGAGATATTATTTGCAGGATAAAACTTAAGCTTACAACATGAAGAAAACGTGTTTCAACGGATAGTTTACCACTTCGACCACAAGAATCGGGATTGATAACAGTTTTACCGTGTGAAGAATAAAGCCTCAACGGTCATCTATGCCATTTCTTCAGCGTAAGGAGCAAGTCCAGGAAGATCCCAGATATTTCGGAAAGATAGTTCAACGTCTAGCTCTATAAATAGAAGAAGATCTTATTCAGAAGAGAAGACAAGCATTCATCATACACGCACTGATCCAACACACTCATTCGCTCTAAAAACACACAATTACTTAGTTTCTTAACTGTTATTCGTTCTCATTTTCATTCATATCATTGTAATCGTTCACAAACAATAATAATAATAAAAGAACAACAGGTAGGATCGATTGAATCCTCCCGGGGTTTTTTACCTAAGATTTCTTAATTGAATCAAGGGTTTTTCCCCGTCAACAAAATTCTGGTGTCGTTGTCATTTTCATTTTATCTTTAAGATCCTAGCTTTACTTTTCAGTACTTTAATTATATCTTCAACAGTTTTCTTAGATTCTCAAAGTATTTCTGTCTCAAAGGCTTTCATAAAACTCTTTTTAGCAAAAACTCTTAGTTTAAATCGTTATCTTTAAGAAAACTTTACTTTTATTTGAAGATCCTAAAACACCGAATCCCACTTACAAATCTTCGGTTCTTAAATTATCTTTAATCTTTTCTAAAATTATCTTAGGTAATTTTTGCCCGAAACAACATCCATTTGCCATATCTCATAGTCATAGAACGCTTCTATGGCTAAGAGAATCCTAATAGCTCTAATGTCTGCTACTGGAGAGAAGGTCTCATCATAGTCAACTCCATAGAGCTGAGTATAACCTTTCGCCACGAGACGAGCTTTATAGGTGTGTACATTTCCATCCATGTCGGTCTTCTTTTTGAAGATCCATTTACACCCAACGGTTCTAGCATTAGGTGGAAGATCAACCAAGCTCCAGACTTGATTGTCTTTCATGGATTTCATTTCCACATTCGCAGCTTCAAGCCATTTGTCAGATTCTGGATCTGATAATGCAGCTTTGAAGTTTGGAGTTTCATTAAGATCTCCTAATACGTGTTCCTCAGATTCTATATTTAGATTCAACTTTTCAGGAGCACGTATTGTCCTTGAGGACCTACGAATTGGAATTGAATCAACTTGAGGTTCATCACTTTGAACACTTCCCCCCCCCCCAAGTTGATGATCGCTAGTATTTTCAGAAGGTGACGTATCTTCCTCTTGAGTCTCATCAAGTTCTACAATCCTCCCACTATTTATTTGAGCGATGAGATTCTTTTCAAAGAACTCAGCGTATCTAGCAACTTTAACAGTGTTCTTGGTAGGAAAGTAGAAGTAGTAACCCATCGTTTACTTTGGGTATCCTACAAAAATGCACTTAACTGATTCTGGGTTGAAGTTTGTCAGGCATATCTCACTTCACTAGCGCCTTACATCCCCAGACTCTTAAGTAAGACAAATTAGGGACACTTCCATGCCACAATTCATGTGGTGTCTTGTCAACCTTCTTGGTTGGAACCATATTAAGAATGCGTACATCAATCTCTAGAGCATAATCCCAAAATGAAAATGGAAGAGTCGTAAGGTTCATCATCGATCTTACCATGTCCAACAAGGTTCGATTTCTCCTCTCAGATACACCATTGTGTTGTGGAGTATATGGAGGAGTAAGCTGTTGAATAATTCCACAAGCTTTCAGATAATCCTTAAACTCTTGGCTTAAGTATTCTCCACCTCGATCCGAACGAAGAATCTTGATGGTTTTACCGAGTTGATTTTCTACTTCATTTTTGAACTCTTTGAATGTTTCAAAGACTTCATGTTTATGTTTAAGCAAGTAAACATAACCATAATGACTGAAATCATCCGTAAAAGTTATGAAGTAGCTAGCACCTTTCCTTGACCCATGTCTAAATGGGCCACAAACATCAGTATGTATGAGTCCAAGTAGCTCTTTAGCCCTCTCCGGTTTATACGAAAAGGTTTTCTTGTCATCTTGCCAGAAACACAAGACACACATTTTTTAAATGATTCGTCATCATTTTATTTTAAGATCCCTTCACGTTGAAGTCTTTCAATGCGTTTCTTGCCAACATGAGCAAGACGAAAATGCCAAAGATAGGTAGAGTCCACGTTAGTCTTGACTCTTTTGCTAACATTATACATTGAATTATAATTTGAATCACAACCACGCATATCAATTTCAAAAATACCATTACAAGGAATATCATTAAAATAATGAACATTATTTCTAGAAACTGAAATACCATAATCATTAAAAACATTAATGAAACCGTTGTCTTTTAACAAAGAAACTGAAATTACACCTCTAGTAATAGAAGGTGCATAATGACAATTGTCTAACAAAATAATTAATCCAGTACGTAAAACTAAATGAAAGTGTCCTATAGCTTCCACTGCTGCCGGTAGACCATTGCCCACGAACAATTGCAAAGCTCATGGCTTCAGTTTCTTCCTTCCCCTAAGCCCCTATAATGTATTACATATATGAGTACCACATCCAGTGTCATATACCCATGAATTATGCTTAGAAAAGGAATATAATTCAATTGTGAAGATACCTGAAGAACTGGCTAAACCAGCTTGCTTCTTATTCGCATTCAACCCAGCTAGATATTTATGACAATTCCTCTTCCAGTGTCCCACTTTAGCACAGTGATGACAAGTCTGGTCCTTAGTCGGATGCTCTTTTTTCGCTGGAGGGGTCTTTTTCGGTTTGGGGACATAAGCAATTTGCTTACACTTACCATTCCCAACATTCTTGCCCTTAGCTTTTGGTTGTTTTGCTTTCTGAACCTTTCCCCCCTTGATCATAAGAACTTGGGGTGTCTCAGATTTCTTGGGAAGGTTTTCTCATACTCAATTAACATGGCATGAAGTTCAGCTATCGTTTTGCTCATGCTGTGCATATTGTAGTTGCGCACAAAACCCTCAAAGTCCTTTGAAAGGGACTTAAGGATCATGCCAACAGCAATAGGCAGAGGATATGGATAACTTAGCCTTTCCAAGTGCTCAAAGTAACTCTTCATCTTAAGTACATGAGCGCTGACCGATTTCCCATATTCATGGTTACAATCATGGAGTGACTCAATTAACTCAAATAATTCAACTCCAGCTTGTTTTTCGTACATAGACTTGAGTTCTCTGATCATATCATATGGATTGTAAAATTCGAATTGCCTTTAAAGCTCGGGAGTCATGCTACCTAGCATCAAACAAGCAACCTCATTATGTCTATCATACTGAGCATTGTATGCTTCCAACTGCGCTACAATGGCAGTAGCAGCATCAGGGACAGCGGCCATCTGAACATCAAGAACATCGGTTCGTTTCTCAACTCTTAGGACAATCCTCAGCTGACGATACCATTCATTGAAGTCGGTACCAGAAAGTTTTTCTTTTTCTAGCATCGACCTGAAAGCCGATTGGTGTATATTTTGAGTAGGATTTGTTGCCATCTACAAAACAGATTTAAGTTCAAAAATCAGTATTTTCGATAATAAATTCCTTAAGAAATTAATTACCCAATGTTTAATCCTGTTAACAATTAATTTCATTAAGGCTAGGATCCAATTGACATACCATCATTTCATTCAGTTGATCTGCTAGAAATGATGTATTCAAAAGGTAAGTGACGATCAGTAATTGCATTACAAGTACAATTCCTAGATTTTATGGGACTTACAAATGACACTTGTGTAGGGGCATCAAGTGCTTTGTAATCATGTTTTGTCCCATCTTATGCCACGGGTCAAGGTCTCACCGCTTAACTCATTTTAAGTCGCCCAACCAAGAACTTGTAAATAGTCCACCACTGTTCTCACAGTGAGTGGTAATTTACCTTGGGATTGCAATTCACCTACGGTCTCACGTAGAGTAAAAAACAACTGCAAGTGTTCTTTTCAAATTGGCTGGCAAAGACTTAACTTTAATTGGGTAATGCAATTGATGTGAATCAAAAGTTATGTATGAAGATTCATGCACATCTTCATAACATAATATTTAATAAAATCATTTTTATTGTCTTAACAATACAAAAGAGCTCGGTAGCACCATTTGAACGCACAAAGAAGCGCAGAAGTAAGGTTTGCGCGTGGCAATTAAGTACCCACTTTTTTAGGGAGCCAAGGTGTCCCGACTTATACCTCTCTTAGAATTTGTTCAAATGGGTAAGCCGGTGTTTCTTTTGATTGTAAGACACCAATTTTATTAAAACAAAATCATATTTCATATTTATTAGTCAAGTTTATTTTTTTTCTTAAAACAATTTTGCATCACCATTTACAATAATAGCAAAATAATAAACTTACTAACTATTAACACTTAATCATGCAACGATTAATGGTGGGCAACCTAAATCATGGTCTCTATGGATTAATGTACATGTTTAAGATTGGCTCCCCCTTCATACGGAAGTAGGACCACATACATCGAGTTACCTTGATTGCGTAAGCCTTTAAACAAAGTACAAACATACACTTATCAAATAAACACATAGAAAGGGCTGACTGGAAATTTCCAGCAGCTTCACGACCAGATTTGACCTATTAAACGTCCGAATTGGCCTTAGTCCAGAACTACAAAGTTGTAGCCCTATGAATCGTGCATCTACAGTCCAAAGGAGAGCTTCTAACTCATTACGGTTGATTTTATATGAATTTTTTAGTGAACTGGTGTCAAACAAAAAATATCACACGAAAATTTCACATTGTCACATAATTATCAATTAATAATCCCTCATTATTGGACCTTTAAATCAAACAACATATATCAATATATCTAAGTAATAACCATTAAGAATTTTGCATGAATTCCTTATGGTTTTACTTCTATTTAACAAGTTTAAATAAAAAAGATACAATAACATACAATTTATCAAATAAACATGCTAATTCACATAATCAAAACTTGCATAGAGGGTTTAATTTAACTATTAACTTTAAGTGGCTTTAATGAATAATAAAAAAAACAAAACCCCCATTTGTTTTTTTCTTTCGGTCGAAACACAAAAAAAAAACAAAACAAATTTTTTTTTCTTTGATCGAACCAACCACCAAAACCCTCAAAACCCCCCTCAAGTTTTGAACTTTGTAACTAAATATATCACATAGTAGGCTCGTGATACCACTGTTAGGATTTAAACAATTTGTCACATACAAATAACACGAGTACGCAGCGGAAATAATTATGCAATATATATATTAACAAAGTTAGTGAATGTGTACCTTTTAGCTAAGCTCCAATAAACTATATAAAACTATAGTTTAGGGTTTAAAGTACGAAACCCGGCCCGAACCGCCAAAACCCGTGACCCGAAAATGCAAGAAAAATGGAACCGAGACCCGGTCCGTTAACCCCCCGGGCGGTTCGGTTCGGGCCCGGGTTTAACCGGGTCGGGTTCGGGTTTTACTGGTTGAACCGAAAATGATGGGCTTATAAATGGCTTGGTTGACAGGTTGATGACGAAGATGATCTTGTTGCAGAAGATAACTTGTTGTAAAGAAATGATGATTGCATTCAAGCATTCTTTTTTATTCTCGATTTGCAGAATGAATAAACAAAAGTTTGTGTTTTACTTGGGAGTGTTATATCCCTATACTTGTTTATGATGATTTAAGTGAATTTTAAAGAGAGGCCGTAAAGCATGTTTTAAGGAGTTGAGTTGGTAAATTACTCAAAGGGGTATGTTATATTGTAGTGTCATTTGTGTGAGTGAGTGGTTGTTTGTTTATTGACGGGGTATTTTAGATAATTCATATGAAAGAGAGAAGAAACATGTATATATTAAAGAAAGATGCCTTTTGAAAAATAAAAGTGAAAAATGAGGGACAACTCAAAGACACAGTCTATAATGTATCCCAAAACACGTATAATCCAACGATGGATAATTGCTTCACCTGTCAAACTCTCTGCCCAATATTACACTCCAAAAACAACTCTCTATTCATTTGATACACTCTTTGACTCTTCCCTCTCTCTATTTACTTTGATTCTTTGAGTGGTAGCAACATACAATATACACATATCAAATTTTGCTCCCTTTTCTCCTCCTCTTGGTTGACGGCACCAACAAAGCACCACAAAACCACCATTCAATCACCATTTTACTTGCTCCAACACCTTGATGGAAGTTGCCTTTCGATATACTTTACACAGCACCATTTCCTGCTAATAACCAATCAAGTACGCCAGCAGTTCAAATGGAGACCAGACAATTTCAATCTTTATTCTGGTCAGATATTGAAATCAGGAACCGAGAACCGGCCCGTTTGGGCTTCGGGCGGGCCGGGTACGGGCGGGTCCGGGTCAGCGGGTCACGGGTTTTCGGTTAAAAATCTCATCCATAGTTTAGGGTTTAAAGTAAAACCCCTCTACGATCGCACACTTGACACCACGATGTATGTATGCTAGTACCGATCACGAATCTCACAACCCTTTGTGCTTCCCTTGATGTAGTCGAACCCCAAGAACCGAAACCCTTTTTGGGTTTTTGGTTTCGGCCGAATAGAGAGAGAGGAGAGAAAAGAGATTTTTGTTAGGGTTTTACCTTTCAATTGTCATACAAAACAATAACCATTAACCCCTTTATATAGGGTTAATATTTAGGGTTATTTAACTTGGTGAACAAGTTAGTATTGGGTTACAAAACCCATCCCCAAAACCGGCCCCCTTTAATGAAATTAGGAAACATCCCTAATTCCTAATTTTCATTTAAGTCCATCTCTTTTCTAAACCTTTAATTAATAAACGTATATTTAACATTTAACAAACGTTTATTTAATTATTTCGTGAACATATTAATTAATATACTACATTAACATATTAATTAATTACATAGTGTATTTGTGTCAAAACGTGTGACCCCGTAGGCTTAAACATTTCCGGACATGCGTTTATTTAACGTGATCATATTCCAACAAGAATTTTAACCCGGGCGTTGCCACGGGAGACATATCGCCGCCGCATCATGCAAACATACATCTAGCATTACCCAAAAGTTTGGACACTTAAAGTTTACTATAAGAGATAAAAAAGTAAAAAATAAAGATTTGATGATTAAAGTTAAAAACCCAAAAGTGAATTGGTAAAAATTAATTACTTTGTAAAAATAAGCTATACTTTTGAAAGTCAAAAAACAAAAAAGTTAAGTGGTAAAAATACAAAACTCATTAGAAATACATCAATATATTAATATATACTACTTTTTAGAAACCTTAATTTTTAGCAATAATATTACCCGCGCTTTTTAGCAATAATATTACCCGCGGTACGCAGCGCGACTTAAAAAACATGTTAGTTTAACCGTATTTTATACCGCTTCGTGATTTTTCTTTTATAACAGTAAATGTAACACCCAATGCTCACGGGTTTTTGGTGCTAATATTTCAATGGTGTATGGAAAAAGTTGAGATGTAGACAGTGTTATCTCTATCTACGTAGAAAAGCTGCTTTCAGGTTTTAATCTAACCATGCTACTTACTTTTGTTTATAATAATAAAATGTCAAAATTTATATTAACAATCCAAATAATTTATGCTCAAACTAATACTGTCCGAATTTAAAGAAAACATACAATGAAAAATGATAGTATATAATTAATTAATTCTAACAGCAATATTTGATATATTAAAATTAAATGTTTTACAATTTAATGAAATTATACAAATTGCAAACATTTCAGATTAAATAACTTATTTTTTAGAAAGAAAATTTATGTTATTGAAGTGTGCACTGTGTAGTGTGTACACTTACACGTGTTGTGATCTTTATATTCATCCACATATTCATAAAAGCAAAACAACTCCATGCTTAAAAGAAAACGGTGGGCAGCCTTTTATTTTTTATATATTAAAAGTCATTCATTTTCTTCTATGTCTCTTATACCCCATCTCCATTTCATTCATCTTACTCCAACAAAAAGCTATTGAGGTGAAGATGTCTCTCCCACACAACTCTTATTTCACAATATTTTTCTAACCCATCGCACTCACAAAATCTTCAATCACCATGACCACCATCCCCCAACCGTCACGGTCTCGTTTGGGTGGTTTTGCCCGGCGATTGTAAAACTGTCACCATTTGACGGTGGTGTTTCCGGAGATAGTCGTTGTCGGTGGTTGTAGAGGCTTTGGTGGTTCATGTGTATGTGTCACGCGCCTCCATATGTATATGTATATCTATATATGCTTTAGAAGTAGTACATCCCGCTTCAATACTTGTAAATATATGCTTTAGAAGTTGTACATGTCCCTTGTAAAGAAATTTGCTACAGTACCGTCCGTCGTTGTCGGTGCGATGAACGAAAAGATTAACAGAATCCTGTGTTGGTTAATGGCGGCAGCCGTTCCCGGCGTTTTTTTCCGGCGATCATTCATGCCGGTGGTTTGTTTTCAGATTTGTTGGGTTACATTTGTATGATTTGATTTGATGTATATATTTTTTTTTGATGGATTTGTATTCAGCATAGATTTGATGTTAATACTGAGTTGCTACAGTGCCTTTTTGAGTTGCTACAGCAGCGAGTTGCTACAGTAGCCCTTAGCTATGTTAACAATAAAAAATTAATTTTTTCCTACAGTAAAAGCTACAGTAGTTTAAGAGTGGGCACCGACATTTGTGTTTTGTTGTATACAGTAGTTTAAGAGTGGGCACCGACATTTGTGTTTTGTTGTATTAATAATATCTTGTATATACTGATGATATCATATATCGATATATGGCTATGTGTTGATACATGGAACAATTTGATCATGTATCTTAGTGAGAGTAGTAGAATGATTATTTGTGGTTCTATACGCGATTCCACCACTTACACTGCTCTTATTGTTGGAAAATGTATTATCATGTCCACAAGGAAAAATGGACAAGATTCAGAGGCTGTTGAGGTTTTTCGCTACATGTCTTTTACCAATTTCATGTTGCGGTCACTCTTTCAATTACAAGTCAAATCATAATGAGAGAATTAACCTCTTTTTTTTTAACGATCAATCAAAATATTATTAATCACCAAATATCAGCAGCATGCTGACAAACAACCGCAAAGGTAATGCGGATGATATTATTACAGAGATGAAAAGAAAACAACATTACAAGACACCAATATAGAAGCAACCTATGTCTAATTTTAGCTTTAAGGCTATTTTCGTTGGATTCAAAGTAATTTCAGTAACATTTTTTTAATATATTGTGAAGGGATCAAGTGAGAACCAAAAGAATGGTGAGAACCGTGAGAACCACTAAAAAAACATCTCTAAGGGCTTAGCCCTTAGAGTTAAGGGCTACGCCCGTACCGTATCAAACCGCCACCATCTCTTGGATCGCCGCCCATCAAATCCATACCATTCCCATATGCGTCCGGTGACAACCCCTTTAGAACGGATGAGGGCAACGCCCGTACCGTATCCATACGTTTTCAACACGTAACCCATATGATTTTTTACAAAATTTTTTTTTTTGGAATGGGTTTTTGTTAAAAAAAAATAAAAAAAAAAAAAAGTTTCAAAAAATAAAATAAAAATTAAAAATTAAAAAATTAAAAAACCACACCAAAAAGGAGAAAGAGGGAGGAAAACTAGTGGTTCTCACGGTTCTCTCCCATATTTTGGTTCTCAGATTAACCTTACCCTATATATATATATAAATAAAGGGTATATTTGGCAAAAAGCTTTTAGAAGCTTTTAGGGGCTTCAAGCTTCAAGCTTTTAGGAAAAAGCTCATGTTTCATAAAAAAGCCTTGTTTGTTTTTTTTTTCTTTTTTTTTTGTTTTTTTCTTTCGGTCGAAACACAAAAAAAAAACTAAAAGCTTTTAACTTGAAGCTAAAAGCTTCCAACACTAACGCTACATGATCAAGCGTTTCAAATGGGCTCCAAGCCTTTTAGTGTGTTAATTACTTTAATACCCTTTCATCATTAATTAACCCTTACAAAGATCACGATAACCACAAGTAAAGAAGAATACCTTCAAGCCTTTTTCTGTTTCTTTCTTTAGCAACATGGTGAGGATAATACTTTTTTTTTAATATAATAGATTATACTTAGGGAGGAGTGTACGTATCATGGATGAAAGAACATATTAATGATAGGGAATACTAGTACTTTCTTTTTTTGTTATGGAGAAAGTGGTTTTATGCATAGGTTGATAGCGAAAGTGGGATTTAACATTAAGACCATCATTTTATATTTATTTCAAGTTTCAACGGTCTTTTTTTTTAACATACTTTGGTTAAATATAAGAGAAAAATTACGGAGCATATTATAAAAAGTGGCATATAACATGGTAGTAAAAAGTATAATATGTTTTAAAAGAATATAGAAACATATCGTATTTTATTTAATTAAGAAATAACATAATATAATACGTATGTTTAATAGTAAATGTTTTTTAGTTATGTCTATTTTTGTCATTCTATTTATTTATTAAAAGTTTCAGTTACTTTGCCAAACACTTAAATATATTTAAAAAGCTAAAGCTACCAGCTTTCAGCTACAGCTAACAGCCACCAGTTACCAGCTTTCAGACACCAACTACCAGCTAGTTTTGCCAAACATACCCTAAATTACCCCTACAAAAAATTCAAACAACCCAACTCCATCTCTATTGCACAACACATACATGAAACCCTTCGAAATAATATTCCCCGAAACCCGCCACCACCACTATCGCCATAATAGCAGCCGTCATCATACTCCTACGCCGCCAACATCTTCTCCATCACCACCACCAATGAACACTCTTATCTAATCCACCATCAGTAAGAGCCACCACCACCAAACATGAATTTTTTTATTTTCTTAAATCAATATTTTTGCGGTTTCTTCGATTGGGGTGGCTATAGAAGGAAAAACGGTATAGCTTTTTATTTTGTTTTGTTCTATATTTTGATAAGTATTTAATCTGAACTTTCTATGATTGTTCGTTTTTTTATTGTTCACTGATCATCATTAATTGTTGTATCCGAACTCAGATTATAAAGGTATCATTGCTATTGATGATTTTTTTAATATTTTTTTTTGCTCAAACTGGATTTACTTTGAGTATTCAATATGTATCTTTTACTACTTTCAAAAATCAGAGGTTTTGAAACCGTTTGCCTAAACACTCAAAACTGATTGTTTCGACTATATATATAGAATTTGTCCTTGAATTTCAGTATTCCATCACACATATTCAATTACTATATTAATCTCTTTTTGTTTTTGGTAGGCTTAATAATGCAGGGTAATATTCTCATCGCAATAGTTTGGGCCAGTCGCCACAAGGATTGTTTCTTTCATTTTTGCATTGCTTTCCACGAGTGCTCATTTTACCCATTGCATTTTTTTCTGGAAAAGTTGTTATTTTACACATTTTTATCATACACAACAATATATGCATCAGTCAGTTGTATTGTACAACTATTTAATGCATATATTGTTGTGTATGGTAAAAGTACGTTGTGTAGGGATTATTTTCCGAACAATAAGTGGTTCTATATAGAAGTATTATATGAAGATACAGTGATAGAATTTTTAATATAGTATCTAGTTTTCGAAAATTAGACCCATGTTGGTTTTGCCCCAACTCTTTTGAATTCTAGTAGTCATTGTTTTTTTCTTTTTGAATGATATCAAAGTTTTATTAAAAAGACGCTAGTATTAAACGAGACAATATAAGAAATGTAGAGTTTGATTTAAAACAGAAGTCATTGTCCTTCTATAATATGTTTTCTCTATTTTATTTTATTTATATGCTCTTCTCTTTGTTTTGTAATCTGTTGCAACAAGCTGAACATAACTCAATTGAAAAAGTAAAAAAGCAAAACTCCAAAAAAAAAAAAAAAAAAAAAAAAAAAATCACCAAGAAAAGCAAACTTGATATTGCTAACTTAATTACGAGTATTTTTTTTGGCTAACTTTATAGTTGGTTTTTGTTTTTCTTTTGCAGAACGAAAAGCAAACTTGATATAAAACTAGTGTAGAAAACTAAAGACTGCAAATCACCAAAGACAAACATGAAAAAATAAACCAAGTCTACGAATGAATATGTTAAAAATTGGAGAATACAGCCATCGAATACTGGAAAACACTGTACGTGACAAACCAAGACACAAAGCTTGATTCAAACATCCACCAAAGACAACTAAAATCATTCGAACCAAAACCACTATGTTACTCAGACAAAAAATAAACATTTAATGATCCACCAAATGGAAAAGCTGAATACATGTTGGGGAAATACAGTATAACGAACAAAAATAGGATATATAATTCAATCTCTGAAGGCGTGTAACACTATCAGATTGAATCAATTCGGTGGTTCACCCCAAATTACTCAATCGGATACAATCAGAGATTAGAGAATGTTTTGTATGTTTGTGTTTGAGAGAATATAGGAACCAGAGAATTCTGAAAGAATTCGTAGAAGACAGAATAATGGATCCAGGGCCTAATAACTGTATTTGTAGACAGTTATCTTGGACCCCTCTCCCGGGGGCGCTGCCCCCGGACCCCCGTCCCTTAGGGGTTAATCATAATAAATTCATATAAGCGTGCACTCCGCACCACCATACTTATATGATGTATTATTATGATTAAATTACCAATTAACCCAATTACACTAAAATATCCAACAATCCTCCCCTAGTTTAGTGTAATCCTTGATTAACTAAAGGATATCTCAAACATTCAAACTTCTGCATAAATGAAATGTCGTGACGATTGAATTTCACATTAGTACATTACACATTCCATATATTCGAATACCAGGGTGTCGCTAAGGATTGAACCCTGAGAACTCATTTTGAATACACGAAGATAATGTACACAAAAGTTTACATACATAGTAGTTCTATCTTGACATATGTTTTACTAGCCTATGTCCCTATCCTTCATAAGCATGTCAAAGCCAAGTCCCAGCTTCTTGAAGCGGCTAAACTTCATGCTCACATAGGTAGCTCCTTTAATCTTGCACCTGCATATGCAATTTGTCAAAAGAGCTATTAAGAATATAAACATTCAACCTCCTTAACTTGCAGGTCTGAACACATACCTTGGGATGTATACTCTAATGTGTTCCAATCTCTAAATATTAAGCCTTCCACATTGAATTCAGCATCTAGCGTCATACTAGATGGGAATTGGGTATCTTAATATCAGAGATTTCTGGCGGACTTTAATCCCATCCCCATAGCCGATTTATGCACGAGATCTCTACTTAACCTTTTGGTCAAATGATCGGCTAAGTTTTGTTGTGTTTTCACAAACACCACCGATATCACACCTTCCGTGATCAACTCACGTACCATGCTGTGTCTAACACCCAAGTGTCTAGACTTACCATTATATACCTGACTATATGCCTTAGCCAACGTGGCTTGACTATCACATCTGATAGATATGGATGATATCGGTTTAGGCCACAATGGAATTTCATAAATTAAATTCCTTAGCCATTCAGCTTCTTTACCAGCTGCTGCTAATGCCACAAACTCAGATTCCATTGTTGAATTAGTGATGCAAGTTTGTTTCTTCGATGCCCAGCAAATAGCACCACCTCCAAGTAAGAATACCCAGCCGCTAGTAGAAGAGTGATCTTCCACATTGGTAATCCAACTTGCATCTGAATAACCTTCAAGCACAGAAGGAAATGCAGAATAAGACAAACCATAATGCATGGTTCCTTTCAAGTACTTAAATACTCGATGAATCGCTTGCCAATGAATCAGACTTGGGTTATGAGTGTATCTACTCAATTTTCCAACAGCAAAGGCTATATCAGGCCTAGTACTAGTCATGGCATACATGAGAGATCCAATAGCCCTTGAATATTCAAGTTGATTCACTGCAACACCCTTATTAGGCACAAGTTTGATGCTAGGGTCCATTGGAGTACCTATTGGAGAACAATCTTTGACATTGAATTTCTCCAACATCTTCTCAATATAATGAGATTGAGTGATAGAAATACCATGTTCTCCACGTATGATCTTGATCCCAAGAATCACATCAGCCTCCCCCATGTCTTTCATATCAAACTTTGATGACAAAATTTTCTTAGTTTTATCAACTTGATCTTGGTCAGTACCAAAGATCAACATGTCATCAACATACAAGCAAATGATCACTCCTTTATCAGAAGAATCAAATCTGCTATAGATACATTTGTCTGCTTGGTTTAATGCAAAACCATTTGACAACACAACCTCATCGAACTTCTGATGCCACTGTTTAGGGGCTTGCTTCAGA
This sequence comes from Erigeron breviscapus, assembly GCA_034093135.1. Taxonomy (NCBI): domain Eukaryota; kingdom Viridiplantae; phylum Streptophyta; class Magnoliopsida; order Asterales; family Asteraceae; genus Erigeron; species Erigeron breviscapus. The sequence continues at coordinate 98,238,971 of CM067174.1, read as the reverse complement.
CCATAAAGAGATTTTACCAATTTACAAACCTTATGCTCATTACCAGGCATGACAAAACCTTCAGGTTGTTTCATGTAAATCTCTTCATCCAATTCACCATTCAGAAAAGCAGTTTTTACATCCATTTGGTGAATCACAAGATTATGTATAGCCGCAAGAGCTAACAATAATCTAATGGTGGTAATCCTAGCAACAGGAGCATAGGTGTCAAAGAAATCAATATCTTTCTTTTGCCTAAAGCCTTGGATAACCAATCTGGCTTTATACTTGTCTATGCTTCCATCCACCTTCATCTTCTTTTTAAAGATCCATTTACTACCCAATGTGTGACAACCGCCAAAATTTCAGGTTGATAAATTTACTATTATGTATACTACTTAAATGTTTATAGATCAAGCAATACGAACAAACATTTTATGACATAATAAACTGAACAAATATTATTTGGATAAATCATGGACAAATTAATGCCAAGAACTCAAATAGTTATTTGAGAGTTGCTTGGAAATACTTTTTCATACTTATACTAACAATAACCGTATTTATGAATAGTACCGTATTCGTGAATAGTAACCGTATACATGAATAGTACCGTATCGTGAATAGTAATCGTATTCAGAAACCGTATTCATGAATAGTGATTGTGAATAGTACCTTGTGAATAGTAACGGTAAATAGTAAAGGTAAAAGTAAATTTTAAATAGTAAAGGTAGAAAGTAAATTTTAAATAGTAAAGGTAGAAAGTAAATTGTAAATAGTAAAGGTAGAAAGTAATTGTAAAAAGGTAATAAAATAAAATAATAAAGCGGTAGGACCCACATGGGACCCACGTCAAATCATTCCTACGACTTTGAATTTCTGATTCCGAATAATTTCAAAAGTAAATAGTGCTGAATAGTAAACATCGCTTTCATACTTTATTCTTATAATATAAACGTCCAAAACCCGCTCACACGGGTTAGTTGAGTAAAAATTATTAAAATGAAAGTTGTAGATTTTAATTTTCTGATCTTATAGAAACTTGAATTTTCTCAATAGGAGCCCGTATGCATAATTTAGGATTAAAACAATGTATAAATATATACTACTAGTATAAAAGAAATCTATCATTAGAAACGTCTAAGAGGTAGTGGGAAACACACTTTTATCTACTTTATAATTTAAAATTCATAAATTATGAATCACGGGTTTAGTTCACTAGAGATATGGACAAAAAAAATACTATATATATACATACCCCTTATTCATGATTAACTTTAATAATATAATAATAATATAATATAATAATATTATATATAAACGAGAAATTTCGTTGAAGACGTGTTTCTTTCTTTTCTAAATTGGCGAGTAGTTTTATTAATATAATAATCAAACGAATGAATTCGTTCGCCTATAAATAACAGACGATATTAAACTTTAAAACACACACCACTACATATTCTCTTCTAAATACTCTCTAGTATAACTATACAAGGCTTATTTCATCTACTTGATTTCTGCTATTATCACTAAGGTGAGTTTCCATATTCCCCTTTTTAATTCTTTTATATGATTTATTTCGGGGACTGAGATACATGCATAATAATTATTTTATGTTATATATATACGAAACTTTGAAGAACAATTGCAAAACTATATGATATATAATATACTATGTGAGTTTCCATATTCCCCTTTTTAATTCTTTATATGATTTATTTCGGGGACTGAGATACATGCATAATAATTATTTTATGTTATATATATACGAAACTTTGAAGAACAATTGCAAAACTATATGATATATAATATACTATGTGAGTTTCCATATTCCCCTTTTCAATTATTTATACATTTATTTGGGGACTGAGATACATGCAATAAAACTACTTGTTATACTTATATGTATATTTTCAAAGTTATATTGTATGTAATATACTTATATGTATATTTACAAATTTATATTATTATATATTTATGTATATTTTCAAAGTTATATTGTATGTAATATACTTATATGTATATTTACAAATTTATATATTATATTATTATATTTTCAAAGTTATATTTATGAGATACATGCAATAAAACTACTTGTTATACTTATATGTATATTTTCAAAGTTATATTGTATGTAATATACTTATATGTATATTTACAAATTTATATATTATATTATATATTTTGTAACTCCACTTTATTTTACCTTTGGGGTGAAATACAAACTCTTTACTGTTATGATGAACACAAGTACTTCAGAAATGTATATATGGTTGATTCTAAGTTGCTCTGTTCACTAAAAGTCCTCACTATCATGAACGATTAATTATGGAAACATAAACGTGGGTATATTGAATAGTACTATTGGGGTAGGCACCCCCATCCGTGTTGGTCATACCAACTGGATACGGATGCATTATGTCTGGAAAGCTTAGGGTACCCTGAACAAGGTACCTACTCTGGAGGCAAATAAACACACACTTGTCTAGTTTCGGTTCATGAGCTTAGAACTTGGTATATACAGTTTCAACTCTTGCTTATGTTTGATCCATTGTGTGATCAAATGGTTACTTTAAGTCTTGTGGTTCATACTCTGTATTTTGATTAAAAACATATGATACTCTTTGCTGATATTGTATCATAACTACTTGACATTGCGGTAAGGAAATGATCACACTGAACTCTAGTATTTTTGGAAACTATATTTTCTATATGAAAAACTTATGGAACTCACCAACTTTATGTTGACGTATTTTAGCATGTATTCTCAGGTAACTAGACGATACTCTATACATGGGACATTTTTCCACTGCATACAACATACTGGACCATGACCTACCCTCAGACTCTAGTAAAGACAAGTCAATTTGCTAAAGTCTCTGTCTACTGTTTAATATTGTTTAATATTAAATAAATGTTTTCAAGAATAATATCTTTTATAAATTGTAATATAAATTTGTGAACAATGCTTTTATATAAATGTATTTTAAAACGACAACGTTTTGTGTCGTTCAGTATATCTTGTGTTGTGAATCCATGTAAGTCATACCCCGTCTAGGGCGGGTGTGACAGATTGGTATCAGAGCATAAGTTATAGTGAACTAGGTTGCAAATTGACGGACCTAGACTATAACCCTATTTAGAAATATCCGCTGCATAATCCTACTTGTTATAATCTTTACCTGACTACTTGTTATAATCTTTACCTGACTACTTGATATAGGATGCTTTATGGTAGCATATGAAAGTATTTAATGAATTTAACTCAAGGCGTTGTAATATATAATCACAATAATGACTGCAGCATTATTATGATCGTATATTAGAATAACTTAAATTAAATACGTTAAATATGGAAGTATGCTAGTGTAAAGACTTAGAATTAATATTTTGATTTTACATGTTAAGAATATGTATATATATATACATCGCTTGCATACCTGAGTTTAATTGATATTATATCATACCTATTTTCTCATACATGACTACAGGAATTGTCTGGAAATTAACGGTTTTATACTTTGATGGTAAAATGAATTTACTACAATGTCTTATTTGCTTATATAACGTAAGCAATGATGTCAGAGAACAATAATGTTCAAAATGGCCGACAAAGAATAACTTCTCGCCAATAAAGCCAATTATTTAGCATTATTATATTTAAATCTAGAATTAAATGAGATAAAGTTGAATAACTTTATCAGAATAATTTAATGAAACCAATAATAGGGTAGACTATGAACAGAAGTAGAGCGGGTAATTGGAATGCGAGAACTTTGGTATAAATATATGTTGCACAATCTATATATATAACTCGCCATAGTAATTGGATGCAATAAAGAAATAAAAATAAAAATGGTGAAATCGGCCGTCCCCGGGATCGAACCTGGGTCTAGGCCACACCCTTTCGCACATTTAGCCAACCGCACTAAATGCCTAGTGTTGTGAAAGTTCTATTATGATTAAATATAAACATACGTACAATAAATTCCTGAATCTATGAAGATCACACATTTATCTATTCAATGCATACATGTTAGTCCCATGTTTAACCCAATGATCCTTCAAGTCAATTGGACAATCGAGATCGTATCCTGCTAACAATAATTTCTCTATGACCTTTGAGAATGTACTACAACCCATTCTTCTCCCCGGCAACCTTACAATACGACTTGGCCCGACATATGTTGGCAACGGATACATGGAAAGAGTAGCTGTACAACAAGTGGAGGTCCATCCCTCTATAGTCCAACCGCGACAGGCCCTAGGTATCCTGTGCATGAGCATATTGGTGTTGGCATCTCTGATACGTCCATTTCTTCCCCAAATACTACCAAAGTAGTATTTTGTTTCACAAACTGGTAAGACCTTTTCGACCTTACATTTCTTTGGGCTTTCGAGGACGATACTTTTGCGGACTTTTTCTTACGACTATAAAGCTTGCAAATATAAGCCCATGAGTCTTCTACGTGCTTCTCAAACTCTGGTCCATGATTCATTATCGTATCAACCGGTTTCACCCTGTTCGAGGTTGAGACCTCATAATACTTGTCACTAATTGGATTGGGGTATAGTGTGGGCGAGTCTGACATCGGACGTTTGCCTGGTGCCCTGTTACCCTCCTCAGAAGATTCTGACTGGAATGATGGTTTCGGTTGGAATGTTGATTTCAACTGAAATGTTGCTTCTGGTGTATCGAAAGAGAAGTTTTGATATAAAGGGTTGATTGGAGATGAAACTCCATGATGTACTGCATCAACAAGAGTTGGGAACGATGCACTGACATTTTCTGTTGGGAGTTCTAACTGAGATGACGGTACTGTATTTTGGAGAAGCCAGTTTTGACAAAAATCATCGATTGATGTTCCCCATTCACTAGTACCAATCATCGGGTTTTGCCATGCGTCCATGATTATATTGAGTTCTTCTTATCTACAATAAATTTTGGTCAGATAATTGACATAACAAATACATAAGAAACATTATCAACAATATTATTTTAATTGAAAACACATCCTGGACAACTTAAGATTTGATTTATAAAAATTTATAACAGATTTCAAATATTTCTATAAAATCCCTCTTGATTTCAAGAATTAGGAGTTCTGTCAGAGCTCGACCCTGACATGTTACTTCCCCAGCAGCATCTCTTTTTTCTTCTCTTAAGAGGTGGAATATTGGGATTTTCTTCTTCTTCTTCAAATGACATGGCAAAAATGGACTTCTCCCTTTGAGAGAAATTATCTTCGTCTTGCTGAGCTAGGGCTCTTGCAAACTTTTCATCTTCTTTTATTTGACGATTCACAAGGATAGATTCTTCCTCTTCTAAAAATTGAGATAAAAGTTTTGCTAACTTTTCATCTTCAGAAGTTTGTTTCTCAAAAAGGTGGACATCTTCGTCTACCATCGCCTTGTAATCTTCAAAGGAAATACCTAACATCACGGCCTCCTGCTTAATCCTTTTGACCCTATTTGTTTCAAGATCTTCAAGATCCTCTTGAGTCATTGGCCTTTTGCCTTTTGGATCGCTCGAAGAGGCACCGAAATTTTTCATTGTCTTATGATAAATCGATGGAACAATATTGTTAAATTAAGCGAACATGAATTAAAAGATAAAAGTTTTATATAAACATATAAATAGATAGTATATTATCTAAGATGAGAAAGAGTACAAAAAGGTAGCTTACCAAAGAGAAAGTCGGATATCTGTTAGAACACAAGCTGGCTGTGGACGGAATAGCTTAAAACAAATTTACAGATGAACTAAGTAAATAAGATAGAGAAAGAAGATTTTGTGTGCATTCTCCTTAAACGCGTTATTATATAGAGGATAAAAAGCAAGTATGACCTGGAAGAACGGACAGGTGTCCGTAAACTACAGTAATCTGTAATTATTGTTATAATGATCTAGAAGTATGGATAGTTGTCCATAAGCTACAGTGATATGATATTTAAATTTAACCATAAATTTCGTTAAAAATCAAGGAAAGTTGTATTTCATTATTCGTACAATACGAGTGCAACTCGTTACATTATTCAAACGGAAATACAACAATTAGAACTACAACATATCTAAAAACCATACAAGTTAACCCAAGTTGCAGAAAACAGAAGGGGTAAACCGATGAAAATAAACACGATTAGGAGTAGAATAGCTACATCCGGTGGAAGTTGTAACACACCATATAACCAGGGTAAGATACCCAAGTAAACTAAGATTATAAGAGGGTTCAACATTTTCTAGAAATTTTCGGATTATGAAGTAGGGATAAAGAAAGGAGAAATAGTTATTAAGTATGAAGAAAGTAGTATGAATTGTGTGTTGTAGCGTTGTTTATATAGTAGAAAAACAGACAGGTTCAAACGGTCGAAAAAGGAAAGAGATAGAAAGGTGAATTTGAATTTTTGAAATATATATATATATATATATAAAAATATAATATATATATATATATATATATATATATATATACGCGTATTTAGATAAAATCCTAATATATTTTAGATTCACACGATTCTATATTATATATATATATATATATTATTTATACCTCGTATCTATCACAAAAAAAAAACAGTAAAAATTAATCTTCTTTATTCAACATTTAATAAATTACTAAAATATTAAGTCAGACTATTATTTATAAATATTTTTGTTACAAATTTTATTTATGAGTAAATTATTATATGCATAAAATTCTACGGACATGTCCTGACTGTCAGTCTCATAAACTATGAAAATAGATAGCTATAGATAATCTGTAACTACATTCCAATAAGCATATCGATGTTAGTTCTAGCTAAATTTCGGGACGAAATTCCAATAACACGGGGAGAATGTGACAACCGCCAAAATTTCAGGTTGATAAATTTACTATTATGTATACTACTTAAATGTTTATAGATCAAGCAATACGAACAAACATTTTATGACATAATAAACTGAACAAATATTCTTTGGATAAATCATGGACAAATTAATGTCAAGAACTCAAATAGTTATTTGAGAGTTGCTTGGAAATACTTTTTCATACTTATACTAACAATAACCGTATTTATGAATAGTACCGTATTCGTGAATAGTAACCGTATACATGAATAGTACCGTATCCGTGAAATAGTAATCGTATTCAGAAACCGTATTCATGAATAGTGATTGTGAATAGTACCGTGAATAGTGACTGTGAATAGTAACGGTAAATAGTAAAGGTAAAAGTAAATTTTAAATAGTAAAGGTAAAAGTAAATTATAAATAGTAAAGGTAGAAAGTAAATTGTAAAAAGGTAATAAAATAAAATAGTAAAGGTAAAAGTAAATTTTAAATAGTAAAGGTAAAAAGTAAATTTTAAATAATAAAGGTAAAAGTAAATTTTAAATAGTAAAGGTAAAAGTAAATTATAAATAGTAAAGGTAAAAGTAAATTTTAAATAGTAAAGGTAAAAGTAAATTTAAATAGTAAAGGTAAAAGTAAATTGTAAATAGTAAAGGTAAAAGTAAATTTTAAATAGTAAAGGTAAAAGTAAATTTTAAATAGTAAAGGTAAAAGTAAATTTTAAATAGTAAAGGTAAAAGTAAATTTTAAATAGTAAAGGTGAAAGTAAATTTAAATAGTAAAGGTAAAAGTAAATTTAAATAGTAAAGGTAAAAGTAAATTTTAAATAGTAAAGGTAAAAGTAAATTTAAATAGTAAAGGTAAAAGTAAATTGTAAATAGTAAAGGTAAAAGTAAATTTAAATATAAAGGTAAAAGTAAATTTTAAATAGTAAAGGTAAAAGTAAATTTAAATAGTAAAGGTAAAAGTAAATTTAAATAGTAAAGGTAAAAGTAAATTTAAATAGTAAAGGTAAAAGTAAATTTTAAATAGTAAAGGTAAAAGTAAATTAAATAGTAAAGGTAAAAGTAAATTTAAATAGTAAAGGTAAAAGTAAATTTAAATAGTAAAGGTAAAAGTAAATTTAAATAGTAAAGGTAAAAGTAAATTTTAAATAGTAAAGGTAAAAGTAAATTTTAAATAGTAAAGGTAAAAGTAAATTTAAATAGTAAAGGTAAAAGTAAATTTAAATAGTAAAGGTAAAAGTAAATTTAAATAGTAAAGGTAAAAGTAAATTTTAAATAGTAAAGGTAAAAGTAAATTTAAATAGTAAAGGTAAAAGTAAATTTTAAATAGTAAAGGTAAAAGTAAATTTTAAATAGTAAAGGTAAAAGTAAATTTAAATAGTAAAGGTAAAAGTAAATTTTAAATAGTAAAGGTAAAAGTAAATTTTAAATAGTAAAGGTAAAAGTAAATTTAAATAGTAAAGGTAAAAGTAAATTTAAATAGTAAAGGTAAAAGTAAATTTAAATAGTAAAGGTAAAAGTAAATTTTAAATAGTAAAGGTAAAAGTAAATTTAAATAGTAAAGGTAAAAGTAAATTGTAAATAGTAAAGGTAAAAGTAAATTTAAATAGTAAAGGTAAAAGTAAATTTAAATAGTAAAGGTAAAAGTAAATTTAAATAGTAAAGGTAAAAGTAAATTTTAAATAGTAAAGGTAAAAGTAAATTTAAATAGTAAAGGTAAAAGTAAATTTAAATAGTAAAGGTAAAAGTAAATTTTAAATAGTAAAGGTAAAAGTAAATTTAAATAGTAAAGGTAAAAGTAAATTTAAATAGTAAAGGTAAAAGTAAATTTTAAATAGTAAAGGTAAAAGTAAATTTAAATAGTAAAGGTAAAAGTAAATTTAAATAGTAAAGGTAAAAGTAAATTTTAAATAGTAAAGGTAAAAGTAAATTTTAAATAGTAAAGGTAAAAGTAAATTTTAAATAGTAAAGGTAAAAGTAAATTTTAAATAGTAAAGGTAAAAGTAAATTTTAAATAGTAAAGGTAAAAGTAAATTTTAAATAGTAAAGGTAAAAGTAAATTTTAAATAGTAAAGGTAAAAGTAAATTTTAAATAGTAAAGGTAAAAGTAAATTTTAAATAGTAAAGGTAAAAGTAAATTTTAAATAGTAAAGGTAAAAGTAAATTTTAAATAGTAAAGGTGAAAGTAAATTTAAATAGTAAAGGTAAAAGTAAATTTTAAATAGTAAAGGTAAAAGTAAATTTTAAATAGTAAAGGTAAAAGTAAATTTTAAATAGTAAAGGTAAAAGTAAATTTTAAATAGTAAAGGTAAAAGTAAATTTTAAATAGTAAAGGTAGAAAGTAAATTGTAAAAAGGTAATAAAATAAAATAATAAAGCGGTAGGACCCACATGGGACCCACGTCAAATCATTCCTACGACTTTGAATTTCTGATTCCGAATAATTTCGAAGAAAATGCTTTTCATTCTGTATTTGATAACTTGTTAGATAAACAACAAAAAGCAGAAACTGAAAGAGAAAAAGAATTACAGATTCAAAAGCAAACAGCCTTGGAATCTGATTCTGATTCTGATTCAACTTATGATTGATTCTGATTCTGATTCAACTTATGATTATGATAAAGATTAGATAAAGTGTATATTAGGTTGCATGTAATAAGTTTACGACATGTAAATGTAATCTATCTTATTTCAATGCAATTATATTTTATCTTTATTATTATTATTATCATGATTATTGTTATTGTTATTATCATTATTATTATTATTATTATTATTATTATTATTATTATTATTATTATTATTATTATTATTATTATTATCATGATTACATGTTTTTGGTGTTATATATATGTTTATGTATGATGTTTGTTATGTGTGTTATACAAGTACAAACATAATATATGTTAGGTTCTTTGTACATGGAGTACTTGGAAAATAACTAGGCATAGATGTTGATGGTAATTAGTACTAACGAAGATAATCTTCGTTGGGTACTAACGAAGATAATCTTCGTTATATGGGCTGGGCTGCTAAGTTCGTAAGAACAAAGCCCAGCAGGCCCAATATCGATCAGAAACATATATAAATGAATGGAAACTCTAAATTGAGGAAATCCGTTCAACTCTCACACACCTACGGCGACTAAGTTCGTTTCTAGCATACTGCAAACGAAGATAGACTACATACGGCTGATTATATACATATAATTGGCCATATATTCGATAACTAATCAAACTAGTTATCTCGTGAGGATTCCGCACTCACGACATAACAATAGACGATCTCGAGAGCGATCTGCAGCTATCGAGGGACTCACAGTAAACATCGCTTTCATACTTTATTCTTATAATATAAACGTCCAAAACCCGCTCACAGGGGTTAGTTGAGTAAAAATTATTAAAATGAAAGTTGTAGATTTTAATTTTCTGATCTTATAGAAACTTGAATTTTCTCAATAGGAGCCCGTATGCATAATTTAGGATTAAAACAATGTATAAATATATACTACTAGTATAAAAGAAATCTATCATTAGAAACGTCCAAGAGGTAGTGGGAAACACACTTTTATCTACTTTATAATTTAAAATTCATAAATTATGAATCACGGGTTTAGTTCACTAGAGATATGGACAAAAAAAATACTATATATATACATACCCCTTATTCATGATTAACTTTATAATATAATAATAATATAATATAATAATAATATAATATAATAATATTATATATAAACGAGAAATTTCGTTGAAGACGTGTTTCTTTCTTTTCTAAATTGGCGAGTAGTTTTATTAATATAATAATCAAACGAATGAATTCGTTCGCCTATAAATAACAGACGATATTAAACTTTAAAACACACACCACTACATATTCTCTTCTAAATACTCTCTGGTATAACTATACAAGGCTTATTTCATCTACTTGATTTCTGCTATTATCACTAAGGTGAGTTTCCATATTCCCCTTTTTAATTCTTTTATATGATTTATTTCGGGGACTGAGATACATGCATAATAATTATTTTATGTTATATATATACGAAACTTTGAAGAACAATTGCAAAACTATATGATATATAATATACTATGTGAGTTTCCATATTCCCCTTTTTAATTCTTTTATATGATTTATTTCGGGGACTGAGATACATGCAATAAAACTACTTGTTATACTTATATGTATATTTTCAAAGTTATATTGTATGTAATATACTTATATGTATATTTACAAATTTATATTATTATATATATATGTATATTTTCAAAGTTATATTGTATGTAATATATTTATATGTATATTTACAAATTTATATATTATATTATGTATATTTTCAAAGTTATATATTTATATGTATATTTACAAAATTATATATTATATACATGCATGAAAACTGTTTGTTATACTTATATGTATATTTTCAAAGTTATATTGTATGTAATATACTTATATGTATATTTACAAATTTATATATTATATTATATATTTTGTAACTCCACTTTATTTTACCTTTGGGGTGAAATACAAACTCTTTACTGTTATGATGAACACAAGTACTTCAGAAATGTATATATGGTTGATTCTAAGTTGCTCTGTTCACTAAAAGTCCTCACTATCATGAACGATTAATTATGGAAACATAAACGTGGGTATATTGAATAGTACTATTGGGGTAGGCACCCCCATCCGTGTTGGTCATACCAACTGGATACGGATGCATTATGTCTGGAAAGCTTAGGGTACCCTGAACAAGGTACCTACTCTGGAGGCAAATAAACACACACTTGTCTAGTTTCGGTTCATGAGCTTAGAACTTGGTATATACAGTTTCAACTCTTGCTTATGTTTGATCCATTGTGTGATCAAATGGTTACTATAGGTCTTTGGATCATCATCAACATTAAAAAAATATTGATATTGAAAATGAATTTCATCCCTTGATCCTTCAACCAAATATAGTTGGAAATCATCACCATAAGACTTGGGTTTTCTTGCCCTTTCACTCCTCCTAGGCTCAGGAGGTGTCTCAGTCACTTGGTCAGATGTACCAGAGTTACTAGAACTTGTAATCATGTCTGCAGGTTTTGGCAAAGATGTGAACCTATCCTCATTGCCAAAATCAGCATCCCTTGAAGCCATAGCTTCACTATAGGTCTTTGGATCATCATCAACATTAAAACAATATTGATATTGAAAATGAATTTCATCCCTTGATCCTTCAACCAAATATAGTTGGAAATCATCACCATAAGACTTGGGTTTTCTTGCCCTTTCACTCCTCCTAGGCTCAGGAGGTGTCTCAGTCACTTGGTCAGATGTACCAGAGTTACTAGAACTTGTAATCATGTCTGCAGGTTTTGGCAAAGATGTGAACCTATCCTCATTTCCAAAATGCAGCATCCCTTGAAGCCATAGCTTCACTATAGGTCTTTGGATCATCATCAACATTAAAAAAATATTGATATTGAAAATGAATTTCATCCCTTGATCCTTCAACCAAATATAGTTGGAAATCATCACCATAAGACTTGGGTTTTCTTGCCCTTTCACTCCTCCTAGGCTCAGGAGGTGTCTCAGTCACTTGGTCAGATGTACCAGAGTTACTAGAACTTGTAATCATGTCTGCAGGTTTTGGCAAAGATGTGAACCTATCCTCATTGCCAAAATCAGCATCCCTTGAAGCCATAGCTTCACTATAGGTCTTTGGATCATCATCAACATTAAAAAAATATTGATATTGAAAATGAATTTCATCCCTTGATCCTTCAACCAAATATAGTTGGAAATCATCACCATAAGACTTGGGTTTTCTTGCCCTTTCACTCCTCCTAGGCTCAGGAGGTGTCTCAGTCACTTGGTCAGATGTACCAGAGTTACTAGAACTTGTAATCATGTCTGCAGGTTTTGGCAAAGATGTGAACCTATCCTCATTGCCAAAATCAGCATCCCTTGAAGCCATAGCTTCACTATAGGTCTTTGGATCATCATCAACATTAAAACAATATTGATATTGAAAATGAATTTCATCCCTTGATCCTTCAACCAAATATAGTTGGAAATCATCACCATAAGACTTGGGTTTTCTTGCCCTTTCACTCCTCCTAGGCTCAGGAGGTGTCTCAGTCACTTGGTCAGATGTACCAGAGTTACTAGAACTTGTAATCATGTCTGCAGGTTTTGGCAAAGATGTGAACCTATCCTCATTGCCAAAATCAGCATCCCTTGAAGCCATAGCTTCACTATAGGTCTTTGGATCATCATCAACATTAAAAAAATATTGATATTGAAAATGAATTTCATCCCTTGATCCTTCAACCAAATATAGTTGGAAATCATCACCATAAGACTTGGGTTTTCTTGCCCTTTCACTCCTCCTAGGCTCAGGAGGTGTCTCAGTCACTTGGTCAGATGTACCAGAGTTACTAGAACTTGTAATCATGTCTGCAGGTTTTGGCAAAGATGTGAACCTATCCTCATTGCCAAAATCAGCATCCCTTGACTCTACAATAGAGTGCACAGATACATAGTCATTAGGTTCTATGACATAGAACCTATAGAAGACAGAATTCTCCGGATAGCCAATGAAAACACAGTTTATACCTCTTTGACCAATATTATTGATCTTAGGGTCATTCAATCTCACCACAGCCCTACAACCCCAAACTATGGGATAAGTCAGTTTTGGAATCTTTTTATGCCAAAGCTCATAAGGGGTCATCTTATTCTTTTTATTAGGAACTCTATTCAAAAGATAACAGGCTGTCAACATAGCCTCACCCCAAAATCCTTCGCTTAGGCCAGAATAGCACAACATGGAATTAACCATTTCTTTTAGTGTCCTATTCTTTCTCTCAGATACACCATTTTGCTGTGGTGTATAAGGAGCAGTGGTCTGATGTACTTATCCAGTGGATTGAAAGTACACTGGATCATAATACTCACCTCCCCTATCAGTGCGAAGAGTTTTAATCTTCACACCATGATAAAGCTCTACTTCTTCCTTATAAATCTTAAATTTATCAAGAGCTTCATCTTTTGTATGACACAAGTAAACATAGCAATATCTAGTAGCATCATCAATAAAAGTAACCACATACTTTTTATTGCCAAGTGATGGAGTTGAATGAAAATCACACAAGTCACTGTGCACAAGTTCTGATACCTTTGTATCTCTAATGACGTTTTTAGTGAAAGGTTGTCTAGTGATCTTAGTCAACATGCAAGTTTTACACTTTTCATTACCAACATCAAAAGAAGTTATTAGACTCATTTTCGACATGTCAATTAATCTCTTATAATGTACATGTCCTAGTCTAGCATGCCATAATTCTGATTTGCTAAAATTATTGCTAGAACTAGTAGAAGCCATGCAAACAGAATTATTAACAAAAGAAACATCCAAATTCAACTTAAACATGTCATTCAAATATCCAAATCCAATAAAGGTTCCATGTCTTGACAAGATATACTTGTCACTTTCAATGACCTGCTTGTATCCATAATTATTTAATACAATACCAGACACTAAGTTCTTACGAATTCCAGGTACATACAAGACATTATTTAACAGTAAGGAGTTTCCAGAAGTAAATATTAAAAGAACAGATCCTATTCCTTTAACAGGTTCAGTAGCAACATTGCCCATCTTCAATAAAGATCCATCTTCAATTGGTTTAAAATCCTTGAACCATCGAAGATCCTTGCAAACATGACATGTTGCTCCTGAATCTGTCCACCACGAAATATCATCATCCTGCACATAGAATGCTTCAGAAATTATTGATACATAATAACTTCGAACAGAATGATCACATGGTACCAAAAACGAACCTGTTTGTTTTTCTGGATCCTTGGATCCACTTGAACCAACCTCGTTTTTGCCTTTTCCTTTACCCTTACCAGACCTGCATTCACGCTTCAAGTGTCCAGGTTTCCACACTTCCAACAGGCCAATTTTGGTTTCTTATCAGAACCTTTATTGTTATTGCCTTGAGATTTTCGTTTCCCTTTACCAGCCTTGGAGGATTCACCCTCCTCCATCATGTTCACAGAAGAACCAGCCATGGTTTTAGTACCACCAACAGATACCTTTTCCATATCACGTATGGATTGTTCAATTTGGAAGTGACTTCCAAGTTCAACCAGACTCATTTCCTCTTTCTTATGTTTCAGATTATTCTTAAAATCTTTCCAAGAGGGGGGCAGTTTGTCAATAACACTAGAAACAGAAATAGATTCATCCATTTTCATATCGTATTGTGCAAACTGTCCTAGCATCCTTTGCAATTCATGATATTGTTCCATGACAGGCCTAGTATCTACCATCTTATAATTAATGAAATTACTAACAAGAAATTTCTTACTAGACGCATCTTCTGCCATGTATTTGGCTTCAAGGGAATCCCATAATTCTTTTGCAGACTCTACGTTTTGATAGACATCAAACAAGGAATCAGACATACCGTTAAGAATATGACCACGACAGATGTAGTCAGCGTTTTCCCACTTTGAACAAGCGCGAGTTTGTTCCAGGGTTTCATTCTCAACAGCCTCAGGGCATGGGGTCCTCGGAACATACACCACTTTCAAATTCGTCAAGTAAAAGTGCATCTTTTTCTGCCAGCGACGAAAATCCTGCCCAGTAAACTTGTCCAATTTCTCAAAGGGTTTCATCATATCCTTCCCAGAATCGTTGTTCGTCATCTTCAGTAAATTGATTCAATCTTTGTTGGGGAAATACAGTATAACGAACAAAAACAGGATATATAATTCAATCTCTGAAGGCGTGTAACACTATCAGATTGAATCAATTCGGTGGTTCACCCCAAATTACTCAATCGGATACAATCAGAGATTAGAGAATGTTTTGTATGTTTGTGTTTGAGAGAATATAGGAACCAGAGAATTCTGAAAGAATTCGTAGAAGACAGAATAATGGATCCAGGGCCTAATAACTGTATTTGTAGACAGTTATCTTGGACCCCTCCAGGGGTTGCCGCCCCTTGGACCCCGCTCCCGGGGGCGCTGCCCCGGACCCCCGTTCCTTAGGGGCAGATCATAATAAATTCATATAAGCGTGCACTCCGCACCACCATACTTATATGATGTATTATTATGATTAAATTACCAATTAACCCAATTACACTAAAATATCCAACAATACATGTTCTTAATCTGAGATGTGTTCCTCCTTAAAAGAATTTATATTTATATGACAGAGATAAATGTACCACGAACTTTGATATATTTATCATATTATATAAGTATTACAACAAGTTGTACAAGTACTGTACAAGTAAGTAATATATGAATATGGTAGATTTATTTTAATATGTGGTACTAATATTATTTCCTGATAGAAATCAAATGAGAAGTTGCTTTCAGAAAAGAAAGAAGAGAAAGTGATTTTTATTTTATTTTTGGGGAATGATTAATCATCCTAATTCATTAGCCTAATAATATTCCTAATTTATTGGATAGTGACATGTGAAAATTCAAAGGATAAGATTAGGAAAGAGATTAAGTGGAATCCACTTATCACATTCATAATGTTTTAGGGAGATTTTTAGGCTAATGTTTAGGAGGATCAATCATTTTCGTTTATTTTTTTCTCTTTATTTTTCATATTTAAGTTTTTATATAAATATTTTTTAATAAACAATTCCAAACAAGAAAATCTGTATGTGTAAGTTTGTATACCTTACACATATGTAAATACTTACACATGAAACTATTTTTTTTTATTTTTCTTTGGAATCTTTGCTAAAAAACTAAAAATAATAATAACTAAGAAGTAAAAAAACAAAAATAAAAAAAAGTAGAAATCATCCTTCTCTTTATTCTCTTCTTAAGCTACATGATCTCTACCCTCTTATCTCACAAGTCACAAGATATACAGTATATTTCATGATAGACGTGGGCAAAACCGGTTCCAAACCGGAACCGGTTTTGGTCAATACAATGAAAAATCGGTTTTGACCAAACCGGAACCGGTTCTGGTCAACTTTTGACCAGTTTTTTTCCCCCCAAAACAGAAACCGAACAGGTAAGAAACCGATTTTTGGGACCGAAAATTGGAACCGGTTACAAACCAACGGTTCTTCAAGAACCGGAATCGGTTCCTCAAGAACCGATATCTTTTGGGTTCCGATTTCGGTTTTTCTCGATCGGTTTTTTTGGAACCGTTTTTTTTTGCCCATGTCTATCTCTTGATGGGCTTGAGTAACTGGGCTAACAGAATGGCTTCAATTCAAATGCAAACATTTTATGAACAATGTGTATGATACAATGCATACACAAAACAATGTGTTTGGTATAAGTAAATAGTTATTAACCTTGCTACATGCATACATGGATGGTCTATTTACACATGGTGAGAACATTTTGATATTGCCTGAATGATTAAATACTAAGGTTGCGTTTGGTTCGTGGAATGTTTTTAGAAAGAATGAAATTTGATGGAATGGAATGGAATTTGATGGAATGGAATCTGATTAAATAGTGTGTTTGGTTGGTAAAATGCAAAAGGAATGTGTTATCTTATTAAATAGGGTTCTCTCTCTTCTGATTAAATAGGGTTCTCTCTCTTCTCTCTCTCTCCGCTCTATCTCTTCCCCTTCTAACGGCTCTTTTCTCCTGGATCTTGGATCGGAGATTGAGCCTGTGATTTGGAGATTCAGATCGAGTATTTGAGATTGAGAGTTTGAGATCGAGATTATTCCCCTTTCCTTTGGTTAAGGCTTCCACCTCGGTGGATCTAACCCTATTTTTCTCTCTTTGGGCCGGAGGTCCCTTCCACTCCGGTGGATCTGGAAGTAGCCTCTCTACCTTTGAGTAGAGGCAAGGTCTATCTACATCATACCTCCCCCATAGCCCGGCTTATGCTGGGATTGGGTACCCTTGTTGTTGTTGTTGTAATGTGTTATCTTATATAATAGTCAATGACATAACTACCCTTCCCTTTATGTTGTTGAAATATGTAACTCTTCAAAAAAGTCGGTCTCTATTATACACTTTCTTCTTTCTTTATTTAACACCCTCTCTCATCTCCCATTACTTTGAACCACCGCTCACATCACCAATTCACCATGTATTCAACAACTTCACATTATTATTATTTTTATGATTATTATATATTGCAAATCATATATGTATATATGTGTATATAAAAAAATATGAGGTTTCTTGCTGTGGATGGTGGTGGTTCGTTTCCGGTTGGGGTGGTGCGGTGGTCGTTTTCGGCTATGGGTGGCTGAGGTTTGTTTCCGGTTGTGGTTGGTGGGTTTTTTCTAGTTGTGACTGGTGGGTTATTTCCGACGGGTGGGTGACGGTGGTTATTTCCGGCTATGGGTGGTTGAGGTTTGTTTACGGTTGTGAGTGGTGGGGCTTTTTTCTGGTTGTGACTGGTGGGTTATTTCCGGCGGTTGGGTGACGGTGGTTGTTTCCGGCTGGTGGATGATGGTGACTGTTTCCGACAGGAGTGGTGGCAGTGGTTGACCAGAAGTTGGAGAAGATATGTGTAGAAGGTTTGGAGAAGATGATGATTGTAGGGATAATATGGTATTTTGTAGATTCAAGCCTTAATGGAATTAAATTCCATCACACCCACCAAAAGAATTTGATTCATAAGAATGTAGGAATCTTTACATTCCAAAGGAATTGAATTCCTTCATATTTTTGCAACCAAACATGAAATGGAATGGAATTTACATTCCAATTCCATCAAATTCCTTCAAATTATGTCAACCAAACGCGCCCTTAAGATTCACCAGGTTTTGTAAATTAACAGAATGTCCGAGACGAACAGAGCATGTATGCCCAAATTGGAAATCATTCGTAAAAGGTAAAATGCATAGATCATGTGTGTAATGGGTCAAGAAAACCTTAATCACTTGAAATTATCATAAATTATTGTGGCCAAGCACCTATTGTCAAAAACATGATAATATCAAGACGACCATTCTCAAATACAATAAGACGTAGAAAAGTATCCAATGACAATAAATGAGATTGAAAGCCAAGTAGAAAAAAATAATCCAGTCTAAATGGCTATATGGATAACACATCCGTTTTTTAATATACTGACCAGCTTTGATAATCACCTCATACCACACGAGTCTCTTTTTAGCCTTGGTCATCAAAGCCTTGTCGGAAACAGGATCATTGTCTGCAGGTGTAGTGCGCTTTCCAAAGGGACTTTCAGCTGTACTTGCAAGATCACCAGGAAGAGATGTAGAATCCTAATACATAAATAAACATTACGAATTACTATAGAAAATTAGAGATGAGTATGGTATAACACAACACGATACGTTAGTAAACATTACGATATAATAGTTTTTATATGAAAACAAACCTTAATTGAACTTCGTCCATCTGCAATATATGCACGATTGGTTTGCGCATTTGTATTCATATCGGATGTGAAAAGTAAATAAACCAAATAAGATAAGATTAAAAATCAGATGGAACATAAAACTGAAAGAATACGTAGACATGAGTTATTGGTTATCTTACCGTATCAACATTGAAAGCTTTCTTGAAAGCTTCGATAGTTGCATTATCCTCTGTCATTGTAGAGACGGTATAGTAGTGGTATTCTGACCGCCTAATGTACTCCCCTATTTCATACTTGAACAAAAAATATCTACCAACAATATCATTCAGCTCATCTGGAATGATTTCGGGATCATCAAGATAACGTTTCCTCATCAAGTCATGAGCACTAATTCCAATCAGGGCCGATATGGCCATCAAATAAAGTATACGATGTTGATCCGGTATCATTATCCACACGGATGAGAACCTTGAACCTAAAATGACAATAACGTGCATCAGTTGAGGTCATTTGTGCAGTTATTATTAACTATATATGTATGTATATGAGTTATATCAACCAATGAACATACTTTGGATATAGTGACCTGGGGTTAAGGCCACATCCTGGGCACCTTAAACCATTACCAATATTACTTTTTTTTCTGATAGGCTCAACACATCTCTATATATATATAAAAGCAGAAAGCGCTCACGTGGCGTTCTCTGAGCCCGCCACGTCAGCATTTTCCTATGTGGCGGCTCCAAAACGATTCGGTGACAGTCAGCATCCACGTAGGCAAGTTCTTTGCTGATGTCAGCGTCCGATTAGGCACATAAGAGTCTAATTATCTTTTATTTAAAAAAAAAAACGGAGGTGGAGATCGAACCCACAACCTCCGGGTTAGGATGGAAACACATTTGCCACTTGAACTACCATTAATTTTATTTTATATTTGGAAATCCACAATTGATAAATAATCTCGGTCTCTTATCCCATATTCCCAACACATCACTATGACCGTATACATACAACTAGAACATAGCTTTGCTTGATTTTTGGAAATTGTCGATAATTAAACCAGGTTCTCTTCAAAGATTTTTTGATAAAAGGAATAACCTATTAAGGAAAGAAATCAAATTGCTTTTTAATGTAAGTAGAAGAATCGGCGATTTCAAAAAACAAAGAGATATCTACTAGATAGTAGATACTACATCTACAACACAAAGATCATCAAGAATTTTTTTTATTGAAAGTAAAATATTTTTTTTTGTTTCTGTGTTTTCTTTTTAATCTCACAAATTCCATGTTTCTTCCTAGATGTTAATCTCATTGTTTGATTGGCATGATATTTGTCTATTCGTGCGGATATTAATATAATTGCATCATAATCTTCTATAGTTTTGTTCTACATTAAATCGGCTCTCATTGTGTCAAAGACAACACTAGATCACATTGTTTCTTTATTGTTTTTCTTTAATCTCATTCTTGCTGTGTTATTTTTTTCCATTAATTTGAATTTAGTTTATATGGTTCATTTAATTAATTAATAATATGGCTTAACACAACTATTATAACATAAGGCATATTATTAATTTTCCTATATATTAATATAAGATGTGATTCAGACCATTTGTTGTCAAGTTTTTGTTGTAACGGTATTCGGTGTTATTTAATACAGTTACAACAAACTATTGAATTTTAATGAATTACGTGGTTTGTTATAAATTATAAAAGTGACAGATGGTTCGATTTTATAATATGATACCGATTTAGCTTAGTTATTGCGCATAACAAGCTTCTGTCTCGGTTTTTGTGAGGGTCGTTTTTGCAAAGGGTGTCTATAGCATCTAAAGACGGAGGCTAAACATCCTATGAGAGGGTTAAAACTTAATTATCTATAGTACCATTTGTGTCAAATATTTGTGTTCAGTGGGTTCAACATCACGATTTTAATAACCATGCTCTAGGATCAACTAGAATTACACTTATTGATCAAAAATGCTCAGGGAATTATATGGGCAAGGCATACAAAGATTATCACTTGAAATTACTTATTTGGGTAAGGCATACAAAGATTATAATTCCTTTTTGGTCATTAGTTTATTGGTTGGGTGGGGTAAATAGGTGGGAACCCTCTAGTCCCATGTACCGAATAGGTACCCTGAGTCACTACCGCATAGACTACAACCCGGTGATTCCCCAGAGAACTTGGTGAGAGGGAATCTGCTTAGCAAGAATTCGAACCCATGCCTTTTAGCTGGCTAAAACTCTTTGTTAAGGGGTGGTATCACATATCTAATGGTGAATTTCCCATTCGTGTTTGATTTCATTTTTGCGTGATCGTTTTGTAGATGTAATTTTAAATCTTGATAAACATTACTGATCCAACTATTTGATCAACATACCTATACAACAGAAATTGATACTCCCTCCGTCCCATTTTAATTGTCCAGATTTGACTTGTCAAGTCTTCTGTCTTTAACTTTAACCGTAAATATTTTCGTTTATATTTTATAACACTTACTATAAAATATATGAATGGATTGAGTTTTAAATATATTTTTCATTGATATAAATTTCGCCAACTAATATATAGCACAAACAAAGATATTTACGGTCAAAGTTTAAAGAAAAAGACTTCAAAAATCAAAATAAGACATTTAAAATGGGACGGGGGAGTATAATTTTGTTAGAAGGATGTAAGTTCCCAAATAACATGGTGCTACGAAAGTGTATAATAGTATAATACTTGATAGATTAATAGGGATCATCAAATGGCTAGAAAGTTATATTGAATACTTATTTTAGATGTAAATCTTGGTCGATAACATGCCAGTCAAGTATAATAGTACAATACTTGATATTGTTGGTATGTGATCACGTTATAATAAACGCATGTCCGGAAGTAATTTAAGCCTACGGGGTCACACGAAATAACACGGTAACTCTATACTATTAATTATTATATTAAAGTAATATATTAATTAATTTGATCACGAAATGATTAATTTAAATAAATTAAAGGGTTAATTTTATTTAATTAATTAAAAGGAGGTTAAAATGTGAAATTAGGAAATTAGAGTTGGGCTCTAATTCCTAATGGGTTGGGCCGAAAATTTCAAGGCTTGGAAAGCCTTGAGATTACTTGCCCACCAAGGATAAAAACCCTAGATATATCCCTATATAAAGGGGGCTTAATTCCAAGGGTTTAGATATTCCTTCACATAAAAATTCTCTCCTCTCTTCCTCTCTTATTTGGTTCGGCCGTAGGTAGCAAGTCAAGGGGTTTTTGGGTTTGCTTTGGTTCGACTTTTAGAGGGTACAAGCAAAGGGTTGTTTGATCGTGATCGGGGTACTAGCATACGGTATAAGGGGTGTCTAGTGTGCGATCGTAGAGGGGTTTTACTTTAAACCCTACAACAATAATAATCTTATTATTATTGATTTTATTGGAAGCTTTGCATAAGGTACACGTTTCGATTCTCTCTTTGTTAATTAATGTGATTGCATATTCGATTCTTCCGTTGCGCATACTCGTGATTATATGTGAATATTTATATGATTTATGTTCGCATATTCTAACAGTGGTATCAGAGCCACATATGTGATCTATTAGTTACAAAGATCAAAACTTGAAGGGGGGTTAAGGGTTGGTTGATTTTTAATTAATTGTTAAATAATTAAAAGTTGTTTTCTTATTTTTTTTTTAATTAAAATCGGATTAAATTAAATAAAAATAAGAGTTTTTTTTGTTTAATTAAAATTAACCTAATTCAATGGAGATTGAAACCCTCATGGCAAGTTTTGAGTTAGTGAATTGACATGATTTATTTGTATAAATTGCATGTTTTGTGTATCTTAATTATTTAAAGTTGTTAAATAAAAGTAAAATCACAAGAATTCATGCAAAATTACTTGTGATTTTTACTGATATATAGAGATATATTTAGCAAAGCATGATGATCCAATAATTAGGGTTAATTATTAGATAATTGTGTGACTAAGTGAATTTTTTAATTTTAAAGGGTTAATTTTATTTAATTAATTAAAAGGAGGTTAAAATGTGAAATTAGGAAATTAGAGTTGGGCTCTAATTCCTAATGGGTTGGGCCGAAAATTTCAAGGCTTGGAAAGCCTTGAGATTACTTGCCCACCAAGGATAAAAACCCTAGATATATCCCTATATAAAGGGGGCTTAATTCCAAGGGTTTAGATATTCCTTCACATAAAAATTCTCTCCTCTCTTCCTCTCTTATTTGGTTCGGCCGTAGGTAGCAAGTCAAGGGGTTTTTGGGTTTGCTTTGGTTCGACTTTTAGAGGGTACAAGCAAAGGGTTGTTTGATCGTGATCGGGGTACTAGCATACGGTATAAGGGGTGTCTAGTGTGCGATCGTAGAGGGGTTTTACTTTAAACCCTACAACAATAATAATCTTATTATTATTGATTTTATTGGAAGCTTTGCATAAGGTACACGTTTCGATTCTCTCTTTGTTAATTAATGTGATTGCATATTCGATTCTTCCGTTGCGCATACTCGTGATTATATGTGAATATTTATATGATTTATGTTCGCATATTCTAACAGTGGTATCAGAGCCACATATGTGATCTATTAGTTACAAAGATCAAAACTTGAAGGGGGGTTAAGGGTTGGTTGATTTTTAATTAATTGTTAAATAATTAAAAGGAGGTTAAAATGTGAAATTAGGAAATTAGAGTTGGGCTCTAATTCCTAATGGGTTGGGCCGAAAATTTCAAGGCTTGGAAAGCCTTGAGATTACTTGCCCACCAAGGATAAAAACCCTAGATATATCCCTATATAAAGGGGGCTTAATTCCAAGGGTTTAGATATTCCTTCACATAAAAATTCTCTCCTCTCTTCCTCTCTTATTTGGTTCGGCCGTAGGTAGCAAGTCAAGGGGTTTTTGGGTTTGCTTTGGTTCGACTTTTAGAGGGTACAAGCAAAGGGTTGTTTGATCGTGATCGGGGTACTAGCATACGGTATAAGGGGTGTCTAGTGTGCGATCGTAGAGGGGTTTTACTTTAAACCCTACAACAATAATAATCTTATTATTATTGATTTTATTGGAAGCTTTGCATAAGGTACACGTTTCGATTCTCTCTTTGTTAATTAATGTGATTGCATATTCGATTCTTCCGTTGCGCATACTCGTGATTATATGTGAATATTTATATGATTTATGTTCGCATATTCTAACAGTGGTATCAGAGCCACATATGTGATCTATTAGTTACAAAGATCAAAACTTGAAGGGGGGTTAAGGGTTGGTTGATTTTTAATTAATTGTTAAATAATTAAAAGTTGTTTTCTTATTTTTTTTAATTAAAATTAACTACTTCAATGATTGGTTTCATCAGCTAAGAATAGTTCTAAGAGCTGAAAAGAAAATTGAAATACTTGAAGAGCAGACACCCGTTGTTCCGGGAGCTAATGCTACAACTGAAGAGTTGGCTGCATACACTGCTGTGTATGATAGACACAAAGAGGTTTCTTGTCTGATGTTGCGAAGCATGAATGCTGATCTTCAAAAGCAAATTGAAAATTATTTTCCTCGTGATATGATTAACGAGCTCAAGTCTTTGTACGAAAAGCAAGCAGGAGTGGAGTTGTTCGACCTAGTTGACACACTTCATGACTTGCGACACGAGCAAGGAACACCGGTTAGTCCTCATATACTCAAGATGAAGAGGTATTTTGAGAAATTGGAAAGGTTGAATTATGCTTATCCTCAGCCTATTGCTATTGGCATGATTCTCAAGTCTTTATCTAAGGATTTTGAGGAATTTGTGCGCAATTACAATATGCATAGCATGAATAAAACCATTGATGAACTTCATGCCATGGCGAATGAGTATGAAAAGAAGCTTCCAAAGAAGTTTGCCACACCCCAAGTTCTCACGATCAAAGGGGGAAAGATCCTAGAAAGGGAAACAACCAAAAGGAAAGGGCAAGAATCAAGGTAAAGAAAAGCAAGTTGCTACTCCTAAACTTAAGAAGACCCCTCCAGCGAAAAAGGAACATCCCGCTAAGGACCAAACATGTTATCACTGCAATGAAGTGGGACATTGGAAGCGGAATTGTTCCAATTATCTAGCTGAGTTGAAGAAGAAGCAAACTGGTTTGACCAGTACTTCAGGTATCTTCACAATTGAATTATATTCCTTTTCTAAGCGCAATTCATGGGTTTACGACACCGGGTGTGGTACTCATATCTGTAATTGTTTACAGGGGCTTAGAAGGAGAAGAAAACTGAAACCAGGATCTTTACAACTGTTCGTGGGAAATGGCCTACCGGCAGCTATAGAAGAAATAGGCGACTATCATTTAGTTTTACCTACTGGTTTAGTCATTGTTTTAGACAATTGTCATTATGCACCGTCTATTACTAGAGGTGTCATTTCAGTTTCTTTGTTGAAAAACAACGGATTCATTAATGTTTCTAATGATATTGGTATTTCAGTTTCACGAAATAATGTTCATTATTTTAATGCTATTGCTTGTGATGGTATTTATGAAATTGATATGCATGGTTGTGATTAAAAGGATAATTCAATGTATAATGTTAGTAAACGAGTCAAGACCAATTTGGACTCGACTTATCTTTGGCATTGTCGTCTTGCTCATGTTGGCAAGAAACGCATTGAAAGGCTTCAAAGAGATGGAATCTTACAAACAAATGATGAATCATTTGACGAATGCGTATCTTGTGTTTTCGGCAAAATGACAAGAAAACCTTTTCCAAATAAACCGGAGAGGGCAAAAGAACTACTTGGACTAATACATACGGATGTATGTGGCCCATTTAGACATGTGTCAAGGAAAGGTGCTAGCTACTTCGTCACTTTTACGGATGATTTCAGTCGTTATGGTTATGTTTACTTGCTTAAACATAAACATGAAGTCTTTGAAACATTCAAGAAATTTAAAAGTGAAGTAGAGAATCAACTCAGTAGAACCATTAAGATTCTTCGTTCGGATCGAGGTGGTGAATACTTAAGCCAAGAGTTTAAAGATTATCTTAAAGCTTGTGGAATAGTTCAACAGCTTACTCCTCCATATACTCCACAGCATAATGGTGTATCGGAGAGGAGAAATCGAACCTTGTTAGAAATGGTTTGATCAATGATGAATCATACAACTCTTCGTTTTTTGTTTTGGGATTATGCCCTAGAGACTGCTGTTCGCATTCTCAATATGGTTCCAACCAAGAAGGTTGACAAGACACCGCATGAATTGTGGCATGGGAGTGTTCCCAAGCTGTCTTACTTAAAGGTCTGGGGATGTCAGGCACTCGTGAAACGAGATA
>CM067174.1:98162702-98211504 GCA_034093135.1 Erigeron breviscapus | reverse complement strand
TATATATGTATGTATAATCCTAGTATAAGATCAACCATAAAAGCTATAAGAAACACTCAAATAGAAAAATAGACTAACATAAACAATTATGGCCTGCACACACCAAATCATGAAAGCATATAACATCAAGTAAAACGGGAAAAGTAGAATAAATTTAATGAGTTGTAAAGGCCAGAACGAGTCTATAAACTCCAAGAAGCCTCTATTAACCGATTCTACAAACTTTTACACATGGGGTAGCAGTCCCTCTTACCACTAAAGTCGTGCATGACTTGAAAACATGAGAACAAAGTACTGAAAGAGAAGATAATAAGCATATGAAACACATGCTCGACAAAAACAAGTCTAAGAAGAGACATTACGTGCGCGTTTAACTCAAGGTGTAATGTAATGACTACATGGATGAAATATAATGAAGCTTTTAACAGCTTTGACAAGCAATAACTTAAACTAATATATTCAATGGTTCCACGAAGTCATGTAATCTTAAAATAAAACATAGAAGCTAAGCATCAGTAAATAACATGAAAATTTACCACTATGCATTATGATGGGAAAACAAAATTCCAAAAAGTTAAAATATATAATGAGAACAAAGAATAAGAATTAAGAAGCAAAAACTAGTCTATCAACACATAAATGAACACATAGATTACCATAGTCTATCAACTGAAACTCAATAGATCTACAAGTAATCTATGAAAATATACCCTATGCATTATGAAGGGAAAACAAAATTCCCACAATAAAAAAAAGAGAAAAAGAATAAGAAGCAAAAACTAGTCTATCAACTCATAAATGAACACATAGATTACCATAGTCTAACAACTAAAAATATTCAATAGATCTACAAGTTACATCTATGATGCCCGTATATGTGTTTGGATATGTAAAAGAAATAATAGTAAGAACAACGAAAACTGGTCTATCGAAAACACAAAGCATAGTCTATCAACCGAACCTATACAATAGATCTACAAGTTAAAACAAGAATTTGGTCCATCGTAAACACGAATCTTAACAGGACAGATAAAGATTCAATGGAAATCACAACTAATAGGATATATCAAACAAACCTAGTCTAATTAAACGATTCTACAAACTAAAAATTATGTTAGCACATTTATGTGTTCTTATAAACTGAGTTCAAATAAAACACATAACCACATAACAAGACTACAAACCAATATGCATCAAATTGAAACCAACAATAACAAGCAAAAAACTAATCTATCAACTCATTTACGAAAAAACAAATACTTACTAAGTTATTCTACTAATGGTCATTTAGCTCAAGCTATGTTATTAACTGCCCCAAGAAGTTGGATATATAGGGTGCATTTCCAGGTTGGTCATACCCATAACCAAACAGTGAGTATATGTCAGACTGTTGGGACTTGTGCCTAGATTCATTAGGCAAGACTCATATGTGACCCATATGTCAACCTAACCGTGTCTAAGAAGAGTGAAGAGCTATAAGCTATATATAGTTGGAGCTACATCCAACCGGTCCGACGAACGTCGATTTAATGGGCCAGACCCACATGTAACATCTATGACTTGCCAACAGTACTAACAGGCAATAAAAGACCGAAAATTATGAATCTAGGCACCAGCAAATAAAACAAACTACCACTCAACCAAATCTACATTACCTTTGGGCCAACCCAACCCCATACTTGATACACAACTACACAAGTGAAAACAGAACCAATAAACCTTAAAAGAGACCCAAGTGGCATGAGGAAAATTCGCATGAGCCTAGAACTTTTTTTTTTTGTGGAACAGCATAGTGAGCCTAGAAATTAATACAGCGAAGTAGCAAACTCAAACCCACCAAGCTGAAATCAACTTACTACGTACAGACCTGGGTCGAAACTGAACAGGGCCAATCCATCAAGTTAAAAACAATGAGGGCTCAGATCTGTAAAAAAAATCAGTGCAAAGTGGACAAAACCGCCATGGCTGCAATACAAAAGTTACCCTGCCAAGATAAGGTTAAATCTCAAACTTTACGCAATTTTATATCATCACGGCCCCATATACCATATATAGTTTCGGTAGGAAACATGAAGAGTTAATTACACGTATAGTTTCCGTCGTCAGAAGTAGCACAACTAATGAACGGTTTTGTGCTAAGTGATTTTTATTTTTTTTTGATGGGTGGGAGTTTTGGGAGGGGGGGAGTGGGGGTTCATGGTGGGTGGAAATGTGGAAGTCTGTTTTGACATACCTTTACCATCGCAATTCATGCATTAAAAACAATGGAGTCAGTGTTTAATGGTCTTTTCGATTTTGACATACCTTTACCCTCGCAACTGCTTACCTATATTTAAAGCTGGCCTCACGTTTAAAAACTGGAGATAACTTGTTGAGTTGTGTGCACTCTTCGTAACCTACATACAGAAGAACGACAGTAAGTTTCTAGCAAGTAGCAAGTAATATCTATTTAATATATAAAAGAAATTATGTACTGAAACATCCCTGGCTGTATAGATTGTATGGCTTTGCTTGTAGCTCATGGTCACCGTCTTACTCTAAAATTTCCACTGAGGTTTGAGCTCAGAGGTAGAACTGATTTTGCAACCTTTATAAGATGGTATTTGAGGAACAGTTTTAACGTTCTTCTGTTTGGATACACACTGAAGAGACCTCCCATCAACAAAACCTTTAAGCGTACTGACAACCTTTATATCACTTTTTCTGCTTGGGTCAATGTTTCCTTCTTTCTTTCCGGATACCGACTGAAGAAACCTCTCATCAACCAAATCTTTACGCGTACTTACAACCTTCATCTCATTCTTCCTGCTTGGATCGATGTTTCCTGGTTTTGTTTTGGATACTGACTGAAGAGACCTCTCATCAACCAGACCTTTACGCGTACTCACAACGTTTATATGATTTTTCCTGCTTGAGTCGATGATCCCTGGCTTCTTTTTACTCTGTGCAACAGAACTTAATAGTTTCTCTGATCCCTGTAATTATTGACATTGGTCTAGCTTAGCGATATCACATGGTACACACACACACACATTGATATAAAAAAAATTGAGCTGACCTGGAGTTTCTCAGACCCAATCGACCTGCTATATTTCTGAATGAGAGTTGGTCGTTCAAACCCTGATCGAACAACTGGTATATGTCCTTGAGCTGCATATATACAAAATAATACATATAAATATCAACACCTTTGCAATCATATTATCCTCTACTGCCCAATTCAGTGACCTACCTGGGACAACACCGGTAATGGTTCTTTGGGTACGCACTACTTGTTTATGCTGTTTCCGCACCAATCCAGTTATGGTTCTACGCTTCATAACAGAATTTAATTGTTTTTTCTGTCCCTGTAACCATACAAAAAAATCTAGCTTAGAAACAACACAATGAACATACAATAATTCTATGAATGGAAAGATTGAAAAATTAACCTTGTTTTTCTGAGACTCAATCGGCTTGCCACCCTTAGGAACAATCCTATGAATGTTCACACCATTTATTTCCTGTTTCCTAGTCAAGTCAACTTTGCGCGATTTCCTTGTACACTCCATGACAGAAGTGAATTGCTTATCTTTACCCTGTATACATACACATGAAGTATAAGTTAGAGACAACAAATTGTACACGTAACGAATAACTTAAAACGAAGTAACAAAACTGACCTGTCGATTCTCACACCCAATCAACTTCCCATCCTGAGTAAGAGTAGGTTGGAGAAACCCTGATTGAACAATAACTGATGTATCACCTCGAGCTGTAAATATGCAAAAGAAAACATTACAAGAGTTTTAAAACTGTACATATAAAATTGTCATGTATTGTACTATTAAATAAACCTACCTGGGGCAATATACGGAGACGCTCTATGAATACCCACAACCTTTTTATCTTGTTTACACCTCAAACCAATATTTGTTGAATTCTCACTCTCACCAATAGGCCCCGGCTTACTATTGCTCTCAAAAACAAGATTGGATTGTTCACTCTCAAATAGAGGGTTCATACGCACCGAATAATTCTGCCCCTTGCTGAAAAAAGATTTTTGACTTTCTTTCTCAAAAACGATATTTGATCGTTTACTCTCAAATAGAGAAATCATCTGATATACGTACCCCTTGCTCAAAAACGAAATTTGACTTCCTTTCTCGACAACATCTGTACTCTCAAAATTGTTAGCAGCTCCATGACAACCGGATGCTGTTGTGGTCATTTCCTCAAGCTCATTAGTATCTTCATTTCGAATTGGTTTCATGATCATCCCATCTAGCACGCAAAGAATTGTGCTAGCAAGCGTAGAACAAACATCCTGAAATATACACAAAGTGAGATATGACGTATGGAAATAGAACTTTTTGTACAGATAATATATATATTTCAAAGGTTATGGTGTTTTTAATACTTTTGTTAAAAAAATCTGTAAAAGTGGTATAACTATTGAAGACACCAGCCTATGCCATATCACCCAAGATCGGCTTTACGATCACCTGCCCCAATTAGCACACAACCTCACACTGCAAGTGCATTTCATCGCCCAACCACACACTGCCATCGAATGGTCTCCATCATGCAACTTTGACAAGTTAATAACACGAAGTTATATCTACTTTTACTCTCTGCTAAAAAATGAAATATCACATATATTTGTTATAAAAAGGCTGTCATCAACCACCAACAGTAAAGAGAAAGAAAAACAACAAAACTAGAAACAAAGTTTAATCATTTATCCTTTAACACACTATCTTCTTCTCTGACCTCTCATTCAAACAAACTAAACTTCACTTACCACCATCGCTTACCACCAAAACCTATAAAAACCCATGCACTGTGAATACAAAACCTAACAACCATACATACAAAACACCAATACTACCTGATTGTAAACTATCAAAAATTAAAAAACCCTTGCTGTGTGAAAAAAAACCGATATCTCAACAAAAAAAAAACACAAAGAAAAAGTGAAGATCGGTGTTCCGGTTGCCAGCTTTAAACGAAAAAGGAAACACCGGTGTACAATTCAAACAAACCGTTCCTTAAGTTCGACACATCTCGCAGATAAAAAGTGAAGCCACCTAATGCAAGACCAGTGACGGTAAAGCTGGTCTTGGGTGATATGGCAGAGGCCGATGTTGCCAACACCGGTTATACCATTATTACAAAATTTAATAGCAAAAATACTAGATACACCATAACATTTCAGATATATACTGTCTATAATGTATATATATAAGCAAAAGGAGTAAAAATTGTCATGTATTGTACTATTAAATAAACCTACCTGATATCTGTACCCCTTGCTCAAAAACGAAATTTGACTTCCGTTCTCGACAACATCAATACTCTCAAGATTGTTAGCAGCTCCATGACAACCGGATGCTGTTGTGGTCATTTCCTCAAGCAAAAGGAGTAAAAAATCGTACATGCTGTCGAAGATGATGATAGGAAGAATCATCAGACGACGACGACGAGGACATTTGTTCTATATATATATTTTGACGATGTTACTTGTCAATTCTTTAGGTTTTTGGAATGGCAGGTGTCATTTCTGAGGATTGTGGTAGTCAGTTTGTTGGAACTCTTGTATGTGTGTTCGTTGGTTTGATGGGTAGGATTCCCATTGCTAAGAAGAGTAGTCGTATTGCTGTTGATCAAGGGAAAATAATGCTCTTATTGCCTTTCCTTGATAAAAAGGTCGTGGGTACTCATAGACCGTCTCCATGTATTGCCACAGGTAGGCTTATCTAATTGTGCAAGGAATTAGCCTAGTTGTAAGGCAAGCACTTGGTGACCTTAAGGTCTCAGGTTCGATCCCGCTGGGGACAAAAAATAATTCCTTTAAGGTACCCGTTACCAATGAAGCCTAGACCCATATGTGAAGTTTAAATACGCGGGTTCGATCTTTCGGGGTGCCCAGATCATGTGGGGATTAGGATGGAGGTATTTTACCGGCATCATATGGCTCATACGGGGTGGGTCGATGGGTATCCAATTGTGGTACCGGGGCTAGGGTTCCCCCCATTACCCTTTTTTTTTGACAAATTCATTTTTACAGTTTTAAAATTCCTACAATGCTTGAGGAGGAGGAGGAGGCGGAAAAGAATTTTGAACTCGCATGTAGTTTCTTGAACACAACTGACTTGCTAACCTCCTGAATGAGAGTTATCTGTTCACACCCAATCAACTTTCTATCCCGAATAAGAGTAGGGCAGAGAAACCCAGATTGAACACCAATTGATGCATCGCCTCGAGCTGTAAACATGCAAAACAAAGCATTGTAGGAATTTTAAAACTGTAAAAATGAATTTGTCATGTATTGTACAATTAGATAAACCTACCTATGGCAATACATGGAGACAGTCTATGAGTACCCACGACCTTTTTATCAAGGAAAGGCAATAAGAGCATTATTTTCCCTTGATCAACAGCAATACGACTACTCTTCTTAGCAATGGGAATCCTACCCATCAAACCAACGAACACACATACAAGAGTTCCAACAAACTGACTACCACAATCCTCAGAAATGACACCTGCCATTCCAAAAACCTAAAGAATTGACAAGTAACATCGTCAAAATATATATATAGAACAAATGTCCTCAAAATGTACAAACTTGAACATTGATTCACTCATTGTTTCAAAAGAAAATTATTATGTTCGAGTTCTAACAATAATCAGGTTAAAGATTTTGAGTAAGAAAATCATGGGCTTTATTTTTCTTTAAAAAGAACCTATTGACTCGAAATACATACATTATATATATAAAAGAAAATGATTATATAGAGGAAAGTTAATTTTAGTACAAGGGGAAAAAAAGTACCAAGGAACAGCCACCAGCCGTCCGATCAAAGCTTTGGACGGATCAGATCAAGCCTTCCTCCTCCTTCTTCCTCCTTCTCGGCGAGACTGCCGCCGCCAGCCACCACCTCCTTCTTCTCCGGCGAGACAACCACCGCCACCACCATCATCTCCGACCACCCCAACCACGGCGCCGGCGCCGGCAGCAAGGGCTTCGCCCGTACCGTAGCAAACCGTCACCGTCTCTTGGATCGCCGCCCATCAAATCCATACGATTCCCATATGCGTCCCTTGACAACCAGTTTAGAACGGATGAGGGCAACGCCCGTACCGTATCCACCCGAAAACGAACCTGATTCTCGCCGGAAAGTCGCCGGAGATGTCGCCGGAGGTGGTGGCGGTGGTTGTTCGCCGGAGAAGAAGGAAGAAGGAGGAGGTGTGGCGGTCGCCGGAGAAGAAGGTGGCCGGAGAAGAAGGAAGAAGGTTGTACTTTTTGTACTTTTTTTTCCCTTGTACTCAAAATAACCCACCCCTATATATATATATATACATATATAACATACATATATATTGTATTTATATTATATTTATATATTATATATAAAGAGAAGGAAAAAAAAAAGAAACATGATTAATATAATTCCTGCATAGAGCTTTTCGTAAATTATATCCCTGCAAATCGGGTAATTAAAATCTTTAAAAAGAAATCATCTTTTAACATCCACAAAATTGTATTTATTTATATTTATATATAAAGAGAAGGGAAAAAAGGAACATGATTAATATAGATTATAAACAAAAAAAATAAAGAATCATACAAAAAGAATAAAGAATCATACATGTTCTTCAAAAGATGAATAATCGGACGACGACGACGGATGATGATGATGACGACGACGAGGATGAACCAGCAAAGAATTTCTTAATAGCATCCATAATGAAAACAAATACAATCTATCTAATGCAAAGACAATAATAAAGAATATTATTGTATAAACGACAAACTGAATCAAAGAAAAAGATTATTGTGAGCAATAATTTTGATCGATGTGATTAAGATTTAATTGTGAGAAAAAGATAAACCATTTTCCATTATATACCTTTCCCAATTGATGGCGGTGGCGTTCGCGGGTTTTAATCGGGTCAGGGTTATAACCATTCAGCCCATGTCTCGTATGAAATTTAATCGGGTCGGGTTATTTTTATTTCTTTTTATTACATGTTGTACTTTCAGTTCCCGACGCGTGACACTCTGTATCATTGCTTAAATTTTAACACGTCGCGTCCCGTTTGGGTTTTTTAGGTTTTGTTTTGGATTCTTGCACATTTTTTAGTGTCACGGTATTCCGGGCCCGACACGTCACACGTCGTACCACTTATCATCATACAAATTTTTTTTATAAAAGACAAACATTTTTGAATTAATTTTGGTGCAAGTTGGTAGATAGTCACGTCTTATACAACATCTTTGGTTTATGTGGTCGCGTATGTGGAAAAAAAACGATGATAAATTCATAAGATACAACAAGTACATACATTTTAATGCATAAAATATATAACTCTCTATAACAATGATTATTCTATATAACAATAAATATTGTGAATTTATCATCTCCTGAAAACAAATAACTAATAAAACATGCTCTGTTAACTCATATATTTATAGTCTTATAGATTCGATAAATAAATTATTTAATGAAAAGCCAATAAAAACAATACAAGAAAAACATGTCTCAATCAAAATTAGTATGTCTATTAAACGACTAGCTTATTGTTCATTAGAAAAAAACGACTAGCTAGGAACTTAATTTCATTAGCGAATAATATTTAACCTTGAGTAATTTTGGTATCTAAAAGATGTACTCTCTAATAGAAAAAAATCAGTAAAAATGGCTTCAAGTTTGTACTTTATAGGGATGGGAAATAGAAGTATTAATAAAATTCACATAACTTGCCCGAGAATTGACCCAAGAAGTGACCAGATCAGAAGCTATAACAGTAGCCCAACAGCTCGAACAACATTTGACTATCATTTGTCTGAATGGTAGCTCGATCAGCAACCCAAACAGCTTGAAATGTGGCCTGAACAGATCAACTCAAAGCGAAATTGCAAGTGACTGTTTAACTCCCTTTTTGGTCTATTCTTTCAACATAATAAAAAAATGGGTCGCCTTGAAATCTATCTGAAAAAGCAAGCATACAAATCGTTTGAGCGTAGAACTTGTTTTAAGTTATTAGCTCATACACGATCAGTCAAGGTTCAACTCCCTGATACATTAAATGAAGTCGGTATCATTAGTGCTTTATGTCATATATGTATTCACAGGTTATATTCACATAAAATGACATCACTTGCAGCACAGTGATTCGACACAAGGCAAAAAGCCCCTTTGTGATGGTGAGGTTCCCGGATCAAATCTTGAAAGGGCAAGGGTTTTATCTCTTATTAGTGTTGTGCCTTTGGGCGGGGATTTTTCCTCCTACTGGGTATTGGGGGTGAGAAGGTATGTAAAACTAGCTTATGCTAGAGCCTTCGCTGCGATGATTAATCCACGCCTTTCAAAAAAAAAAAATGATTACAATAAATGTAGTCTTATTCAAGAATCAAAGTAAAGTTTAAACGATCACAGTTGAAGAGTGGCACTACAACAGTTTCTCAATTAAACCACACTGAAGGAAATGATGAAATTATATTCGAAGAGGTTAGAAACATAGAACTTTGCATTTTCTCTTTGGTGCCTGAGTGATCGGTTTAATTTGGCTTCCTAGTATGCAAAGACATAAAGCATACTTTTTTTATAGGCCCAAGTGCGCCAGAATGCAGATAACTAATCATGAAAAGTTATTGTGTGCACGAACTCTAGGTCAGCTTTATTGTATTCATGAAACTTGAAATTATGTTTATTGTGAACATAAAACGGGATTATGGCTATGTGGGACCGGTTATATTATATATATATCTTTATCGATATATATATATATTATTTTAATTGTGTGCATAAACTAATCCAAAAAGTTATTGTGTGCATGCCACGTAAGCAGTCAACGGGTCAACGTGAAAGTGGTGACCGGCTAACTTCTTACCCGGTAACTTTTGATTACTATGGGACTCTTGAACAAGTTTCCTGAATACAATAAAGCTGACCTAGAGTTCGTGCACACAATAACTTTTCATGATTAGTTATCTGCATTCCGGCACACTTAGCCTTTTTTTTATATTAAAAGATAAGCTCATGGACATGACATGGGCCATTTTTGTGAAAAAATGGATCACCATTAAATGACTTGACTTAAAACATTAAACTAAAGCATATATATATGTGATAGGCCAAGTTAAGATAGCCAAGTTAGACGCAATCAAGATTGGATTAGGAAG
The DNA here is from genome assembly GCA_034093135.1 of Erigeron breviscapus. Taxonomy (NCBI): domain Eukaryota; kingdom Viridiplantae; phylum Streptophyta; class Magnoliopsida; order Asterales; family Asteraceae; genus Erigeron; species Erigeron breviscapus. The sequence goes on along the minus strand of CM067174.1, from coordinate 98,201,333 downwards.
AGGCTAAAGATGCATTTTAAAGCCAAAGACAAAAGCTTGTAAATTGATCCGAGCTAAAAATGTAAAACTTGCTCGAGATAGGCCAAGCTAAAATAAAGTTAATAAGCCAAATACAAAATATTAGAAAACCGATCCTTTATAGAAATTGGTCTGAAAACTGGTAACTATTAGATTTTCATAAATTGGGTCTCTATTAATCATTTAACCGTAGTAATAATAAAATAGAGCATGATACATGTTTTTTTCGATAGAAGACGACATGTTACAACAGATAACCTTTTGTTTACAGCTCAATACAGTCTATAAGAATATTAGAGTTCCTAACAACACAAAGGCAAGAGGCACTGTTCGATTGTAATCAAACTTACAAAAGCACTTGCTGATGGGTTTTAGGCATTACAAACTAACTTAAACTTTTAAGGAAGCATGCAACCTAAAACAGGATCTATGTTTTCACAATTGAACCTATAACTATGAACATAAAATAAGAACCCTAATACCCTAGTAAATAATCGAAAATTACTAAAGAAAATAAATAAATAAGAGTACATACCTTTTTAGTTGTTATAGTAAACAACTAAAATTATCCCTCTGGATCTCTTGGAAGCAAGCACCACAAATGTCATGCCTCTAATGGAATCACACCCGACGACTCAAAAATTTAACTAAGTGTGGATGAACTATAGAAGAGTTCTTCCAAGAGGAGAAAGAAGGAGGCGAATACTCAAGCCAAGAATGTGTAAAAAGAATGAATCCTTAAGGCCCTATTTATAGCCTTGGATAGTCTCCATGGTTTTCCTATCCCACCGATGTGGGACAAATTTCCCAAAAGAAATTTTTCTTCTCCTTTATCACTTCTACTAATTTTGAGTCTCGAGGGCAACCCAAAAGGACTGTGCTTCTATCAATTATAGTTATGGCTTAGACACCTAATCCAACAGTCTCCCACTTGGATAAGTCTAATAACTATTATTGCCAATATAACTTCCTAATTGATCAGCAAATTGTAGCCTCCAAAAGCCGTTGTCGAACTCTGACCTAGTTAGTTACGTGTCCTAAGATAAGAGATCATATAATCCTTCGTTCTACAAGATATCATTTGAACATGAGACATGGAACATAATCAATCTCATTGTCCAGTATTTTGTTTCCCGATTTCTGATTTGTAATGACATAGAACTTCTAATTGAACACATCAATTTAGTCCTGGTCGGGCCCGACACTATATGTCAACATCAAATCATCGAGGGGCCCAAAGATATCGCTTTTCCCGTTAGGGAAAAGGGAACGAATAAACTTTGACTTTTATGCTTGCACCATTTACTCATCAAATCATGCACAACAATACGTTTTATAACATCAAGTTACTGATGCGTTTACACATTATCAATGCACAACTGACTTGTAAACCACAACTCATATATCTCCATTTAAAGATTATAAGATATTATCGTCTCAGAATTACTCGTGATAAATTCCATGAAGTAATCTCTGAGCGTGGGTTAATCCAATACTTAAATCTCCATTTCAAAGTACTCACGAACATTGCAGCAATACCATTGCTATGTCTAAATACTCTTTAGACAATCTACAAATCCATTCATGACAGTCTTTATTCACTACTTACTTCCAAAAGTATGATCGACTGTGGAATTCGAATAATCAAATTATTCGGGAAGTAAAACATGCAAAATGAAACACAATAATAAACAATTGACAAAAGGTAGTAAACAAACTTATAAATAATTCTCTATTATTTAATCACCAAAAGTCAATCACATTTATTTTGTTATAAGTTTCAAAATAACTATCTAACTACTAAAACTAACATCATCTCTCAGCCCAATGCTCCTAGCATGCTGATTGTGTTTAACCATACTCAGACCCTTTGTGAGTGGATCTGTAGGATTCTCTTCAGATGAAACCCTCTTCACTACGAGGTGACCTTCTTCTATCTTGTGTCTGATAAAATGGTATTTTCTGTCGATATGTCTAGATCTGCCATGATCTATTGGTTCCTTTGTCAATGAAACCGCTCATTCATTATCACGGAAAATTTCCATTGGCTCCTTGATGGTTGGCACAACTCCAAGATCTCCGATGAAATTCTTCAACCAAATTGCCTCCTTTGATGCTTCGCTCACCGCTATGTACTCTGATTCACAAGTAGAATCAGCCACTGTGTCTTGCTTGGAACTTTTTCAAGTAACTGCTCCTCCATTTAAGGTAAAGACCCAGCCAGATTGGGAACGAAAGTTGTCTCTATCTGTTTGAAAGCTGGCGTCACTATACCCAGTTACTCTCAATGTACCACAGCCACCAAGTACTAGAACCCAGTCCTTAGTCCTTCGCAGATACTTGAGAATATTCTTAACCGCTACCCAATGAGCTTTACCTAGATTTCCCTGATAACGACTGACCATGCTCAAAGCAAAGGACACATCAGGACGAGTACATGTCATAGAATACATGATAGAACCAACGACGGAAGCGTACGGAATTCTACTCATTTCTGCTATCTCTTCATCTGTACTCGGATTATGAGTCTTACTCATTTTGGTATTACTCTGGATGGGCAGTTCTCCTTTATTGGAATTCTCCATACCGAAACGTTTCAGTACTTTATCCAAGTAGGTACTCTGATTAAGTCCAATTAGCCTTTTACTCATGTCTCTTAAAATTCTTATTCCCAGAATATAGGCAGCCTCTCCTAGATCCTTCATAGCGAAACACTTTAAGCCAAGACTTAACATCTTGCAAAGTTGAAATGCCATTTCCTATAAGAAGTATGTCATCAACATACAATACCAGAAAGGTGACTACGCTCCCACTAGCTTTGACAAATACACAGGACTCATCCTCACTTTTAGAGAAGCCAAACTCTTTGACTTTCTCATCGAAGCAAAGATTCCAACTGTGAGACACTTGTTTTAACCCATAGATAGATTTCTCAAGCTTGCACACTCCATTAGGAAATTTTGCATCCACAAAACCTTCTGGCTGACTCATGTAAACATCCTCAGCCAACTTTCCATTAAGGAAAGCAGTTTTGACATCCATCTGCCAAATTTCATAGTCATGAAACGCAGCTATAGCTATCATTATCCTAAAAGATTTTATCTTAGCCACTGGTGAGAAGGTCTCATCATAGTCAATCCCTGGGATTTGAGTAAAGCCCTTCGCCACCAGTCGTGCTTTGAATGTGCTTACATTACCATCCATGTCGATCTTCTTCTTGAAGATCCATTTACAACCAACTGTCTTCCGACCAGGTTGTTGATCAACCAAGTTCCAAACTTGGTTGTCATACATGGACTTGATCTCGCTGTCCATTGCTTCTTTCCATTTGGCTGCCTCAGGGCTCGCCATGGCTTCCTTGTAGTTAGTCGGCTCATCCAAATTTACCAGTGTATTGTCACTGATAAACGTGTCTTCATCTGCAGTTATATGGAAACCATAGAACTCAGTTGGCTTGCTAACTCTACTAAAACGCCTAAGAGGTAATGAAGTATCAATGGGTTCAACTGGAATCTCTTCCACTGGTTGAACCCTAGCGGTTTTTAAAGGTTCCTTCATCGGTTGACTCTTGAATTTCTTCAAGGTCAATGGTGCTCCCACTATCCTCTTTGCATATGAGCTCTCTCTCGCGAAAGACTCCTCTCCGTGCTACAAAGACCACGTTCTCACTAGGTCTGTAGAACAGATATCCAAATGACTTCCGTGGATAGCCAATGAAAACACATCGCTCACTACGAGGTTCAAGCTTGTCGTAAGTTTCTCGTCTAACGAAACTTCACAACCCCAAACCTTAATATGTGCTAACGAGGGAACTTTCCCTGTCCACATTTCGTGAGGTGTTTTGGCAACCTTCTTTGTTGGAACAAGATTAAGAATGTGTGCGTCAGTTTCTAAGGCATACCCCCAGAATGAGATTGGAAGTGAAGCTCGACTCATCATGGAACGTACCATGTCTAACAAGGTTCGATTGCGTCTCTCAGCCACAGCATTAAGTTGTGGTGTCCTAGGAGGTGTCAATTGTGAAACTATTCTACATTCCTTGAGATAGTCATGGAACTCGATACTAAGATACTCTCCGCCTCTATCTGATCGGAGCATCTTTATCTTCCTGCCTAATTGATTCTCGACTTCTTGCTTAAACTCTTTGAACTTTTCAAAGGTTTCCGACTTATGCTTTATTAAGTAGATATAACCATATCTGTTATAATCATCAGTAAAAGTCACATAGAATCGATTAGCATCCCTTGTGGCTGATCTGAAGGGTCCACACACGTCTGTGTGTATGAGATCCAACAAACCTTCACCTCTTTCACAAAATCTAGTGAAAGGTGATTTTGTCATCTTACCCAAAAGACATGATTCACATGTATCATCTGACCTTAGGTCAAATGATTCCAACACCCCATCCTTTTGGAGTTGAGCCATGCGTTTCTTGTTAATGTGTCCAAGACGGCAATGCCACAAGTACGCTTTGTCTATACCATTAGACGATTTAATTTGAAATACACTATTGCCTAAATTGTCTACACACATCACAGTTTCATACACACCATCACAAGGTAAAGCTTCGAAATAAAAAATGCCATTCTTATAAGCAGAAATAGAACCATTCTCATCATTAAAAGAAAATCTAAAACCTTTTTTGAACAATGCATGAAAAGAGATAATGTTTCGTGTCATTTCTGACGAGTAGCGACAATTCAATAAATCTAAATTAACACAATTACTAAGCACTAGACTATAAACTCCAATCTTGGTGACAGGTGAAGATCGCCTATTCCCCATGATCAAGTTCATTCTACCATGCTCCACATCCTCACTTTTTCTTAGTCCCTGCAAAACAGAGCAAATATGGAACCCACATCCTGTATCAAGGACCCAAGAATTAGAAGATGATGGGTTAATAGATGAAATAGTGTATATACCTGCAGTAGATGGCTTCACTTTGCCATCCTTTAAATCTTGCAGATACTTTGGGCAGCTTCGTTTCCAATGTCCTTTGTCGTTGCAATAGAAGCAAGTGGCCTCTTTGGGATCAGAGACATGGGTAACATCAGAACTGGTTTTTACATGAGACTTTCCCTTCCAGTTTTGCTTGGGAGGACATTTCCTCTTCTTCCCCTTTCCTTAACCAATGGCTAGAACGGTAGTATTAGCAGGAGCGGGGGCATCACTCTTTCCCTTCATCCCTATTTCAGCTGTTCTCAGGAGGTTGTGCAATTGAGACAATGTGATCTCATTGTTGTTCAAATGATAGGTCAAGATGAACTGATCATAACAACATGGTAAGGAGTTCAAGACTATGTCAATGGCCAACTCCTCATCAATATGCACATTTAGCCTCACAAGTCGATCCACGTATCATTGCATTCTTTGCACGTGGCCGCTAACAGACTCTATGTCCTTCATCTTGCTTGATATGAGAGAGTTCATTATCTCGTACTTTTCTTGACGAGCTCGCTTATGGTACTTTTCTATAAGGTCCTTGTTCATCTCGTACGGCCAGTAATCCTCATAGAATTTTTGCAGTTCAGGAGTCATGGTAGCAACCATGATGCAAGCAACTTTTGTTGCATCACGTAGTGTTTCTTATAGGCGGCTAATTCTTCATGGGTGGCTTTCTCTTCGTCAATTTCTCCAAGTTCCTTGTCAAGGACATACTCCTTGTCCTCGAAACGAAGAGCCATTTTGATGTTGCACATCCAGTCATTGTAGTTGGTGCCATCTAATGTCACTTTGAGCAGATGTTCAACAAAGAAAAGTTGTGGTTGGAGGAGGAGGAACCAGAAGCATCGTTAGGGGTAGACATTTCTAAAAGAAAGGTAGTTTGAGTTAGATAAAAATGACCCTTAATATAAAAACTCAAAATTGAAATATCGAGGCTAGGATCCAACTATGAAATTCACAACTTAGAAAAGGGATGCCGTAATCTAATTGCAAATTTCATACAGGTAGGTCTTTTGAGACTCATTGAAACTATTCAATGGCATGTTTAATCTCAGATTATGCTCTTCCATTTGTGACTGGGATACCGAGGATCACAAACAAGATGTGAATAACCATGCAAATGTGCTTGGTAACCTCAATGTCATTTATCATCTCGATTGATGTGCTGGTAAACCACACACGCTCCATCAACAATGACAATTTATGAGATACCCATTACAACTCTTTATTAGTCCCTATTAGTGTGCTGGTTAACCACACACGCTCCACTAATGACTTATAAAGTGTAATGTGCAATTTCATGGGTTAGCATACAATTTCACATTTTCCTAAAGTAACTAAGATTGGGATTTAAATAAAAGGTTTAGTTACTTTTATTATCATTATACTTTTAATGAGAATTAATATAGTCCTATCAAACCCGTTCGGCTAACGACCCTCCACTAATCAAGGAAGCGGTGGGTGAGAGTGGACACCCATTCAACTACCATTTTATAGGCAGTTTCCTTATACCCCCCTTATAGACTAGCTTCGTGAATGAGGCCTACTATTGATTTGACTGACTTTATTCTTATACATATAGTAATAATTAAGCTTTTAATTTTACATATAGTATAAGGTGTATTTTAAAACTTTTTAAAATACGATGATTATTAAAACAATTAACTTAATCAATTCAACAATTATAGCAAATTCAATTGAAAACAAGCCTAACGCTCTGATACCACTGATGAGTTTTAGGCATTACAAACTAACTTAAACTTTTAAGGGAGCATGCAACCTAAAACAGGATCTATGTTTTCACAATTGAACCTATAACTATGAACATAAAATAAGAACCCTAATACCCTAGTAAATAATCGAAAATTACTAAAGAAAATAAATAAATAAGATTACATACCTTTTTAGTTGTTATAGTAAACAACTAAAATTATCCCTCTGGATCTCTTGGAAGCAAGCACCACAAATGTCGTGCCTCTAATGGAATCACACCCGACGACTCAAAAAATTTAACTAAGTGTGGATGAACTATAGAAGAGTTCTACCAAGAGGAGAAAGAAGGAGGCGAATACTTAAGCCAAGAATGTGTAAAAAGAGTGAATCCTTAAGGCCCTATTTATAGCCTTGGATAGCCTCCATGGTTTTCCTATCCCACCGATGTGGGACAAATTTCCCAAAAGAAATTTTTCTTCTCCTTTATCACTTCTACTAATTTTGAGTCTCGAGGGCAACCCAAAAGGACTGTGCTTCTATCAATTATAGTTATGGCTTAGACACCTAATCCAACACTTGCAATATACACAACCCAAAATTGTAAGTGAACTTCAAAAAGTACAGACCAGAAAACCCACACACAATTAAGATGAATCCCGGACAAAATAAGATGTGAAAGCAGTAATCAATATAGAACTGAAAATCATGACCGATAATTTCACATTACTTATGTAATTGTGATAAGGATTAGCAACGAACAGGTGAAAAAATGTGCTGCTCATAATCTTGCGTTATCGAGGATATAAAATAGATAAAAATAACACAACCAAAAGTTTAAAAAGAACAACAAATTTAACATTCCCTTTACTGTTACAAACATAAACACGATATGAATAATGAAGTGAGGTAGCGGTTTGAACTTTGATAGATAACTTACTCCACTATTCTGAATGTACTAAACAAAACAGTTTATCAATCAGAATATCTCTATAATAAAAATTCAAAACATGACAGAACATGCAAACCACATAAAATTTTTGAATCTGACAGAGTCAATTTAAATAGAAAATATTCGATTTTTGGTATTCAATTAAAAAAAACCCGAATTTTATATATCGATCCTACAAGTCAGCCAATATTCATGATTTATATCTCCAAAACAAAAATTTTATCAAATATGATTTATATTTACAAAATCCATACCGAAATCCCTATATATATAACCATTTTCATGATTTTTATTTACAAACATACAATTAAAGATTGATTAAACTAAAATATAGTGAAAGGATCGAAAGATCTAACCTGGATAAAAGGATCGAAATTGACACTGGATATAAAAAAAATAAAAGATCTAACCTGGATAAAAGGATCGAAAGATCTAACCTGGATAAAAGGATCGAAAGATCTAACCTGGATAAAAGGATCGAAAGATCTAACCTGGATAAAAGGATCGAAAGATCTAACCTGGATAAAAGGATCGAAAGATCTAACCTGGATAAAAGGATCGAAAGATCTAACCTGGATAAAAGGATCGAAAGATCTAACCTGGATAAAAGGATCGAAAGATCTAACCTGGATAAAAGGATCGAAAGATCTAACCTGGATAAAAGGATCGAAAGATCTAACCTGGATAAAAGGATCGAAAGATCTAACCTGGATAAAAGGATCGAAAGACTAACTGGATAAAAGGATCGAAAGACTAACTGGATGAAAGGATCGAAAGATCTAACCTGGATAAAAGGATCGAAATTGACACTGGATATAAAAAAAATAAATTAGAATGTTGAAACCCTAGATTAAATCTATGTTGATCTACGGGTGGAGTGATGGAAACAATTTGGGGATAATTGTTTCTTCAATTTGTGTAGCAAAAGAATGATGATATATTAACTCTGGTTTTCCAAATAATAAATGAAACAAAACTGGTTCAAGTGGTAAATATGCAATCATGAGTTTGGGAAGTCACCGGTTCGAAACCACCCTCTAATTTTTTTAATAAAAGACTTATTTATGGTTTATATTTGCTTAAGTGGAAACTCCACATCAGCAGATAAATTGCTTATGTGGCTGCTGACGTCACCATCGTTCTGGTGACACCACGTAAGAAAAAGCTGACGTGCCGGGCTAAGAGAGCGTCAAGCGAGCGCTTTATATCTAACAATAATACTAAAAGAGCACCTTAAATTCAAAAATGAAAAAATATGAACGATGAAGTTCCTTATTAAATTTAAGTCATTGATCAAGAAAGATGATGTCATCTTTGACTAATATTTTAGTCAAGACCAACTTTAATTCTTCAATATCAATAGTTTTTATTTAACCCCTTAATAAATTAATTAAAGTATAAAATTAATTATATTATGATATTTTTGGAAAACTCTAACATCTTAACATAAAAATCTTCCAACTTATTCCATTTATGAATTTCAAGGTATACATCTACTTCAAGTTAATGGTTCGTACAATAAAAAATAAATTTCTATCTATACTACTCTATAAAACAAACTACCCTCACTCCTTTAAGTAATTAAGACTTTGAAATGACCATATTACCTCTCTTCTTTATTCACTAATTTAAACATTTCACCTATCTACCTATAATACCCTTAATGAAATAAATTACAACATAGATCCTCCAACCCTTAAATAACCATATTAACCCATCTTACATCAATTAATTTACATTCACCACCACGCCACCACCACCGCCACCGTTGCACATTGCCGCCACCACTGCCGCCGTCGCCACACCTTCGTCGCTATCACCATCACCGCCGCATCGCGTGGGCATCCATCTAGTAATATTAAATTAATTAAACATTAATATTAATAATATATATATATAATAACTATTATTAGTATATATATATATATTATATATATTATATTGGATATATATATATATATATATATATATATATATATATATATATATATATATATATATATATATATATATATATATATATATATATATATATATATATATATATATATATATATATATATATATATATATATATATATATATATATATATATATATATATATATATATATATATATATATATATATATATATATATATATATATATATATATATATATATATATATATATATATATATATATATATATATATATATATATATATATATATATATATATATATATATATATATATATATATATATATATATATATATATATATATATATATATATATATATATATATATATATATATATATATATATATATATATATATATATATATATATATATATATATATATATATATATATATATATATATATATATATATATATATATATATATATATATATATATATATATATATATATATATATATATATATATATATATATATATATATATATATATATATATATATATATATATATATATATATATATATATATATATATATATATATATATATATATATATATATATATATATATATATATATATATATATATATATATATATATATATATATATATATATATATATATATATATATATATATATATATATATATATATATATATATATATATATATATATATATATATATATATATATATATATATATATATATATATATATATATATATATATATATATATATATATATATATATATATATATATATATATATATATATATATATATATATATATATATATATATATATATATATATATATATATATATATATATATATATATATATATATATATATATATATATATATATATATATATATATATATATATATATATATATATATATATATATATATATATATATATATATATATATATATATATATATATATATATATATATATATATATATATATATATATATATATATATATATATATATATATATATATATATATATATATATATATATATATATATATATATATATATATATATATATATATATATATATATATATATATATATATATATATATATATATATATATATATATATATATATATATATATATATATATATATATATATATATATATATATATATATATATATATATATATATATATATATATATATATATATATATATATATATATATATATATATATATATATATATATATATATATATATATATATATATATATATATATATATATATATATATATATATATATATATATATATATATATATATATATATATATATATATATATATATATATATATATATATATATATATATATATATATATATATATATATATATATATATATATATATATATATATATATATATATATATATATATATATATATATATATATATATATATATATATATATATATATATATATATATATATATATATATATATATATATATATATATATATATATATATATATATATATATATATAAAGAATAGACAAAAGAAAAATTGGAACACATGAAACCTGCTCATGACAACTAAAATAATTGGAATACACTACATAAAAGAAAAACATCTTCCAAGGTTAGCTCCCATCGGTTTTTACTTTATATATGAATGAACTTGAAACAAATTCAAAAGTTGAAACACATGATTAGTCAGATCTACTCTCCCGCCATCACTGGAAATCCGTTCATTGTCTCCACCGCATGTGAACACACAACAACCACCACCATCGTCTTCAGTCTCCACCACTGGTCACAAACTGACAATTCTGATACCCACGAAAAATTCCGGTTAAAGTGACATGAATGGTTTATGTAATTGGAAAGTGATCGTGAAGCAATAGCATCTTCTGATCTAATCCATATATCCAGATCTATATCTATATTTATATTCTATCTGTGAGAGGTGTGGCGGTTGCGATGGGTGGTGGAGAAATCGGAGAGAAAAGTAAGAACAGTGGTGGCGGTTAAAACATCGGTGGTGGTCAGTGGTGGTGGTGGTTGAAGGCGATGAATACATGCTTGCTTTGATAACTTTGATCTATAGTAGTGATTTGTTTTTACGCTATAGATTTCGTAAGCAAATGGATTGATATATGATAATTGAAATGCTTATTTTGTGTGAAGTTCATAGAGGATATTGTTGTCTCTGAAACTTGTTTGATAAAATGAAATGAAGATTGAGGAGTGAAAAATAGATTGGAACAAGAAAGTGTGAAGAAAGAGATGAATGGGTCTGACAAATTATATAATACCCCATCATGTGCAGACCTTTAGTATTCACGCTTTTGGTCCCTGTGTTATGAAATGACTAAAATACCCATCATCTGCAGATCACGTGATGGGCATTTAATGTTCGTTTCGAGAATTGGACCAAAAGCGTTGACGGAACAAAGTTTTTTGGACCAAAACGGTAATATATGAAAGGTAGGGATGAAAACGGTAATTTTTAACCCTCAACAGGGACCAAAAGTGTAATTAACTCTAACTTTTTATGCTTTTGTATAGTAACTTTCATAGTATTTTATGTATTTTAATTCAAAAATATGTTATAAATGTAAAATCTTTATTTAGATGCACAAGGTATTTAATAAAATGATATAGAAACATGACATTCAAAAGAAGAAATGTGTTTATTTTAGAAGTTGACAGATTTATGTTATAACTTAACATATTAGAGAAAAATAGAAACGAAGATAATATATTGACACATTAGAGGTTAAATGGTTAAAATGTTTTAGACAACATACGATCATGAAATTGTTAACGCATTATTTTGGTATACATTGACACATTAATGGTAAAATAAATTTAAAAAAAAATGTTAAATAAAGTTTAAAGCATTGTATTTAAGGAGTAAAAAAAAATGGAACTTTCGTATTAAAAATGTAATTCCTAAATTTTATTGAAGTGTATAACTATTGTATACATCTTAACTACAATTGCTATGACTGTATTTTGTAAAACCTAAAAGTTATTATTTTGGGTTTGATTTCTTTTTATTTTATTGTTTCACCTTGGATCTTTTGTTTCACTTGAATGTTACTCACTTTAAACATTAACTAGAATAGGAATAAATACGTTGTGTAGTAAGGACAAACACCTAAAAAATTCGGTTGACGTCGTTCAACCTCCTTGATAGGCATGTAAGAGAAGAAATTATAATGTTAATACGTTATAAAGTTGATTTTTTATTTTAATTCTATTTACATTATTGTTATGTTGACTTCTTAATAGTGAGTGCAAAATATTATTTAGGTAACAATATAATAAGGGTATTTCTTAGGGTTTACGATTGTCATTAAATATGTGATTAGTTAAATATAGTTACCCGCGTATTACGCGGGTCATTAATCTAGTATATATATAGAGATAGAGATAATGATGTGACAAAAATAATATTTTTATGAAATGTTCATTTGAAAACTAAATTTTTTGTGAAAACTAAAAAACTGGCCAAAACACACTGTGATTTGAACATAACACAATGTGTTTTAATTGTTTTTTTAAAACACAATGTGTTTTTATTGTGTAATCTAAAAACACATTGTGTTAAGTTCTAAATCATAGTGTGTTTTTGATAGCGCGTGAAAATCAGAAAATTGTTCAAACACAATGTGTTTTCTAAAAAAAATTAAAAACACATTGTGTTAAATTCAGATCACAGTGTGTTTTGACCAGTTTTCTAGTTTTTACGAAAATTTTAGTTTCAAATGATCATAACCTATAAGTAAAAACCACCGATTTGACTGTAAGTAGAAGACAAGTTAAAATGTGATAGAAAAGCAAAATCCAATTAGGAAATGAGTAGGATATGTTAAGAGGTTTTATAAAGAAGCTTTTTCACCAAAAAATGTTAAAGGAACAAATAGATACGCTAAAAGCCATTTATATTCCTTGTACTTCTTAGAAAGTAGACAAACAAATTAAGGTAAACATCCATGTTTTTGAAGATCGATGTAAGTTCTTTAATAAAAGGCAACGGTTAGAGAAGAAAAGGAAGTTCGGTTCATTCATCACTGTGTTTACACGTGTTAGAGGCAACACTTGAGGTTTGTTCTTCATCGTCGTTAGCTATAAGTGTATCGAAGTGTATAAATCTAGTTAGTCTTGATCCATTTGTGTAACTACTTAGACTGTTATAAATTTGTAAACGAGTACACGTAAAAAAGATCTAATCTGCTTCCATTCAAAAAATAAAAAAATAAAATCTATTGTAAAACAAGTATTACAGTAAAATAAATAAGACAAAATCTTGACCCTTAGAATATGATAAAATTGATGCACGAAGATTCACGAAGTACAAATATAAACACTCCGGTAAGAACACTCTTAAAATAAAAACGGTGAGAACACTTAAAACCATCATTTTGATGCATTAAAAGTCTATAAAACTAACATAGTGCATAACTAATTATCATTATTTAAGTGTTTAACAACACATTGATCCGTCAAAATAAAAAAAATCACGTTTTTTGTTGGATGCATCATTTTGATGAATATGCATCCAAGATGGATGCACAAAACAAAAAACATGATTTTCTCGATTTTGACATACAATGTGTTGTTAAACACTTAAATAATGATAATTAGTTATACACTATGTTAGTTTTATGGACTTTTAATGCAACAAAATGTAGTTTTTAAGTGTTCTCACCGTGTTCTTATTTTAAGGCTGTTCTAATTTGATTGCCCCCCTATATATATATATATAGGAAAAGTTTCATGTGAGAACCATTTGAATTGAAAGAACCATGAGAATCTTTAAATTATAACTTGATGTTCATATGTGAGTGATATATGTGAACAAATTTGCTCACATATGAACAGATGGAATTATACTTGTAATATATATGTCCATATATGAATAGTTCTCACATGAACCTTACCCTATATATATAGAGACTTTTCTTATTTTGAGAACCATTTTTTTTGCAAGAACCATGAGAACTCTCAAATTATATATTGGATCACATGTTTTTTTTGTTCATTCACATGTGAAATGATATAAAAAAGTATGTTGTAGAAGAAACTTTTTAAAAAACCTTCAAAATAGCCTTTTGTGAACTTGTGAATGAATATGTTCACGTTTTCGTTCACATGTAAACAAACATATATAAGGTTTTGAAATTTTTTTTATTCTGCAACATATATTTTTATAACGTTTCACATGTGAATGAACAAAAAAAACATGTGATCCAATACATAATTTAAGAGTTCTCAAGGTTCTTAAAAAAATGGGTTCTCAAAATAAGGATCCCCTATATAATACACATATATAGGGGGCCAATCAAATAAGAACAACCTTAAAATAAGAACATGATGAGAACACTTATAAACTACATTTTGATGCACTAAAAGTTCATAAAACTAACATAGTGTATAAGTAATTATCATTATTTAAGTGTTTAACAACACATTGATTTGTCAAAATCGAAAAAATCATGTTTTTTTTTGTTTTGTGCATCCATCTTGGATGCATATTTATCAAAATTGATGCATCCAACAAAAAACGTGATTTTTTCGATTTTGACGAATCAATATGTTGTTAAACACTTAAATAATGATAATTAGTTATACACTATGTTAGTTTTATGGACTTTTAATGCATCAAAATGATGTTTTTAAGTGTTCTTACCGTGTTCTTATTTTAAGGGTGTTCTCACTGGAGTGTTACCCTATATATATATTATTAGTATATGTGAATGTAATTAACTATTGACGAATGTTTATGAACAAAAACTTATTATTTTATTTTTTTTATTTTTTTTACCTTTACCTATAACCCTATTTACTATTGTGTTATAAAGTCTTCACATAAATACAAAGGCGACATTTTGTCACTTTACATTAGATTAAACACAAACTATCTATGTGTACGTACAATGCGCTACAAAATAAAGCTTCTTGGAGTTGAATTGTGTTTGTTATTGTTTTAATTTAAAGGATAAGTATCCTGGAATATAACAAACTTTGGACGAATATCTATAGTGTGAAATAACTAAAGTTGTGTTCATTGTATGTAATCATCTTTTAATTATGTTCATTGTATGTAAGAAAATGTATCCGACCAATCAAAAACTAACAAGTGGCAGCTATATATGTTTGCCACGTATGCCTTTTTACATACAATGAACATAATTTAAAGATGATTACATACAATGAACACAACTTTAGTTATTTCACACTATAGACATTCGTCCAAAGTTTGTTACATTCCAGGATACTTATCCCTAATTTAAATCATATAATTAAAAGTTGTTTAAGGTAGATCGAACATTGTTTCATTGTCTTTTACTTTTATTATTATTATTATCATCATCATATAGATATTTTTCTAAAAAGAAAGTAATTACACTTAAAAAGGTCGATGATTTTGCATAGAGTAAGAAATAACGTTGATAATATCTTGGGTCTATTATACGGTGTAATAAAATTTATAAGATAACATAGATACAAAACCTATCAATCACAACTTTATGTAACGTCGTTTCATGATCACATGGATATTGTTTGAATTAATGCTATTCCTGTCACTTTTATCGCTCAAAGTATTCACATTTTTTATATGCTCGAGTAGGGATGGTTTTCAGTACGGAACCGTACCAAAACCGAATCCCCATCGGTACCGAAAATCGGTACCGGTATCGGTTCGGTTTTGGTTTTTCGGTTTTTTTCTCATCCCTATGCTCGACCTCTTAACTGATATGATCATATCCTGATTCCATTCGGTTGGTATTAACTTGCATATGTTCACAATCTCTTTTTTTTACGGCAACGTTAGTTGTTCACAGTGGCAGATCCAGGAATGAAAATCACGTGTGTCCAATTTAGTTGGGGTAAAAAATTTTTTTTCTATATTTGGTAACGGGTCAGGTCGAGAGTTCACAAAAAATCGTATATAATATACACACCATCCAAATTCTGACAATTATACACGACCAAATTTCATATCATAAAATGTTTCTATAGTTGTATCATTACTAAATTCTAAGACATCTTTCGCGATATATGATACAAAACAATTGTTGATAAATTCGTCACCAATTTTATTTCATATAAAAATATCATTATCTTATTAAACTTCTTGCAATTTTATGTATATTAGCTATATAAGTCATTTGTAGCTTAAAGTAGACTTGTATCTTATTTTAAAAAAGTTCAAAAAAAAGATATTGTATTGATTTAGTAACATATATAGAACTTCATAAGAAACAATAGTACAACTATTGTTAGTTTCTTCTCAAATTATTATTTAAACAAGCATTTCTACCGGGCGTTGCCCCGGGAGAAAAACAAAACTCTCGTGGTAAAAGTTAAAAAACATTAAGCTGAAAAAAAAAAAAATTTTTTTTTTTTTTAAAATAGTTTTTGTAGAAAAGGGGAAAAAAAATTAGAGAAAAACAAAACTCTCGTGATAAAAGTTAAAAAACTCGAAGTTATGCGAAAAAAAGTAGCTAAGATGAAACTCTGGCGGCAAAAGTTTTAGACTTTTAGTTAGCTGTCTAATTACGGAGGCAAAAAGTATAAATTTTTTTATTTTTTTAAATAGTTTTTGTAGAAAAGGGGAAAAAAAAATTAAAAAGAAAGTAATTACACTTAAAAAGGTCGATGATTTTGCATAGAGTAAGAAATAACGTTGATAATATCTTGGGTCTATTATACGGTGTAATAAAATTTATAAGATAACATAGATACAAAACCTATCAATCACAACTTTATGTAACGTCGTTTCATGATCACATGGATATTGTTTGAATTAATGCTATTCCTGTCACTTTTATCGCTCAAAGTATTCACATTTTTTATATGCTCGAGTAGGGATGGTTTTTCAGTATTTTTCTCATCCCTATGCTCGACCTCTTAACTGATATGATCATATCCTGATTCCATTCGGTTGGTATTAACTTGCATATGTTCACAATCTCTTTTTTTTACGGCAACGTTAGTTGTTCACAGTGGCAGATCCAGGAATGAAAATCACGTGTGTCCAATTTAGTTGGGGTAAAAAATTTTTCTTTTTTAAAATATTTTTTGTAGAAAAGGGGAAAAAAATTAGAGCAAAAAAAAAGAGCAAATTTTTTTTTTTTAAAATAGTTTTTGTAGAAAAGGGGAAAAAAAATTAGAGAAAAACAAAACTCTCGTGATAAAAGTTAAAAAACATTAAGCTGAAAACCAAATTTTCGTGTCAAAAGTTAAGAAACTTTGGTGGATAAAGTTAAAAAACTCGAAGTTATGCGGAAAAAAAAGTAGCTAAGATTAAACTCTGGCGGCAAAAGTTTTAGACTTTTAGTTAGCTGTCTAATCACCGAGGCAAAAAGTATAAATTTTTTTTTTTTAAATATTTTTTGTAGAAAAGGGGAAAAAAAATTAGAGAAAAAAAAAAAAATTATTTTGTATAAATCTAAAAAATTATTTTTATATAAATCTAAAAAAATTATTTTGTATAAATCTAAAAAAATTATTTTGTATAAATCTAAAAAATTATTTTTATATAAATCTAAAAAAATTATTTTGTATAAATCTAAAAAAATTTTTTTATATAAATCTAAAAAAATTATTTTGTATAAATCTAAAAAATTATTTTTATAAATCTAAAAAAATTATTTTGTATAAATCTAAAAAATTATTTTTATATAAATCTAAAAAAATTATTTTTATATAAATCTAAAAAAAATATTTTGTATAAATCAAAAAAAAATATTTTGTATAAATCTAAAAAAATTATTTTGTATAAATCTAAAAAATTATTTTTATATAAATCTAAAAAAATTATTTTGTATAAATCTAAAAAAATAATTTTATATAAATCTAAAAAATTATTTTTGTATAAATCTAAAAAAATTATTTTGTATAAATCTAAAAAATTATTTTTATATAAATCTAAAAAAATTATTTTGTATAAATCTAAAAAATTATTTTTATATAAATCTAAAAAAATTATTTTGTATAAATCTAAAAAATTATTTTTATATAAATCTAAAAAAATTATTTTGTATAAATCTAAAAAATTATTTTTATATAAATCTAAAAAAATTATTTTGTATAAATCTAAAAAATTATTTTTATATAAATCTAAAAAAATTATTTTGTATAAATCTAAAAAATTATTTTTATATAAATCTAAAAAAATTATTTTGTATAAATCTAAAAAAATTATTTTATATAAATCTAAAAAAATTATTTTGTATAAATCTAAAAAATTATTTTATATAAATCTAAAAAAATTATTTTGTATAAATCTAAAAAATTATTTTTATACAAATCTAAAAAAATTATTTTGTATAAATCTAAAAAAATTATTTTGTATAAATCTAAAAAATTATTTTTATATAAATCTAAAAAAATTATTTTGTATAAATCTAAAAAAATATTTTATATAAATCTAAAAAAATTATTTTTATATAAATCTAAAAATATTATTTTGTAGAAAAGGGGAAAAAAAATTAGAGAAAAACAAAACTCTCGTGATAAAAGTTAAAAAACATTAAGTTGAAAACCAAATTTTCGTGGCAAAAGTTATGAAACTTTGGTGGATAAAGTTAAAAAACTCGAAGTTATGCGGAAAAAAAAGTAGCTAAGATTAAACTCTGGCGGCAAAAGTTTTAGACTTTTAGTTAGCTGTCTAATCACCGAGGCAAAAAGTATAAATTTTTTTTTTTTAAATATTTTTTGTAGAAAAGGGGAAAAAAAATTAGAGCAAAAAAAAAAAAAAAAAAAAGAAAAAGACAAAATAAGTCGGTACTGTTCATGGCTCGAGCCGCTGAGCCGAGCCGAGCCGGTTACTATTTAAGGCTTGACTTACTATTCATAAGCCAAACCTTAAATGTTATATATATATAATATGTTGCTGGAAATGAAGAAATAAGAATATAAAGTTAAATTATAAGAGAGAAATGAGAGATTGTTTAGGCCCACTAAAAAATATACCCATTACTATTATTCCTTTAGGTTTAGGCCCAAATACAACCACATCATCTTCTTCATTTATCCCCCCACCCCACCTGCTCGATTTTTTCTTCAGCAATTACTGTTCAGCCTTTCACTTCCATATTTTCATATATTGAAAAATCTTATATTCCACGACTCCAGGGTTTATAACTTCTTCAATTCAATTTAAGGTAGGTCCAAGTCCAATTCTTAACTGTGTACAAGCAAAATTTACCATACACTCTCTAAAAGTTTTTAGAACGAATTGCATTTTTGGTCCCTGTGTTATCACACATTTTGCAAGTTTGATACAAAAGTGTGAAAAGTCGCGAAACTCATCCCTGTCATATCACACCTGTTGCAATTTTGGTCCAAAACTAACGTGCCGTTAGAATTCAGTCGTTAATGCCCCCATATGCTTGTCACATGGGGGGTAGTTTCGTCCATTTGTTGCTCATAGGACCATTTCTGCAAAAAAAAAAAAATTGTATAAATCTAAAAAAATTATTTTGTATAAATCTAAAAAATTATTTTTATATAAATCTAAAAAAATTATTTTGTATAAATCTAAAAAATTATTTTTATATAAATCTAAAAAAATTATTTTGTATAAACACAATCGAAATAAACAATCTGATCTCATTCTCTTGTTCCTTTTTCAACTCCGATCCAAACCATGCCTAAAAAACCTAATCAAAATCGTGGAAAAAGTGCAAATAAATCTAAAAAAGTTGATGTTGAGTTCGACGGCCTTGATCCTAAATCTTTAGGGTTTAAATCCGATTCTGTTTGCAGATTCATTCGAATCTAATGTTGCTGCTACGCTATTTCCTTCAAAAACGGTGGAAAACCCTAAAATCACCACACAACTGCCGCTCGCCGCCGCTGGGGTGGCTGCCGGCCACCAGGGGGAGGCCATGGCAGCAAATATCGATGGTGACGGGATTACTTTGATTAATTCTGACTGGAGAAACGATCTGGGGGCTGGGGGATCGAACAAAAACCCTAAAAATCCAGAAAACCCTAGCCGCCCCATATTTTCTTTCCCACCACCCACGGCTGCCGCTGCTACTGTTCAGATTCCGGTCAGCCACCAGGAGGCTCCTGGTGGTGCGACTGATAGATCCCAAGTGGCTGCTGCTTCGGGTAGTGTTGGGTCTTTGGGTTCAAACTTGAATGAAACACAAACCGAAAACACTTCTTTTTCATAGACTCATAGATATACTCGTATACAAATTTTATTTTTATTTTTTTTTGCAGAAATGGTCCTATGAGCAATAAATGGACGAAACTACCCCCCATGTGACAAGCACATGGGGGCATTAACGACTGAATTCTAACGGCACGTTAGTTTTGGACCAAAATTGCAACAGGTGTGATATGACAGGGATGAGTTTCGCGACTTTTCACACTTTTGTATCAAACTTGCAAAATGTGTGATAACACAGGGACCAAAAATGCAATTCGTTCAAGTTTTTAATATCTAACATAGGTCCATGGACACACCTTGGACCTATGTAGATCCGCCCTTGGTTGTTCATATTTCCAAGTTCGTAATTAAACGTCAATTGCAAATTTGAACCCGGGATCTCCAGATCGAGACAAAGCCTCAAAACTGCCCATCAGGCATCTAAACCAACAACTCATTGGCGTATGTTCACAATTCCTATGAGTCTGAGATCACATTTTACACAAGGCATAATTAAAGCAAGTTTAAATGGAAGATCATACATTTTCATAACCAACTAAAACAAATCGTATACATATAACAAGTAACCATTCACATTTATCTCACTGTATATGTATGGCTAAATTCAGTCACTAAATGTCACTTATCTTGTAGTGAAGTAAATGACAATATATATGAACTAAAAGCTATAACTCACGTTTTACATAGCTCAATTGAAGATATAATTATGGTTTTTTGTGGACATTATATTGTTTGATAGTTACATGATCACAAGTTTCATCAGTCATGCAAAACATTAAACATGAAATAGTCACTATTTACTTTAACACTTTTAACACTATAGTTTCACTATAAATTTAGATCACCTAGCTAGCACATAATAACAAGCAAGAATTCTAGCATTTAATTAGTAACTAGTTATAGAAATACGATTGAAAATGGCGGGTGGGTCTTCTTCGATGGTGCTAGTTATATTGTTTCTAGCTATGAATAGTGCAAGCTTATTAGTGAATGCAATTTCTTGTCAAGATGCCATAGCGCGTATGTTGCCTTGTCAAGCATTCTTGATGGGAGTTGGCCAGATTAGTGTTCCGTGTTGCCAGAGTGCTCAAAGTTTGATCAAAATAGCTAACACGAACCCTCAAGAACGAACAATGGTCTGCCAATGCTTAAAGCAAGCTGCAACTATCGTAGGGATAAATGTGGCCCGGGCTCAACAGATTCCCCAGCTTTGTCATATAGATCTTGCTACTAGTCCAATCGACCTTAACGTCGATTGCAACAAGTAATGAGAACTCTCTCTATCCATAATTAAAGTTATTTTTAATTTATTATGATTCTAATAACATTCCTTTAAAACCTGCAGGTTAGACACTCCAACTCCACAAAACTCACCACAGAATGAAGGAGATCAAATGAAGCCACATAGAATTTTGGGCTCGCTTTTTGCTCCACCTCCATCTCATCCTTCCCCTTGGGATCCGATAGTTATTCCAACTCCGGCTTATTCAAAACAGAATGAAGCAGAAAAAATGAAACCAAATAAAATTTGGGGTCCGATTATTGTTCCACCTCCAACTCGTTTCCCTTGGGATCCGATAGTTATTCCAACTCCGGCTTATTCACCACTGAATTAAATGAAGAAGAGAAACGTACTGAAGCCATAAAAAATAAAATTCTCTGTCTTGTTCATTCTTCGCCACAAATTGAATGAGAAAATTTACTAGTGTAATGGCGTTAGTGACTGCTATAAATAAAAATAACTATTTGTTTCCAGTAATTAATCATTTTTGCTTCTTTTTTTTTTTGAACGTTCGTTTTTTGGTCAGAGCCTGTTCACCCCATATGTGGTCTCTACACCCACCGGGCAGGATGCCATCGCGGTAGTTCACAGGGAAAACCCCCGGATAGATCGCCAAACGGCACGACATCTACGACATTGAATGCCATTTGGGGTAAAACCTGCGCCCCCTTGGATTCGAACCCTGGTTGCCTAAGGAACAAGCCTTCATTGGAGGTCTGGGATGCCACTGCCATGACAACTTTAAACACAAGACACAATATATACGTGCTGTCAATGATATAATTAGCGCATTAAATCGCAATTAACTGATAATAACGTAACGTGAATTTACATTTTTCCAACACATGAAATAGAGAACCCATGTAATTCCAGTTAAAACCTAGTTACTAGCTGATGGGTGCTAACACAATTTCACGTTGAACTATATATGTGTAACAACTAAATGCAACATTTACTTGATTTTTAAATATTTAATACATTTACTTGATTATAATTAAGAGGTTCTAAGCATTTAACTAGTAAGATACATTGAGATTTTATAAAAACCTGAACACCTTTTAATGATTTTATTCAAATATAAACTAGATGGGTGCCCGTGCGTTGCAGCGGTAAAAATAGACAACGTTCGAGGTGTTGTGACAATGTTATTTCAAATCAAATACTTAATCGGAACTTTTATTTGTATGATAGTTTTTGACAATAACAAAAAAAAAAATATTTGACGAACAAAGAGAATTTTAATAAAGTCTGAAACTTTTGTAAGGGTATTTTAGTTACAGTGTATAGAATGAAAATATGGATGTATTAAGATAGATGGTAAATTAGACATATCAGGTTCTTAAAAGTTTAAGGAGGGGGGTTAGTTTCTTTTATAAGGGAAGTATAGATAGATACATATCACAAGGTATTTGACTATCATACTTTGGTACAATTTATTATATTTTGGCTATCATCAATTTACAATTTGATTATTTTATTAAATTCCATATGAGTATGTACTTGTTTATACCATTTAGGTAGAAACTGGAAGCAGTCTCTCTACCTTGGTAGGGATAAGGTCCGCCTACATCTTAACCTCCCCAATACACCGTCGAGGTATTGGGGCTCAAAACCCGCGGAAGGCGGCAATGAACAGTTTCTTTCTTATGTACTTGTTTGTTAAGTGTTTTAGTCAATAGTTTTGGAGAAAGAAGATCAAAGTGAGTTGAACTTAAAGTCTTAAACACACTTACCTAAAACCAACCCCATATGACCCGCCAATCCACCAACTTGTTTAACTCATGTATTATATAGGTCACATGGGTACATCGGCGGAACGTGAACTTTGAGTTTGGGAGGGCCAAACACAATTGATCGAAGTATAAGAAAAAGAAAATCTTCACTAAAAGAACAACAGATGTACTATGCGTATTTAATATAAATTCGGAGGGAGTCATATGACATTTAATTTAATATAAAGGACCGTAAGTGATTAAGTGCACAAACTTAAAACCAAGATGAAACAAGAAAGTGGGTCCTAATCCAATAATTCATCTTCTTCATAAAAGGCTCTGCAACTTTGAAACTCCATTTACACTAAAAACGAAAAAATAAAAAAAGCAACGCATAGCTCTTAGTTTTTCACAGAAAGACGTTTAGGTCAGCTCAAATCTGAGAGGGCCACAACCCTCCCCGGTCTCCATTACGTTCCGCCAGTGCATGGGTTGGATCCATGTCAGTGAGTCGTCGATAAGGGTTGAAATTTTTTAAGCTAGTATAACTTTTAATTATTTTTTTTTCTTATTTGTAAATTTGCCATATTTAACATTTTTCAGCTTACTCATCAACTAAAATTATATAAAATAGTGGCCCAATTGATCATGTACATATTTGTTATTGACAAATCATTTCATAATTTGTCCCAAATGAACCCGACCTGTCTTTTTAACATCATAACATGTATACTGCAGTAACATTGTCACGGTAGATAAAGGTAGCTTACGCACATGAAGATCCAATAATAAGTTACATAACCATGATGTTTCAGCAACCGCATTGGAAACCCGATGATATTTAGCCTCTGTGCTTGAGCGAGAGATGCGTATTGGCGTTTGGAAGACCAAGAGAGCAAGTTAGAACTCAAAAAGACAATACCCAGAAGTCGACCACCTTGTGGTTGAGTAGCCTCCCCGGTATCAAAAATGGGGAAAAAGGCTTGGATATTGGAATGGCCCAAAACACCTCTCTAATATATTTCCATGTAATAATCACATACATTGGATCACAAGTTTTCAATAACAAGGATTTGTTCTTTGTTACTTCTACATGTACTTCCACGATCCAACCCTTCATACAAGAATTAGCCACCACTAATAGTAGTCATCAACACCAAATGGCTCAATTTTGTATCTACTTTTGTAACCTGGATTTGAAAATTAAAAATATAATCGAATAATGCTAGATATAATTACCCTTTTGTTTGTTTTTGCAAATATACGTATGTATAAAAAGAGATACTAGTTACCTATATTATATCATCATGTCCATATAAAAATTCAATCCTAAAATTTCTTATCCTGTTCTATGACAAAAAAAAGTGAATAGTAGTACAAGTGACATTTCAATCTGTAGAAAAGCTTAACTATATGACAATCACAACACACGGCCCTAAGAGCTAACAACGGCGTAGGATTATCATAGAGCGATAACCGATAAGAACAATCACAGCAGTAGGCATATAAATATGTAGATATGTATATAATACAATGCAACTTCACCTGCATAGTGGTCATTCACTTGCATCCTAAGCCGGAGGTCACAATGTTCGCCTCGTGAGCAATTTTTTCAACAGAAACGAGAAACACAGAATATCGATTAGAAGATTTGCATACAGAGCAGATAAACAGGTGCAATATATTTTATAGACGGAACAATTCTAATGAACATAGACTGGGAAAAAACAAATATATAATGCAATTACATATCAATTCAGATGTCATCACCTGCGGTTGAAGGATCATCAACAGCGTACATCAAGTTAAATGGGGCTACACCAGTAACTAGACACCCAACAATATGTTCGGTAGAGATGGCGAACTTGAGACCCATGATCTTGACACATGGGCCAATATGTTTTGCGGGTGTGGATACAAGGATAATAAAAGTGAACTTAAAGGATCCAACTAAAGAGCAAATGATTCAATTTGGCAAGACAGATCAAAACCTATTAAAAATAAACTCAGATTTATTATGGTAGATATATATGGTACATTTATAGCTTTCTAATCATACTAAGCCCTGAGGGGCTGTGCACTGCTAGCCTAGATGGGCCTCATGAATGTTCCTGGCCTTGACTTAAAAAATCACGAACAGCTGAACTCGGGCCTAGGCAGGCCAGTACAACATTTAACAACTATTTGGTGGGAGCTCTAATGGAATAATGTTATTTTATGTTACAAGCAGATGTCAGCTGACAATGCCTAAACATGTAAACAGAGCCCAATTCAAGCAAATATAACAACTGGCAGAAAAGCTGAAAATTGTTAGATATAGGCAGGCAGTCCCCTCTCCCGCCCAGGATATTGACCTCTTTGTCAACTGGTAATTTCTATCACCTAAACTATCATCCAATTTTGGATCGAACCATAAATATTGGAGTGTTTAATTAATCAATATCACCTCAAAAGAGTCTTTTATCTCATTAATTATGACCTGGATTTCACAAAGACCAAATCTATCGTTTACCAAGAAACCTGTTTATACATTCAAAGCAAAACATAATATATAACATCTAAATCTGAAGTACAATTCTAGAGAAGAGCATGAATTAACTGTCTAATACTAAAGTGTATATCCATGTAGGGTACGCTAAAAACTAAAGTCAGTTAGCATACACTTACAGGAGCCAAGGTATATACACGGAAATTGCTGTATTCAATTTCTTAATCAATACAATTTTCAACAGATCAACAACGAGCAATACCTTAACGGAATGTTGAGTAGAATTGAAGGCATTATAACTGCACCTTACATGTTCCCCTAAAGCAACATTTAACCTTTAATAAAGATCTAGCAGGGTCATACTGACTAAATGCATCTAAGAACGGCTAAAAGTCAACACCTTTACAGAATATTCATTCTCAATTTATCTGATTTAATAACATAACCTTTGCAGAAGATAGTTTTCTAGTCAAAATCATAGAAGTATCTTTGTAAAAAACAATGGAACAGTTATCATGACAAGCCCCTTAAACCATTATTATTCACAACAAACTATAACCGTAATAGCCATATGTCAACTAGAAGTAGCAAGTACCAAGTTTTACCATTAATTAATTACCTAAAGTTACTAACTTAAGAGAAAAAATCCAAATTAATGAAGCAATCTATAGGTAGGTGTTGTTAAAAACCCAAGGCACTTGAGGGAACGGTGGTGAGCTCCTCATATCAACTTATTAAGGAACAACGGAGGAGCTATATCATTGTGTGTATGGAAAAGAAAGCATTAAGTAAAAGGCTACACATATTTTAAGGGTGATACAAATTTGCTATTTCTGAAAACTACCTGAAGGATATATAATCAGAAACCACAAAGATAACAACAATTTTGAATTCAGAGTACAGTTATCTAAAATTCCCAAAAAAATTACCATTATACTTCTTGATACACATTTTTCTCCAATATCTTGACCATTACACTTACAAAAAGTCCTTTCGGTGCAAAATTTTGAAAACGAAAAACTGCAAATTCTAAATAAATAATCACATAAAAGTCACACCACTGATCTCCGAAAAGCATGCATTAGAGTTTAAAAAAAAACCAATGTAGAAAAATAGAACAATCTAAACTCACTAATACATAATGTACAACTAGATTGAAGGGAATAAATTTTCCACAAAAGAAGCTTACACTCATACAATAACACGTTTTTGTGACAAACTATAATCACAAAGAACGCTACCGAAACACGCAGTCCATTCCCGACTAAGATCATCCCAACTCGAATCATACACCTTAACTCACCTACAAGCATTCATATTAAATAAAAAACACATTAAATTACGAAATCACAAAAACAACAAAATCAAAATAATACCACAATCCACTCACCGGCTTTGGGCCACTTACAACATTACTTCCCCCCATTGGATTAACCTTTCCTAACCCCTGTTCTTGACCACCATTACCAACTTTTTCCTCATTAACAACTTTGCCTGAATCATCCATCTTCACCGACCCATTTTCAACAACAGAAACCCCCGAAACCTTCCCATTAACAACATCCACATCCATCACCACAACCCCACTATTTTTATTCTTACTATTACTATTATTCTTACTATTACTATTATTATTACTGTTGTTATTATTAATTCCACCAACAACACCCGCGTGCCGTCCACTTTCTTTCAACTCAACGGTATTCAACGCTTCCACAACCTCATTCGACCCATCGACTTTCTCCTTCACAACAACACCAACCTTCTTCTTAACAACATTTCCACCGCTTTTTTCCTTCACCATCATCTTAACAACATGATCCAACGCCTCTCTAGCCCGTTTCTTAGTAAACGCGGCCTCCTTCGCCCTCCTCTCCGCCTCCATCGCAGCCGCGACCTCCGCCTTACTCATCGACATCGCAGCTATCTTACCCGCCGCAAGTAACAACCTAGCAGCATTTCCATCAATCCCTCTACCCTTATTCCCAACATTCAAATTTAAAACAAGTGAACCGGGGTTTAAACAAACCGAACACGGAACCGGACCACGTGCATTCCCACCTAATGGCTGTGAAATAACACAATTTGGGTGTGATGAAGAATAGCACTTGAAACATACCACGGCGTTTTCTGGTGGGGTTTTTTCGAACACGCCGAGACACGATGGGCAGAAACATTGTGGGTGGAGACGGAGGACGCAGTTGGTGCAGAGACGGCGGAAGTTGCCACGTAGACGGACGTTGTGAAGAAGCTTTTTTTCCTCGATTCCACATTGACCACAGACTGTTGGGTGTTGTTGTTGTGGTGATGGTGGTGGAGGGTTTGAATCTTGAAATTGTTTTATCATTTTTTGGTGTTTTTTTTTCAGGTGGTGATTTGTTGGAATTTTTGGAAGTTTTTTAGGGTTTTTATGAGAAAGAGAAGAGGGATGAAATGATCCGAGTTGCAAAGATAATTGGAGTTTCATCATAGTTTTTTTTGTGTTTTTTTTTTCAGGTGGTGATTTGTTGGAATTTTTGGAAGTTTTTTAGGGTTTTTATGAGAAAGAGAAGAGGGATGAAATGATCCGAGTTGCAAAGATAACCGGGTTTGGAGTTTGAGACTACTTGGTCAATGAAACTAACAAACAAAATGGTTGGACTTTTGAAGGGATTTATCGCTTTCTCACTTTTCGTTCTCGCCGTTAACTTTTGGCTAAAATCATCCCCGTGGTTTGCATTGCGTCCCTGCCGTTATAACTTTGCCGTTAACCCCCTCACATGCAAGTCACGTGAGGGGCATTTTCGTCTTTTCACTAATTTAAGTGCAAAAATCATCCCTGTGGTTTGTCGTTTTTGCATTTTTCATCCTCGCCGTTAACAAACAAAAATTACCGGTAAGAATTTAATCCAAACAAAACTATATACCTATATTTGAGGATCTAGTCGAAATGCAAACACGTACATACAATGTTTTAAATACAGGTATATCGGGTCGGTGTTACCAATAATACTGGTATCGGGGGGGGCTCCGGTACAACTATTTCCGGTATTTTCGATATTTTTTTGTATTACCGTTCCGGTATTTTCATATTTTTTTTTTGAATTTTTTTAAAAATTATTTCTATAATATTTTAAAGTTATTTTTTTTGTAATTTGTGAACTTTAAAACTTATATTTTGTTATAAAATACTTATTTGGTATTATTTTTGAGTGGATAGTAATTATATTTTGATTATTTACGTTAAATTATAGTAAGTTTTATAACATTTTTATAAAATAAAATAAATTAAATTAAATTAGCGGTACCGGCCGGTATTAAATTAGATCTTCATATGTAGGTATATATAGATTTTTGATTTGAGTTTGTTTTGGTTTTTGATTAAATTCTTGTTTGGAGGTTTGTTAAAGACAAGGATGAAAAATGCAAAAACGACAAACCATAAGGACGGATTTTGCACTTAACCATAGGGACAAACCATGAAGATGGGTGAAAAGACATAAATGCCCCTCACGTGCAAGGCACGTGAGGGGTTAACGGAACCAAGGACGAAATGCAAACCACGGGGATGATTTTAGCCAAAAGTTAACGGCGAGGACGAAAAGTGATTAAACGATAAACCACAGGGACGAAAAAGTACTTAACTCTTTTTTTTTATTTTATTTGAAATTAAATCATTGATTGTGTCTATTATTTGGCATAAACATATTAAATTAGTTACAATTATCTACTATAATAAAGGAATATGATGTGAACAATACTTTTTTTGTCTTTATCTGCGTTTTTAATATAAATAAGGGTTAATTACAAAAATAGTACCTGAACTATCCATCATATTGCACAAATCATACCCAGGGTTTATTAATTACGCTCGTCATACCCAAACTTACCATTTTTCCACTCGGACCATACCTGGACCAAACTTCCGTTAGTTGTGCTGTTAAGTGCCCCCATGTGTCGTGCACGTGAGGGGTATTTTCGTCATTTTGCATGCTCTGTAAGTATTAGAGGTATGAAATCTGTAATTTTTTTATAGTTCAGGTACCATATTTGTAATCTTCCTTTATTATTAATATTTTATTTATAAAATTATATTTTGATTATTTACGTTAAATTATAGTAAGTTTTATAACATTTTTATAAAATAAAATAAATTAAATTAAATTAGCGGTACCGGCCGGTATTAAATTAGATCTTCATATGTAGGTATATATAGATTTTTGATTTGAGTTTGTTTTGGTTTTTGATTAAATTCTTGTTTGGAGGTTTGTTAAAGACAAGGATGAAAAATGCAAAAACGACAAACCATAAGGACGGATTTTGCACTTAACCATAGGGACAAACCATGAAGATGGGTG
This sequence comes from Erigeron breviscapus, assembly GCA_034093135.1. NCBI lineage: Eukaryota > Viridiplantae > Streptophyta > Magnoliopsida > Asterales > Asteraceae > Erigeron > Erigeron breviscapus. Next base: position 98,170,725 of record CM067174.1, on the reverse strand, counting down.
AAAAGACATAAATGCCCCTCACGTGCAAGGCACGTGAGGGGTTAACGGAACCAAGGACGAAATGCAAACCACGGGGATGATTTTAGCCAAAAGTTAACGGCGAGGACGAAAAGTGATTAAACGATAAACCACAGGGACGAAAAAGTACTTAACTCTTTTTTTTTATTTTATTTGAAATTAAATCATTGATTGTGTCTATTATTTGGCATAAACATATTAAATTAGTTACAATTATCTACTATAATAAAGGAATATGATGTGAACAATACTTTTTTTGTCTTTATCTGCGTTTTTAATATAATAAAGGAATATGATGTGAACAATACTTTTTTTGTCTTTATCTGCGTTTTTAATATAAATAAGGGTTAATTACAAAAATAGTACCTGAACTATCCATCATATTGCACAAATCATACCCAGGGTTTATTAATTACGCTCGTCATACCCAAACTTACCATTTTTCCACTCGGACCATACCTGGACCAAACGTCCGTTAGTTGTGCTGTTAAGTGCCCCATGTGTCGTGCACGTGAGGGGTATTTTCGTCATTTTGCATGCTCTGTAAGTATTAGAGGTATGAAATCTGTAATTGTTTTTATAGTTTAGGTACCATATTTGTAATCTTCCTTTATTATTAATATTTTACTTTATAAAATTATATTTTGATTATTTACGTTAAATTATAGTAAGTTTTATAACATTTTTATAAAATAAAATAAATTAAATTAAATTAGCGGTACCGGCCGGTATTAAATTAGATCTTCATATGTAGGTATATATAGATTTTTGATTTGAGTTTGTTTTGGTTTTTGATTAAATTCTTGTTTGGAGGTTTGTTAAAGACAAGGATGAAAAATGCAAAAACGACAAACCATAAGGACGGATTTTGCACTTAACCATAGGGACAAACCATGAAGATGGGTGAAAAGACATAAATGCCCCTCACGTGCAAGGCACGTGAGGGGTTAACGGAACCAAGGACGAAATGCAAACCACGGGGATGATTTTAGCCAAAAGTTAACGGCGAGGACGAAAAGTGATTAAACGATAAACCACAGGGACGAAAAAGTACTTAACTCTTTTTTTTTATTTTATTTGAAATTAAATCATTGATTGTGTCTATTATTTGGCATAAACATATTAAATTAGTTACAATTATCTACTATAATAAAGGAATATGATGTGAACAATACTTTTTTTGTCTTTATCTGCGTTTTTAATATAAATAAGGGTTAATTACAAAAATAGTACCTGAACTATCCATCATATTGCACAAATCATACCCAGGGTTTATTAATTACGCTCGTCATACCCAAACTTACCATTTTTCCACTCGGACCATACCTGGACCAAACTTCCGTTAGTTGTGCTGTTAAGTGCCCCCATGTGTCGTGCACGTGAGGGGTATTTTCGTCATTTTGCATGCTCTGTAAGTATTAGAGGTATGAAATCTGTAATTTTTTTATAGTTCAGGTACCATATTTGTAATCTACCTTTATTATTAATACTTTACTTTATAAAATTATATTTTATCAATTAGTATTATTATAATTAATAAAAAATATTATTGTTAATGATTATTATTTAGTAATTATAATTTTATAAAAATTATTAATATTTTTAAATATTTATATTTTTAAAATATAACATTTTATCTTTATAAAAGATTATTTTTAGTCTATAAAAGTTATTATTTTTCAAAAATTTTATTTTATTAAAAACTATTACATATTGAATTATATATCCATAATGATCTTGATAAATATGTATTTCAAGATTTATTTTCTTTAAAAAAAAGATAAATTAGAAAGAATGTCTTAATCTCTTGTATCGCATTAGTACCTATACAACCACCATGCAATATTTTTTTATAAAAAAATAAATAAATAGAAAATACGCATTAAATATCATGGATCTATAATTCAATATATTTATAGTTTTCAATAAAATAATTTTTTCATAAAAATTAATAACTTTTATAGAGTAGAAATAATCTTTTATAAAAATTAAATATATTTCATAAAATAAAAGTAAATATTTTTAAAAAAATAATATTTATAAAATATTAATAAATAAATAAATAAATAGACAAATAAATAAATAAATAAATAAATAAATAAATAAATAAATAAATAAATAAATAAATAACTGGGAAATAAATAAATAAATAAATAAATAAATAAATAAATAAATAAATAAATAAATAAATAAATAAATAAATAAATAAATAAATAAATAAATAAATAAATAAATAAATAAATAAATAAATAAATAAATAAATAAATAAATAAATAAATAAATAAATAAATAAATAAATAAATAAATAAATAAATAAATAAATAAATAAATAAATAAATAAATAAATAAATAAATAAATAAATAAATAAATAAATAAATAAATAAATAAATAAATAAATAAATAAATAAATAAATAAATAAATAAATAAATAAATAAATAAATAAATAAATAAATAAATAAATAAATAAATAAATAAATAAATAAATAAATAAATAAATAAATAAATAAATAAATAAATAAATAAATAAATAAATAAATAAATAAATAAATAAATAAATAAATAAATAAATAAATAAATAAATAAATAAATAAATAAATAAATAAATAAATAAATAAATAAATAAATAAATAAATAAATAAATAAATAAATAAATAAATAAATAAATAAATAAATAAATAAATAAATAAATAAATAAATAAATAAATAAATAAATAAATAAATAAATAAATAAATAAATAAATAAATAAATAAATAAATAAATAAATAAATAAATAAATAAATAAATAAATAAATAAATAAATAAATAAATAAATAAATAAATAAATAAATAAATAAATAAATAAATAAATAAATAAATAAATAAATAAATAAATAAATAAATAAATAAATAAATAAATAAATAAATAAATAAATAAATAAATAAATAAATAAATAAATAAATAAATAAATAAATAAATAAATAAATAAATAAATAAATAAATAAATAAATAAATAAATAAATAAATAAATAAATAAATAAATAAATAAATAAATAAATAAATAAATAAATAAATAAATAAATAAATAAATAAATAAATAAATAAATAAATAAATAAATAAATAAATAAATAAATAAATAAATAAATAAATAAATAAATAAATAAATAAATAAATAAATAAATAAATAAATAAATAAATAAATAAATAAATAAATAAATAAATAAATAAATAAATAAATAAATAAATAAATAAATAAATAAATAAATAAATAAATAAATAAATAAATAAATAAATAAATAAATAAATAAATAAATAAATAAATAAATAAATAAATAAATAAATAAATAAATAAATAAATAAATAAATAACTAGAAATAAATAAATAAATAAATAAATAAATATTTTTCAAAATATATAATATATACATATATGACAGATTCCAGTAAGACTAGCATGGTATCCGCACAATCCGGCGGAAACGAATAGTTTCTTGTTCGTAATCGGTTTTTATGATTTTCAATATCGTTTTGCTGTTTTACACAACTTTTCATGCTGATAGCTATCATGTTTTCTCATTGCTTTTGCATGTTTTTTATCTAGAAAAACTTTGCTGGTCATTTGGTGGTAGAAACATCAATTCATCCGGACTTCTGTGTCAATTTAGACCTTTTGCTAGATGTAATTAACCTTCGTGTCACCGGGCTCAACCTCCCCCCCCCCCCCCTCCCCTCTCTATTTTTTTATTTGTTATTTACTATTTTTTTGTTTTTTTTCTTTTTTGATTTTTTTGTTGCATTATATATCCTTTGTATTCTTTTAAACATTTGGTTTTCAATATTTTTTTGTCTCCCATAAATTTGTAGTTTTTTTAACCTCATCCATAAACGCAAACGCTTTCAAAAACTTACGCCGCCCATCGGGCGGCATGAAATTCCTAGTTATTATTATCTAGTAAAAATATATAATATATATATGATATTATATATATATATTTTATAAAAGTTGAGTTCTTGTATTAATATTAAATCAACATCCATCTCTCTTATTAATGATTCATATGTGTTGTTTGTTAAATTTCTTTTGATTATTTAAAGGCTTAGGGTAAAAACTATCATTCAATTGCAGATTTTAATCAAGTACGTGTTAATGATGGGTTGGTAGTTGAAGGGTTTGTGCTGGTATGTGTTAATGATGGGTTGGTAATGGAATGGTTTGTGCAGGTATGTGTTAATGATGGGTTGGTAATGTGAAGGGTTTGTGCTAGTACGTGTTAATGATGGGTTGGTAGTTGAAGGGTTTGTGCTGGTATGTGTTAATGATGGGTTGGTAATGGAAGGGTTTGTGAAATCAAAATTGCAACTTAGATTTAATTCATGGTAAGTTCATGGTAAAAAACTAACCTTTTTATTCGTGAGTTTTTTAAAACAAGAAGTTCTTGAAATAATGCTCCCCTATATATATATAATATATATATATTATATATATATATATATTATATATATATATATATATAATATATATATATATATATATATATATATAATATATATAAACTTAGATAATGACAGATTCCAGTAAGACTAGCATGGTATCCGCACAATCCGGCGGAAACGAATAGTTTCTTGTTCGTAATCGGTTTTTATGATTTTCAATATCGTTTTGCTGTTTTACACAACTTTTCATGCTGATAGCTATCATGTTTTCTCATTGCTTTTGCATGTTTTTTATCTAGAAAAACTTTGCTGGTCATTTGGTGGTAGAAACATCAATTCATCCGGACTTCTGTGTCAATTTAGACCTTTTGCTAGATGTAATTAACCTTCGTGTCACCGTCATGGCTCCGTTGTTGGATAACTCCGGCGAAGTGAGAAAGAGAAAAGCAAACAGTGAGAGAGAAATATGAGATGCATTGCCGTTCTTAAAAAAAATATGAGATGCATTGTCAAATGTGTAGTAGAGAGAAATGTGAAGGGATGGAGAGAAATGTGTAAGTGGATGGTCAACTATCCTTTGTATATTGTCTTTTAATCTTTTATTATGTACATTTTTGTTATGACAATATTGTACTTGAAAATAGAAGTTCTTGATCTATGAGTATATTTTGTCATAACTTAAAACTGAAGGAGTCTTAAAAATTTTAAAAGGAGCAATGAAAATGCTTTATATATAGACTTTACTTAGTTTGAGAACCCTCTTTTTTTTAAGAACAGTAAGAGCTCATAAATTATGTATTGGATCATATGTTTTAAAGTTTATTCACAAGTGAAACGTTATAAAAATGTATGTTATAAACGAATTTTGTTTAAAAACCTTCAAACAGCCTTTTGTGAACTTGTGAATGGATTTGTTCACGTTTCTGTTCACATGTGAACAAATGGCTATATATAAGGTTTTGGAAAAAACTTTCTTTTGCAACATACATTTTTATAACGTTTCACATGTGAATGAACTTTAAAAGCATATGATCCAATACATATTTTAAGAGTTCTCACGGTTCTTGTAAAACAAGAAGTTCTTGAAATAATGCTCCCCTATATATATATGGAATATATATATATATAATATATATATATATATTTTATAAAAGTTGAGTTCTTGTATTAATATTAAATCAACATCCATCTCTCTTATTAATGATTCATATGTGTGGCTTGTTAAATTTCCTTTGATTAATTAAAGGCTTAGGGTAAAAACTAGTTAAAGGCTTAGGGTATAAACTATCATTCAATTGCAGATTTTAATCAAGTACGTGTTAGTGATGGGTTGGTAGTCGAAGGGTTTGTGCTGGTATGTGTTAATGATGGGTTGGTAATGGAATGGTTTGTGCAATCAAAATTGCAACTTAGATTTAATTCATGGTAAGTTCATGGTAAAAAACTAACCTTTTTATTCGTGAGTTTTTTAAAACAAGAAAATAAATGAAATGATAAGAAAACTTAGGGGTTTTTTGTTCCAAAGTCAGCCAAATCTGGTCGGATTTGAAAGCAAAAGTTTACATCCAATTATAAAAGTACAAATCTACCCGTCGAATATTTCGTTGCTAAACCCTCTATCAAAACCAGTCACAATTCATCGCCTTCATCTGCCATCAATGTCCACTGCTCGCCACTTGTTAGTAACTTCGCCACTCCTATGTAACTCGGTCTATGTATATTGTAGGCTCAGTAGGAAAAGACAAACAATGAAAAGAGGATTTAAATTTCATAACAGTTGAGTTCTTGCATCAAAATTAAATCAACATCCATCTCTTTTGTTAATGATTCATATGTGTTGTTTGTTAAATTTCTTTTGATTATTTAAAGGCTTAGGGTAAAAACTATCATTCAATTGCAGATTTTAATCAAGTACGTGTTAATGATGGGTTGGTAGTTGAAGGGTTTGTGCTGGTATGTGTTAATGATGGGTTGGTAATGGAAGGGTTTGTGAAATCAAAATTGCAACTTAGATTCAATTCATGGTAAGTTCATTCCTAAAGCACATAATTGTAACAGTTTTATGATGGAAAATAAAAGGATTAAATGAATTAACTGGAAGAGTAAAGAACTACAACAACAACAACAACACCCAACCTGAAAGCGGGGTATGGGGGAGGTGAGACGTAGACAGTCTTACCTCTATCTAAAGGTAAAGAGACTCCTTTCAAAAAGAACCTCCGGTCAAAAAAAAAAGAGTAAGAAGTAGGAAGAGTAAAGAACTATTTCTTTTTATTTGATTCACCACACTCAACACGGACAGTAGCTTTTTTTTTTATATATATTTTTGTTAATTTCAATCATCTCAGCTAACCATAGCAATTTTCTTTTTTGAAATTTCCAGTAAGAGAAGATGGGATGAATCAAGTTATGCATAATTACTTCATGTTTTGTAAGATTTAAAGTATATTGGATATTGAGAACATTTTTTATTTCATAGTCATGGATAATTTCTCTATAATTTTTTTATTTCAAGAATTTGGATATAAAGAATTGTCAAAGATAATGGAGTATCATCATTAGTATTTAATTGATTTTAAGGATGATTAATAGGTGTATGATAAAATGTCACAGTGAAGTGTTTGTTGTTTTTTCTTTGCAGATGTTGAAGCACTTTCCAAGCAATTAACCCTATTATAATCTGGTTTATATATTATGTATGGTAAATCATAGTTCAATATATGAGGCTGTCATGATACATGTGCATAAATTAATTTGGTCATATCCAATGATTAGATTTATAGTGTTTAGTTGATAAAGTAATCATGTTAATTTGGTATAAATGCAATTTTCATAACATTTGATTTATTTGTGTCGTTGTAAATGTATGTATTTTTGCATATGTAATTGGTTATGTGACAATTATTGGCAAACCTTCCAGAAAATTTAGTTGCATCGAGTAGGCCTGGCAAAATGGGCGGGTCGGGCGGGTTTGGGTAACGGGTCAAAATGGGTGCGGTAAACGGGTGCGGGTCCAAGCGGGTAATTTCAAAATGCGGGTCAAACGGGTGCGGGTCAAAGCGGGTTGGGTGCGGGTCAATTTTTTTATAATTATTATAAATTAATAACTATTCAAATTTATTACTCTAAAAATCTATAATGAAAAATTATTATCATTATATAACTTATTTAATTTTTTGATTAAAGTAAAAATATTTAATTATTATAAATTAATAACTATTCGAATTTATTACTATAAAAATCTATAATTTAATAATACAGTTCCACTACTTTTATAAAGTCATTGACTTACACGTACCAAAAGTCTGAAACCATATGCAGCTTTAGAGGCACAGATATAGGAGTATTTTGGCCAGCTCATTCTCTTATATTTTATTTTTTATGTTAGGTCGAAAATCGACCAAGTATAATTTGTTCAGAAATAGCTGAAGCTCAGTGAAGAATACTTGTATAGAATTTTGAGGTCGCTCAGAATTTGTTCACTGAAGCTTCACTTCAGTTCAGATCAACGTATCAGAAACCCGTTCAGAATGAAGTCAAAGACTGAAGTCTGAAGAATGAGAATCAGTTCAGATGTGGAGCTCAGAAATG
>CM067174.1:98096665-98161702 GCA_034093135.1 Erigeron breviscapus | reverse complement strand
TTCAGAATGAAGTCAAAGACTGAAGTCTGAAGAATGAGAATCAGTTCAGATGTGGAGCTCAGAAACTGATTCTACCTGATCGAAGACTGAAGCATCTCAGTGTAAAAGTACTTACACACTTTTACACTGATTACGAGGAAGACTTTTTACTTTACATATCTTTACCCGGTTAATAGAATTAACTATTAATTAAAGTACAAGGTAAAGTAAAGGTTGGGAATAAGGTTTGATAAGTCACATCAACGACTTATATACCTAAACCTTAAAAGTACACAAGTAAGGAATTAGCTTTAATTCCTTAAATACACCCAACCATATTTGTACGATCTGGTCCACGTCATCATGGACTTAGTCTATAAATATAAGTCTTCTCACAACTTGCAAATTGCTTGAAACCTTTGCATTGCAACTTGTGAGATATACTCTAAGTAATCCTTACGAGTATTTCCAAGTTATTAGATCACTTGTATTTCTAGGTTGTTTAGATATTTACACTTGAGTGTTTATCTTTGTTCCGCAACAACCTTTGTATTTGTTTATATATCAATAAATCAAATACCTTGAAAAATACATTGTGTCTCAATGCTACATACTTGATCTATACATATTATTTATATAGTTTCAGCCCTTATTGTTTCTTGCATTTACTTCCAGTATCTTTATCGTATTGTTCATCCATATCTGGATCGTATTCTGAACTGGTCATCTTCCAGTTAGAATTACTTGCCAGTCGGGTTAAGCCGTCTATATTTGGGACTCATATTTTATATTTCTTTTGTTTATTAATAAAAAAAATAAAACAACACCTATCCATATATCACTGTTCACTATCATCATCCTCTATTCCTCTCTCTGTATAAAATCAACAACACAGAGGATTAGAAAATCGCAGGTCCAAATTTACCCAACTGAAAGACCCGCTCGACCCGCTCAACTTTTACGAGAGATGTGGAAGTTACCCAACTAAACCTGTTTAAGTGATTTTAACACCACCCGCAATACCCGTGAGCTTTTCAAATTTACCCAAAAGGACCCAATCTTACCATTGCGGGTTGAGATTGCCAGGTCTAATCCAGACTGTTGAATTCAATCTTACAAATGAATGGTATGTGAACTTTCATCTATATACTCTCCCCGGTAACTGGCTGGTACCTTAAATGAACCATGTTGCTGATAATGTAAGATTGTAATCCACTCTGCTTGGTTGAGTAGAGGACTGAGGATATTAGCTTAGGGTGACCCTTTTGGGGGGGACGACATGGTGGCAAAGAAGGCAAAACATCCTGGTGTTTATATCAATGACATGCATGAGTGTGAAAGATTATCAAGGTACTATGTTGTTAGAATTGTTGTAGATTTTTAGTTATTATGAGATGATAATTAGTTTATTAGTTTGATTAAAAATGTTAATTGATTTTTGAGGGGATATCTATGGAACGTGAGTGTAGTAGGAGGTGAACAAAATTTTATTGCTTGTAAATTCTTGTTACACTTTGCATTACATCAACAACCTTTTATAGGCTTCAAAAGTCGGTGGACATAAGTCCATACTTTTCTAGTAACTTCTAATTCTTACTTCTAAGTAAATATCTACTTATCTCTGACATTTTCTAACTAATTCTTGTAATTTCTAGATTTACTATCACTAATTAATCTAGATAATTCTAGAAATACATTAACTTTTAACACTCCTCCTTAATGTATTTCGATGTTACTCCGAGCATGTTGCGTAGGAACTCGAACTTTGATCCTGGCAGTGCTTTAGTGAAAATATCTGCAACTTGTTCTTCAGTCTTGCAGTAGTGTAGCTCAATTTCCTTTTTGGCTGAGACTTCTCGTAGAAAGTGATACTTGATGGCGATATGTTTTGTTCTTCCGTGAAACACGGGGTTCTTCGCCATTGCTATTGCAGACTTGTTGTCGCAGAATATTTGTGTAGCTTCATTTTATGTCTCGCCCATGTCTTTTAGAATTCTCCTTAGCCATATTGCTTGATTTGTTGAATTTGCGGCTGCAACGTATTCGGCTTCTGCTGATGATTGTGCCACTGTATCTTGCTTTTTAGATACCCACGAGATTACACCAGATCCAAGTGTGAATGTATATCCATAAGTACTTTTCATGTCATCCACCGATCCGGCCCAATCACTATCTGTATATCCTTGTAGCTTTGAGTCTGTAGTGGGCTTGTACCATATTCCATAATCCATGGTACCTTGCAAGTATCTTAATATTCTCTTTGCAGCTCCATAATGTATCTGAGTAAGGTTTTGCATGAACCTGGATAGCAGACTAGTTGCGAACATAATGTCTGGTCTTGTTGCTGTTAGATAGAGTAGACTTCCAATGAGACTTCTGAATCTTGAAGCATCTGCCTTCTCAGATCCATCTCCTTTTCTCATCTTCTCATTGGCAACTAGTGGTGTGGCTACGGTTTTACAACCGTATAATTTGAATTTTTTCAGGAGGTTTTCAGTATATTTCTTTTGGCATATGAAGATGCCTTTATTTTCTTGACTAATTTCGATGCCAAGAAAATAGTGCATCAATCCAAGGTCGCTCATCTCGAACGTTTTCATCATGTCTTATTTAAACTCCTGTATCATTCTTTCATTGTTTCCCGTATATATAAGATCATCGACATACAAGGAAAGAATGAGAGTATCAGAGTTACCTTGGGTTTTGATGTAGAGCGTAGGCTCACTTTCGCTCCTCCTGAATCCAGAACTTGTGAAGTAGTTGTCAATACGACTATACCAAGCTCGTGGAGCTTGTTTTAGTCCATATAGAGCTTTCTTTAGCTTCAGGACCTGATCTTCTTTTCCTTTCTTGACGAATCCTTGTGGCTGCTCCACATATATTTCTTCTTCAAGAAACCCGTTTAGAAAGGCTGATTTCACATCTAGTTGATGAATCTTCCATCTTCTTTGAGCTGCTAACGCCATAAGTGCTCTTATGATATCAAGTCGAGCTACAGGTGCGAAAGTTTCATTGTAGTCGACTCCAGGTTGTTGTGAGTAGCCTTTAGCCACTAGCCTTGCTTTATGTTTTTGTATAGAACCATCAGGGTTAAGTTTTGTCTTGTAGACCCACTTAACTCCAATAATTTCTTTATCTTTGGGGAGATCAACTAACTCCCATGTGTTATTTTTCTCGATCATCTTGATTTCTTCATTCATAGCTGTTACCCATTTCTCGTCTTTCGCAGCAGCTTCATAGCTTTCAGGTTCTAGAGATGTGTAGTTGCAAGTCTCGTAGACTTTAGTTAATGTTTTAACTCTTCCGGGTGTTGACTCCGAACTTGATTCTTCTTGTGCCAAAGGTAATGTTGACGGCGAAGAAGTTGGAGTAGTCGGGCTTGTTTCGCCTGTACTTTCTTCTCCTCCAGAATGTTCTATTTGTAGTGGTTGTTGAGCATGAGTCTCCATAGATATCCTTGGAAGATATATCTGTTTATCAACTTTCTCTTTCTCCCAATTCCAAGAAGCGTCTTCATCAAACTCTACATCTCGACTAATCACAAACTTATTGGTCTTTAGGTTATAGACTCTATAGCCTTTTGATTGTGTGCTATAGCCCAAGAATATTCCTTTATCTGATTTTTCTTGGAGCTTGTGACGTTTCTCCTTTGGGATGTGGATGTAGCAAATACATCCAAATACTCGTAGATGTTTTGCTGACGGCTTCTTTCCACTCCATGCTTCTATCGGAGTTTTATTTTCCACAGCCTTAATCGGACATCTATTTAGCAAGTATACAGCCGTGTATACAGCTTCTGCCCAGAAACTGTTTGGAAGGCCTTTTTCATGTATCATTGTTTTAGGCATTTTCATTACAGTTCTGTTTTTACGCTCAGAGACACCGTTTTGTTCAGGAGCGTAACCAACTGTCAATTGGCGGTTAACTCCTTCATCTTCACAGAACTTATTAAATTCTCGAGAGGTATATTCCTTCCCTCTATCGCTCCTTAGTGTTTTTATATAATGGCCACTTTTCTTTTCAACGAAAGTTTTGAATTTCTTGAATATCGTGAAAACTTCTGATTTTTCACGCATGAAATATACCCAGGTCATTCTAGAATAATCATCTATGAAGAGGATGAAGTACCTGGATTGGTTATGAGATGGGGTTCTCATTGGCCCACATACTTCAGTGTGTACCAACTCTAGAATACCCGTTGCTCTCCAAGCTGTATCACGAGGGAAAGGTTTTCGATGTTGCTTGCCCATCATACAGCTTTCACATGTGTCAGTGATCTTCTCTATGCTAGGCAAGTCCCTCATCATATTTTTCTGTTGGAGAATCTTTAAAGCGTGAAAGTTGAAGTGGCCAAATCTTCGATGCCATAGCCATGATTCTTCGACTTGAGCTTTCATAGCCGTGTCTCTGATGTAATGCCAACAAAGTGGAAAATTTCTATTTTCCATCCGTACTTCAGCAATTAATTTGTTGTTATTTTTCTTGTCACGAATAACGCATGACTCATCTTCAAAGTGTAGAGAGTAGCCATGCTCCATCATTTGGCCAACACTTAGCAAGTTACTCGCTAAGCTTGGAACTAGAAGAACATCCTTGACGGATCTCGTGCAGTTACTAGTTCGGACATCTATCGTACCTTTTCCTTTAGTATCAACGAGTGCTCCATTCCCTAGTTTGACACGGGACTTTACTGATGTGTTGATGCTGCTAAATAATTTCTCATCTCCGGTCATGTGGTTGCTACAGCCACTGTCGATGAACCAAATATCTTCCTTTTGCTCATTCGCAGCATGACACGCGTAGAATAGTTGATTATTGTTCTATGGTGATCTCCGTCTTCTTCCGTGTAATTAGCTCGATGATTTTGTTTTAGACGACAATCTTTATCTAGATGTCCAAATCTTTTGCAGTTATTGCATTGTGGCTTTCCTTTGTGGAAACAATCCTTTTCCAAGTGGTTTGTCTTTTTACAAATACCACATGGAGGGTAGCTTTTTCTTCTCTGATCGAACCCGGTTCTGGGTTTTTCTCCTCCTTTTGATTTTTCTTCAAAATTTCTTTTCCCCTCACTATTAGATTTTTGAGACCTCATTCTGAGTTTAGACTGAAAGGCACTTTCAAGCGAGTCATCACTTCGCCGACTCAGTCTAGCCTCATATGCTTCTAGAGAGCCCATTAGTTCTGTTACTGAAAGAGTCTCAATGTCTTTTGACTCTTCAATAGCAGTAACGACATGATCATATTTTTCAGGCATACTTATAAGTATCTTTTCAACGATCCTTTTGTCAGTTATATAGTCTCCATAAGCTCTCATTTGATTTACTACTTCTTTGATTCTTGAGTAGTAGTCTTTGACGGTCTCAAAATCTTTCATTTTTAGATTTTCAAAATCTCGCCTTAGAGTTAGTAGCTTGACAGATCTCACCTTGACACTTCCTTGAAATTCTTCTTGAAGAGTCTTCCACGCCTCCTTGGCTGTTGTAGCTCCCATGATACGTGGAAAAATAGATGGCGTCAAGGCTTGTTGAATGTAGCCTAGAGCAGCGGCATTTCTCACAGCATTTTTGTTGTGTTTTTCTTGTTGATCCGCGGGCAGAGTTTCGCATCTTTTGGAGTTGTGAACCCGACTTCGACAATATCCCACAAGCTTTGTGCTTGGAAATATGTCTTCATTCGGATACTCCAAAAATCATAGTTATCACCATCAAAGATGGGGATGGGAATATTGTATGCACCAACGGTATTCATGGTGTACTAGAATTAACGCCCAACACGGCTCTTGATACCACTTGTTAGAATTGTTGTAGATTTTTAGTTATTATGAGATGATAATTAGTTTATTAGTTTGATTAAAAATGTTAATTGATTTTTGAGGGGATATCTATGGAACGTGAGTGTAGTAGGAGGTGAACAAAATTTTATTGCTTGTAAATTCTTGTTACACTTTGCATTACATCAACAGCCTTTTATAGGCTTCAAAAGTCGGTGGACATAAGTCCATACTTTTCTAGTAACTTCTAATTCTTACTTCTAAGTAAATATCTACTTATCTCTAACATTTTCTAACTAATTCTTGTAATTTCTAGATTTACTATCACTAATTAATCTAGATAATTCTAGAAATACATTAACTTTTAACATATGTCCAACACAGTATACATTAATTCGATATGTAATGAATGTAATTAATTCCCTAAACCGTGGTACAAGTAACCTCTGCCTTATAGAGCTCTTCTTCAACAATGTTGATTGATAACTAGGACATTACTGCAGTAAGGGTATTCATAGCTAGGTAAATATATATACGTTGTCTATTTCAAAATTAATTGGTGCTCTGATATCGCCTATTTTATACATATTTATTTTACGCGATATTATCTCTTTTATGTTTGAATTATGCATATTTTATAGACTTTTAAGCTTAATGTGTGCTTTTATTTTAATGAAGGTCTATGAGATAGATTATGTTAAAAGTGGGCTGAATAAAGACTAATTTTGAAGAAATAAACGTTAATGCCGAAAGGAAGAAAAGTGAAAAAAGGCTTCAGTCCTTGTTCTTGTGGACTCGACATCAGATGACAACAACAACAAATAAAGCCCAAAATTAATATCATTGTAATTAATTTTACTAGTATGGGCCGAAATATACAAAGAGGAAAAAGAAAAAGTTGGAGTCGGTCGAGTAATATGTAGTCCCCAAGTCAAGATACTAAACCTATCTCACCTACTATATAATATACTAGTCCTAATACCCGTGCGATACACGGCTTGACTCATAAATATTTATTGTAATTGATTTTAAATACTTAAATCTAAAGATATTATAAACATACCTATAATCTTATTATCATGTAGGTTATTGTTTAAGATGTATTTAAAAGACACAAAATGAAAACCATATGTTCACACAAAACACATATACACATAATACAAATATAAGTTTATTATCCAATAAGCAATCAAACACACAAAAGTAAAAAAATTACTATTAATCAAATCACTACAATACCTTGTAAATTGTTGATTCAATCTTGAATAAAACTTCTCAATGAAGAACTTAGTTAAATCTAAATATGTACATACGTATAAATTACCAAATAAATTAAATAGGTGTATATATAAGACTGAAAGTACGTAGGCGTTTGACATTTAGTACAATAGGGAAACTTGTAGTAGAATTAGGAAATTAAGGATATACTATAAATAATTTATTAATAGGGATAAAGTCATGGGAGTGTAACCAACTATGACCAAAAGGCTATGTAATGTACCCATCTACTCGACTTGCTATCTAGTGTAACCAACTTTGTTTTTTGGGTTATGTAATGTAAGCAACCGGCTACTTAAGGTTTTTCATCCAGTTAAACACACTTTTGGCCATGTCAGGCCATGTCACGCCACGTCACCTGCCATGTATGATACACACAATAGATATTTGGTAATAGTTGAATACATTTATATGCCTCCGGTGATTTTAAACTCCGGTCATCTTCTCCGATGACTTTTCCGGCAACATCCTTTTTTTCCGGCTATCACCTCCAACCAACAAATTCTCCGACGAGCAGCTCTGACCATTTTACAAATATTAAAAATAGTAAATGTTATATGTGTATTCTAAGCCCAATAGAATGATGGTGAACTAGTACAACTTCAAAATCCGGTGCATATTTCGACAATGATAATCAAGTCACCACCACCATAACACCATTTTAGCGGCACAAATCGGAAACCATACAATTAACTAATTGGAAAAAACAAGATCTCGACACAAATCTACAAATAATAAAAGAAAGTATGATCGAGGGATTCTTGTCTATTTCCCGAAGAGATCGCTTTTTTTTTTCTTCCCGAAACCGCGTTTTTTTCCGGTGAGATCTCTTTTTTCCGGCGAAAAAAGGGAGAGAGAATAAAATGGAAGGGGGTCGAAGTAGATCGAGGGATGAAGAAATAGACGATGAATACCTTCATAAATTACAAATCGGAACACAAATCGTATGCTTTTTGGGGGATTTTGCAGAGAAAGGCATGGTGAAGGTGAAGGGCGAGAGGAAGAAGAAGAAGAGAAAAGGGTTGTTGAAAGGTTTATGGTTCAGAGTAATGATATGTATATATCTATATCTATATATATTATATATATTAGTGTTTATATAAATATTAAGAAAATAAAAATATTCATAATATCTGACTCATGTGACACGTCGACGCTTTTTTCCAATTAAAATTAAAATGGTAACCGGCAACTTGTTTTATATCAGGTTGATTACATTACATAACCCAAAAAACAAAGTTGGTTACACTAGATAGCAAGTCGAGTAGATGGGTACATTACATAGCCTTTTGGTCATAGTTGGTTACACTCCCATGCCTTTATCCCTTACTAATATATTATTTTATAATAAAAATATGACTAAAAGGACACATGTCGCGTAAGGAATGTGTCAATAACTTGTATTAGAATTAGGAAATTAAGGATATACTATAAATAATTTATTAATATATTAATCCAATAGTTTTAATTCTTATTCTTATAATAAAAATAAGACTAAAAGGACACATGTTGCGTAAGGAATGTGCCAAGTGTTGTCTAATTAATGCTTTAATCCTGTTTTAGTTTATTGATAGATATCCATCATTTTTGGTGGGTGTCGTGTGTGTTGGCAGCCGCCAAAAGAAGGAACCCTCACGGTTCTTGGCTGTTCGAGTAACAGCAGCGGAGAGGAGGAGCTGCAACATCTTTTGGTTACATCATATTTCTTTTAATCAACTATTTCGTTACTTTAATAATTAATTATCATAGAATTACATTCAACTATTTGGAAGACTTAATTGTAGCCGTCCTTTTCTTCAAGGTTTTGGTTAACAATATGTTTTCTCCTTTAATAATTGTTCTTATGTTAATTAATTTTATTATGAGTAGCTAAATCATATATCATCTATCGAGATGACGTGAAATAATTATAGTTGTAATATTTTAGCTGGTACACTTAATATTTTGTCGTGATCTTGATGATTTAATTTCTTGCCATTTGTTATTATTATTGTTGGTGATATATGTGTGCTTCGTTGGTGGTACCAGTTGTATGCATATGTGATTTTAATTGTTAATTAACACTAGTTCATGGTATGATAATAATAGGAAATGATCTGTCAAGTGGGATTAGCAGTTGGTGGTACCACGTCACCCCACATTAGGCAAAACTATTATTTAAATAACCAAACAAACTAATTAATTTGGAAAACTATAAACGGATAGGGTGGTACTCACGGTTATAGCGGAACTCTTTGGTTAGGGGTTTTAGGTAGAGGATACGGACTTGCTAGCGGTTGGTGGTACCACGTGAACTTGTCTAGTAATTTGCTTGATGCCCAGTTATTGTATCAACTATTTTAAATGCATCCTAAATTGTTATGGATCTGATTCGAAGTAGATGATGCTTTTAATTTTTATTGTTTTTATATTAAATATTTTCTGAGTTTCTTCTGAAGCAACCTGCCCCGGTAATACCGGATTCCATTGTCTTTTATTATTATTAGTTTAAGCATCGTGACAACTCGGTCACAAAACACCCCATCTTTTAGAATTACATTAAACTCACATTTTTCCTGAATAAATAGTCCCTGTGTTCGATCCTGACTTACCATTTTTCTATACTATACACGAACGGGTCCACTGCCCGAGAGTATGCTTTAGTTGATTAATTGGTATATCTTGTTTATAAATTTAATACTCGATAATGCACACTAAGTTTTTGGCGCCGTTGCCGGGGACTATTTTAATTAGGAATTTTGTTTGTGATTCTTGTAATTCGATCCTTTCTTGTATTAATTTATGAGAATGTTACTTGTTTTATTAGTTTAGCATAGTTTGATGTTATTATTTAGTTTATTTTGTTTTACACACTTGCTTTTCACAGGGTTTCTTGCTTGTACTTTTACAGGTAAATATGAATATGGAAGAATTCTTGCATGAATTTGGCGAGCTGAATGATACTTATTCACATTCTGATCTTGGTGACATGACCATGGAAGAGTTTCTGGAGGAATTCATGGAGCTAGGTGATATTTTGAGTAAGATAATTGCGCAGGAGGCTCAAGCGGCAGAGTCACTTTCATTGTATATGATGAAAGTTGATTCAAAAGAAGATGATCATTTAGACTTCCATGATTATTTGAAGAACCCCACAAGTGTGTTCCAACCTTACGTACTTCTGACTGAGCATATTGACTCTCCTTTCCATCTTTGTTTAGGTAACTTATTATTGGAAGGTACGTATTTCTACTATCACCCCCACTTAAACTTAAGTGTGGGGGAAGACACCCTAATTTCTAATAAATAAGGGTGGAGTCAAGGTAATGACTCGAACAAAAATTAGCGCTTTCGGGAGGCAACCCGAGGTTATTTTAATTTATTTTTCATTTTGTCTAGTATAATTGTCATTTTATTTTCTTAACTTTTAAAACATAAAAATCCAAAAAAAATTTGAATAACCTAGAAAATACAAAAAAGATTTTGATTTTTAGTTTTGTTTTTTTGTATTTAGGACTTTTATATTGTGTTTTATAATTATTATCTTTTTCTTTTATTTTGGTGATTTGATGATGTTTTGTTGAGTGCTTGCTAGAGCTGTAGGAATGGAGTAATATGCAAAAGGTTGAGATAAAGTTCAACAGCTAATTAATTTCTGAATCAACCAAGCATATTGGAAGGCTCATTAAAACCCGGGAAGTTTTTCGATTTCTTTTACTCTTTTATATTTGCCTTTCCTTATTTCCCATAGTTTTCCTTAGTTCATTGGACATTGGGGACATTGTCCAACTCAAGTGTGGGGGGTGGCAAATAGGAAAAAGCCGGGTTGGTTAAAAATGTGAGAAAGTTTGAAGTTTTCCTACCCTACTAGCAATTTGGTTATGTTTTTAAATTTTTGAGGCTGTAGGTTTAGTGCGAAGACAAGAAGTGAAGATTGAATCCTAGTAAGGTAGCGTAGAACTTGAGATTATTTACCTTTAGCTATCCTTTTCTAGTGTCTGTGGCATTTCATCGTTCCAAGGGATCATAAGCATGTTCTGAACTTCAGATAATCTAAATTACCTGCTAAATTGCGCTTAATTGATAAAAGGAATATGAATAATAGCTTCACTATATGATGTATTGGTAGGCACTACGCTTGAAAGTTTCCATTTACACCCTTGTGATAAATATACTTGTGGGTAACTTGACTTAATGTATGGACTGCACACCGGTGTATTCCGGCTCCTTAATTCCCATGTTATAGGTTGTGGAACTAGTCATTATGTTTGGTCTTTATATCGGGGTGTCTGGGGTGCTTCGACATCAAATGGGTGGCACATGCGGAAATGCGCGCAAAACCTTTTTCAATAGTTTAATGCTAATGTGGGCTATGGGATTCGGACAAGTAAGTCCTTGGGGTAACCTCGTTTTACCTAGTCTACCTAAAGCTTCCAACTTGGGATAGGTTTGCAGAAAGTCCGCTACACGGGTCTCATAGAAACTCACGGGTATTAAATTATAAACTTTTTGTTCTCGTATGTGTTTGTATTTAGAGCATGGTCTTTGGATATACAACCCAACCTTGAGTCTAAGTGTAAGTCTCTTAACGATACTCACGTAGCTCTAGCGAACCGCTGGCTAGGCGCTTAAAGTGCACTTTCGTATAATCACCTGATGTGTGGTTAGAGCTGTAATTCTAGACCATGAGAGTATATTTTGTCATGGGACACATAAGTAGGCCAGTTAATAGACCAAATGGAAACTGATGGGACGAGTGTTTAAGAGGACAAATATACCAATAATCATCGTGGAATATTACTTATGTTGCTAAATGAAATTTTTGATGCTTGTAAATTAAATTGTATGTTTAGTAGGAACGCGTTTAAGTTTAATTGGAGGGATAGAAATGTTAAAGAGGTAAACACAGACATAGGAAGGATTCTGATTGTAAATGAAAGATGGTTCTATGCTAGGTTGGTAGGATTCCCCTGATTTTGTCTTAAACTTTGCTCTTCAATTTTTAAATGCTTTTGCTTTTGGTATTCAAGACCGCTTGGTTGGAAACTTCCCGAATAACCTTATATTGTTTGTCACATTTTGATTGGGTTATTAAGATTGATAAAGTGCATAATTGCTTGAGGACAAGCAATGCTTAAGTGTGGGGGAATTTGATATCGCATATTTTATACATATTTATTTTACGTGATATTATCTCTTTTATGTTTGAATTATGCATATTTTTATAGACTTTTACGCTTAATGTGTGCTTTTATTTTAATGAAGGTCTATGAGATGGATTATGTTAAAAGTGGGCTGAATAAAGACTAATTTTGAAGAAATAAACGTTAATCATCAACAACCTTGATTCCTGACGTGAACGACCGCTTTCTTGGAACTAATTCATAGGCGCTTGAAATTCGTTATAGAACTAACACTATATAAACAAATATATCAAGTGTGCTACCTTTAGCTAGGAGCCTCTTTTCCTTCTGCCCAGCTCCCCGAAAACAATGCCGAAAGGAAGAAAAGTGAAAAAAGGCTTCAGTCCTTGTTCTTGTGGACTCGACATCAGATGACAACAACAAATAAAGCCCAAAATTAATATCATTGTAATTAATTTTACTAGTATGGGCCGAAATATACAAAGAGGAAAAAGAAAAAGTTGGAGTCGGTCGAGTAATATGTAGTCCCCAAGTCAAGATACTAAACCTATCTCACCTACTATATAAATATATAATATATATCCATCATTTTTGGTGGGTGTCGTGTGTGTTGGCAGCCGCCAAAAAGAAGGGTGGGTGTCGTGTGTGTTGGCAGCCACCAAAAAGAAGGAATCCTTATCTTTTTCTCTCTAAGTGTAAAGACAAGACCAACCCATCTCTTTTCTTCTCTTCTCTAGCATTACTTGGTGTTTTAGATTTGGTTTAACTCGAGAATCATCATCGTCTTCATCTCATTATCGTCTAAGCAAAGGATTTCATTTCTTAGTTCAAGGTTTTACCCATTTTGCCATAATTCGGGTTCTAGCTCGAGAAGGAGGTTTTGGTAAGTCAAATTCATCCCATTTTCATCTACTTATGTTTATTTACTTGTTTCTAATCAAACCCAAGTCATTTTGGGTCACAAGTCGGGTCAAAACGAAAGTAGGGTTAAACTAGGGTTTTGGAATGATTTGGAAGTGATTTTGATGTTTTGGGTCGGATTTGTGGATTGGGTTATGTGTACTTATGCTTGATGGTGCTTATTTATGCTTCAAAACAAGTTTAAAGCTCTTGTAAATCGTTTTGGGGTGATTTGGGTCGAGTTTGGGTTGCCTCACTGCGGCGCAGTGGCTATTTTCTGACCTTTGCACCGTTTTGCCTCACTGCGGCGCAGTGGCATTCTGACCTGCACTTTGCCTCACTGCGGCGCAGTGGCTATTTTCTGACCTTTGCACCGTTTTGCCTCACTGCGGCGCAGTGGCATTTCTGACCTTTGCACGTTTGCCTCACTGCGGCGCAGTGGCTATTTTCTGACCTTTGCACCTTTTGCCTCACTGCGGCGCAGTGGCTATTTTCTGACCTTTGCACCGTTTTGCCTCACTGCGGCGCAGTGGCTATTTTCTGACCTTTGCACCGTTTTGCCTCACTGCGGCGCAGTGGCATTTCTGACCTTTGCACCGTTTTGCCTCACTGCGGCGCAGTGGCTATTTTCTGACCTTTGCACCGTTTTGCCTCACTGCGGCGCAGTGGCTATTTTCTGACCTTTTGCACCGTTTTGCCCACTGCGGCGCAGTGGCAAGACTTTGCCTCACTGCGGCGCAGTGGCTATTTTCTGACCTTTTGCACCGTTTTGCCTCACTGCGGCGCAGTGGCACACCTGCACCTTTTGCCTCACTGCGGCGCAGTGGCTATTTTCTGACCTTTTGCACCGTTTTGCCTCACTGCGGCGCAGTGGCATTTTCTGACCTTTGCACGTTTTGCCTCACTGCGGCGCAGTGGCATTTTCTGACCTTTGCACCGTTTTGCCTCACTGCGGCGCAGTGGCTATTTTCTGACCTTTTGCACGGATTTGTCCCACTGCGGCGCAGTGGCAAGACTTTGCCTCACTGCGGCGCAGTGGCTATTTTCTGACCTTTTGCACCGTTTTGCCTCACTGCGGCGCAGTGTCAGAGACCTTTGCCTCACTGCGGCGCAGTGGCTATTTTCTGACCTTTGCACCGTTTTGCCTCACTGCGGCGCAGTGGCTATTTTCTGACCTTTTGCACCGTTTTGCCTCACTGCGGCGCAGTGGCATTCTGACTTTGCACGTTTTGCCTCACTGCGGCGCAGTGGCATTTCTGACCTTGCACTTTTGCCTCACTGCGGCGCAGTGGCTATTTTCTGACCTTTTGCACCGTTTTGCCTCACTGCGGCGCAGTGGCATTTTCTGACCTTTGCACCGTTTTGCCTCACTGCGGCGCAGTGGCATTTCTGACCTGCACTTTTGCCTCACTGCGGCGCAGTGGCTATTTTCTGACCTTTTGCACCGTTTTGCCTCACTGCGGCGCAGTGGCACTGACTTGCACGTTTGCCTCACTGCGGCGCAGTGGCATTTTCTGACCTTTGCACCGTTTTGCCTCACTGCGGCGCAGTGGCTATTTTCTGACCTTTGCACCGTTTTGCCTCACTGCGGCGCAGTGGCATTTTCTGACCTTTGCACCGTTTTGCCTCACTGCGGCGCAGTGGCATTTCTGACCTTTGCACCTTTTGCCTCACTGCGGCGCAGTGGCTATTTTCTGACCTTTTGCACCGTTTTGCCTCACTGCGGCGCAGTGGCTATTTTCTGACCTTTTGCACCGTTTTGCCCACTGCGGCGCAGTGGCAAGACTTTGCCTCACTGCGGCGCAGTGGCTATTTTCTGACCTTTTGCACCGTTTTGCCTCACTGCGGCGCAGTGGCAAGGCAATGCCTTGACTGCGGCGCAGTGAGATACTTTTGGGAAATACGCGCGTCAGTTTTCAAACGTTAATAACTTTTGAACCGTAAGTCCGTTTTAGTCGTATGACCTATCGTTGGAATCGTGAGAGAGCCTAGTTTCTTGTAGTAACACTCATTTTGTATGAATCTTCTTCCATTTCTAAAAATGTCGAGTCAAATGCGTCTTGTTCTTACTCGTTAAAGTTGTAAATGTGTCTAGGAGTTTGTGACTTGACTTAAACGTGCTAAACCAACTTGTTTAAGATTGTAGAGTTGACATTATGGTATTATGATGTATATTTATAGGTTGTGGATGTGTGGATCCCAATACTCGCTTGTAACCTTATACTAGCTTCTTTGCCGGACAAGGTGAGTTCCGTAGCTCCCTACTCAATTGAGATTCGGGCTGAAAAGTGTACACATACGTGTTTGTTTGATTGTTTGGTTGATTTGATTGATGGCTTAATGATTGTTTTATTGATTGTTGATTGATGGATGGTTTTAATTGATTCCACGATTGTTTGATGGATTTACGCATATGATTGTGATATTGTGATTATTTAGGATAGTCGTACATACATGGAAGTCGGTTATGCCTTCAAAGGGTTTTAGATGTGGTGGGAAGGCTGCGGGTGACCCTATATATAAGCATCTAGGACTCGTTGAAAGTAGAATCCTCATAAGTGTATGTACGTATAGTTTGGTTGGATTGATGGTTTTGATGATTGATGGACTCGTGATTGAGACAACACGCATGCATAATGATATGGTTATTGATGAGACGCACGCACCCCCAATCTATGGGAAACGTGAGCGATAACGTACGCACCCCTTTTGTATGGGAAACGTGTGCGAGGCCGTTCGCTCCCCGGGGAACTTAAACACGCATATGTATTGATGAGACGCACGCACCCCCAAGCTATGGGAAACGTGAGCGATAACGTACGCACCCCTTTTGTATGGGAAACGTGTGCGAGGCCGTTCGCTCCCCGGGGAACTTAAACACGCATATGTATTGATGAGACGCACGCACCCCCAAGCTATGGGAAACGTGAGCGATAACGTACGCACCCCTTTTGTATGGGAAACGTGTGCGAGGCCGTTCGCTCCCCGGGGAACTGGTGCACTTTTGATGATTGTTGAGAGACACATGATATACACTCATGCATTGCTTGATCATGCCGCATGTACATATACTTTATGCATCCTTATTGCTTCGCATACTCATTGATGTTGGTATTACTTATGCATAATCGTGACACGCATCCCTCATTCTCGTTGATACACTATTGGCTTGTTATGTGACGAGGTTTACTATCGGTTTACCTATTTGCTTGACTTTGTGCCTTATAAAGGCTACTTGTAAGACATTACTTACTCTTCCTTATACATATTGTGATTGCTGACGATGGTTCCTTGTGATCCATTACTACGAACTCACCAACCTTGTGTTGACTATGCTTAGTACACTTTTCAGGTAACCAGGTTAATCCAGGGCGTGGAGTTTGATTGTTAGCTTGCTGTTGAACCCGGACTTGGACTTATATGGATCAAGGATCCATTTGCCTTCTTTTGCATTGTACTTAGAACCGTTAGCCACCTTATGATGTTCTGTTGTAATCTTTGATGATGACATGCTCTTTATGTATTTTGATGATTGTTTATCTTACTGTATGGATTCACTGAATCCTTTATTTGCATTTAGTTCATGTTCTACATTAATCCCACCCTGTGCTATATGATTTCCGTGATATTCTGAGCCTTGGCTTGGGGTGTTACAGTGAACATTATAATAGTAATAGGAATTGATATGTCAAGTGGGATTAGCGGTTGGTGGTACCACGTCACCCCACATTAGGCAAAACTATTATTTAAATAACCAAACAAACTAATTAATTTGGAAAACTATAAACGGATAGGTGGTACTCACGGTTATAGCGGAACTCTTTGGTTAGGGGTTTTAGGTAGAGGATACGGACTTGCTAGCGGTTGGTGGTACCACGTGAACTTGTCTAGTAATTTGCTCGATGCCCAGTTATTGTATCAACTATTTTAAATGCAACCTAAATTGTTATGGATCTGATTCGAAGTAGATGATGCTTTTAATTTTTATTGTCTTTATATTAAATATTTTCTGAGTTTCTTCTGAAGCAACCTGCCCCGGTAATACCGGATTCCATTGTCTTTTATTATTATTAGTATAACCATCGTGACAACTCGGTCACAAAACACCCCATCTTTTAGAATTACATTAAACTCACATTTTTCCTGAATAAATAGTCTCTGTGTTCGATCCTGACTTACCATTTTTCTATACTATACACGAACGGGTCCACTGGCCGAGAGTGTGCTTTAGTTGATTAATTGGTATATCTTGATTTTAAATTTAAGACTCGATAATGCACATCATGCTCTATCTGACTCGATGAGTATGTATTATTAATTTCGCTTGTAGTTCTGTGGATGTGGTGGATACAGGTCTCCCAATGCTTCAAGTTCGTCGTACTATTGAGACTCTTAAGAACTCTTGGAATGGAATCGTAATAAACGCAAAAGAGAGGTGCGTACATTTCACGACCATAAACATCTTTGTCCTTGGTCTTTTCGTTGAAGTTTGAATATAATAATTCCTGTAATATAGGTTGATGCTTTTTGAGTCACGACTGAAATAACCAATATCCGGACAAGGAACAGTTGGTTTGATTACTCCTGCACAATCGGCTAATGAAGAAAGGGCGTCAATCCCAACAATGAGGGAATATTTTGGTGCGAATCATGTAACAGTGCGGTCAAGTTCCCTCTCCCATGGTACGTTGCATACTTTATATTGGTGTAAATTTAGTCATGTACTCATATATGGTAGGAAAATCATATCGGATATTGGTATAATAATATATTTTTGAAGGCAACTACGTTAGCTGTGTACTTATTCCTCTTTAGTAGACATTGTTCCAGTCCCTGAGCTTTAGCTCAATAGTTGAAAGACTATCCTCTTGCATGAGGTCTTGTGTTCAAGCCTTGGGGAGGACATAAAAATTAAGTCTCTTTATGAGGGCTTGGCTTGGGTATACCCAGGTTCAAGTCTGAGGGGGTAGGGTTTACCCCTATTAATCGTCGTGCCTTCGGGCGGATTAGTAGGGGGTTTTCCCCCCATCGGGTATTTGAAATAGACATTTCTACTTCGAAGGAGCTCTCTAGCGCGGATCCGGTTAAGACAACGTATGCTAGACCTCTCGCTGTCGAATCGCGACACGAAGTTTCCAGCGAAATTCACCTTTCAAAAAAAGTAGACATTGTTAAAAGTTACAAATATGATCCCTAATGTAAGGGTATCCTAAACGTAATAAAAACAGATATAGAATCTTGGTTGATGTAACTGATGGAACTGCTGATATAGTCGTTGTGTTGTTCGATGAGACGATTAAGAAATTGTTGGGCCGTACAACACACGCATTATTAATGTGAATGATTCGGACAATGAGGCTTTGACTGATGAAGGAGTTGAAGAGAATTTCGTCTCTCATGGCAACCAGGGAAGGAAAAGGTACAGATTATACTTCATTCACTTCTTTAAACCTTCATCACAACTGTACAAAATGTGGAAAGTATATATTCGTTAGGTGCATTGAAGAATCGGATACAAATGGAGGTTTTAATGAAGCTGGCAAAGCAAAAGACGACTGATCGATGATGTGAAGACCAGATTGTTTAAATATTAAAAAGTATGCTGCGGATTGATTGAAATCTATTTGCTTTTAAGACATTTTGGATTTTATTTTGTTGAACTAAATCATACCATTTGGTACGTACCTATGTTTCTGCCACTTTTAATCTAAAAATATAAGAGACAATTCCAAGATATTGTATTTAGATATAAACAATAATAAACCCTAAATCATCATACAAAAATTAACAAATTAGAGCAAAATTGAACGTATAAAAGAATAGACCAAGCATAATCAAAGTATATAAACAAACAAGAATCATATATTGTGGTCAAAATAATAGTAATCAGAGATTGACTAAAAGATGTGTTTTGGTGTGTGTGGGATACAGGAAATTATTGGTGGCTGAACAATTAAACACATTACTAGTTATTGTACCCGCGCGTTGCCGCGGGATACGCTTTTTACACGATAAAGTTTTCGACCCAAACTTATATCAAATATTCGAACCCAATTTTTTTATAAAATAAAACAAAACATGTAGCAATAATAATAAAAAAATGTAAAGAATAATGAGATATATAAAACCATAAACAATAACTGTATTAATGTTTTAAATGTTACATGAACGTAAAATGTAACGATAATGAAAGTTATTATATATTAAAAACGTTATTTATATAAAAAAACAGATGAAAATAATCAAAACCAAATGTTTAAAAGTAAAACTGTAACTGTGTGAAAGTTGTTTGATGAAAACTCCAAAAATTTAGTGTCAAGAAAATGAAAACGAAAATTTTGATGTGAGACAAAAGTTAAAAGATAGAAACTTTATGGGGTTAAAATGAAAATTGATAAAAATTATTATGTGCTATAAGAACTTGTACATTTCATGCATAAAGAACTTGTAAATTTGTACAGTCCTTTTGTATAAAAACATAAACAATAACTATATTAATGCTTTAAATGTTACATGAACGTAAGACGTAACGATAATGAAAGTTATTATATATTAAAAACGTTATATATATATATATATATATATATATATATATAAAGACGGATGAAAATAATCAAAATCAAATATTTAAAAGTAAAATCATAACCATGTGAAAGTTATTTGATGAAAACATGAGAACCCAAAAATTTAGTGTCAAGAAAATAAAAACGAAAACTTTGATGTGAGACAAAAGTTAAAAGATAAAAACCTTAAGGGGTTAAAATACATGAACGTAAGACGTAACGATAATGAAAGTTATTATATCTTAGAAACGTTATGTATATAAAAAGATGGATAAAGTAGTCAAAACCAAATGTTCAAAAGTAAAATCGTAACCATGTGAAAGTTGTTTGATGAAAACATGAAACCTAAAAATTTAGTGTTAAGAATAAAAACGAAAATTTTGATGTGAGACAAAAGTTAAAAGATAGAAACTTTAAGGGGTTAAAATGAAAATTAATAAAAACTATTATGTGCTATAAGAACTTGTACATTCCACGCATAAAGCACTTGTACAATCATATAACTTTTTAGTATATATATAATTTACAAAAAAAAAAAAAAAGATTAAAATTTTATTACAAAAACAACATACCTACAATCACACATATGTATATTCAACTCATTGAATACAAAATCAACTCATCATTGACTCGAATAGAACATCAAAACAAATAAATAAAAAATACTAAAACAATAAAACGGGTGAAGATTCCTTCAAGTTAGAATTAACTTAAGGGGTAAAGTTAGGAAGATCTCGACCCTTGAATAAATATCAAGAATCAAGATTAAATAATAATCTTTGAATCTTAACCCTTAATTTTATTTCAAGCGTAAAGATCTCCCAATACCCCAATAAAACCCATATCAAATATTTTATTAAAGGGGTTAGCTAATATGCTGTTAACAACATTTAGTTCCCTCCTGTTGCCCTCACATTCAGGGGGGCTGTTTATTTATTTATCATGTGGCAAATTTGTTTGTGAGAGTAGTAACTATCCTGTTAACAACATAGTATATTTTCCCTTTATTAAATACTTGGTGATCAAGTATCTAAATATAATAAAACGAGAGAAAGTACCCGCGCGTTGCAGTGGTAAGATGGTGGGGTGATAAGTCATAGAGTGTGATAGGTCATAGAGTGTGATAGCCAAATGCCTTAGCCGTACGGGCTCCGTCCTCGGATTTAAAAATTCGTCGAAAGTATATCGAATGACATCTCTAATGAAAGAACATGAAATTTTATGAACACCCAGATAATTTTTTTAATTTATCGATGTACGGTTTTTGAGATAAAAGATTTTGAATGAATTAGAGGAATAAAATGATTTATGGAGGAGAGAGAAAAAAATGAGTGGTTGAGATTTGAGGAGAGAGAAAAAAATGAGTGGTTGAGATTTCTTCTTAGGGTATTATGAATAAATGAAAGGGGTATTTTAGGGTTTTCAGTTACTTAAAGTTGAAAAAATGGAGGGAACAAATGCTTTATAATGTAGTAGAGATCGATAATGGTCAAATAATATAATTAATTGATGGCTTACCACTAGTAGTGCTTGTTTGTCGTGGTGTCAAAGGAATTTTTGTCAAGATAGTATTCCTTAGGCGGCTCACAATAGCTCCATCGACCGCCCGTCGATGGGCTCGTCGACGACGAAGCTATTGTGAGCAACTCGTCGATGGGCCATTTCGTCCGGTGGTTTCGTTGCATCGAAGAGCTTGGACGAAGAGAGAGAAAGAGAGAGCGGGGCCAGCAGGTTTGTTTTATTTTTTGTTTATTGTTTTTCATATACATATGTGTATTATATATATAGATAGATACTATATATATATGTCTGGTTTTTTTTTCCAGGTAGAATGAAGGGAAGATGGGGTGGGAAAGAGACAAAAAACATTTTGTTTTTTCCAGTTTTAGTCCTTCAAAATTTGATATATTTATGAAATCATTTTGTTAGTCTAAAACTATTCAATTTAGTCCTTGATATTTGTTTATTATTATTTTGTATGTTAAAAAATCATATGCATATTAACTTTTAAATAAAATTAAGTTTTATTTATTTTTGGATAAATATAAAATAAATAAAAGTTGTGGAAGAGGTGTTATTGTGAGTGAGTGTGGAAGAGGTGGATGAGGAGAGAGAAAAGCTGATGTGGTAGTGTGGAAGAAGTGTGAAAGAGGTGTGGATGATGATGTTATTGTGAGAGGCCTTATGATATGCTAAAGCTCCATTTGGAAACCCAATTGCCAAAAGAAAACTAACCCTGCAACTAAAAATATACACAAGTTAGACAAGCTACAAATATACATAGCTAAAATTGTAAAAATAAACAGAAACATTATCCCACCCACACCCATTCTTCTACGTCACTTACCACCTAGCAACCACACCCACCATCTTCATTCCACCACCAAACCCACCACACACCATGACATGAACTACTCTTGAGATTTGTGACCAGACATTGTGAATAATCGAGACCAAAAATACACATAAAAATCTCCAAATACCTCTGACACTCTAGTCAGCCACTGTTGGATTTCCCCAGTCTCAGGCTAAATACAAGTCTAAATCCAAATCCAGTAAGTACAACGGTACAGATCCAGATTTAGTGGTGGTCGGATTTGGCTGCGATGGTGAAGCTGACCATCGGAGAAGAGGTTAAGAGTGAGAAACATGAGGAAGAGGGGCGGTCCATGGTAAATAAGTCAGATTGAAAGAAAGAAAGAAATTGATTATGTTGGTAAAATTGATTTGGGAATGAGAGAATGGGGTAATAGATGATTTGGGGAACCTTAAAGGGAGGGTCTTTTAAATTTTGGGGAAAAAAGTTGGGCGGGATATAGGCGCACAAGCTTTTTAAGAGCTTTTCAGTTAAAAAATTTGTTTGGATGGATTAGTTTTAGCTTTTGGTTTGAAATTAAAAGCTCTAAATCTAAACGTTAGTTTCACTCGCGTTCTATTTGGGATGGAGCTTTTATTGTTCGAAATTACCTAAACACCCCTACAAAAGTCACGCCTAAACATACACTCTCAGATTCTCTCCTGCTTCATACAAGCCCCCTTTTTCAACTTTTTAGAACTATTTTTTTTAATCTGCAAAAAAGATTGATGTAACTAAATCTTTCCTTCATCCTCGTCAACTTTCACTTTCACAAAATCACAACATAACAAAATTCCTAATCTTGTTTCAAGAAACTCAAATTCTCATCAATTTTGGCCTAAAGATTCAATCTTTAACAATACCCACATCAAATCAACATCTCAGATCTATAAAGTTTGCAACTTTATCAAAACTCCATTTGTTTTTAGTGATTTTGGGCCAAAACCCACTTCATATATTGCTAAATGTTCATCTAAAGATAGTCAAGAGTCAACCCCAATGTCGAAGTTGACAAAAAGTCAACAAACAAGACTGCAATTTGCTATTGTGTTTGGATTTTTTGTTATTTTCAGAATATTGTTTTCAATATACTCGTATATAATAAGAAAGATTTGAATTTTCCGTATCCATGGTTACTTGCTTCGTTTATGCTTTTTGTTGGGTCTATTTGGATGTTCGTTCTTTGGGCTACTAAGATTCAACCTTGTCCCAAAATTGATAAATCGTTTATTATCTCGCTTCATGATGTTTATGGTCATTGAACAAACTACGAAAACTCCTTTAAGAGAACGTCTAATGAGACGAAACATACTGGAGATGAGATTGCTGCTTTAATATGATGCACGACGTCGATGATTTCTTATAGCATTTTATATATTCAATTGTTTTTAAGTGTTTTTATGCATATACTTATATATGGTGACATTTTTATTGTTATAATATTTTGTCCTTTTTGGTCATTTTATACTTCTAAGTTGAAGCTACAGCTACCGTGTCAAACATCTCTAAAAGATAAAAGCTATTGCTAACAGCTTTGATGAAAAGCTACAGCTTACAGCTCTAACTAAAAGTTACAGCTTACAGCTACCAGATACAGCTACTTTTGCCAAACATACCCATAATGAGAATTTGATGGGCGAAAAAATTTGAAAAACGATTCTAAAAAATCAAATTTCACTTAAAATGGGTTAAACTATTAAAATTTATAAATAGTTATTAATACTAGAAATGGTACCGGCATGATGCGGCGGTGTAATGGTGGAGTGCGACGGTAACGGCGGTGGCTATGTTATGACGACAGTGGTAGTGGCGACATTGTTACAATTACAGTTCTTACAACTTCACATAAATTTTTAGGGGTAATTTTGGTAGAATAAGAGTGGATGAAAAATTAGAATTATGTAAAAGGATATTTCTTAAAAGGGAAAGGTAAAGGGTACCGATAAAAGTCTAAAATTATGTACAAGTTCATATTTTTTTATAGAGTTAATGACATAAATCGTCCCTGTGGTTTACCTAAATAGTCATGTTTCGTCCTTTATAATCAAAAACCTCAAGGACAGTCCTTTATAGGAGGATAAGGATCACGTTTGGTCCTTTGACTATTTGACCGTCACCTCCCCTTCGTTAAAACCCCCACGTGCCATCCACGTGAGGGGTATTCTAGTCTTTTTGTACCTTTCTTTGGCTGGACTCTAGTCACAACATCTTTTTTTTCTCTTTTTAAAATACATACACACATGACCACATGTCCACATGTAAATGAAAATCAATATATGTATATATATACACAGACAAATTTATAAAGTGTTATTTTTATACTAGATGGGTGCCCGCGCGATGCAGCGGCAACAAAACACAACGTGCTAGGGGCCGTGATGATGTTGATTTCATTTTTGTCCAAATATAGTTTCAGAGTTATGTCTAGAATATAAAATGCCTTAAAACTTACTTCACATGAGAATGGTAAGATACGTAGCATGTCATGTTTTTTTATAAGCTTTGCTAAAATGCCAATGATATGCCCTTTCAAAATTTAAGTTCCATATGAAGGCTAAGTTCGTATTTCTCAACTGAATACAGTAAAACAAAGACAGGATAAAGGTCCTATTGAACAATAGACTCGCTATCTTCATCACCAACATGGTAATTACGGAACCATATGTTATCGTCAACAATTAAGAACAAAAAAAACATGGTCATGATAGGGCTTTAATTTCCTGTGCTCATGGAGAGTTTCAAACATCTGCTCCAATGTGATGAAGAATTACACACATGTGTGATCATTTCTTTCAACAGTTTTTGTGGATCTGTACCAAAATTGGACGATAAGGTGAGAAGACGATGGGAACCTTTAAGATGATTTTCAGTGAGTTTTAACTCTTCCATGGATTCTAGCTCGAGCAGGCGGACCTACCTTCAACTCATGATAGTACAATCTGAAAAACAAAATTTAACCTTTCAGTCCACCATTCAAAGTCAGAAACACAGACAAAGTAAAACACAAATTGACTAATTTCATGTCTAACATCGTTGATGTGACCAGCAGACCAAGTTAAATATGTGAAAAAAGATTAACACTTATTTTTCATGCTAAAATATGTAGCTTTTGTACTTGCCTTCAATAGCGGAGTTTTGCATGCCATTTTCTATATACATTTGACAATTCTCTTTGGATATGTGACCACAATTCTCTTTGCAACCTGAAGAACATTATTGAATTTCAATTATGTCTGGTCAAATGAAGGTGGGATGGGGGTGGGATTTCGTCCAGTAGCAGCAGTCACAGCAGAAGGTGCGGTTGGAGAAACAGTTGAAGGTGGGGTGGGAGAAATTTCAGAACCAAGGGGCTAGGTTTCCTCCATCCGCAAGTGTTTCAGCCATTATCAATCAAAAGTTTGAATGAATGCAAAGTTTATGTGGGAACATGGTATTTATATACATTGCAATGTGTCTTATTTTTGAAGTAGATATTGTATCCAAAATTAGTGAAGATAAAAGAAAAAGGTTGGAAAGAAATCATTGCCGAAAATAAGAAGTTGAAATAAAGAAAGATCTATCCATTAAATTCCCTTTTGACAAAAAGGCATTACTGAAAATAACAATGTATTCTTCTTGGATTGTTAATTTTTAAAATCATGCCACTCAATTCGATTGCCTGTAACTTGCATCTATGCTTTTACTAACTAATAATGTGTTTAATTACATTTAACATGTATATTAAAATGAACATTCAACAAAAAGAAAATATAGAACAGCAAAACTGGTGTATAAAGGAACCCAAAAAGAAAAAAAAAATAACCATTAAAAGAAGAACATTCAAACCTGATTTGATGACAATGATACCAATTCTTCCACCAAGTGGTCATTCGGAACCCAAATATATCACATTTATGCTAGTCGAAAGATGGGCATTTGCTCTAGCTTTGTTATGATGCCTAAAAGAAGCCATAAACAGATTGGTAATTTCTATATGTGACCATAGGGTTTGATCAAATGTCTCCCAAGTCCACTCTACTTCTTAAAAAACTTCCCTGTGACATTTCACATGAGAAAAATGTCAACCCCAAAACTTACTTAGGCTACATATTTGATCATTAACTTCTACATCCTAATAGTGGCACATATTCATTTGCAGTCAAAACACACTGATAGAAGATAATGGTTAAAAAGTAATCCAAACACACTGATAGAAGATAATGGTTAAAAAGTAATCCAAAACCTACTGATAGAAGATAATGGTTAAAAAGTAATCCAAAACACACTGATAGAAGATAATGGTTAAAAAGTAATCCAAAACACACTGATAGAAGATAATGGTTAAAAAGTAATCCAAAACCCACTGATAGAAGAATTGAGCAAACAAAACACAATTAATAAAATCTCTTAATTATCAATTTATTTACAACAAAAATTTTCATCCGTAATCATATGATAATTCTTTAGAACAAAGATTTTGTTGACACTAATCGGAATATCGTATCGGAATAAGCGTCGGAAACCCTAAAACATCCTATCATATATCCGAACAATTTATATTTATAATTGGTTATCTTTATATTAAGCGACTACTAAGTAAAAAAAATAACTTTTGGGTGTTTTTTTAAGCGGCTAGCTAGACAAAAAGGAATGAAATCGGAAGAGGGGATCGATTGAAAAAATAATGAAACAGATACATAACAATTCGTTCAAAGATTAACCTGCAAATGGCGACGGCGCCAATGGTGGTGTTGGAGTGATTAACCTGCAAAAGCTCGTGATATTTTTTTAGTAAGATAACAAAAAATAAAACTAACAAGTTAATAATTATACTAATAATAATGAGAATAATAATTAAAAATTAAAGAAACAATACCTGTTGTCTTGCCATTACAGAGCGTTAATACAACTTCTTGAATAAGTGATTGCAGCGCAGATGGTGGTAATGATTGGTGGTGGCGGCGTTGTCGGTGTAGATGCCTCAGAAAAAGAAGTGTGCTGATGATTTGCGTTGGTGATGTCGGACGGAGAAAGGAGTGATTTTATAAATCAGGGACCCCAATCATAGATTATGGTGGTGATCATTAGCTATGGCGTCGATGGTGGCGGCGAGGCTGATCGTGGTTATGTCGGCCGGAGATCGAGAGGGAGAGGGTTAGGGCTTTTTGGGTGGGAGTTCTGAATGTGAGGGGGAGAGCGATGATATTACAGATTTTCAGTCAAGGGGTATTTAAGACATTTCAGGTTCTTAATGTCTTAAAGGTAAAAAGTCAGTTTCTATTATAAGGTATTATAGATATAATGGCATCTTTTGCGGCTGCTTCTTTTCTATTATCTTCTAATTCTAATCTTTATCTTTCATCTTCATCATCATCACAGTGTTTTCCTCCCAATCAATCGGTTCCAGTTGTTCGTTTTCGAAAAGATTTCATGACGAAAACACCCCACCTGCTTCTTGTTTTCTCTTCTTCTTCTGATGAGATTAGACCACTTGATGGGGCAGATTCACTTTCCAAGGTTTGTATACACAATCAAATAGACTCATATAAAATAACAGATCTGCAAATTTCATTAGTTACACGACTGGAAAAAAGATACATTGGAGGGAAAATTGAACCGGTGGTCGGAAATTTGAGTCATTGGTCTATAGATCTGGATTATGCGTGGTGGTGGTTTCAAATGTAGAAGGTGGTCGATGATGGCGGCGGTAGTATGAACTGATGGTGGTGGAATTTTGGGTTTCTTAACCACCTCACTGCCGAGTTATCTGAGTATCACCAAGATCTTGTCGTTCCATCACCACCACAGTCGTGAATCACAACCTTAGATCTCTTGTTACTTTTTAATTTTTTCTGTCATTTTCTTTTATCTTCTTCGTCACATCCTTAGATCTCTTGTTACCTTTTTATATTTTCTTTCAATGATTCCAAAAATTTAATAAATAAAAAAAAGCAAACGTGGCCAATACAAAGGATTTCAAATCTTATAAGATGAAGAAAAGTAGTGGCTATGTGGATTCGAGAGCTACTGGTGGCTATATAGCCAAAGTTGATGATATGAGATTCTATATTTTTTTTGGTATAAACTAAATTTCTTGAATTGGATACTATGGATGGATGGTCAGTTTTTTATTTCTAAGATTTAAGTTAGTATTAGTATGATTTTTGATTTTGGATTTGGATATGTCTCAAATCTGTAATTGAGTTAATTTTTCATGAATTTGGGGTTTTATGATTATATATATATTAGTCAGGGATTATTACTTTGGGTTTTTGATAGGATTTTGTTTTTAGAAATCTGGAAATTGATTTAAAAGGAAGAAATATTATAAGATGAAGAAAAGTAGTGGCTATGTGGATTCGAGAGCTACTGGTGGCTATATAGCCAAAGTTGATGATATGAGATTCTATATTTTTTTTGGTATAAACTAAATTTCTTGAATTGGATACTATGGATGGATGGTCAGTTTTTTATTTCTAAGATTTAAGTTAGTATTAGTATGATTTTTGATTTTGGATTTGGATATGTCTCAAATCTGTAATTGAGTTAATTTTTCATGAATTTGGGGTTTTATGATTATATATATATTAGTCAGGGATTATTACTTTGGGTTTTTGATAGGATTTTGTTTTTAGAAATCTGGAAATTGATTTAAAAGGAAGAAATATAGTTAAGATGAAGAAGAAAGGATAAAGAAGAAAGAAGCAAAGAAGAAAATATCAAGTTTGGTCCTTTAGGAATGAAAAGACTGGAATGCCCCTCACGTGGGAGGCACGTGAGGGTGTTAACGGAACTGAGGTGACGGTCAAATAGTCAAAGGACCAAACGTGATCCTTATCCTCCTATAAAGGACTGTCCTTGAGGTTTTTGATTATAAAGGACGAAACGTGACTATTTAGGTAAAACACAGGGACGATTTATGTCATTAACTCTTTTTTATATAAAAAGTTTAATTTTTTTATTAAAAACTATACAAATAAATAATTAAAAAGATACCTACCTGAACTTAGATCAATAAACAAGTTTTATCACGTCAGTCAGCAAGTGTGCTTTTTGTAAACCTATAAATACTTAGCCTTAACCCCCCATAACATATCACATCCGCACAACTTCATCTTCAAGTTGATTTGATGGCTTATTTGGGAGTTTTCGATCAGATCAAAGGATTCTACCATCTACCAATAATTTGTGTGATCCTATATCACCGGTTGATCCTAATTCATCTTTTTACTTTATTAACATACATTGAAACATGAATTATTAGTGTGTCTTTTGTGTGGATTTGAATTATATGGCTAGCTAAACACTTTTGTATCCACTTGGTTATGTGATCATGTTGTGATTGTTGAACAGATAATATGTTTAATAACATACTTCTACTTAATCTTAGTTGGAAGAGGTGAAAACTAATCAATCCTATTAATTAATGGTTAGAGAATAGGCGAAAGATAATCCCTACTATTTAGGCCGGTTGGATGTGAAAGCTACTTTAGGCCGAGAAAGAGTCGTTCAACAATTATAAATAATTTTGTAAACGAGCTTATGGTAGATGGGTGTAGCTTTTAACTATTATTATCCTCATTCTTTTTTAATCGATCTTTGACGAACTCCTGTATAACAACGGCCGAGGTTGTTGGGATTTCATTAACCGATTAAAATAAACTCGACCCGGTTTGAGTGACATATTTAAAAATAAGGTTTTACAAAACAATTTAAATTCAAACATGCCGCGCAGCGGAAATGTGTTAACGAACTATTAGCAATTATTAAAAACGTGTGGTATCATTTTAGGAAACATTTAATAGTTCTAATATCCCGTCACAGAATCACCATGCAATGCAATATAAGTAACTTAAATAAATACAAGAAAACTAACCACGTTGCAGTAGACGAGATCCTCCATGATATGGAAAGTTCCGGAAAAGAGATTCCAAGTGTAGAAACCCTTCGTAAGTGCGTACACGAACAATGCCTTAACCAAGGTTCTGCTAGACACCTTTAAGCTTACGACCGCAACTGAACGAAATCCTTGTGATGAACCCTAAGGTCGAATTCGACCTCCCTTATAATAAGGGAGTCGAATTTCGAATCCCTTCTTCTTGAATTCGACTACTACCAACACACATATGTATATTCAACTCATTGAATACAAAATCAACTCATCATTGACTCGAATAGAACATCAAAACAAATAAATAAAAAATACTAAAACAATAAAACGGGTGAAGATTCCTTCAAGTTAGAATTAACTTAAGGGGTAAAGTTAGGAAGATCTCGACCCTTGAATAAATATCAAGAATCAAGATTAAATAATAATCTTTGAATCTTAACCCTTAATTTTATTTCAAGCGTAAAGATCTCCCAATACCCCAATAAAACCCATATCAAATATTTTATTAAAGGGGTTAGCTAATATGCTGTTAACAACATTTAGTTCCCTCCTGTTGCCCTCACATTCAGGGGGGCTGTTTATTTATTTATCATGTGGCAAATTTGTTTGTGAGAGTAGTAACTATCCTGTTAACAACATTTAGTTCCCTCCTGTTGCCCTCACATTCAGGGGGGCTGTTTATTTATTTATCATGTGGCAAATTTGTTTGTGAGAGTAGTAACTATCCTGTTAACAACATAGTATATTTTCCCTTTATTAAATACTTGGTGATCAAGTATCTAAATATAATAAAACGAGAGAAAGTACCCGCGCGTTGCAGTGATAAGATGGTGGGGTGATAAGTCATAGAGTGTGATAGGTCATAGAGTGTGATAGCCAAATGCCTTAGCCGTACGGGCTCCGCCCTCGGATTTAAAAATTCATCGAAAGTATATCGAATGACATCTCTAATGAAAGAGCATGAAATTTTAAGAACACCCAGATAATTTTTATAATTTATCGATGTACGGTTTTTGAGATAAAAGATTTTGAATGAATTAGAGGAATAAAATGATTTATGGAGGAGAGAGAAAAATGAGTGGTTGAGATTTGAGGCGAGAGGGAAAAATGAGTGGTTTAGATTTCTTCTAAGAGTATTATGAATAAGTGACAGAGGTATTTTGAGGTTTTCAGTTACTTAAAGTTGAAAAAATGGAGGGAACAAATGCTTTATAATGTAGTAGAGATAGAGATAACATGGATTGCAGTATAATCTTACTGAGAAAGAGAATCAATATCGAGAAAATATAATACGAGTACCTAAAGAAATAACCTATAAAATGCTCCAGATACCTTTTGCTTCTTAAGTATGAGGATAGACGGATTCAAATGAGGAGATCGAAAAAAAAAAGATGGATGAAAGATTGTCGTTTGGATAATCAGTTAAGCTTTAGATTTTTCTTTGAGGAACAGTCATGAACTATTTGGTTTTACGTGCCATTTTTTGGATGCTACAGTAAGGGGTTTGGATGACCATTTGTCAACTTGTCAAATAATACAGATGAGTAACATTATTGGAACAATCATTTGGCCATTTTTTATTAGGGTAACGAATAATCCTCCTAAATTATAAACTTAGAAAGTCTCTTCAATCCTAAGATGGTAATATGTGAAAAATTAAGGAGTAGGATTAGGTTATAGAATTAATAGATAACACTTTTTACATTCATTAGGTTTTAGAAAAAAATTTAAACTAATATTTAAGAAGGTGAATTATTCTCTTTTTATTAATGGATGAAATGAAATTGCTAATGTTCATAAAGATGAATCCAATATGAGTGACTACAGCCATGACGTATTTTTACACCATTATATACATACATCAAAACAAACCATTAGCAGCTCAAAAACACATATCACATTACATGGCACAACAACATAAATCACGACATGTTCTACTCTTCCCATATCCTGCACAAGGTCACATAAACCCTCTAATCCAATTTGCCAAACGTTTAAACTCAAAGAGTGTCAAAACAACACTTATAACCACTATATACACCTCAAAATCTATCCTAGCACACAACACAACCGCCACTTCCATCGATATCCTATCCGTTTCGGACGGTTTCGATGAAGGTGGCTATGCTAGTGCTGATAGCTCTGAATCCTACCTCGATACATTTCGTAAAGTCGGGTCAAAATCGTTACTTAACCAACTCAAAAAACTTCAAAGTCAAGGAGAAAAGATTGATGCGGTTATATATGATGCATTCATTCCATGGGTAATGGATGTAGTTATGGAAGCTGGCATTAAAGGTGGTGCTTTCTTTACTCAAGCTTGTGGTGTGAACAATATATATTATCATGTTTATAAAGGCTATATATCTTTGCCATTGAGTTCGAGTAGCGTTACGGTTCCTGGATTGCCAACGCTTGAAAACTGGGAGACACCATCTTTTGTGCACAATTATGGACCATACCCTGGTTGGTCTCAGACTGTGTTTAATCAGTTTGTTAATATTGATAAAGCAACTTGGGTCTTCACAAATACTTTCTACGAACTCGAGGAACAGGTATGCGTTTAATTAGTTTCGATACGATTTAATCTTTAGACCACGTAACTCATCAGTTTGTTGGTGTCACGTCAGCAATACATGTATGTAACACATTGACCTTTACTTGTAAACCACCCCACTAAAAACTCAGTTTATTGGTGACGCACATCCGTCACCACACCAAACACATATGACACGCCGAATTGAACTCACAAAACAGTGGCCATCAATTTGATTCACCATACGATGGTCTTATAGTTAAACTAAAATTAGCATTTTACCTGCACAATGCGCGGTCGGTGGCGGCGGTGTGGTGGTAGCGGCGGTGGTCGGTAGTGGTGGTGGCATGACGGGTGATGGCGGTGTGGTTATTATTATAAAAATAATTAATGTAAAAGGGGTAGTGTAGTTATTTTAGGAGTTGATGGGTCTATGTTGTAAATTATTTCATTAAGGATATTATATGTATTTTAAGTGAATATGTTTAAATTAATGAATAAGAGAGAGAATTAATAAATTCATTAAGGATAGAATGACCATTTCGTATGAGGACATTTTTATGAGAGAGAATGTTAAAATATGTTAGGAGAAAAAGTGTGATAATTTTTATAAAGTAGTAGAGATTAATGCTTCTAGCTTTCAACATCAAGGTTTTCGATGTGTCACTTTATGTACTAGAACATATATAGTACTACACATTTTTCGTGTATGTAATTAAAAGTAATAACTTTTTATTTATTATGGGGTACACGTTTTAAGAAAAGACAAATATTAAAAAGGTGATGGTTTTGTAAGATATTTAAAAGTGAAAGTAACCTTTTGTTATTTAGCACTGCCTCATATCATCAATTTATCACTTGTGATGATTTTTGGTGGATGTCACTTATATAAGCACTATTTATATTTATCCTTTTAGACAATAGATAATTTTACTCTTGGTGATAGTTAAAGCTACATCATATCCGTCGACAATTGTTTGTAAACTTGTACCTTTTGTTACAATATACAAGTATACTTGAGAATAGAAAAAGGTCAATGAGGTTAACGGTGTAACAAAACTATTGATTAATTATAAATTGCATTACGTTTGATTAAATAAGCTTGTGACGGGACAAAAATGTTGGTGAAAAGTCAACGGATCATGACCAATAAAAAGGGAGTGGAAGATGAAATGGAAAGGAAAAAAGTCAAAATACAAAGAGGCGGTGATTTAAAAACTCAAGTGAATTATTTATTCTTTGAACGTTAATTTTGTTAATTAAAAAAAAATAATTTTGAATTTGATTTTTAAACTAAAAAAAGAAAACATAAAAAACAAATACAGATAAAGTAAATGAACAATTAATAAAACAAATAAAATAAATAAGATTAAATATGTTCATTTAGACATGTATTCCGCTTTTGTGCAATGGTTATGGTTGTTTCAATATAAAAATTGCACTATGTTGACAAACAACGACAATAAGTGGAACTTGACTTTTCACGAACGCAACATCAGCCAAAATAGTCATTTCTTGTTTAGATGTGCCTCTTTTAATAAGAAAATTTAATTTTAGACTAACAAACCAAGTATTGCGGTCACAAGTATTCTCCGACTTTGTTAATAAATTATTAAACATAACTCATGTTGATTCCATCAATCATGAAGTGAGTGTCCTCTTTTTATGATCAAACAAATCCCAATAATATGCACATATTTAATAGTTGTATTTCTAGTGGTATCATATTTATGAGATGTAAAAGACAAGTTTGACAAACAATAGTCAAAATTTGCATTCAGTTTCACGTTCACTATTCCGGCAATGAACAAACGCCAAAACAATCATTCATTAATTAGTAGGGATCAATTTAATTGGTCAACTGTAAATGACACTCACCCACAATGTTAATCCTAGCCGTTGAATAGTCAAAATTTGACTATAGAAGTCAAATCCACAAATTATTATTTATCAACCAATCAACCACAATCAATGAACAGAAAAATATTTGGTTGTCTAAGCAAAAATACTTGAATCACTACCCTATATCACTACCACAAACAATCAAATACACACATACACATGCAAATCATGTTCATAATTAATGAAAGTAGGAGTAGAGATTACAACTTATAAATACAGAACAATGGATGAAACTATCTTCAATCTTCAACTCCAACAAAAAGTTTCAGATCTTCAAACCAAAGTGTCACTTTTAATTTAAAAATAAGAAAAATTTGGGTTTTAGATCGTTGGATTAAGTGGTTAACACCATTTCTTCTGGAGACAGAGGTCAAGAGTTCAATCATCACCTTATGCAAAGACCGGAAATTCTTTTCTATCATTTAGATATAACCTGAAGGCAGCTTCTGGTAAGGTTGTCTACATCTCAACCTCCCTCATACACCATCGAGGGTATTGGAACCAAAACCTGTAAAAGACGGGATTGGATGTTATATCTAGGATAGAGATGAT
The DNA here is from genome assembly GCA_034093135.1 of Erigeron breviscapus. Classification (NCBI taxonomy): domain Eukaryota; kingdom Viridiplantae; phylum Streptophyta; class Magnoliopsida; order Asterales; family Asteraceae; genus Erigeron; species Erigeron breviscapus. Next base: position 98,126,873 of record CM067174.1, on the reverse strand, counting down.
TATGGAAATGGATAATTATGAATGAAAAAAGAGTTTTCTAAATGCGGATGGCATGAAAGTGTAAAATGAAAATTGAAAGGGTAAACATGAGAATGAAAAAAATGAGGGTTCTTCCTTTTTCTGCGGCTGCCTTCCTTTCACAGTTCACACAGCCAAAAGAAACCAAATAAGATGTGAAAGTGGGCTCTTTTATTCGACTCCAATACCAGGCCCAAATGAATTCACCAAAGACCCACCACAAATATTAGAAGCTTCAAAATATGTATACTATTTTATAAAGCAAATAGTCCCCGTATAACATTTACTTCTTCAAAATGTCTCATCTATCTATTCTATATTTACCTAAATTAACAATAATACCTTTTCTCTCTCTTCAAATCTCAACCACTCATTTTTTTTTTCTCTCCTTCATAAATCATTTTATTCCTCTAATTCAATCAAAATCTTTTATCTCAAAAACTATAGGATTTTAAAATCTCATAGCGATTTTACAAAATCTCTATGAGATTTTCAAAATCTATTATGCGATTTTACAAAATCTCATAGCGATTTTCAAAATCTCATAGCGATTTTCAAAATCTCATATGCGATTTTCAAAATCTCATAGCGATTTTCAAAATCTCATATGCGATTTTCAAAATCTCATATGCGATTTTCAAAATCTCATATGCGATTTTCAAAATCTCATAGCGATTTTCAAAATCTCATAGCGATTTTCAAAATCTCATATGCGATTTTCAAAATCTCATATGCGATTTTCAAAATCTCATATGCGATTTTCAAAATCTCATATGCGATTTTCAAAATCTCATAGCGATTTTCAAAATCTCATAGCGATTTTCAAAATCTCATAGCGATTTTACAAAATCTCTATGAGATTTTCAAAATCTATATGCGATTTTGCAAAATCTCTATGCGATTTTCTAAATCTCATAGCGATTTTCAAAATCTCATATGCGATTTTCAAAATCTCATAGCGATTTTCAAAATCTCATAGCGATTTTCAAAATCTCATAGCGATTTTACAAAATCTCTATGAGATTTTCAAAATCTATAGCGATTTTACAAAATCTCTATGAGATTTTCAAAATCTATAGCGATTTTACAAAATCTCATAGCGATTTTACAAAATCTCTATGAGATTTTCAAAATCTCATAGCGATTTTACAAAATCTCATAGCGATTTTCAAAATCTCATAGCGATTTTCAAAATCTCATATGCGATTTTCAAAATCTCAAAATCTCATAGAGATTTTAAAATCTCATAGAGATTTTGAAAATCGCATAGAGATTTTCAAAATCTTTATGAGATTTTGACTTTTTTCTGATTTTGACTTTTTTTTTGAAATTTTGACTTCCGCATTACGTTTTTTGACTTTTTTTTTTTGAGATTTTGACTTTTTTTAGATTCAAAAAACACAATGCAAAAAACAAAATCTCAATAAAAAGTCAAAACTTTTTTATAAAAAAAGTCAAAATCAGAAACAAGTCGAGATTTTGAAAATCTTTATGCGATTTTCAAAATCTCATAGCGATTTTACAAAATCTCTATGAGATTTTCAAAATCTATATGCGATTTTGCAAAATCTCTATGCGATTTTCTAAATCTCATAGCGATTTTCAAAATCTCATTGCGATTTTCACTTTTTATTGCGATTTTGTTGGGTATTTTGTGAAAATCCAAAAAAAGTTGGCTAAATTGGTATATTTTTTCTAAAAATTGGGTACTCATGTTATTTTCTCTAATTGAAATGTTAATATGATTATGTGAATGAACTCAGTCAAAGAGTCAAAGTTCATCAAATATAATTGAATTGAAAGTAGGAGTGGTCCGTATGGGTGTGGATCGGCTGGGTAGTCCACCATAAATATCAAACATCTTTTTTGAAAAAACAATGGAATTCGCATGGGACTTAAAGCTTGAATATACTCGATTATCGCCGTTTCACTTGTACACATCTTTGTCAATTTCTTGTCCATTTATGATCTTTTAAGCTTCAAATCACCAAATGGACCAACAAAATTACTTATGCAACTAACAAGTAACTAAAAACATATAAATTGAACTTAAAATGCAAACAAATAAAGGATATTAACTAATAAATTTTAATCATGCACAATATGTATAATTAAGCTAATATTATGATTAATTACTGAACTATATATACGTGTATATATATATGTCATAGTTTGTAATAATCAGTATTATTGTTATTATAATTAGGTGATAGAGTGGATGAAGAAGATGTGGAACTTGAAAGTAATCGGGCCAACACTTCCGTCAATGTACCTTGACAAACAAATAGAAGACGATACAGATTATGGGATCAATCTCATCAAAGCAAATCATAGTGAATGCATCAACTGGCTAAATGATAAGCCAAAGGAATCAGTTGTTTACGTGTCGTTCGGCAGCACGGCACGACTTGGACATGAACAAATGGAAGAAGTAGCATTGGGTTTAATTGATAGCGATACAAACTTCTTGTGGGTCGTAAGGGCCGATGAAAAGGAAAAGCTCCCTAAAGGGTTCCTTGATACAAAAACCGAAAAAGGTTTGATAGTGGCATGGTGTAAACAGTTGGAAGTGCTAGCGCATGAGTCTGTAGGATGCTTTCTCACACATTGTGGGTTTAACTCGACTCTTGAATCCATAAGTTTGGGAGTACCCGTTGTGGCAATGCCTCAATGGACGGATCAGATTACCAACGCCAAGTGCATAGAAGATATTTGGGGAGTTGGAATAAGAGTTAAGGCTGATGGTGACAAGGGGATAGTGAGGCGGGAAAATCTAGTGTCGTGTATAAAGGAGATTATGGAGGGTGAGAGAGGACTAGTAGCAAGGAAGAATACGATTAAGTGGAAAGAATTGGCTAAGAAATCCGTTGATCAAGGTGGGAAATCAGACAAGGATATCGATACATTTGTGTCTGAACTAGTTAATTAGTTCATAAATGTTGATTTTCCATCATGCTTTAGTTAATTTAAAAACTTACTTTCTACTTTATTTAATATGTTTCCAGGTGTTTTGAAGGGAACTATTTGAATGACATTGCCCAGTTCAGTGAGTAACTAAATTATAAGAGAGTAAACTAAGAAAAATTTATGTAGCGATCGAGTTGGTGAAGTGGCTAGAGGTTGGTTGGTTGGTTGATTGGGATGGCAGATAAGTTCGAGTGAGGTGATTAAATTTATAGGTACGAGGGATAGTACCCGCGCGATACAGCGGCGAGAATTTACAACATAAGATATGCCGTGATGACGACAATTTACAAAGTGCTACTCGTATTTGGTGTACTACATGATATCAATGATTGCAAGTTCATACTACAATATGCAATATGTAAAAATGATACAATAACAGTCCCATAACTTGGTGTTACCAAGTTTGTATCAAATATCATTAACCTTTACATAATCTGCATATATCATTAACCTTTACATAATCTGCATATAACTTATCTATATATAAGTCAAATATTAGAGATGCTAATACTGATATAAAAGATTGGCGAGTCATATGCCCGCGCAATGCAGCGGTATAATTGCGGGAGAACAAAACAGAACCCCATTTTCTATTTAAAGTTATAAATTAAAATATTAATATGAAACAACTTTTTATTCGATATTCAAGAATATTAAGAAAATACATCAATAGAAATACAAAATACATATCAAACATTTTTTTTAGTAGTGTGTAAATTTTAAAGAATTTGTTACAGACCAAAAATACTATAGTTTAATAAAAATTTATATGGCTCAATTATTTATGGATACTTGGCTAAATTAAAAGGTTAATCTATTACCAATCAGGCAAATAGGCAACCACTTTTTTGTTTGTCATGTGTATCCTTCATAATAATCGGGTTGTATAGTAATTGAAAAGGAAAATAGGTATGGCTCTTAAAAAGTTGAGACCATTCCACTTCTATTTATTTATTTATTTTGCTCCAATTATAGATAGTGGGACTGTAAGTGTAGTACACATCTAATCAACTTTATTAGACATATTTCAAAAGCTCTTGAAGTCCGATCTCTTCCTCTTTCTTTAAAACTAAATCTAATCAAATTTGAAGTCTATCCAACCATTAATCTCTCAAACAAATAATAATAGTAATAAAAATAAAATGGCAGCACCAACGTGGCCATCTCCGGATGCAAGCAGTTCCGGCGATCCAACAAAGCCATATCCGGCGACCAAATAAAGCCATCTCAGAGGTAGGAGACCGGCGTAGGAGGTGGATGTTAGCATTAAACAAACCCCATATTCCGGTCATATTCATATTTTCAGTTTTCCGTTTCACCGGTGACGGTTACTTTTCTGGTAAATTTTCCGGCGAAGTGTTTGGACAGAACAGTAGGCTAGGGTTTGTTCGCGATTGAATTCTGATTCGATTGCAATGGGTTTCGTGTCTTAATTCGAAAAAGAGAAAGAGTAATCACGTTTTTCACTTTTCCGGCGCGTTTTCGAATTTTCCGGCAACCTTTGAATCGGTTTTATTTTGGCAAGGGTTTGTGCGGATTTTGTTCCTAAGCATTTTGGTGACAATTTCGAGTTACAATTCGAAGAAACGGAGGAGCAATCGTAGATCTAAGTTTCCCGGCGAGATTCATAAATTTTCAGGCGGCGGCGGCGGCGGCGGTGGTGATGTAATGGTGGCGGCGGCGGTGGAGGTAACGGGTGTTGGTGGTGAGTGGCGGTAGCGGCAGTGTTGGCGGTACGTAACGACGGCGGTGGTGGAGGTGGTGGCTGGAGGTGGTTGTAGACGGCGGTGGTGGAGGTGGCGGCGGTGGCAGAAGGTAGTTGTATAAGGTGGTCGGTGGTGGTTGTAGTGGTGGTGATTGGAGAGGTTTAGAGGTAAAGTGGTGTGGTGGTTGTAGTGGTGGGGATTGGAGAGGTTTAGAGGTAAAGTGGTAATTATCTATAAAAGGGGAGGGGTATTTTAGGCGTTTCAATTCCTTAATTGAAAATTAGAAAAAGGGCTTCCTGCTTTATAATGTACGAGAGATAGTGCCCGCGCGTTGCGGCGGTAAGATGGTGGGGTGATAGGTCAAGTCATAGAGTATGATAGCCAAATGCCTTAGCCGTACGGGCTCCGTCCTCGGATTTAAAAATTCGTCGAAAGTATATCGAATGACATCTCTAATGAAAGAGCATGAAATTTTAAGAACACCCATAAAATTTTTATAATTTATCGATATACGGTTTTTGAGATAAAAGATTTTGAATAAATTAGAGGAATAAAATGATTTATGGAGGAGAGAGAAAAAATGAGTGGTTGAGATTTGAGGAGAGAGAGAAAAATGAATGGTTGAGATTTAAGGGTATTATATGTATATTAGGTAGAGATGTTTATATTAGTGAATAAAAAAGAGGGGTAATTTAGGTAGTTCAATTACTTAATTGAGATTTGAAAAAAAGGCAAAATGCTTTATAAGATAGTATTAGATAATATTATAGATAAAAGGGAAGGGCCAGTACTACTTGTGAGTGACAGTTGTGATGGTAAAAAAGGACAAATCAATTTAGCATCTTGCGAAACTATTGACACAACACATAAAAGTGCCCATGCAGCACGTTCCTTAATTGTTAACTTGTTGGCCACGACTAGATTCTTAACTTTTATGATATTTATGATACTACTCGATCCTAGCTTGTAGCTAGTATGTTAGCTAGCAAATAGCAATGGATAATACAGTATCCAGTTTCATTTTGATGATACACTGTAGATGTCGTTCATCGGTTATGGTCAGTTAAGCAGACAGTTTCGAACTAAAGTATAAGCCTACACACTTTCAAGGCACACCTATTTTCCCAATATTATTTCCAACATCCTTTGAGGTCTCATATTTGTGCGTTGTGGTGGAGCAACGCATAACCATATACTCTTAAATGAGAAATAGTTGGTTTCTAACCATAAACCAATTTCAATGGGGAAGAAACAAGACAAATTCTTGGTATAATGTGAATTCACATTATTGCATGTTAAATAACATGGTCCCAACCAATAAGTTATTCATTTTTGCTCTCAATAATCATTGGCATCACAATCAACTGATCGAAGATACTTAATAAGCATTTCAACAAAGCAAAAATCGAGTGATTATTATAATATTAATCATTATTGCCAATACAATATGGAACATGCTCGCAATCTTATAAAATAAGCATTTGATTACGCAAACTTCATGTTGCGATTTTGATGACCCATTTAGACGATGTATCGATTTAAAACACTCTATATAAACTATGTATAGGCCTAATTTACATATTCGTTGTATCAGTTCCATAAAACTAGGGGATTCAACCCCTATTTTAGTGGCAATAATATGTTTCTTCGTAAATAGCAAACATTATCATATCCGATACAACTTTGAAAAATCTTCTGGTTCACGTCATCATTGACCCGAAATGATCCAACCGGTCATGCCAATTATCAAACAATCAATGTCTATAAACTTATGTTTAAACTCACATGTGTTTCATTCAAGCCAAATGTATTACCACATCTTAAAACATTTATTTTTCATGATAAATTTATAGTAGCTCCTCTAAAAATTTCATATAATTTGATATATTCAAGTATAATATTGCATTCATATATGGCCATATAAAAATAAATATACATTTAAACAAATATAATATCTTATCATTGCATACTTAATATTATCCGATTGATAATTATTAAAAAAATAAACTATTAAAGGAGTACAATAGTACATGTTAAAGGAAATTGTCCATATCATTAACATAATAGAGAATCATTGGGTTAATAGTCCAATGGTAAGGAAGTCTATCCATGAGGCTTGGATTTGGGGAGCCTACTTCAAGTCTTAGAAGGCAAAGTTTTCTCCTAATATGTTGTCGTGCCTTTGGTGGACTATTAGGAGGTTTTTCCTCCTATTAGGTATTGGGTGAGGGGACTATCTAACATAGACTTGGTTAAGACAATATATTCTCGACTCTCCGTTATGATATTTGATCCGCACCAGTCAAAAAATAAATATAATAGAGGGAATATATATATATATATATATATATATATATATATTAAAATTTGAAAGTAAAGAAATATAAAATAAAAAATTAAATCTTTAGAAACATTCATACAATTATCTACAAGAGTCAACAGGTCCCTTAAGTTAGTGGACCAAAGTATCATTTATTTTAGTTGAGTTCTAGTATACTTTAAGTATCTATGTTCCTCAACCTTCAAAATTTATTACTTAGGGGCAAGGGTGTAGTCGGCTTGTTTTATCGGCAAAAAGCATCGGCTAAATCGGCAAATCGGCAACCCTATAGCACATGCATCGGCTTCTTTTGGCAAGTTTAATCGGCAAGTTTTGGCAAGCAACATCGGCTAGTTTTGGCCGATGCAAGTGAACGTTGGGGAGCTGACATGTGAACGTTGGGAGCGTTTTTTATATTTTAAATTAGTCAAATGTGACCGTTTTTTTAAAAAAAAATTTACAAAATTTACCCCTATCCTTATTCTATATATACCTTTCATTCATTTTCAATTCTTAAAATTTTACATCTTCTCTATATATCTCATCTCTTTCACATATATTCTTCAAAATGATTCATACTAAAAAATCATCAAAAAAATACCGAGCACCAAGAAATCAACTCCCATTTAACCTTCCTAGAACCGTCGAACCACAATACGATTTCGGCGGTTCTTCAAGTCAAAACCAAAACGTTAGTGACGACTTCTCTCAATTGTTGGCCTCGGATTTCTCCGTGCTAGTCGACACGTATAGCTTTCAACTTCCTAATTCCTAACCCACGATCACTCTTGTTGAAGATGATGTTGACCATGTGCAACCCGACGAGGCATTTGACGATGTGCGAGACACCTTTAGCGAGGAGGAGGTTGAGGCGCCACCTCCACCCGGTCGTGGGAAGGCGAAAAAAACCGCCTCAACCACAAGAGCACCCCCGATCGCTTGGAGTGGCGAAGATGAAGAATTGTTAGCTCGAGCATATTTTCATATCTCTACGGATCCCGTCACCGCCGATCAACAAAGATACGAATCCTTTTGGAATAGGATTCTTGAACACTACAATAAGCAACAAAAAAATCATCATAGAACCTACCATCAAGTGAACACGAAGTGGAAGAAAATGCAACCGCTATTGAACGAGTTTTCCGGCATCTACAATACGATGGTTAATTTTCTTTCTTTAATATATACTTATATGTGTAACACCCCAAGCCGAGGCTCGGAATATCACGGAAATCACATAGCACCAGGTGGAATTACAATAGAACAAACTAAATGCAATTAGAGGATTCAGTGAATCCATACAAAATGATAAACAAGTAACAAAATACATAAGGCACAAGTCGTCAACAGGAATTACAAAAGAGCATCAACAGAAGGTTAACGGTTCTAAGTACAATGCAAAGAAGGCAGATGGATCCTTGATCCATATAGTCCAAGTCCGGGTTCAACAGCAAGCTAAACAAATCAGTCAAACTCCATGCCTGGGTAACCTGGTTACCTGAAAAGTGTACTAAGCATAGTCAACACAAGGTTGGTGAGTTCGTAGTAATGGTTCGTAAAGAACCAACATCAATAATCACAATATAAGAGTAGAGGCTAGACATGACTTACAGTGAGCCTCTACATAACACAACGTCGCCCAACAACAAGTAAATGTGTAATGAGAATACACAAATGATATGCGTATCAATGTAAGTGCCAAATGTATGAATAAGCAAACATGCCTATCCTAAGCGTGACCTTCAGTCACGTATGCAACGATACCCTTCTGTCATCGCAATGGACAAGGCTGTATCTCAAAATCATCGAGATATATATGTCTATATACTCGGGGTCAAGACTACATCCAAAATGGGTGCATACATCTATACACCAGGATGTCGGCAATCCCCTGCCGAGGGTCATCAACAATGTATGCAATGCTTACAATCAAATGTAAATGCATAAATCGTAAACCAACAATCGATATACGATGAATATGAATCAATAATCAATATTCGCCAAACCTGGGCCATCAATCAATAATCGTCAATCATAAACCGATAATCACCATTCATCAACATCAGCCATTAATACTTAACCAAAACATAAACCAAGTCAATCAACATATGATGAACCATAAACTAAAAAAATCAATAATCGTCGATCTTAACCCAATAATCAACATTCGACAACCATAAGCCACTAACCACAATTCAAACCAACTATACGTACATATACTTCAGAGGATTCTACTTCCTTCGAGTCCCAGATGCTTATATATAGGGTCACCCGCAGCCTTCCCACCACATCTAAAACCCAATGAAGGCATAACCGACTTTCATGTATGTACGTCTATCCTAATATTACTAGATACTTAACAAATATAAACTAAGTCATTCAAACATGATAATCGTCTCAACAATTTAATACTCGAATCAATTTAACCATTCAAACGAAAGGAAACATCACATCAATCCAACAACCAAGCCAATCAATCAATCAACCAATAAATGCAAGTAAACACGCCAGGTTTACACTTTTCAGCCCGAATCTCAAGCGAGTAGGGAGATACGAAACTCACCTTGATCGGCAACGAAGCTTAAGTCGAGTTAATAAAAGATTAACAGCGAGTAATAGGGTCCGCACGGCCACAACCTATAAATATACATCATAATACCATAATATCAACTATACAATCTTAAACAAGTAGGTTTAGCACATTTAAGTCGAGTCACAAACCCTAAACACCTTTACGACTTTAACTAGCAGGAACAAGACGCATTTGACTCGACACTTTTAGAAATGGGAGAAGGTTCATATAAAACGGGTGTCATAACATGAAACTAGACTCTCTTATGATTCTAACGATAGGTCATATGACTCGATTGGGCTTACGGATCAAAAGTTATTGACGTTTGAAAACTGACGCGCATATTTTCCAGCAACTAATCACTGCGCCGCAGTGAGCCATTGCCAAGCTCACTGCGCCGCAGTGAGCTAACCACACACTGACCAGACCCTAGCCACTGCGCCGCAGTGGGCTAGCCCATGCCACTGCGCCGCAGTGGCTCCATACTGGTCCAGAACATAAGCAGCAGCAGCACAGCAGAAAACAAGACCAAAACCCTTTAAAACTCGACCCAAACCAACCCAAATCGATTTGTAGGAACTTGTAACGTAAATTGAAGCATACATAAACACCATTAACCATAATTAAACATAACCCAATCCATAAATTCGACCCAAAACATCAAAATCATAACAAATCGTTCCGACCCTAATCGAAACCCTAGTTTGACTTAAATCGTCTTTTGACTCGATTCAAGACTTGTAATTGTTCAAGATGACTAGAATTGCATAAACAAACATAAATAGGTATAAATGGGACGAATTTGACTTACCAAAGCTTCCTTTTGAGCTAGAACCCGAAATTAGGTCAAAGTGGATAAAATGCAAGAACTTGACTTTGATTCTTCGGTAGGGCGAAAGTGAGATGAAGGTGACTATGATTTCTATGTTATAATCGATCCAACACTAATTCGATGCAAGAAATGGTGAAGAAGATTGAAATGGTTCCTTGCCCCTTTTACTTAGAGAGAAAGAGAGAAAAGATAGAAAGATAGATAGATAAGAGAATGAAAGGGAGAAGGAAAGGATAAGGAGGGGAGATTGGGTCTTGGGTGGCTGGTGGGTCGTGGACTACCCACGGGCCGACCCGCTTCTCATCCCAAGCCAAATTACAAACGTTAGGCATTTAAACACCGATTAAAACATATTATCGACCCGACGAATATACCACGTTGTCATTTAATCACAAAACGACCCAACTTTTTCATTAACTTAAATTGTTAGTCAAATTGCACGTAAAGTCAAACAGTCAAAATTCACGGATGTTACAATATGTTTTTACTTTATATATATATATATATATATATATATATATATATATATATATATATGTTGTTTTATATAAATATATATGTTGTTTTTATGTGTTTGTAGAAACATCGATGGGCTAGCGGTGCCGATGATGCGTATATCTTGACACAAAGTTTGGAAGAGTGGGCGAAACTTCACAAGAACAAGGGATTCAAGCATATTAAAGCTTGGAAGGTTGTGAAGGAACATGATAAGTTCTCGTATGTTCCACCGGCGAGTGGTTTTGGTACTACTCCTACTTCGACCGAGCCTACTACTCCTACGGCCGGCACTCCTCGCACCGAAGATACTAGCGGGAGTGAGAAAAGGGTTTGAACCGATGAGTCGAGCCACTACACTCGAGTTCCCGATTTGAATGAGGACTCGATGCCCTCATGTGCTTGCAAATCACGTAGTAAGGCCACGAGTTCGGTCAAAAACAAAGAAGTGTTGCTTGATTCCGTTGAAGAGTATAGGGAGGTGAGTATGGCACACAAAGAAGAAAAGAGGCTCAATCGACAAATGAGGATGGCCTCCATCGCCGAACGTGAGCAGCTTGCGAGGGATTTGCTACAATCCCAACTCGATTTTCAACGACAAAAGACGATGGAACTAGACATCCAAATCTTTGGGCAACCTCACGATCATTTGGTCGATCTCATGCGTAGCATAGTTTTGCAACGCAAACGCGACATTGCCGAAAAATACGGGTGACCTCATGACGGGTTGTATTAGTTTGTATTGTTTTTTTAGTTGTATTGTTTTTTTAATTCCTAGTTCTAAATGTTTTTAATATGTATTTGTATTGTGTTTTGTAACTTTAATGGAACTTTATGGTTTGTTTGGTAACATTTTGGTTGGCAACAATTGGAAAAAAAAGCCACTACACCCTTAACATTGGCAAGGCTTGGCTAGGATTGGCAATTTTTTGGCTAAATCCATGTGGCTTCTAATCAATGGCTAGTTTTTTGCCATAACTTGCCAATTTGTCAAAGTTTTGGCACTACACCCTTGCCTCTAAGAATATAATATAACCCATACCATATATTAGTCTTCCATTACATTTATAAAATAATCTTGGATTAGTTAATTGGTTTTGGCCTTCATTATATTGGGTGATTTGAAAAAAAACCCAGAGTACGTCAGATTATTAAAAACTATTTAATCAGACATTTGTTATTAGATTTTTTATTTATTTGATAATTAGCAAGCGGTAATAGATGTCAAACACAATATTATTATTATTAGACTAAACGACATAATTCGTCCCTGTGGTTTACTGAAATAGTCACGTTTCGTCCCTATGCTTCAAAAACGTCATGGATTGTCCTTTATAGGAGTAAAAGCTTCTCGATTAGTCCTTTGACTTGTTGACCGTCAAGCCGCCTCCGTTAACACCCTCATGTGCCAGTCATGTGAGGGGCATTTTGGTACTTGGATGCATGCTTATCCATCCTTTTATAGATCCACCACCGACTCAACAAGGAGGATGCGTCCAACCATTTTGGCTCTCCTTTTTCCGCTATTTAAGTAAAAATATAATATAATAAATAAACAATAATAGAGGACGGTGGGTGAGGAACAAATTTCAAAATGTTATATAACAAATTTGGCTTTCTATGTATCTGAATAGAATAGATCGATCGAAGGTGTAAGGCAGCAAGGAAGCAAAGTTAAATGGGTTCATCAACAACAACAGCTGCTGCTGCGATTGTGCGATCCATCGTGTCTGCCGTTCTAGCCTTCTCCCTCTTCATAAACCCATATAGATACAGTGGAATATATACAAAGAAAGTGGCTGCCACAAATCTATATCTAAGTCTATATTTATGGAAATATATATCTATCACCGTCGCCTGCGTTTTTCCGGCCAAAAGGACACATCGATCTGAGGTATCTATCGCCGCCGCTTGCATTTTTCCGGCCAAAACGGTCACATCGATCTGAGGTATATATCATCCTTATTATTATTATTATTATTATTTGATAATATTATTATACTTGTTGTGAGTCCCAAATATAGATGGTTAAAACCCGACTGACAAGTAATTCTAACTGGAAGTTGACCAGTTCAGAATACGATCCAGATATGGATATACAATAAGGTAAAGGTACTGAAAGTAAATGCAAGAAACAATAAGTGTTGAAACTATATAAATAATATGTATATTTCAAGTATGTAGCATTGAGACACGATGTACTTTTTCAATGTATTTGATTTATTGATATAAACAAATACAAAGGTTGTTGCGGAACAAAGATAAACACCCAAGTGTAAATATCTAAACAACCTAGAAATACAAGTGATCTAATAACTTGGAAATACTCGTAAGGATTACTTAAAGTATATCTCACAAGTTGCAATGCTAAGGTTTCAAGCTATTTGCAAGTTGTGAGAAGCCTTTATATTTATAGGCAAGGTTCATGCTGATGTAGACCAGGCCGTACAAATATGGTTGGGAGCATTTAAGGAATTAAAGTCAATTCCTTAACATGCGTACTTTTAAGGTTTAAGTGTGAAAGTTGTTGATGTGACAATTCACACTTTATTCCCAACCTTTTACTCAACCTTGTACTTGTTAATAGTTAAAGCTATTAACTGGGTAAAGGTTAGTAAAGTAAAATGGCTTCCTCGTAATCAGTGTAAAGTGTTGTGAGTACTTTACACTGAGATGCTTCAGTATTCGAACAGGTAGAATCAACTTCTGAGCTCCACATCTGAGCTGATTCTCTTTCTTCAGACTTCAGTCTTTGACTTTAGCTGAATGGTATTCTGATACGTTGATCTGAACTGAAGTGAAGCTTCAGTGAACTAATTATGAACGACTTCAGAATTCTGTACAAGTATTCTTCACTGAGCTTTAGCTATTTCTGAACAAATTATACTTGGTCGATTTTCGACCTAACAAATTCCCCCTATTTGTTCTGAAATAGTGCATGCATCTCAGACTTCTATCTATACATGTTTGTAAGTCTGAAATGCAAGTTTTTGTTTAAGTTGTAAAATTTTTTCTAAGTACATCTTATAGATCATTGATGTCTCAGAATTTTACTTGTGATTTTTCTAACTTAAACCTATTATCTGCTTGTTAGCTACAAAATGTAACATATATATACAAACTGAAGTGTTTGTTACATTTGCAAATATTTATACAAGTAAATGATAAACTGAAAAGAAAACTACTTCTTCGCAGGCCTCGAACTAGAAGGTGCTTCAGTAGCTTTTCTCTTCAGTGGAGAATGATCCTTCTTTACAAATAATCTGCCTTCAATCTCTACCTTGGCTTGCATCTTTTGTTGTATTCTTGATAACCATGCACCAATCAGAGCAGATTTTGGCTTCCCCCTCAGAATCTGGATCATCTCTCTATGCTCAGAAATTCCAAATTCGTGCACTGAAACCTGATTGTATTCTTCAGCTGCCCTTCCTTATCTTTTAACAACCAAATCAAAGAGCTTCAATCCATCAGCTTTTGTTACTTCTATGTCAGTTATTTTAGCTGGATGGGATCGATGCTTTATATAATGCTCATACTGGTCCTTTTCATGTTTCCTTTCGATCTCAGTAGCATCATCAGACATTGGCTTGAAGCTAGAAAGGTCAGCATCACGAATGTTCTTTCTTGAAGACCTTGGTCCAGTCACTTTGGGTTTCGTGGGTGGCCTTAACAATTGCCTTTCAACCTTGGCAACTTCAGCTAGAATCTCTTTCTTTTTCAACTCCATCTCATTCATTCTATTTTTCTTCAAGTCTTCAATAGACAACTTGAAGGTGAGACTTTCCAGCTGTTGTTCCAGAGGTGAATACATCATCCCACACTCATATTCAAGCATATCAACTACTGCTTTCTGCACTCTTGGATCATTTTTGATTTTCTGATATCTCTCCAGTGAAAGACCAAGAGCTGCAGCATCTACATGATCAAGGGTTCCCATCGAAAGATGTTGTGCCCTTTCTCTTTCCTTGTTTTCCCTCCACATGATAAACTGATTAGAGACTTGCTTCTGCAGAGCCACTAATTTCTTTCCATCTGCATCAAGATTGTGTAAGGGATATCCATGTTCATCAACATTCTCAACAACAACCAAACCAGAACCCTTAGACCCTTGGGACTTGGATTCTTCCACCATCTGGGCCTTGCCCTTATCTTTCTTTTCTGGTTCAGACGGCTGCACTTCAGATTTTCTTTGTTCCCCCTGAACTGAGGCACCACCAGATTGTACCTCAGCTTGCTTCTTGGTTACCTCTATTAATTCTTGAGTACTTGAGAGCAAACCAATAGGCACATTTCCCACTTTGGGGACCTCAGAAGGCATATTAGCATATAAATCAATCGCCGTTTGCATGGCCTTCAGAGGTTCCCAACTCTGCTGCAGAAGGCAATCAGAAATGCCCTTTGCCATTGTAGAGAACTGAGCCCTTAACCTGAATGATGAGTTAAGGTTCAGAGTCTCTTTTTCAGTAAGATCTTTCAGCATTTTCCTATCTTTTTCAGAGAATGAGGGAGGAGGAGGAGGAGAGCAACAACATTTTCTTTCTTGAGCAAGGTCAGAATTTCATCTAACTGCTTGGACTGGCCCTTAACAACTTCATCAAGAGTAGATACAGATTTCTGAACTTCTTCAACAGCTTTATCTACCTTCTTGGAAGTGTCTTTAGTGAGTTCTAAGACCATCCTTCTGACCCCTTCTTCAACCTTTTCAGCCACAGAGGCTGAAATCTGAGCAACAAGATTCTGAGATATCTCAGACTTCAGCTTCTCAATCACATCACTACTAATAGAAGACCCAAGTTCTTTCTCATTAACACTTGGCCTTTTAACCAACTCATTCACCTCCTTCCCGACTGCCATAACTTCTTGTTTGATCAGTTCAATACCAGATGTCAAGTTTGCAACAACTGAAGCTTGCACATCTCTTTTGGCCAGTCTGAAGGCTTCCCTGATAGCCGTACTTATTTTATTACATGAATGCACCAGCTCATTTAGCTTCCCACTTACTAGTCCCTCATTTCCAGCAACCTTGGTGAACTCAGTGCCAAGGAACATCTGAGCACCCTTCATTTCAGCAATGGAACTAGTATTGGCAGTTAGAGATTTTGTTAAGTCCTCCACCTTGAGAAGGAGGTTTTGGACTTTGGTATTTTGCTTCTCTAACTGTGCTTATACACTCAAAGGAGGAGGTGGTTGTGCAGAAACAGAAGCCACAAAGGGAATTCTACCAAGCCCATCTATTGCCTTCTCCAATTGCATTTTAGTTGGACTCTCAGATTCAGCAGCAGAGTCCAACTCTTTCTCAGTTTTATCATCATAATTGATGGGCCTTGGTACTTGGTGAATTTGTGGGTGTAAGTGTTGGAGTTGTGGTTGAAAACGAGGTGAAGTGACATAGGCAGGTGTAGAGCCAGGTGGAAAATATGGATGTTTATGAGAAGTTTCGGGTTGGCGATATGGTTGTTCAACAAGGATATTTTGGATTTCTGGGGGAGGAGGGACGTTTGTGAGGCTGAAGGTTGGCTCAGAATCAGAAGACTGATTCTCCTCCAGTAAGCCCTCATTAAACTCAAAATCTGCAAAGGAATCAAGATTCCCTTGAGTTGGCTCATCTTCATCCCAGAGGTCAGTCGAAACTGCAGTCCGATCAGATATGCCCTGGTTCAGATCACTGGTACCTGAACCAGCTTCTGGTTCAACAACTGCTGTTGCAGATGCATCGTCACCAGATTTATGGGTTGGCTCAGCCATAGCTTCATCGCCAGAGATAGTAGACACAGGGGTTGCCTTAATGATTCTCGTACCATCATCAAGAATCACTTCATCGGTCGTAGAGTCTGGAATCTCAGTCTCAGGTGGTGTCACACCAAAGACTTCATCAATTCGTGCTGCAGTAGACTGTGAGATTTGTGAAGTTTCAGGGGGTGCGCGTGCAGACACGGACTCTAATGTGTGCTGGGCTGGCACACTAGTATAATCTTCACCATCTCCTCCTAAAGAAGTTTTGGAGATGGCTGCTTGTGGGTTTCCCTTTGGACTCGATTCCTCTGGTTCTTGTTGGGAAGATCTAGAGGGGTTTGCTTCGGTACTAATGTCCTTGGGCTGTGAGGACGGCTTATATGTACGACGTTTTAATAAGCCCTTTGGAGATCCTGAGGGATCTTTTGGGAGATCCTCAGGTTGGTCAGTGGAGGAGGGAATTGGTGGTTGGGTAGATGAAGTTGCTGGGGTTTTAAACAACTTCAACATTTGACCACCAGGTGCACCAATGGGTCTCGCATTCTTTTGCGACCCGCTCGGTGACCTTTCTGAGCCAGCCGGTCGTGCTGTTTTAGTTTTATTAATTACCTAAAGCATTGCAGCAGAGAGTTCTGGTTCTGGATCTGAAGTAGATAGCTTTGATAGATCCCTGCAGAACTCCGTTGCTGAAGATTCAAGCCCCTCCATGTGATACTCATCTCCAAGCATGTTCATGAAGCAAATGCTCAGAAATCTGGGAAATGAGATATGTGGACTTCTTTTCCCTTTTAATTTTGTTACCAACTGAGAGAAAAGTATCTCAGCGAAGTCCACCTCAATCCCATGCCACAAGTAGTACCCGATTTCTACTTGTGTTAATGAAATCTGGTCCAATCCACCCCAGTTTCCACCTAGGCACTCCACAATCTGAGTCCAGATGTTCTCAGATTGTGTTCAGCATCGACCATGTCATCATGACCCATGGCGTGCAGTACCTCCCTGAAATTAACTCCTTTTAGCCTTTTTGCATAGGCTGAAGAAGAGGGAAGGTAGTTCAAGTGAAGGGCCTCCCGAAACCCATCAAGTGAAAGGATATACTGCTTAGTGCCTTCTTTTAAAGAAAAAGCAATGGATTTTTCATCCTTGATTAGAGTAGCAGTATACCATAATTCAAGTAAGTATCTATGATACAATACTTGAGGATCTGCAGTCAAGGCGTAATGGAGAGGGATTGTTCAAGAAATTTATTAATCCTCCCCATTAAGGTTTTGCCTTTGGCGTTCAGTGCGGCCTTGAAATTATTCATATTGAATCTAAGGGTCAATGGATCGAACCCTTTTGGCCATTGTGCACTGGCCTTGACTACTTTGGATGGTTTGTATTCGAAAGCTATTAGTGATTTGGCGTGAGAAGCTGGTTTAGCCATTATTTCTACAAGGGAATGTAACAACCCTCCCTTTTTAATATTATATATGTTGCCTATGATCTCGCAAGCCATAGTTATATTAGAAGCTAGTAGATAATGCCCCTAAATTAGCAATCTAAAGCTATTATTTAGTCCAAATTAAATCAAATGGAATACCATTGAACAAAATTTTATTTCTAATAAACCAAGTTATATAAATAATAATGAAAGTCTCACAAGTTGAGATGACCACCCGAAGTTATTACAAATGTCCAACAATTTAATCACCAAGCCAATATGAGTAAATATGACATGAAAAGAAGATGACTATCTTAAAAATATAATTATAAATCCATATGTACATAAAATGCTCGAATAATAGTAAGTGTATATATATGTCTAATATGAATGCAAGATATTAACTAATGAATTGAGTGACAAAATTTAAAACAAAAATGTATATGTTTATGTATATATATACACGACACATACACAAGTAAATATACATGGACACAATAATTAACCTACACTTACAAATAAACATATACTACACTTATAAAACTACTATACATTCAAATATACATATACATATAATTACATCCACAATTTTTATAAAAAAAATGAAAACCCTTCCTTTTCCCCCCTATCTCAACCGGCCCCAACACCACCACTCTCACTTTTGTTTTCAAAATTCATTTACTCTTTTTCCTAGTAACTCACAATTTCTCACACACTCTTCACACACTCTCTTTACTCTCAAGGAAAAACTCTTTCTCTTCTCTCCTTTTTCTTCTTGTCTACGGCTCAAAAAGGGGGAAACAAACAAGAACAAAACTAATCTAAATAATAATAATAATAAGGGTTTTGCAAGAGATTAATCAAGGGTTAATATAAGCTAGCATTAAGGGTGTTTTTCAAGCAGTAAAAAGGGTATTATTGGGGTAAGAAGGCCACGAAAATTCTGCCATAATCTCATCTCAAAACCGAGTTCAACAAGGGTATAACACTTCATCTCTTTACTAGATCTATCTTATTCTTGTTTATATTCAAAGGTTTTATCAAGAGTTCATGTTTTCTTCTTGTTTTCTTTGTAATATACACTTGATGAGGGCAAAGTTGATAGGATCTTTCTTCTCATGCACATGCATGTCGAAATCTTGGAGAAAGATCCAAGGATTCAACTAGTTTAAGACCCAAAAGTGTTGTTATAGATTAGTAGCTTTTAAAGTGATTTTTCCTTTGAAAGATTTATATGTTTTTGTATATTTTGATGAATATATTTCTGAGATTTTTCATTAAAAAGATGTTTTTATGTTGTTGAATGTTAGATCTATAAAAGTTGGTATTAAAAAGTGTTGATTTGAATGCATGCATGCTAGATTTAAGAAAGATGGATCTTTTGTTGGATTATGAGATGGATATGGACTTGTTACAAGTGAAAAATATGTTAATCTTGATGTTAATATTCTGGAAAAATTTATGAAATAACAAAGTAAATATACATGGACACAATAATTAACCTACACTTACAAATAAACATATACTACACTTATAAAACTACTATACATTCAAATATACATATACATATAATTACATCCACAATTTTTTTTTTTTTTTTTTTTTTTTTTTTTTTTTTTTTTTTTTTTTTTTTTTTTTTTTTTTTTTTTTTTTTTTTTTTTTTTTTTTTTTTTTTTTTTTTTTTTTTTTTTTTTTTTTTTTTTTTTTTTTTTTTTTTTTTTTTTTTTTTTTTTTTTTTTTTTTTTTTTTTTTTTTTTTTAAAAAAATGAAAACCCTTCCTTTTCCCCCCCCCCCTATCTCAACCGGCCCCAACACCACCACTCTCACTTTTGTTTTCAAAATTCATTTACTCTTTTTCCTAGTAACTCACAATTTCTCACACACTCTTCACACACTCTCTTTACTCTCAAGGAAAAACTCTTTATCTTCTCTCGTTTTCTTCTTGTTTTCTTTGTAATATACACTTGATGAGGGCAAAGTTGATAGGATCTTTCTTCTCATGCACATGCATGTCGAAATCTTGGAGAAAGATCCAAGGATTCAACTAGTTTAAGACCCAAAAGTGTTGTTATAGATTAGTAGCTTTTAAAGTGATTTTTCCTTTGAAAGATTTATATGTTTTTGTATATTTTGATGAATATATTTCTGAGATTTTTCATTAAAAAGATGTTTTTATGTTGTTGAATGTTAGATCTATAAAAGTTGGTATTAAAAAGTGTTGATTTGAATGCATGCATGCTAGATTTAAGAAAGATGGATCTTTTGTTGGATTATGAGATGGATATGGACTTGTTACAAGTGAAAAATATGTTAATCTTGATGTTAATATTCTGGAAAAATTTATGAAATAACAAAGAAATAAAGCTTGGAACAAAACAAGTTAAAATAAGCTAGAAATCATAAACCGAAATCATGTAAAAATGCATTTTTAGCACACACTTGCACCATAATCAAAGGACAAGAAAAACATATTAAACTTACTGGAAATAAGTTGTTTCAAAAGTATAAAACTCAAGTCATTTGGTTCATGACAATGATAAGCTCAAAAATCACCTTTTCGGGTCAAATAATCACTAGCCGAAAGCACTAAATTGCACATATCACACCACCACCACTATCACGACTTGGAACACCAAAATATGATGAACTTTATGGAAATAATGAAACAAGAATGAAAATCCTTTTTGAAGCACTTTAATTGATTAAGAAATGAGGCTAAAATCACTATTTCGGTAAACGATTTTTAAGCTTAAAGTCCTCAAAATAAGCAAGACACAAGAGGGGTTGAATTGATATGAATTTTTATTGATAAAAGTTGCCTAAAAGGCCTGAGATTTTTGGCTAAAATGTTTAGTGGTGATTTCTAAGAATTTCCATGAATTATTGAATTTAAATGGTAATTAAAAGACATATAAATCAATAAATAAATTATGTAAATCAAGAATGTGGTTAAATTATCATAACCAATGGTAAAAATAACTCAAACCTACTGGAGAAAAATAATTAAAAGCTAACAAATAAGTGTTACATGATTTAAAGGTAAATAATTATGTAAAAACCACTAATTAATCACTATTATTAAATTAATGGAAAAATACACAAATAAATATATAAAACATAAAAATTATAAGTTAAAAAGCATAAAAATCAGTATATAACTCAATTATAATTATTCATAATTTATAAAGACAATTATGGCATTTAAAAGTATTTTTAAGGAATTATTTAACTAATAAATCAATAAAATAAATAAATAATCAATTAAATAATATTAAATTAATGGAAAAATACACAAATAAATATATAAAACATAAAAATTATAAGTTAAAAAGCATAAAAATCAGTATATAACTCAATTATAATTATTCATAATTTATAAAGACAATTATGGCATTTAAAAGTATTTTTAAGGAATTATTTAACTAATAAATCAATAAAATAAATAAATAATCAATTAAATAATATTAAATTAAATAAAAACATATAAATCAGAAAATAATCACAAATGTGTATATTATTAAGTGATTTATACCAAATGCTAATATTAAGCAAGGCACATAATGAAAACCATGGTAATCAAAGCCAAGATATCGAAATTCCAAAAATACGAAAACTACTTAAGGTGGGAAGATGACTTTCTCCACCAAATGCCACCTAATCAAACATTATGGTCCATACATATATATATATATACATATATAATGCACTTGAACTCCATAAGTAAAATACCAACCAAAGATGGGCAAGTCTACTAGTATACATCTCATGATCTAGCTCACTAGTTCATGTCACACGAACTTACGTCGTGAATATATATTGGTTTAGGCTTGCTTGAGGCGCCGCAAATCTAAGCGAAGGAATCACTTTTGATCAGCCCATATCATCCCCAAAATCAAGTGAGTCATAGCCCCTTTTCAAACGCTTTTATTTGTTTAACTTACGGGGTGAAAAGCATGATATATCAAAATGACTTTCTTTATGAAAATGTTATAATTGATTAAATGATGATTTATGGGACTTGTTGTATGTTCAATGTGTTGTATGTTTTATGATGAGCTTGAGTACTGTCAAACTGATGTCCCTGGTACACTACTATTAACTCAATAAGAGGCCTGTAGTTAGGGGGTTGCGCAACTAGGATTTGTCCCCTCATCCACTATTATAGGTAACGGTGGGATGTTTGGTCTGCCTTTGTGACCACCTTCATTGCCAGTCCGGCCTTGCGGTGCTCTAACTACTATATATATATATATTGGTTTAGGCTTGCTTGAGGCGCCGCAAATCTAAGCGAAGGAATCACTTTTGATCAGCCCATATCATCCCCAAAATCAAGTGAGTCATAGCCCCTTTTCAAACGCTTTTATTTGTTTAACTTACGGGGTGAAAAGCATGATATATCAAAATGACTTTCTTTATGAAAATGTTATAATTGATTAAATGATGATTTATGGGACTTGTTGTATGTTCAATGTGTTGTATGTTTTATGATGAGCTTGAGTACTGTCAAACTGATGTCCCTGGTACACTACTATTAACTCAATAAGAGGCCTGTAGTTAGGGGGTTGCGCAACTAGGATTTGTCCCCTCATCCACTATTATAGGTAACGGTGGGATGTTCGGTCTGCCTTTGTGACCACCTTCATTGCCAGTCCGGCCTTGCGGTGCTCTAACTACTATATATATATATATATGGTCGTCTTCATGGCACGACCCTTTGTTATTATTATGCACGTGATTGACAGCATGTGCTTATCTTTATCTTATCATTTGGGACTATATATATTTGATTATTGGGACATAACCGGTCTTAGTAGTGGCTCAAGATCTATCTCATCAAATCATGTCATGGTAGTCTTACCATTGACCTTGTATTATGTATGATGTTTACGGTTGGACATTATGAATTGAACATACGGTTTGGGCATGGTGAAACTTTGGAAATTCTTGAAAATAATATGTGACTTGTAAAATGGTTTTGCGTTATGAACTGATTTCTTGTTGTAATATAAAACCTATGAACTCACTCAACTCTCGTAGTTGACACTTTTTCTTCATGCTTTTCAGGTATAGAGCAATAGGTTCTAAGCTTGACCGCCTCTTTGGAAGCTTATTTGTAATGTGCTTGGACTTACGTAATGCAAACAATCGTACTTTTCTTTTAATTTGGTTATGTAATGGATTTTAAATGTCAACGTAAACTATGTAATTGTTTGAATCTGTATGGCTTTTGAGACTTAATGTTGATGTCTTTTCGTTTAAAACTGTTGTACCATGTCGTTCTGTGACATTTCGTGTTTCCGCCTTAGTCGGGGTGTTACTGGGAAAACTGAATATGAAAGATGAATTTAGGGTTTTGGAGTTATGAAGGAATGAGAAATTGAGAGAGAGAGAGAATGATGATTGTGAGTAAATGTAAAGAGAAGTAAATGAAGGAATTGTTTTCGAAAAGGTATTTATATTTATGATGGAATACAAAGGGTTTTCCAAAATAAATAAAATAAAATTGATTTTGAAATTCAAACCCACAACAAAAATATTATTTTAATAAAATCAATTTTGATCGGGTTTGAAGTCCGAAAATAATTTTGGGTATACGTCCGCATTTAATGCAATGACGGTTATGACCCCACATTTCACAAAACTTTTCAACACTTTAAAGAAAAAGTGATCATTACTTTTCATTTACGGCGCAACTTGTGTGACACGTCAGCAAAAAGCATCATTATTCAAACGTTAAACAGTAACTGTCACGTGTTCACACAACGACCAAGTATCCAAAGGACATTATAAAGGACTAACTCATTTCAGAAATAACTTATTTAAATCTGAGCATGATCAGATTTTAAGGAATCTGAACCATCTCAGTTTTCACACTTATTCTGAAATCATTTCAGAAATTCTGAAGCATTTCAGTCAAAATATTTTTCTGAAAGCAAAGTTCCCCCTTAGAGAGAAATTCTTTTAAACATAAAAATATTTGACACTTCCCCCTGAGGTGATGCTATACAGGATTTAGCATACCTAACTCACTGATGAGATGTTTAAACGTTTTGACATCCAAGGGTTTTGTAAAAACATCAGCGAGTTGTTTATCAGTGGGAATGAAATGAAGTTCAATGTCACCTTTAATAATGTGATCTCTAATAAAATGATACCTAAGGTCGATATGCTTGGTTTTGGAGTGCATGACAGGATTGTGAGAGATGGCAATGGCACTAGTGTTATCACAAAATATTAGAGTCTTTGTATACTTAACACCATAATCAGTTAGTTGGTTCTTCATCCACAAAATCTGAGCGCAGCAACTGGCTGCAGAAATGTATTCAGCTTCAGTTGTGGAGAGTGATACTACAGTATGCTTCTTACTTGTCCAACTAACCAATTTGCCACCGAGGAAATGACAACCACCTGTGGTACTTTTCCTATCTATTTTACAACCTGCATGATCAGAATCTGAATAACCCATTAGATCTAGACTTGAGCCTTTGGGATACCAAAGACCAAGTCTGGGGACACCTTTAAGGTATCTGAAAATCCTTTTCACAGCATTTGCGTGTGCTTCTCTGGGATCAGACTGGAATCTGGCACAAAGGCATGTTGCAAACATTATGTCAGGTCTACTAGCAGTTAAGTACATGAGGGATCCCACCATACCACGATATTTTGTGGGATCCACTTGTTTTCCATTAGGATCTGAGTCCAAAGTTAAAGGTGCAGAAATGGGAGTATCTTTTGATGAGACTGAATCAAATTGATATTTCTTTAATAAGTCTCTGACATATTTTTCTTGATTTATAAAAATACCATCACTGGTTTGTTTCACTTGAAGACCTAGAAAATATGTCAGTTCACCCATCATACTCATTTCATACTCAGATGACATTTTTTCAGAAAACTGTTCACACATTTTGTTATTTGTAGACCCAAACACAATATCATCGACATAAATTTGTACAAGTAAGATATCATTTTTATCATGCAATATGAATAAAGTGTTATCTATTGCACCCCTTTTAAAACCATTTTTCAGAAGATGTTTAGTAAGAGTATCATACAAGGCTCTAGGTGCTTGTCTCAGACCGTATAGTGCTTTGTTCAGTCTGTACACCCAATGAGGTCTTTCTTCATTTATGAACCCTGGTGGCTGATACACATACACAACTTCTTCCAATTCACCATTCAAAAATGCACTTTTAACATCCATCTGATAGACTTTGAACTCATGATGAGCTGCAAAAGCTAAGAAAATTCTGATAGCTTCTAGTCTAGCAACTGGTGCAAAAGTTTCATCAAAGTCTACTCCTTTTTCTTGTGAGTAACCCTTTGCAGCAAGTCTTTCCTTGTTTTGAATCACATGACCATCTTCATCCATCTTGTTTCTGAAGACCCATCTTGTCCCAATTGGTTCTTTCTTTAGATCACTAGGACAAGGAACAAGTTCCCAAACATCGTTCCTCTTAAACTGATTAAGCTCATCTTGCATGGCTTCAACCCAACTAGGGTCTTTCATAGCCTCGTCAATCTTCTTCGGTTCTATCAGTGATAAGAAGCTGACATTTAAGCATTGATCACTTGTGGCTCTTCTGGTCTGAACCCCACTAGTAGAATCTCCAATGATTTGCTCGATTGGATGTGCTCTTGTCTACTTAGTGTAATGACTAGGATGAACAATGATATCAGTGCAAGAACTCCTCTGAATTACTTCAGGAGGTGCTTCAGAAAAGACTACTTCAGTCTCATCATCTTCCTCCTGCAGATCGTGATTTGCATCATGAAACTGTTCAGATTGGGGTAATTCAGTGGAACCTGATATCTGAGGTGAAGCAGCATGTACATATGATCCAATAGTTAGTTCAGAAGGTAGTTTAAAACTGACTGAAGGATAGAATGGAATGTTGCTTGACTTGTTTATTATTGGTTCTGAACTGAGATGTTCAAAAGCAGGTTCAGGTGACTGATCAGATTGGACAATAGGATCAGAATCACCAAAACTTATTGGACTTTCTGAGGGTGGTACAGGAGTTGAATTCTTAAAGATTGCAGAATTAGATTCATCAAAGGTAACATGAATTGACTCATCAACCTTTTCAAGTCTCTTGTTAAAGACTCTAAAGGCTTTGCGATTTGTTGAATATCCTAGGAAGTACCCTTCATCAGCTTTTGCATCAAATTTTCCATGCTGACTGGAATCATTCAGAATGTATGCTGGACATCCAAATACATGGAAATATCCAATATTAGGCTTTCTATTTCTGAGTACTTCATAGGCTGTCTTCTTGTGTCTTTTGACATAGACAGATCTGTTCTGAGTGTAGCAAGCAGTTGCAACAGCTTCACCCCAGAAATTCTTAGGAAGACCAGATTCATTGAGCATACTTCTAGCAGCTTCAATCAGCGTACGATTCTTTCTTTCTACTACACCATTCTGCTCTGGTGTGTGACCTGAAGAGAAGTTATGAGATATGCCAGTTTCAGTGCAGAAGGACTCCAGAGTTGCATTTCTGAATTCAGTGCCATTGTCACTTCTGAGCTGACAAACTTTTCGCTTATGCTTGAGTTCAATTTGTTTGATGAGAGCAATGATTTCAGCAGCAGCTTCACTCTTGGATCTGAGGAAAATTACCCAGCAATATCTTGAATATTCATCAACAACAACAAGGGTATACTTTTTTCCCGCTCTTGTCTGAACATTCACTGGTCCAAAGAGGTCCATGTGAAGCATGTGAAGAGGTTCAGTTATACTGAAACTTTGCTTTGTCTTGAATGAAGCTCTTTTCTGCTTACCCATTTCACAACCTGGACATGGCTTGTCTTTATTAAAAGACATTGAGGGTATCCCATCAACAAGGTGTTTTCTTGACAACTTATTAATATTCTTGAAGTTCAGATGGGATAGTCTCTTATGCCACAACCAGTTTGTGTCTTCATCTGCCTTTGTGTAGAAAAATTGTTCAGTGGGTGAACTATTCATATCAATGATATAAATGTTTCCTTTTCTTGGTGCAATCAATACTACCTTTCCATCTCTGTTGAATATGGTGCCTTGTGAAATATCAAATAGTACCTTGAAGCCATCATCACACAGTTGACTGACACTGATCAAGTTATATTTCAAACCATTCACATATGCAACACGTGTGAATTTGACTTGTCCATTATTCACAACACCATATCCCTCAGGTTTTCCATTTTCATCATTCCCAAAAGTTATTGAGGGCCCCTCTTGCACCCTATATTCCTCCAGCAGGGTTTGATAACCAGTCATGGTTCTGCCAGCAGCGCTGTCAAGAAACCATATATTCTTCTTTCGGTCTCCCTGCACAAACACAAAGATTAGTTCTTTTTGGGAACCCATCTCTTGATGGGTTCGCTAGACTCTCCCTTAGTAGTCTCAGATTTCTTTGGTTCAGAAGGAACTGAAGGATCGAAGGGGATCTCGGTCATGATCTCAGATGACACAAAAACAGTTGGTTTGATGGGGGTTTCAACCTTTTTCTTCTCAGATTTTTGCTTGATTTGTTTGGAAAAAGGTTTTGCATTTTGCTTAGGTTGAAGAGGAGTGGTTTCAATATTTTTCAAACGTGCATTACAACTCTGCACTTGTCTAGCCAATGACTGAAATTGACTCTCTAACCTTAACAAAATTGATTCTTCATTAGACACCTGAGCCTTACCTGAATCTGAGGTAGAAGGCTCAGCGGGGGAGATATTTTTCTTCTTCTTTTGGCCTTTTGGAACCTTAGATGAAGTCTGAGGGGATGGCTTTTTGGTTTTAGCCTTCTTTTCTGAAACAGTTGTCTGAGCTATTTCAGATTTACCCTCAGATTGTTCCTGGGCCTTATCAGTCACAGTTTTCTGTTTGCCAACTTTAGGAAAAATAATTTCTGGTTTCATTTCCTTTGGAAGCGCATCTAAATCAGTGATTATAGATGCCAAATGAAGATCACCAGATTCATATGCTGTTCTTTGATTTGCAAAAGTATTTTTAATTGCAGCATCTGGATTTGGTGCTTTCATCCAAGATTTAATTATTTTGTGTTCCTTTTCAAGGATGGTTTTTAATTCTTCTTTTTCCAACTCTAAAGTGGCAACCATAGACTGATAACTTTTTAAAGCCAACTGAACATCTTTCAGCTCTTTTAGTCTGGCCTGACTGGCGTTCACTTCAGAAGTATTACTTTCAAACATTTTTAGGCTTTCTGAACGCACAGTTTTGACAAATGAAATGTCAGCCTCTAAAAGAACCAAAAGGTCCAATTTTTGTTCCTCATTACTTTCAAACATTTTTAGGCTTTCTGAACGCACAGTTTTGACAAATGAAATGTCAGCCTCTAAAAGAACCAAAAGTTCCAATTTTTGTTCCTCATTACTTTCAAAACCAAAGTCACTAACCTTTTTCATGACTATATCCACCCATCGACCAGATTCAACATCAGACTTGACCAAATGACCTTGATCTTCACGTGCCATGAAACACATATCCCTAACTTCTTCCCCATCATCAGATGATTCGTCAGATTCTTCCCATTTTTCAGTCTTGGCTATCATACAACTATTATTGCTTGAGTTGTTTTGAGCCATGAGAGCTATTTGGGCTTTCAACTTCTTGTACTTAGCCTTATAGCTATCATCAGATTTCTGAAAAATAGAATGATTAGGGGCAGATTGTGATGATGAAGGCTGACTAGATCTGCATTCCTTCATGAAATGTCCTTTCTTGCCACACTTAAAGCATTCAAGATTAGACTTGTCAATAGAAGCGCTGGAAGCAAATGGTTTGCCAGATCGATTTGATTTGGCCTTAAAACGATTGAACGTTTTTGTAAGTCCCAACTCAATAGATGGTACTACTGAAGACACCTCTATGTCGATGGTGGAGTTACTTTGCAATATATGCACTGAATTGGAGACGACCAGTTGCAGTGTGTATATACCAAGTTCTAGATAGATTACTTATTTAAATGACAATAAGTAAAGAACAATGCAATAATACAAATAACTTGTAAACTAAATTGATGAGACAATATGTAATTTTCAATGTGTAATTTATTTATTGATGTTAAATAAATTACAAGGTTGTTGCGGAACCAAGATAATACAAGAATGTAAATATCCTAACAACCTATGAAATACAATTGATCTACACTCGGTATTTCTCAAGACAATCAAAACACTTAAAGTTGTGAAATGTTCCTTTTAGCGATTGAGAGAATATTGCACAAGTTCACCAAGAATATTGCAGGTTTGCAAAGTGTGAAGTGATGTATGTTTTTCACTTAAATATTCTTGTTGTGCAATGACTTGTATTTATAGGCAAAGTTAACATTGGGATGTTAACTTTGGCCGTACAAATGTGGTTGAGAGCATTTAAGGAATAGCATTTAATTCCTTAAAAAAGCAGTGTAAAGTCGCATGATAAAGCAACTTTACTTAACCACCTTTATGTACCTTTTGTAATTAAATAATAAGATAAATCTTATTATCCGGGTAAAGGTACATAAAGCATAAAAGTTAATTCCTCGTAATCAGTGTAAAGCTTTGTAAGAGCTTTCCACTGATGGTCTCCAGTTTGTAACTGACTAGAATGTCAACTGGGCTTCGCTGCCATTGCCATTCTCTATCTTCCATTTGTTGTCTTCGACTTCAACTGGAATGATTCTTCAACTTGGTCAGTTCTCAACTGGAGGAAGTCTTCAGTTGAGTTGACTGTACGGTGCAACTGGACTTCAATATATTTCTCGACAAATCATCTAGGTCTCCAGTTTCACTGGACAGTTTCACTGGGTCTCCAGGTGCATTTGGAGACTGGCCAGTTTACCAGGTGAACTGGTCCTAACAAATTCCCCCTATTTGTCTAGAAATATTGCCAAGTCTTTTTCTAGTTCTTGTATCTATACAAGTGTGAACTATAGAGACTTGTTCGATTAAATCTAACTAAGTTTCCCAAGGCATTTTTATAGATCAATAAATGCCTTAGATTTTTCTTTTAGGTTTGTTAGATTTTAATCTATTATCTACCTTGTGGTTACAAACTGGTAACTTCATTTATACAAGGAAATGAAATTTATACAAGTTACAGAATGTAAAACAAAATACAAGTAGATAACTGGAAAAAGAACTTAATTAGATGGCCCTTCGCGCC
>CM067174.1:98086991-98095665 GCA_034093135.1 Erigeron breviscapus | reverse complement strand
AATAACCTGTACTTATATGATTATACTTTATATTCTGCGTTTATCTTCTCATTTCAAATGACTTATAAAGAATACACTGAGTTGATCGCCTTTGTGAACCTCTTTGTATTTTATATAAATCATTTGAGTGAAACTTGTTATTTGCTTTTCAAACATTATTTTTTATGCATTAAATTTTCTTTTGTCTTAAAACAGAAAAATCAAAAATGGATCATCAAGAAATTGTTGAAATTGATGAAGAGGTTGCTTTAAATGAATCAATTGAAGAAATTCTCATTGCCGGAAACACAAGAAATATGAGAACTAACAGAGCATTATATGATCCATTCATTGCTCCCGGCTTTCAAATAGTTCCGAGAATTCTTCATAATCATCCTCTTACATATGTACTTACTGTTGAACAAGACTTAGCTGAATGTCACCAGATGCAACTGGTGAACTGGTCAGTGTGAACCGGTGACTGGCCAGTTCCAGGTGAACTGGTCCTAACAAATTCCCCCTATTTGTCTAATGAGTTACTTGACTTTTTATGCATTATTTCGGGGTTTTTCACTTTCTTTTAATTATAACTTTTGACCTACTTGTTTTTTTTACCTTATTTGAATTTTGTATTTTATGTATATGTATCTAATAATGAGAGACTATTCAAGGATCAAATATATAAAAAGTCATTTTCTTCCTAACCAAAGTTTGTGTTAGTGTGTGAATTTTTCTAACTTTCGGTATTCTATTAAATCAACGAATATTGAAATAAATGTCTCTCACATTCTTTTGAATCAACAGATTAAATTGTTTATCTTTCATTTTCATCTACATAATTTTTAATCTGTTGTCTTTCAGGGTTTATCTTTTAGTGGAAGTTTCTTTATCGTAGTTCAGACACTAAAAATGGATCCTTTGGCCAAAAGAGGATTCGGTTGAACTCCCTCATCATAAACAATCAGTCCTTCTTTTTAGGATTCTAAAAACGAAGACCCATTTGATTTTCTTTTAATATAATTTTTAAAACGATCTTCCATTGAGCATAGTCACCTTGAAATATAAGAGGAGGTTTGGACTCAGAACCAATGGAAAGTGCTTCTCGAGATATTTTCCGTACAATGATTTGATAACACATTGTACCTAAGAAAACTTAAACTCATAAACGCAACAATTATAACCACTACTTGTCAAACAAACTTTTGAAAATACCCAAATAACAATGGGATATACTAACAATAATAGTCAACATTTATTAAAGAAAGAACAATGCCAATAAAACATTATTTACACGAATCAATTCTGACAATAACATTTTTAAGACCAAACACATCGTTAAGGCTGTACTTAGTTCAGACTGCATCAAGTGTTCAGCCGCACAAAATGTTAAGATTGCACTTAATGTGTACTGCGCACAATGTTCAGCGGCTCACAAAGTTAAGACTACACTTAGGTCATGCTTGTTAGGTCCAGATTTACTAGACTCACTCCAGACTTGACAACTGGAAAGTCTCTGAAGACTTGTCCAGAAATAATATGTCCAGACTTGAAGACTGGAGCGACCCTGAAGATTTGTCCAGAAATAATGGAAGACCAGTGAGCAAATACTTGTATAGGAAATCTGGAGTATTCCAGATTAGCTCACTGGACTTCACCCCAGTCCAGATCTATTCTACTGAAGACATTCTCACTGAAGTCAAAGATTGAAGTTAGAATAAAGAAGACTGACAAATGGCGGAGTCCACTGGAAGTCTTACCAGATCTGAACACTGGAGGTTTGTCAGTGTTCTAGACCTTACAAGTCTGAACACTGATATCGAGGAATTGACTTTTGCCTTTACACACTTTCCAAAGAACATTCCACTTGTTCTTTACTAAAGTTACATACGTGTGTAAAGGTGGTTGGTTAAAAGAATAAAGTCATATTGATGTGACTTTATCCTTGTACCTTAACCAATGCATTTAATGATCTTGTCGGTTCATTAAATGCATGCAACCATATTTGTACGACACAAATTCACTGGTGAATTTGTTTGCCTATAAATACAAAGTCATATTCTTCGTTAAAATTACTTTTAGATATTAAAGGTGAATTTGTCTAAATACTCTCGATCTTAAACAGGGATACTTCACAACTTTAAGTATCTCGATCCAAAGAGTTTATTTGGCAAATATAGATCATTTGTAATTTATAGGTTGTTAGGATACATACTTATTTGTATTATCTTGATTCCGCACAACCTTGTATTTTATTTAACATCATAAATAAAATACACTTGAAAAAATTACATTGTGTTCCACCTTTACTTTAAGTCGTGTATTACTTTGTTTATATACTTGCATTTATATTCATGTAATACTAGTCCAATCTAGTTCTTATTAGACTTGTTGTATTTTACACTTTGGGTTAACCATCTAGAGAGTTTGGGACTCACAATTGGTATCAGAGCAGAAGGCTAAACATTGCCTAGATCTGCTTCTTTGATGGCCACCCCAGAAAATACACAAGGAAGTTTTAATTTTGGTCCCGATCCTAATGTTAATGTTAATGATCAAAATAATGAACCACCTGTTAACACTAATCCCCTCCTCCTCCTACTCCTGCTTCTCCACATGTGCATGTGCACTACTCAAATAATCCTGTTCCTAAATTCAGTGGGAATAGCGATGAATTTGGTACGTGGAAGGCTAGGATGATATTGCATATCACTGGTATTGAGAGAAACATGATGAAAATTTTAAATGAAGGACCTTATGTCCCCACATCACCTCTCAATGCTCTTCTTGATCCTACTGGTTCTAGAAGAGGTCGGGAAAAGAGGGAGGAACATTGGTCTGAAGAGGAGAGGAGATTGGTAAATCTAGATACCCTTCTCAAAAACATGATCCTCGGGGCTGTTCCTGAAACCCTAATTCCTACATTAGTTCTTTTTCCCAGTGCTAAAACCATGTGGGATGAACTATTAAACCAGCATGAAGGAGGAGATGACACCATTGTCACCAGAAAAGTCTCCTTAAACAAGAGGTATGAGTCATTTTTTGCTCAGCCCAATGAGTCTCTCACTGGTACTTACACCGGATTTATGAGTATCATAAACCAGTTGAGAGGTCTTGGGGTTGAAAAAGACAAGGATATACTTCTGGAGAAATTTTGTGATATTCTGCCCACCAAATGGTCTCACATGATCCTGGTCTTACGACAAGGTAAAACTCTGCACACACACACTCTTTCAACTTTATATGGAGCTTTCAGGTACACTGAAGAAAATCAAGCTCAGAGAGTTGTGGCAGAACAAGATGCCTATAACCATGCCTCCAGTAGTCCTATTGTGGTTAGTCATACTGAACCACAAAGTACAACACTGATATCTTCTGAGAATGTATTTTCTATGAAGAAGATGGTGTCTGAACTTATGGATTCTGGAGAAGCTAGTCAAATCTCTCCAGACTGTGATGAATCTGAAAATGATGACCTGGTTGCTATGATTGCTAAAACGTTTAACCGTTTCAAAGCAAGAGCAAATAGGCCATCTGGACAATTTGCATCCAGTTCTTCAACTGATAAGACCAATCTGACATGCTTTAAGTGTGGCAGAAAAGGTCATTTCATGAAAGATTGCAAGTCCAGTCAGTTTGTATCCCAACCTGGTCCTTTTTCTTCTAATAAAAAGCCTGATGATAGCTATAAATCTAAATACAAAAAGTTTAAGGCTCAGATTGCTCTCATGGCACAACAAATGGAAAATAATAATAAGTGCATGATTGCAACAACTGAAGAGAAGTGGGTTCCTTCTGATGATTCATCTGCTGATGAAGAAGAAGAAAGAGATTGCTGCTACATGGCTCTGGCAGACGAAGAGCACCTGGTGAAGGAAGATGTCACATCTGGATGATGGGTGGACATTGTTATCAAGAAGGTTAGTGATTATGATACTGAAACTGACCAAGAATTAAAACTGGACATTGCTGAAGCTCTTAATTCTGATTTAATATTTGTTGAAACTGTTAGATCTGACTGTGTAAATGGTCTAGAAACAGATTTTTCTGAAATAACTGTTTTAAAATCAAAATTAAAAGAACTTCAAGACATTGAACTGGCATTTCAAGCCCAGGTTCTGGTAACTGAACAATTGATTCAAGAAAAACAAGATCTTGAGATCATTTTAGAAAAAGAAAAACTGGTGATTAAATCATGGCTTGAAACCAGAAAGCCATATGATGCTGGAGTAAATCAATTTCCCACACAAAAATGTGCTTATTTAGATGGAAATACTCATGTTGCATCATTAATCCCAGTAATTGACCGTTTACCAGAGGGATTCAGGCCCACTACTGTTTATGATGAGCCTGTAACTCCCAAGGCCAATATTTTCCCAGTTCAATCCCCAGAGGTTAAGACTGGAGCATTCCAGATGACTGACTCCAGTTAAAAAGGTTAATCAGAATAAACCTTTGCCTCAGACCAATCCCCTACCTAAGCCTAGAACTGGAAAGGCTCAGGTTTCATCTGATGAAAATATTTTGTCAAGGTTAGAGAGCCAGTTTCAACTACTGACTCGTCAATTTCAAAGTTTTAATGCAAGATTAAACTTTATTGAGGGTACTTCATCTTGCCCTAGACAAAATACCAAACCTTTTGCAAAGAAAGATAAATTTATTTCTCCAGTTGAGAAAAAGAAAAAGGTTTCAAAACTATCAATCCCAGTGGTCTTTTCAACTAAGACTACTGTTGAAGAAAGTGAACTAAACCAGATACCTGCAGGGACCTATAAGGGAGGGTCCAGTGAACCCATCAGTCGATGGGTTCCCAAATCTAACTGATAATATCTGGTGGATGTGCAGGGCGATCGAAAGAAATATATCTGGTATCTTGACAGTGCAGCTGGCAGGACGATGACCGGATGTAAGACCCTGCTGTAGGAGTTCACCATTTCTGATGGACCCTCCATTACTTTTGGAAATGATGGTTGTGGAAAGATTGAGGGATACGGTGTTCTGAACAATGGACAAGTCAAGTTCAGACGAGTTGCATTTGTGAATGGTTTGAAATATAACCTAATCAGTGTAAGTCAACTGTGTGATGATGGCTATCAAGTTCTATTCAATATTGCTCAGGGTATCGTATTCAACAAGGACTGGAAGGTAGTGTTGATTGCTCCCAGGAAGGGAATGTGTACGTGATGGATATGGAAAGCTCTCCTTCAGAACAGTGTTTCTATACTCAAGCTGATGAAGACACAAACTGGTTATGGCACAAAAGGTTATCCCATTTAAATTTCAAAAATATTAATAAGTTGTCTAGAAAACAACTGGCAGATGGGATACCTTCAGTTTCCTTCAAAAAGGAAAGGCCATGTCCAGGATGTGAGATGGGTAAGCAGAAACGTACCAGTTTCAAGACCAGACATAATTTCAGCATATCTGAACCTCTTCATATGCTTCATATGGACCTCTTTGGTCCAGTGAATGTTCAGACTCGTGCTGGTAAAAGATACACCCTGGTGATCGTAGATGAATTCTCCATATATTGTTGGGTTATCTTTCTCAGGTCTAAAAATGAAGCTGCTGCTGAAATCATCAGTCTTATCAAGCAAATTGAGCTCAAGTACAGTCAAAAGGTGTGTCAGTTAAGAAGTGACAATGGAACAAAATTCCAGAATGCAACTCTGGAGTCATTCTGTACTGACACTGGCATCTCTCAGAATTTCTCATCAGCCCGCTCTCCAGAACAGAATGGAGTGGTGGAAAGGAAGAATCAAACGCTGATAGAAGCTGCCAGGAGTATGCTTGCTGAATCTGGTCTGTCTACCAGTTTCTGGGCTGAAGCAATTGCTACTGCTTGCCACACCCAAACCGGTCAGTGTATGTGAAGCGACACAAAAAGACAGCCTACGAAGTCTTAAGAAATAGAAAACCAAATATTGGTTATTTTCATGTTTTTGGATGTCCAGTTTACATCCTGAACGACTCTAGTCAGTTAGGAAAATTTGATGCCAAAGCTGATGAAGGGTATTTCTTAGGCTATTCAGCCATTCGCAAGGCCTTCAGAGTCTACAATAAGAGACTGGAGAAGGTCCATGAGTCAATTCATGTCACATTTGATGAATCAAATGCCGCAATCAATAAACAGCCAACCCTTGATACTCCCCCAGTAACTCCAATTGTCTTCTGTGAATCTGATCCTATCAACTACAATAAAGATTCAGAAGATAAAGTTTCCAGTCATCCTGATCTGGAACCTGTTCAAAAGAAGAAACGCTCCAGTGGTACTCCATTCTATCCTTCTATTATTTTCAAACTACCCTCTGAAATTAATATTGGATCAGATGTTCGTACTACTACCCCAGTATCAGTCTCAGTTGAAAATATACCAGAAATATCTTCAAATGAAGAATTCCAATTTGAACCAGTACTTCAAGAAATGCCTTCAAATGAAGAATTTCATGATGCAAATCGTGATTTAAATGAATCAGATGAAGATGCTGAAGTAGTCTGGGAAGATCCTCCTCCTGAAGCAACACCAGAGGAGACTCAACTGAATTCTTGCACTGATATTGTTGTCAGTAACAATCCTGGTCAGTACTCCAGATGGACAAAAGCCCATCCTATCGATCAGATCATAGGTGACTCCAGTAGAGGAGTTCAGACCAAAAGAGCCTCCAGTAATCAATGCTTATATGTTAGTTTCCTATCATTGATAGAACCTAAGAAGATTGACGAGGCTATGAAAGATCCAAGCTGGGTGACTGCTATGCAAGAAGAGCTTCACCAGTTTGAAAGGAACAAGGTTTGGTACCTGGTCCCTTTCCCAGTTGGAAAGAAAGAACCAATTGGAACCCGATGGGTCTTCAGAAACAAGGTAGATGAAGATGGCCACGTAATCAGAAACAAGGCCAGACTGGTAGCACAAGGCTACTGCCAGTCAGATGTCGATTTTGATTAATCATTTGCTCCAGTGGCTAGACTTGAGCGATCAGAATATTCTTAGCATTCGCTGCTTATCATCAGTTCAAGGTCTACCAGATGGATGTAAAGAGTGCTTTCTTGAATGGAAAACTTGAAGAAGAAGTTTATGTCAGACAACCACCAGGTTTCGTTGATGAAAAGCATCCACATTGGATATATCGTCTGGACAAAGCGCTTTATGGCCTCAGACAAGCCCCACGTGCCTGGTATGACACTCTGACTAAACATTTATTTAAAAATGGTTTCAAAAGAGGTGCAATTGACAATACCTTATTTATTCTTCATGAAAAAGGTAATCTGTTGATGGTACAAATTTATGTTGATGATATTATTTTTGGCTCTACTGATGATAAAATGTGCAAGAAATTTTTGAAAATAATGTCGACTGAATATGAGATGAGTTTAATGGGTGAATTAACATTTTTTCTAGGACTCCAGATTAAACAGACCAGAGATGGTATTTTTATTAATCAAGAAAAATATGTTAGAGATCTTTTAAAGAAATATGATATGAACTCTTCACCATCTAAACCCACTCCAATTTCTGCACCATTAACACTGGACTCAGATCCAGATGGTAAACCAGTGAACACTACTGTCTATAGAGGCATGGTTGGTTCACTGATGTATTTAACTGCCAGTAGACCAGATATTATGTTTTCAACATGTTTATGTGCCAGATATCAGTCTAATCCAAAAGAATCTCATATGCTTGTTGTAAAGCGCATACTGAAGTACCTTAAGGGTGTTCCCAGTTTGGGTCTTTGGTATCCCAAAGGCTCAGGCATGGATCTAATGGGTTATTCAGATTCAGATCATGCAGGTTGTAAGATAGACAGGAAATCCACTACTGGTGGATGTCATTTCCTTGGTGGCAACTGGTCAGCTGGACCAGTAAGAAGCAAACTTCAGTTTCATTATCCACTGCTGAAGCTGAATACGTGTCTGCAGCCAGTTGTTGTGCTCAGATACTCTGGATGAAGAACCAGTTGCTTGATTATGGTATTAAGTATTCAAAGACCCCAATCTTTTGTGATAATACCAGTGCCATTGCTATCTCGAACAATCCAGTCATGCACTCAAAGACGAAGCACATTGATCTCAGGTATCATTTTATTCGTGATCATATTATGAAAAACAACATTGAACTCCATTTTATTCCCACTGACAAACAACCCGCTGACATTTTTACTAAACCTCTGGATGTCAAAACTTTTGAATATCTTGTTGGTGAGTTGGGAATGTTAAACCCTTAAATCTGGAACCTTGGTATTGAACGCCTATGTGTACTATCAGGGATCCTTGATTTAAAGATTTATAAATCTATGACTGTTTAGATATCGAACGCCTTAGTGTACTATCTTTGCATTAATAGATTTCTGGATCAACATTCCAGGGGGAAAGACTTTGAAAGATATATTTTTGTTCTTAAAAATGTTTTAAGTTCAGGGGGAATTTATTAATTTATTTTCTCACTGGACAAATTTTTCAGAAAATATTACTGGTACCTTGTAAATGTGTCCCTCTCACTGGTAATTAGATAGGTTGAAGTGCATGTTTGAGGTGACTTTTGTCTCCTTGTAAATGTGTCCCTCTCATTTTTCTGTATTAGTTGACGTGCATGTTTGAGGTTACCAGTCTCTTTCAAATGGTTTTCACTGGTACTTTACTGGAGTGTCCCTCCAGTGTACCATCAGTGCATGCTTCACTGGCCTAATCCACCAGTGAT
>CM067174.1:98001991-98084491 GCA_034093135.1 Erigeron breviscapus | reverse complement strand
TTGATTCTTCCTTTCCACCACTCCATTCTGTTCTGGAGAGCGGGCTGATGAGAAATTCTGAGAGATGCCAGTGTCAGTACAGAATGACTCCAGAGTTGCATTCTGGAATTCTGTTCCATTGTCACTTCTTAACTGACCAACCTTAGATCTCTACCAAATGAGGTAAATATCCCTCAGACCATGCTTACTTTCCAAAGGGAAGAAAATGTTGAGGAAGAAGAGGCTCCAGGTAGGGGTCAGATTGTTGTAGGACCCACTGGAGTCATTGATGTTGAAAATGTGCAACCAGTAACCCAGGTGGCTCCTGAAGGTCAACAACCAGAAAATGTTGATCCTCCTAGACGGCCAAGATCTTCCAGGCGTCTTATGAGAGGATGGAGTTCAGGTAAATCCAGAAAGAGCAGAAATGAGCCATCCTGGTGATATAATGAATGTAGATGGATCTCCTATTTTTGAGCAGGAAGAAAACATTGTACAAGATGCTGAGCAGGTAGAAAATGTACAGATTGTTGAGCAGGTGACTGATGAACAGGTAGAAAATGTTGCTCAGAATGTTGAGCAGGCTGGTCAATTGGACTTGAATGTAGAAGTTGGTGAACAGGCTGGTGATCAGGCTGGTGATGAAACAGTTGGTGAAACATTTGTCTGGGATGAGGCTGATTCACCCATGTCAGAAGGTCATAATTTTGATGTGAATATGAATTTTCTTGGAGATGATGTAGTAGAAGTTGAACGCTTACCAGAAATGCCACCACCTCCACCAGAATCAAATATTCCACCACCAGAATCCGAAATGCCACCACCACCACCACCTTCAATTCCACAAACCACTCCATACTTCAATCCTCCCACAATTCAAATTTCACAAACTCAACCACCACCACTTGAAACTCCAATCGACTTATCTGAACAACGTGTGCTGGACTCAACAGTTGTAACTGCTGAAACTTCCTCTGAAGAGGTCTGGGCACAAGTACCTTTAATGACCAGAATGACTTCAACTCTTGATCCTCCCAGTGGTCCCTCCTCTTCTTCTTCAGCCGAGGTCCAAGGCCTTTTAAGTAAGGTGGCGGACCTGGAGAGATCACTCCAGTCTTCAACAGGTTGTTTCTGATTTCAAATCTCTTTTATCAAATAACCTTGCATCAGAAATGAATATCTTTGCTGGGAATGAGAAGCTGGTATTTGAAAAGCTGGATGAACTGGTACTGGCCACAAATCAAAACACTGAAAATATCAAAGTGGCAGTCCAGGGCTTGGAGACTAGGCTGGTGAACTCTGTCCAGACTGCAGTGAAAGCTGAACTTGTTCAACCACTGGCAGGTCTGACAGATGAAGTTCAGAAGTTGACAACCAGGATAAGTAGTTTGGAGAGTAGGCCAACACTTGATCAGAATGCCGTTGTTAGCACTATCAGTGATGAGGTTGCTAAGAAGTTCAGACATGGAATGTTAAAAGAAATTTCTGAAGAGATTTCTGGGTCTGTTCTTAGAACAATTCAAGATGGGTTTATGCCACAGGTGGTGAAAATGATTGAAGTTGAAATGCCCAAGCACTTGCCTCAGGAACTTGAAATTGTTAAGAAGGAAGTGATGGCTCTGAGGAAGACTGTGAATATAACAACTCCAGTGGCTGGAAGAACATTTGGTGCTCTAGACAGACATATGCTTGAACAGTTGTGGAATGATCTCAAGTCAAGAACTGGTGATCATTCCAAGGGGGAAAAGTCGTCTGTTGCCACTGAGTCTGTTCAAGAAGGTTTGGTAAGGAAAAAGAAAGAAGTGGTTGCCAGTGCTATTGAAAAGGCCTTTGCTACTGAAAGCATCGTGCAACAAGAACAAGTGACTGGTACTGATGCCAGTGCACAAGAAGCACAAAGGCACTTGGCACTGAAGCCATTGTGCAGGTTGAAGAAGCTGCTGGTACTGATGCCAGTGAGCCCCAATTTGAAGCTTTCCAGATATCCCAACAACTCTGAAGTCTGTAAAAGGAAAGGAACAAATGGTATCTGGAGAAGAAACTGAAACTGCTGAAGGTTCATCAGAGTTTCCTACTGCTGATGATGACACCTCGAAGAGACTGGAGCAAGAATGCATTTTGATAGAAATATTCAAGAAAAATCAAAAAGATGAATTGCTGGCCCACAAAAGGGAGATGGCAACTATGGGGACCCTTGATTCTTACAATGCTGGAAGGTTAGGCATACATATTGATGTGTATAAAAGAATGAAGGAAGACCCCAGAGTTCATCAATGTCTGGATGCATTGGATGATGTGTGGATTCGCTCCAGGTACTCTGAAGACGAACAGACTTATGATTCTGTAACTTATGGTGTCAGCGTACCTGAACTATAAGACAAAGGACGGAGGAACTGGTGAACCTCCAGAAGAAAATAAGAAAGAATGCTGGTGCTCTGGAGATAGAGTACAGAAAGAAGTTGAAAGGTTTACCCAAACTGACTGCCAAACAGTTAAAAGCAATCAGAGATGCTGATCTGAGCACTTTCATTCCTTTGGATACTTCACAAAGAATCAATCGTGAAGCATTTCAGTCTGCCATCGATCAGCAGAAAGTATCCAAGGAAACTGAATATATGATCCAGATGGCTAAGCAAAAAGCCAAATATGAAGAAATGTTGAATTTCAGGGCTGATGCCAGAAAGATCATTGGTGCAGAGATTAAACTTGCTGAAAATCATGAAGGTATGTCCAGGTTTGAAATAAAGTTGACCAGAGAAGGTAACTTTACTGATGAAAGAAAGAGTACTTCAGTCCAAGCGTTTGGATGGAGTGAACTGAAGGAGATTACCTTAACGTTCAGGGGGAAGACAGATTTGTCGACTGATGTTAAAGCATTTTTGAAGAGGATCGAGAAGGTATGGAAGAGAAAGCAACAGATGGAAGTTGTAATAGGTTTGAAAACACCAGAGTCTGTACCATCCTCTCCATCTCCTAAGAGAAAGGCTTCTGAAGATGCTCCAGGACAGACGTCGAAGAGAAGGGCCTGACTCTTGTATCATTTACTTGTACTTGTATTTATTTTCACAAAATTGTAACTTATTTTCTGTTGATGGCTGTAAATATAGTTGCATATTTTGTTTCACAAAGTAAATGATCAGAATTAGTCTAAGTTAGAATTAAAAGATGAAACTGGAACACTGATGATCTATAAAGTGTTTCCCAGTAACAATAAAATTTTAGACTAAG
The DNA here is from genome assembly GCA_034093135.1 of Erigeron breviscapus. Lineage (NCBI taxonomy): Eukaryota > Viridiplantae > Streptophyta > Magnoliopsida > Asterales > Asteraceae > Erigeron > Erigeron breviscapus. The sequence continues at coordinate 98,081,284 of CM067174.1, read as the reverse complement.
TCAAAACAAGTGTTTTTCAAGCATACAAAGTTGTATAAATATAAGCTTGAAAAACCTTGCATTATTTCTAAACAAATAGGGGGAATTTGTTAGGTCCAGATTTACTGGACTCGCTCCAGACTTGACAACTGGAAAGTCTCTGAAGACTTGTCCAGAAATAATATGTCCAGACTTGAAGACTGGAGCGACCCTGAAGATTTGTCCAGAAATAATGGAAGACCAGTGAGCAAATACTTGTATAGGAAATCTGGAGTATTCCAGATTAGCTCACTGGACTTCACCCCAGTCCACATCTATTCTACTGAAGACATTCTCACTGAAGTCAAAGACTGAAGTTAGAATAAAGAAGACTGACAAATGGCGGAGTCCACTGGAAGTTTTACCAGATCTGAACACTAGAGGTTTGTCAGTGTTCTAGACCTTACAAGTCTGAACACTGATATCGAGGAATTGACTTTTGCCTTTACACACTTTCCAAAGAACATTCCACTTGTTCTTTACTAAAGTTCATACGTGTGTAAAGGTGGTTGGTTAAAAGAATAAAGTCATATTGATGTGACTTTATCCTTGTACCTTAACCAATGCATTTAATGATCTTGTCGGTTCATTAAATGCATGCAACCATATTTGTACGGCACAAATTCACTGGTGAATTTGTTTGCCTATAAATACAAAGTCATATTCTTCGTTAAAATTACTTTTAGATATTAAAGGTGAATTTGTCTAAATACTCTCGATCTTAAATAGGGATACTTCACAACTTTAAGTATCTCGATCCAAAGAGTTTATTTGGCAAATATAGATCATTTGTAATTTATAGGTTGTTAGGATACATACTTATTTGTATTATCTTGATTCCGCACAACCTTGTATTTTATTTAACATCATAAATAAAATACTCTTGGAAAATTACATTGTGTTTCACCTTTACTTTAAGTCGTGTATTACTTTGTTTATATACTTGCATTTATATTCATGTAATACTAGTCCAATCTAGTGCTTATTAGACTTGTTGTATTTTACACTTTGGGTTAACCATCTAGAGAGTTTGGGACTCACAATACTGCATGCACAATGTTTAGCCGGACACAATGTTAAGAGTTGTTTAGACTTCACATAATATTAAGAACACATTTTGTATACTTTATATTTTGTTAAGTTTATATTACATTAGATTGGTTACTTTTTGTCATTTTCTTTTCTTAATTTTAATCGAACATGTTTTTTATATACATATGATTATTTTTTATTAGTATTATTGTTATTATTTTATCTCATTATTAATCATATAAAACATGTATTGGTTTACCAATTAATCATAGATCAACCGGTACCTTCACCATGTGACCACATGGACTCATATATGAAGACTGGAAGTCACAAGTTCAAATATTGTTAGTAGCAAGAGGAGAAACTATATCTTGTGATCCATGTGTGAGAATGGTGAGTCACCGGACATGAGTTCTATGCGGTACCAAGACGGTACATGGGACCAGAGGGTCCCCACCTATTTACCCTTTAAAAAAAAAACATGTATTGGTTTTCAGTTAAGAGGTGGTGAATTCAATCTTAATAAAACTACACTAACGAAATTGTATCAGTAGAATAAACGTAATCGCATTAATTGAAGCCACGCAACACGCGGCTTAAACTTCCTAATTAATAATATTTCAAATTGTATGTTTGTAGAATATTATATCATTTTTATGGCGTGTTATCGATGTTAATAATGATATATTTGCACATGTTTTACTTTTAAATTTAACATTATTGATACATAGTAATTATTGTTTTAAATCATTAACAAAGTATCCCGTAACAACGCACGGATTACGCATCTCTTTAAACATAGAAGTAAAACAAAAACATATATTTATGAAATAAACACTCCTTATTACTCCCTCCGTCTCATACTCTCATATTAAGTGTCCTAGTTTGACTTTTAGAGTATTTTTCTTTCAAATTTGACCGTAAATATTTTTGTTTGCGTTTTATAAAACTTGATGTATAATATATGAATTGATTGGGTTTTCAATGTACTTTTCATTGATATAAGTTTTATCAACTACTTTATAATACAAACAAAGATATTTATGGTCAAAGTTGAAAAAAAAAAGACTTGACAAGTCAAACTAGGACACTTAAAATGGAACGGAGGGAGTAATAAAATAAAACAAACAACTTGGATTCCATATGAAATAAACACTCCTTATTACTCCCTCCGTCTCATACTCTCATATTAAGTGTCCTAGTTTGACTTTTAGAGTATTTTTCTTTCAAATTTGACCGTAAATATTTTTGTTTGCGTTTTATAAAACTTGATGTATAATATATGAATTGATTGGGTTTTCAATGTACTTTTCATTGATATAAGTTTTATCAACTACTTTATAATACAAACAAAGATATTTATGGTCAAAGTTGAAAAAAAAAAGACTTGACAAGTCAAACTAGGACACTTAAAATGGAACGGAGGGAGTAATAAAATAAAACAAACAACTTATTTATGAAATAAACACTCCTTATTACTCCCTCCGTCTCATACTCTCATATTAAGTGTCCTAGTTTGACTTTTAGAGTATTTTTCTTTCAAATTTGACCGTAAATATTTTTGTTTGCGTTTTATAAAACTTGATGTATAATATATGAATTGATTGGGTTTTCAATGTACTTTTCATTGATATAAGTTTTATCAACTACTTTATAATACAAACAAAGATATTTATGGTCAAAGTTGAAAAAAAAAAGACTTGACAAGTCAAACTAGGACACTTAAAATGGAACGGAGGGAGTAATAAAATAAAACAAACAACTTATTTATGAAATAAACACTCCTTATTACTCCCTCCGTCTCATACTCTCATATTAAGTGTCCTAGTTTGACTTTTAGAGTATTTTTCTTTCAAATTTGACCGTAAATATTTTTGTTTGCGTTTTATAAAACTTGATGTATAATATATGAATTGATTGGGTTTTCAATGTACTTTTCATTGATATAAGTTTTATCAACTACTTTATAATACAAACAAAGATATTTATGGTCAAAGTTGAAAAAAAAAAAAAAAAAAAAAACATGTATTGGTTTTCAGTTAAGAGGTGGTGAATTCAATCTTAATAAAACTACACTAACGAAATTGTATCAGTAGAATAAACGTAATCGCATTAATTGAAGCCACGCAACACGCGGCTTAAACTTCCTAATTAATAATATTTCAAATTGTATGTTTGTAGAATATTATATCATTTTTATGGCGTGTTATCGATGTTAATAATGATATATTTGCACATGTTTTACTTTTAAATTTAACATTATTGATACATAGTAATTATTGTTTTAAATCATTAACAAAGTATCCCGTAACAACGCACGGATTACGCATCTCTTTAAACATAGAAGTAAAACAAAAACATATATTTATGAAATAAACACTCCTTATTACTCCCTCCGTCTCATACTCTCATATTAAGTGTCCTAGTTTGACTTTTAGAGTATTTTTCTTTCAAATTTGACCGTAAATATTTTTGTTTGCGTTTTATAAAACTTGATGTATAATATATGAATTGATTGGGTTTTCAATGTACTTTTCATTGATATAAGTTTTATCAACTACTTTATAATACAAACAAAGATATTTATGGTCAAAGTTGAAAAAAAAAACTTAAAAAAAAAAAAAAAAAAATCTGAAACGGTCGTATTTCAAGGGTGTTTTGTCAAACAAGTTTTCGGAATTTTTTTTTGTGAAAGTGGGTAAACCGGTAATGCTAATACCGGTTTCAAATTTTTGGCTCGAACACGGTATTAGCATTACCGGTTTCAAATAAAGTAGCTCGAAACCGGTATTTCCATTACCGGTTTCAGAGTGATGTGACATGTTGCAGGGTATCATTGACTGGAACAGTGGGATGTGACAAGAGACTGAACCCGGTTTTAGCATTACCGGTTTCAAATAAAGTAGCTCGAAACCGGTATTTCCATTACCGGTTTCAGAGTGATGTGACATGTTGCAGGGTATCATTGACTGGAACAGTGGGATGTGACAAGAGACTGAACCCGGTTTTTCCATTACCGGTTTCAAATAAAGTAGCTCGAAACCGGTATTTCCATTACCGGTTTCAGAGTGATGTGACATGTTGCAGGGTATCATTGACTGGAACAGTGGGATGTGACAAGAGACTGAACCCGGTTTTTCCATTACCGGTTTCAAATAAAGTAACTCGAAACCGGTATTTCCATTACCGGTTTCAAATAAAGTAACTCGAAACCGGTATTTCCATTACCGGTTTCAGAATAGTAACTCGAAACCGGTATTAGCATTACCGGTTTCAAATAAAGTAGCTCGAAACCGGTATTTCCATTACCGGTTTCAGAGTGATGTGACATGTTGCAGGGTATCATTGACTGGAACAGTGGGATGTGACAAGAGACTGAACCCGGTTTTTCCATTACCGGTTTCAAATAAAGTAGCTCGAAACCGGTATTTCCATTACCGGTTTCAGAGTGATGTGACATGTTGCAGGGTATCATTGACTGGAACAGTGGGATGTGACAAGAGACTGAACCCGGTTTTTCCATTACCGGTTTCAAATAAAGTAACTCGAAACCGGTATTAGCATTACCGGTTTCAAATAAAGTAGCTCGAAACCGGTATTTCCATTACCGGTTTCAGAGTGATGTGACATGTTGCAGGGTATCATTGACTGGAACAGTGGGATGTGACAAGAGACTGAACCCGGTTTTTCCATTACCGGGTTCGAGCTTTTGGCCCGAACCGGTATTAGCATTACCGGTTTCAAATAAAGTAACTCGAAACCGGTATTTCCATTACCGGTTTCAGAATAAAGAACTGAACCCGGTTTTTCCATTACCGGGTTCGAGCTAAATACGACAAAAAAAGGCTGCGATTATTATGCGGTTGTTATTATATATACTCACACACCCCATTTGCTGAACAATACCCAAAAAACGTAGCCAACATAAAAAAAAATCAGTTTATATTTACAGAAATGGCAGGTCAAACATCTTTTGGTGGTGGTGCATACCCAAATATCACTAGGGCTGGAGCTAGAAACTCCATTGAGTCTCACATGGTTGATGATAACAAGGATAAATCGGACGTGGCAGCTATCATTGGTGCTTTAAGTGCGAGAAAGTCGGCCTATGAGGCCGAAATTGCAGAACGTAACACAGTCGTCTGCCCTACTCAAGTAGATCGGAGGTACTTGATGTATCTGCAGTCGAAGGTCCAATGGATGGAATTAACCATTAACAATCTTACTCATGCCGATATCTCAATAACGAATCAACTGGAGGAAGCGCAGCGCTTTGAACCCGAATTTCGCCCGGTGGGTAGGCGGCCTGAAGGTTACGTGACTGATCCTGGAGAGGAATACGCAACACAAGACCACGAAACTGCAGAGATTGGCTATGAGTACGGTGAATACATTCACCGTAATGTCCCGAGTCGTGCTTTAAAGTCCACTTATCCAAACCAATGTTTCTCAAATACGGCCAAACCCCTCTGCTTCACCTCTGACTGTATCCACCGCCCAAGAATACTTAGATTGTTGGGATGTGGAACCGATAACCCAAGCCAAGTTTTTGATTTTCTTGTCCTTGAAGTGTGAGTTGACATTGCTACAAACGTGCCTTAAACAATACCTATGATGCCACCCATTTTCGTTCACTGCATTAATTATGCCTTGATGACGGTCTGATATGATACACAAATCAACCTGCCGCTGCGATCCGACATGCTCTTGAAAGAGATTTAAAAACCATTCCTTTTTCTATCACATTTCTTTCTTTCGACCAAAATACCACATCTTCTTGAACTTCATTGAATAGCATTAGACGATCTTCATCATCATCGTCAAGATTAAGATGTTGTTGCTGCTCCAAAGGACCTTGTACATGTAACATCCGTGAATTTTGACCTGTTGACTTTATGTGTAATTTGACTAAAAATCTTGTTGAATGAAATAATTGGGTTCATTTTGTGATTATATGACTTCGTGGTATGTTAGTCGGGTCGTTAGTATGTGTAGTCGGTGTTTAAATGTATAACTAATTGTATTGTGGCTTGAGAAGTGAAACGGGTCGACCCATACCCGCGACCCATCAGCCCATAAGACCCATGCCTTCCCCCCCTTATCCTTTCCTCCTCCTTTCATTTCTATCTATCTATCTTTCTCTATTTCTCTCAAGAAAAAGAACCATATCTTGTTCTTCATCTTTCTTGCATCAAATTAGTGCTTTGGAACTGCTATAGTACAAGAATCATCATCGTTGTCGTCTCATAATCGTCATTACATCATAACCTTGAAGTTCATAGTTCAAGCTTTCATCCATTTTGACTTAAATTCGGGTTCTAGCTCAAGGAGAAGCTTTGGTAAGTCAAATTCATCCCATTTCCTTCTATTTATGTTTGTTTATGCATTTCTAGTCCTCTTGAATATTTACAAGTCCTAAATCGGCTTAAATCTCGTTTTAGGTTAAATTTAGGGTTTGAATGACTTGGTGGTGATTCTGATGTTTTGGTCGAAATCGTGGATTGGGTTATGTTTATTTATGGTTAATGATGTTTAGTTATGCTTCAAAACAAGTTACAAGTTCCTACAAATCGTTTTGGATTGGTTTGGGTCGAGTTTTAAGGGTTTTGGTTCGTTTTTCCTGCATAAACTGCAGGTGCTGTCTGCAGGGAGTGGCCACTGCGGCGCAGTGAGCTTTACCCTTGCTCACTGCGGCGCAGTGCCTATGTTCTGGTCTTGGTTCGACTTAGCCACTGCGGTGCAGTGAGCATGGTTCTGGCTCACTGCGACGCAGTGGATAGTTGCTGTGAAAGTATGCGCGTCAATTTTCAAACGTTAATAACTTTTGATCCGTGACTCCAATTAAGTCTTATGACCTATCGTTAGAATCGTAAGAGAGTCTAGTTTCTAGTAGTAACACTCTTTTTGTATGGATTTTATTTCATTTCTAAAAAGGTCGAGTCGAATGCGTCTTGTTCCTACTCGTTAAAGTTGTAAAGGTGTTTAGGGTTTGTGACTTGACTTAATTGTGCTAAACCAACTTGTTTATGATTGTAGAGTTTACATTACGGTATTATGATGTATAATTATAGGTTGTGGACGTGTGGATCCTATTACTCGTTTGTAATCTTATACTAGCTTCTTTGCCGGACAAGGTGAGTTTCGTATCTCCCTACTCGCTTGAGATTCGGGCTGAAAAGTGTAAACTTGCGTGTTTGCTTGCATTCGTTGATTGATTGATTGATTGTTCTAGTTGTTGGAATTATGTGACGGTTCATTTCGTTTGAGTGACTTGGTTTATGTTTGTTAAGTATTTCATTAATATTAGGATAGACGTACATACATGGAAGTCGGTTATGCCTTCATTGGGTTTTAGATGTGGTGGGAAGGCTGCGGGTGACCCTATATATAAGCATTTGGGACTTGAAGAAAGTAGAATCCTCTTAAGTGTATGTACGTATAGAATTGGTGTTGATATTGATTGTGGGCTCATGGTTGTCGACTATCGATTGTTGGTTCATGTTCATCGTATTGTGATTATTGGTTTATGATTGACGAATATTGATTGTTAGTTCATGGCAGACGATTGTGATTGATGCATATACGATTGATGGTAAGCATGCATACATTGTTCATAATCCCTCGGCAGGGGATTGCTGACATCCTGGTGTATAGATGTATACACCCATCTGATGGATGTAGATCTTGACCCCGAGTATATAGACATATATATCTCGATGATTTTGAGATACAGCCGTGTTCATTGTGATGACAGACGGGTATCGTTGCATGGGTGACCTGAGTTCACGCATAGGATAGGCATGTTGGCTTATTTATGCATTCGGCACTTGCATTGACGTACTTCATTTGCGCATTCATATTACACATTTACTTGTCTTGTGTAATCTTGTTGTTGGATATTATTGTGCTACTCAGAGGCTCACTGTAAGTCATGTCTAGCCTCTACGCGTATATTGTGATTTATTGCCGCTGGTTCTTTATGGACCATTGCTACGAACTCACCAACCTTGTGTTGACTATGCTTAGTACACTTTTCAGGTAATCAGGTTCTCCCCGGACGTGGAGTTTAGTTGCTTGCTTGCTGTTAAACCCGGCTTTGGACTTTATGAATCAAGGATTCATCGACCTTTCTCTTTTGCATTATGCTTAGGATCGATTTGCCATCATCTGGATGTTATTTTGTATCTTTGATGGTTATTTGCTCCTTATGTATTTTGGTACCTGTTTCGTGTTGTAATGGATTCACTGAATCTTTATTTGCATTTAGTTTTTGCTCTATTGTAATTCCACCTTGTGCTATATGATTTCCGTGATATTTCGAGCCTCGGCTTGGGGTGTTACAGAATGGTGGCCCATGCGAGGTCGTAGAGAATTAGGCGGTTTGACCTAGACTATGGCTTAAGTTAAAACTCTTCATATAGCATGCATGGTTAGGAAATTTGTGTGCAATGTGAATTATGTGAATCCCCGTGTGAGTTCGTAGTTAAGACCACTTGTGTGATAGCTTGAATTCAATGTGATGAATGTAAATTGTGGTTAATATGGTTGTTGTTGCTATTTGTTGGAACTAATTTGATGATTTAGGGCAAAATGAAGTGATGCCATTAACTTAGTATAATATTGTGGCAACCCTAAAAGAACCCGATCAACTCTTTTATGGTTACCCAACATTATAGCAAGTTCATGACATCGTGGATTGCGCACGTGTGGCTTAAAGTATAATAAGGAACCGATATGCTTAATGGAAGTTGATTAGGTGGAGGGTTAGCCATTGGTACACCCTGTATACATACCCGGTCAATAACTAAAGAACATATCAAATTCGGATTATACTTTGAAACATTCGTGTTAGTTAATTGATTGCATGATGTTTTGAGCATGATTACTTGAGTTAATGATAGACAATTGTAATGAAAATGACATGATGATATGCTAAGTAACAATCTCATAGAATTCTAGCACTCTTGCCTTAGCTTAATGAGTATGTGGTATCGGTATGAGAGCATTGACTACTTGTGTGACTAACATGCGAGCATTGAGACTAACTCTCGGGTCAACGTGTCACTTGTTTTTATAGAAATGGTGAGACCAAGGAGAGCCGGGACGAACTATAGGGCTGAAGAGGAAGAACCTCAACCGGAAGCCCAACCGGAGGTACAAGGAGGTAGAGGTCGTGGTAGGGGCCGTGGTAGAGGTCGTGGTAGAGGCCAAGGAAGGGGTCGTGGTGAAGTTCCGGAACCAAATATGGCTGAGGTGATCGCTCAAACGATCGCCAATATCATGCCAACCATTATTGCTCAAGTCACGGCAAATCTTGGGCAAAATAATGGGCCTCAAAACAATGAAGCCCTAGAAAATATGAATAATGAAAATGCCCAACCTCAGGTCGTGGAAAACGAAGAAGAGGGACCAGTGGGGGTTGATAACCGCGTGCCCATGTATAATCAATATGGGGGATATCGACAGGGGTGCATATTTAAGGATTTCAAAAGCTGTGGGGCACCGGAGTTTAATGGAAGAGGTAGTCCCACTGAGTGTATAAGGTGGTTTGAAGAGATTGAGGCAGTGATTGAACGAAGTCATTGCACCTACGACGACCGGATTTCTTATGCATCCAGCATGTTTAGGCATGACGCCTTGAGTTGGTGGAACCAAGAGATAACTTTGGGGCGGACTTATAACTTGGAATGGGCCGATTTCAAGGAAAAAGTGAAGGCAAAGTTTTGTCCTCCCTATGAATTACAAAATTTGACCATTGAGTTTGCTAATCTTAATATGAAGGGAGCCGATTACAAGAGCTATGTTAGACGATTTCAAGAGTTGTCTACCCTCATTCCTCACTTGGTGGGTTCCGAGCCTCAGGCCATCCAGAAGTTTGTATTGGGCTTAAATCCTCAAGTCCGATCTTATGTGAATTCTAACATGCCTACTTCTTTGGCCGATGCGGTTAACCGAGCTGGGAGTGTGACTGAAGACTTGTTGAGGAGCGGTGTCTTGAGCAAATCCTCAACAAACAAGAGGAAAGAAGTGGGAGAGTCGAGTGGGGTAAAGAAAATGGGAAGGTTTGACCCCAGAAATGCTAATAGGGGTAGGGTGATGGCGGCGGTGGAACCGGCCAGGAAAGCTTATACTGGACCCCATCCTTTCTGTGGGAGATGCAACCAACATCACCCTGCCAATGCCCAATGCAGGGCATGCTTTATTTGTAACCAAGTGGGGCACCTCTCCAGAGAATGTAGGGCTCCTAGAACGGGCCCAATGAATGTGGCACCTGTTCGGGCCGTCCCTCCTCAAGGTAATCAACGAAGAGGGGAATGTTTTGAATGTGGTAGTCGTGACCACTATCGTAATAATTGTCCTCGATGGGTGGGACAACAAGTACAAGTAGCCGTCCACCCCAACCAACTACAAATGGTCGGGCCTAACCAAAACCGGGGACAACAAGGCCATCAAGTGCAACCACGCGGCCGAGCCTTTGCGGCCAATGCAAATGAAGCCCGCAATGATCCCAACGTAGTAGCAGGTACCTTTCTCCTTAATGGTCACTATGCAACCGTTCTATTTGATTCCGGGGCCGATTATAGCCTCGTGTCCTCTAACTTTGTTCCTTTGATTGATGTGCATCCTTGTGCTCTAAACTATGTGCTTGACATTGAAATGGTAAACGGGTCACTAACTAGAATTAGTCAAATACTTCGCGACTGTGTCTTGACTTTAGAAGATGTCGATTTCTTCATTGACCTCATGCCTCTTGACATTGGTAGTTTTGACATTATAGTGGGTATGGATTGGTTAGCGGCGGTAAATGCGACGATTGATTGTGGCGAGAGAGTTGTTAAGATACCTTTGACTAACGGTAGAATTCTTAGGGTTCAGGGCGAAATCTCCGATTCCTCTAACCCTAAAGTCTTTAGTGCTACCATCACAAAAGTAGAATTGAAGACCGTTCCTATTGTTTGTGAATTTCCCGATGTTTTTCCGGATGACTTACCGGGATTACCTCCAACTCGTGAACTTGATTTTCGTATTAATCTGATTCCCGAAGCCGCGCCCGTAGCAAAAGCTCCGTATAGACTAGCCTTAACCGAAATGCAAGAATTACAAACTCAACTCAAGGAGCTCCAAGAGAAGGGTTTCATTCGCCCTAGTCAATCTCCTTGGGGTGCTCCTGTTCTCTTCGTCAAAAAGAAAGACGGGTCCTTCCGAATGTGTATTAATTACCGGGAATTAAACAAGCTCACTGTGAAGAACCGATATCCTCTCCCTAGAATCGATGACTTGTTCGATCAACTTCAAGGTGCTAAGCACTTCTCTAAAATCGACCTTCGCTCGGGTTATCATCAACTCTGAGTACATGAAGATGATATTCCTAAGACGGCTTTTCGTACAAGGTATGGTCACTTTGAATTCACCGTAATGCCTTTTGGGTTGACTAATGCACCGGCGGTGTTCATGGACTTGATGAACCGGGTGTGTCAATCATACTTAGACAAGTCTGTCATTGTGTTCATTGATGACATACTTGTATACTCAAAGACGAAGGAGGAGCATGTTGAGCACTTGCGTGAAGTGCTTGAATTACTAAGGAAGGAGAAGTTGTATGCAAAATTCTCCAAGTGTGAGTTTTGGTTGGAAGAAGTCCACTTTCTTGGTCACGTAGTGAGCAAGGATGGTATTCACGTGGACCCAAGCAAAATTGAAGCGGTCAAGAATTGGAGAAGACCCGAAACGCCATCCGAGATCCGCCAATTTCTTGGATTGGCGGGTTATTATAGAAGATTTATTGAAAATTTCTCCCGTATTGCACAACCACTCACTCTCTTAACTCAAAAGGAGAGAAACTTTGAATGGGGCGAAAGACAAGAAAACGCCTTCCAAACTCTTAAAGATATGCTATGTGATGCTCCTATTTTGACGCTACCGGATGGAATTGAAGATTTTGTTGTTTATTGTGATGCCTCGGGGCAAGGGTTGGGTTGTGTTCTTATGCAAAGGGGTAAAGTCATTGCTTATGCCTCCCGTCAATTGAAGGTGCATGAGAAGAACTACCCGACACATGATTTGGAATTGGGAGCGGTTGTGTTTGCCTTGAAGTGTTGGAGACATTATCTCTACGGCACCAAATGTGTTATTTATACCGATCACAAAAGTCTTCAACACATCTTTAACCAAAGTGAATTGAATATGAGGCAAAGGCGTTGGCTTGAGCTATTTAGTGATTATGACTGTGACATCCGTTATCATCCGGGCAAGGCAAATGTAGTAGCCGATGCTTTGAGTAGAAAGGATAGAGTGAAGCCAAGACGGGCTAGAGCTATGAGCCTCACGGTGAGGCCAAATATTCGTGATCGGATCATTGAAGCCCAAGTTCAAGCCACCCTACCGGAAAACTTTGGAGACGAAAACCTAGATGGCATGGAACAACAATTCAACCGAAAGAATGATAATGGACTATACATGGTCGAAAGACTTTGGGTTCCTATTTTCGGTGACTTAAGAACACTTATATTGAATGAAGCTCATCAATCGCCTTATTCGGTCCATCCCGGGTCGGATAAGATGTACCTTGACTTGAAAAACTTGTATTGGTGGCCGGGCATGAAGCGTGATGTGGCTAGGTATGTGAGTGAATGTCTTACTTGCTTACAAGTCAAAGCCGACCACAAGAAACCACCCGGATTGTTGGTACAACCGGTGATGCCCGAATGGAAGTGGGAACATATTTCAATGGACTTCATTACTAAACTACCGAAGACGAGAAGCGGCGTGACACGATTTGGGTGATAGTAGATCGGTTAACGAAGTCGGCTTCACTTTTTAGCCATTCGTGAAACCGATAAATTTGACACTTTGGCTCGTTTGTACATCAAGGAAGTAATATCTAAGCATGGAGTGCCGATTTCTATCATTTCTGATAGAGATGCCCGTTTCAAATCAAACTTTTGGGAAGCTTTCCAGAAAGCAATGGGTACCCGACTCGACATGAGCATGGCATTTCACCCTCAAACGGATGGGCAAACCGAGAGAACCATTCAAACACTTGAAGACATGTTGAGGGCTTGTGCAATTGATTTCGGTGGAAGTTGGGAAGACCATTTGCCGCTAGTTGAGTTTTCGTACAACAATAGTTATCATGCTACCATTCAAATGGCGCCCTTTAAAGCATTGTATGGTAGGATATGTCGTTCTCCTCTAGCTTGGGCGGAAATTGGAGAGAGTCAACTTATCGGGCCAGAAATTGTGATTGAAACGACTAAGGTAATATCTCAAATTAAGGAAAGGTTGCAATTGGCCCGTGAACGTCAAAAGAAGTATGCCGATGTGAGGCGGAGACCGTTGGAGTTTGAAATCGGTGATTATGTGCTGTTGAAGGTGTCACCTTGGAAAGGGGTTGTACGTTTTGTGAAGCGGGGAAAACTTGCACCAAGGTATATTGGTCCTTTCAAGATTCTTGAACGGGTTGGAAAGGTTGCCTACCGATTAGAATTACCACAAGAGCTTAGCGGTGTGCATGATGTGTTTCATATTTGCAACCTACGCAAGTGTTTGGCGGATCCTACACATCATGTGCCTATGGACGAAATTAGGATTGATTCGAATTTGAACTTTGTTGAAGAGCCGGTAGAGATCTTGGACCGTCAAGAAAAGAAACTCAAGAAGAAGCGCTACACCATTGTGAAGGTAAGATGGGACGCTAGACGTGGAGCCGAGTTCACTTGGGAGAGAGAAGACCATATGAAGTCTAAGTACCCGCATTTATTTAATAATTAGTGTTTTGTCGAATTTCGGGACGAAATTCTTTCAACGGGGGAATAATGTAACATCCGTGAATTTTGACCTGTTGACTTTATGTGTAATTTGACTAAAAATCTTGTTGAATGAAATAATTGGGTTCATTTTGTGATTATATGACTTCGTGGTATGTTAGTCGGGTCGTTAGTATGTGTAGTCGGTGTTTAAATGTATAACTAATTGTATTGTGGCTTGAGAAGTGAAACGGGTCGACCCATACCCGCGACCCATCAGCCCATAAGACCCATGCCTTCCCCCCCCCCCCTTATCCTTTCCTCCTCCTTTCATTTCTATCTATCTATCTTTCTCTATTTCTCTCAAGAAAAAGAACCATATCTTGTTCTTCATCTTTCTTGCATCAAATTAGTGCTTTGGAACTGCTATAGTACAAGAATCATCATCGTTGTCGTCTCATAATCGTCATTACATCATAACCTTGAAGTTCATAGTTCAAGCTTTCATCCATTTTGACTTAAATTCGGGTTCTAGCTCAAGGAGAAGCTTTGGTAAGTCAAATTCATCCCATTTCCTTCTATTTATGCTTGTTTATGCATTTCTAGTCCTCTTGAACATTTACAAGTCCTAAATCGGCTTAAATCTCGTTTTAGGTCAAATTAGGGTTAAATTTAGGGTTTGAATGATTTGGTAGTGATTCTGATGTTTTGGTCAAAATCTTGGATTGGGTTATGTTTATTTATGGTTAATGATGTTTAGTTATGCTTCAAAACAAGTTACAAGTTCCTACAAATCGTTTTGGATTGGTTTGGGTCGAGTTTTAAGGGTTTTGGTTCGTTTTTCCTGCATAAACTGCAGGTGCTGTCTGCAGGGAGTGGCCACTGCGGCGCAGTGAGCTCTACCCTTGCTCACTGCGGCGCAGTGCCTATTGCTCACTGCGGCGCAGTGACTATTGCTCACTGCGGCGCAGTGAGCTCCACCCTTGCTCACTGCGGCGCAGTGATGCTCCTACCCTTAGCCACTGCGGCGCAGTGAGCATGGTTCTGGCTCACTGCGACGCAGTGGATAGTTGCTGTGAAAGTATGCGCGTCAATTTTCAAACGTTAATAACTTTTGATCCGTGACTCCAATTAAGTCTTATGACCTATCGTTAGGAATCGTAAGAGAGTCTAGTTTCTAGTAGTAACACTCTTTTTGTATGAATTTTATTTCATTTCTAAAAAGGTCGAGTCGAATGCGTCTTGTTCCTACTCGTTAAAGTTGTAAAGGTGTTTAGGGTTTGTGACTTGACTTAATTGTGCTAAACCAACTTGTTTATGATTGTAGAGTTGACATTACGGTATTATGATGTATAATTATAGGTTGTGGACGTTTGGATCCTATTACTCGTTTGTAATCTTATACTAGCTTCTTTGCCGGACAAGGTGAGTTTCGTATCTCCCTACTCGCTTGAGATTCGGGCTGAAAAGTGTAAACTTGCGTGTTTACTTGCATTCGTTGATTGATTGATTGATTGATTATTCTAGTTGTTGGATTGATGTGACGGTTCGTTTCGTTTGGTTGACTTGGTTGGTTTTGATTGATTGATTGATTGATTGATTGATTGGATTGTTTTGATTGATTGATTGATTGATGTAAACTTGCGTGTTTGCTTGCATTCGTTGATTGATTGATTGATTGTTCTAGTTGTTGGAATTATGTGACGGTTCATTTCGTTTGAGTGACTTGTTTATGTTTGTTAAGTATTTCATTAATATTAGGATAGACGTACATACATGGAAGTCGGTTATGCCTTCATTGGGTTTTAGATGTGGTGGGAAGGCTGCGGGTGACCCTATATATAAGCATCTGGGACGTGAAGAAAGTAGAATCCTCTTAAGTGTATGTACGTATAGAATTGGTGTTGATATTGATTGTGGGCTCATGGTTGTCGACTATCGATTGTTGGTTCATGTTCATCGTATTAACCATTGGTGCAATTTCATCATCTTCAACATGTTCATCGTCTTCATCGTCTTCATTGTCTTCATCATCGTCATTGCCTTCATCATCGTCATTGTCTTCATCATCTTCAACATGTTCATCGTCTTCATTGTCTTCATCATCTTCAACATGTTCATCGTCTTCATTGTCTTCATCGTCTTCATTGTCTTCATCATCGTCATTGTCTTCATCATCTTCAACATGTTCATCGTCTTCATTGTCTTCATCGTCTTCATTGTCTTCATCATCGTCATTGTCTTCATCATCTTCAACATGTTCATCATCTTCATTGTCTTCATCATCTTCAACATGTTCATCATCTTCATTGTCTTCATCATCTTCCATGTTCATCATCTTCATTGTCTTCATCATCTTCAACATGTTCATCGTCTTCATTGTCTTCATCATCTTCAACATTGTTCATCATCTCATTGTCTTCATCATCTTCAACATGTTCATCGTCTTCATTGTCTTCATCATCTTCAACATTGTTCATCATCTTCATTGTCTTCATCATCTTCACATGTTCATCATCTTCATTGTCTTCATCATCTTCAACATGTTCATCGTCTTCATTGTCTTCATCATCTTCAACATGTTCATCATCTCATTGTCTTCATCATCTTCAACATGTTCATCATCTTCATTGTCTTCATCATCTTCAACATGTTCATCGTCTTCATTGTCTTCATCATCGTCATTGTCTTCATCATCTTCAACATTTCATCGTCTTCATTGTCTTCATCATCGTCATTGTCTTCATCATCTTCAACATGTTCATCGTCTTCATTGTCTTCATCATCTTCAACATGTTCATCGTCTTCATTGTCTTCATCGTCTTCATTGTCTTCATCATCGTCATTGTCTTCATCATCTTCACATGTTCATCGTCTTCATTGTCTTCATCATCTTCAAATTGTCTTCATCATCGTCATTGTGCCCCTTCATCATCTTCATCTCCAGATACATCTCCATCAACGCTATATCCGTCGATGGTATCATCGCTTGTATAAGGTGCCTCATCCCCCCCCCCCCCCCCACCCAAAAAAAAAAAAAAAAAAAAAAAAAAAAAAAAAAAAAAAAGGTGCCTCATCACTAGATCCATTAACCATTGGTGCAATTTCATCATCTTCAACATGTTCATCGTCTTCATCGTCTTCATTGTCTTCATCATCGTCATTGTCTTCATCATCGTCATTGTCTTCATCATCTTCGTTATCTAGTGACTGGTTACCCGCTTGAAAAAAACATTGACTTTGAGTCAAGCTTAACAGGTTTGTAAAAGTAGGCTCGAACTTCACTTCAAATTGCGCTTCACCCAGATGATAAATCATTGTCAAAGTATTATCATCCGTAATTAAATTTCTAAAAGGAACACCCTTAAATTCATACCATAAATATAATTGCAATTTGAAAGCTTGTTTTGAAACACCAAAACAACTGTAAGTGGCATCACAAATTTCAGCATAACTCATTACGCGAAAAAGAGGAAAACTTCTTCTTTTTGATTGATCTGCATTTTGAAGAATCCCATTTACGAATGATACACAATCATCCCATATTAACTGAACCACAATTGGGTTGAATGATGAAGATGTTATTTTATTTTTTTTTGAAACACAGTTTATGAAAGTGTTTGAAATGTTATCTGAAAATATTTGTTGAAATACTGATAATGCTTCAAGATACATCACATGTACTATATATAAATATTAGGTTTACAAGTTGAATTAGGGTTTCACCAAAAAGCGACACGTGTTAGGGTTTGGCCGAACCCGGTATTGCCAAAACCGGGTTCAGGCTTTTCTTGTCATGTCCACTGTTTCAGTCAAAGATTCCCCCTGCGCAGTCACATCACTCTGAAACCGGTAATGGAAATACCGGTTTCGAGCTACTTTATTTGAAACCGGTAATGCTAATACCGGGTTCGGGCCAAAAATTTGAAACCGGTATTAGCATTACCGGTTTACCCACTTTCACAAATTTTTTTTCTGAAAACTTGTTTGACAAAACACCCTTGAAATACGACCGTTTCAAAAAAAATTCCTATAATTTGGTATTCATGTTTTAAAAGCCACAAAATAATTTATAATATGTTAATGTAATTTGTCAACAATAAGGGGGTAATAAAATAGGAACTTTCTTAGAAAACGGATAATAAGTTGAGCTAGAGAATAAAGTTGTACATTTTCACAACAGAGATATATGAAACGTAGGTTAATAATTTATAATATGTTAATGTAATTTGTCAACAATAAGGGGGTAATAAAATAGGAACTTTCTTAGAAAACGGATAATAAGTTGAGCTAGAGAATAAAGTTGTACATTTTCACAACAGAGATATATGAAACGTAGGTTAATAATTTATAACATTAACAATAAAAATCTTTCACCTGAATAAGTAGCAATGGCGAGTTGAGGATGCCAGAAAATCCAGGAACATCATAAAGCAGCTCCTCAAAACAAGGAAACGGTGGAAGAAGTGCCTCTCCAAATTGCTTCAACGTTACATCTGCATCGGCTTCAATAAATAACACACCTTCGCCGGTGCAATCCACCATCAGTTTTCTCGCAGGACCTTCCTTGAGCCGGCCAGCAAACGGATAATAAAAGACTAGAACCTTTGCCAGTGCTTCCTTGATCACACTCACCGGATTGTGATTTATCATTTTTGGATTATCGCGATAGAACATAATCAATGGCATTCGACTCCGATACGTGTCTTGATCATCAATGTCGGATAGAAGCTTTAATTCACGTGGGGTGTCCTTAGCAGGAAGGATGAGCTCCGGTGCGCATCTCCGGACTGTATAGGTGAAGGAAGTATTGATTTGTGACATTTCTTGGATGTGTTTTTGTTGGGGCTTGAATTTGGTATGTTTAAGGTATGTTAATGCGCTTATATATACTTAGAAAAATATTTGACATGCCTTAAAATACATTTTCTGATTGACTTTTTAACCAACTCCTAGTTGGCTTCATATTTTATAGTTAACAACGTCATGGAATGTAGTGGTTAGCTCGCAGCAAATAAAGTTCAACTAACCCTACTTAGTAACCAATTGTTTATATATATTATTATATCTAAATCACAACGTTCAATCATTATCAATATCTGTAATTAGAATATGAATGTAATCTATAATAATCATTTTATTGTCATTATTGTGAAAAAAAAAAAAAGAAATTGTGTTTGACTTCCAAACAACTAGCTAATTATCAAATAAGTATGTGTTTTCGTTTAAATACATTTGGAGGAATGAAAAACTAATGATGAATGAATTCATTATTGATAGAAAACACAGTATATTGTAAGCTAAATCATGTAACTAATTCACGTTTATTTTTAAATGACATTCGAGACTATCCGAGATTATGTTCCCACAATTTTAAGGTAGAAGAACGGATAGCTAAACTGAATTAAAACTCAGTTTAAAAATGACATTTCAGCATATATATATCTGGAACTGGAGGGGACGGAAAACAGTATCGTGCCATAAAACAACTTTTTCACGAACTAAACAGACTTAATAGTTCATTTGATTTATTTGGTCCATTGAATTTGAAGCGGGTTCGTGGAGAGGCAGACGACAGTACTAATAATAATGTACTCTTAACAATAAACAAGAGTAACTGCGGTGATTGGAAAATGGATTTCCAAAAGAATGAAGGTTGTGAATCTAACATGTCGTAACGGTATATAAAAACTCCCTTTTAGATGCTTTAAAACACTCAAGCTGTCAACATTTTTGTAGTTTCGGTTAGCGCTTGATATACGTCCCTTTTCTTCTCTTGTCTTTCGGGGTCTATCTTTTAGTAGATCCATCAGCCAAAAGAGGATTCAGTGGAACTTCCTAATCGTAAACATTCAGTTCTTTGTAGGAATTAAAAATCAAAGCGGTATTTGATTTTCTTTCAATGAAATCCTTAAGATCATCTTACATTGTGCATAATCACCTCGAAATAGAACAGGAGGTTTGGACTCAGAACCAATGGCAAGTGCTTCTCGAGACATTTCTCTAACAATGATTTGATAACACATGGTACCAAAAAAAAAGTTTACACTTTTAAACGCAACAATACAAACCACTATATTAAGATCACACATTCTTCGGACCACATACAATGCTCAGACTACACACATTGTTAAGACTGCAATTAGTTTATACTGCACACAGTTTTCAGCCGCACCAAGTGTTAAGACTGCACTTAGTTCATACTGCACATAACGTTTAGCCGCACACAATATTAAGAGTTGTTCAGACTTCACATGAGATGTTCAGCTCCATAGAGTGTAAAGATTAAGGAAATGAAGCCAGAATAGATTGTAAACAATTAAAACAGCACAACTAAAAACATACACTTTAAATCAACTAATTAAAACATTCCACACAAAAACAATTGACTGCACAAAACAATTTAAAACTCCCCCACATAACCAATTATGTTGACCATTTAAAAGAAGACTCAAATTCTACTGCACACTAATAGACTTCCGTTTTAAGTGATTGCACAAAGTTGAAATTTGAAAACTAAATGTTCTGCAAAAATTTATTACTTCACAGTTGTGTAAACGAAATAACAGAGGACATGGGTTCGATCCTCATCCCATGCAAAGGTTGGAGGGCCTTTTTTCACCATTTAGGTAGAAAATGGAAGCAGCCTCTCTACTTAGGTAGAGGTATAAAGTCTGCCTACATCTTAACCTCCCCCATACAGCGTCGAGGTATTGGGGCTCAAAACCTGCGGAAGGCGGCACTGAGCAGTTTCTTTCTTTCTTTCTTTCTTTCTTTCTTTGTTCTTTCTTTTTTCTTTCTTTCTTTCTTTCTTTCTTTCTTTCTTTCTTTCTTTCTTTCTTTCTTTACAGTTGTGTAAACGAAATTCAAATTTTTTTTTCTTTGAACGGCCAATAATGGAGAAATTATTATTAACAAGGAGATACAATAGAGTGATTAGGAAAGAAGAATAAAAAGATTACATGCACCATGCTATAAATACAACCAATGTACAGAAGGCAACGCCAAATTATGATCACCGCGATGGGTTTACTGCAGGATTTTTTAAGAAGGCTTGGAGTATAGTTGGCCATGATATATGCAAGGCAGTAAAAGAGTTCTTCCAAAATGGGAAATTATTGGGGGAGGTGAATGCTACATTGATAACTTTGATTCCTAAGACTCATGCTGCAAAGTTAGTTACTGATTATAGGCCTATTGCATGCTGCAATGTTTTATACAAATGCATTAGTAAGATCTTAACTAATAGAATCAAAGAAGGATTGGATAGTTTAGTGAATATCAATCAAAGTGCATTTATAAGAGGAAGGCAGATTCAAGATAATATTCTTGTAGCTCAGGGGCTGTTAAGAGGGTATAACAGAAAAGGTGGGCCAAAGAGATGTGCTTTGAAAATAGACATTGCAAAGGCCTATGATACAGTCAGTTGGGAGTTCTTAGAAGTTATTTTGGGTAAGTTTGGGTTTCATGAAAAGATGGTTAGGTGGATTATGACATGTGTGTCCACCTCTTCTTTTTCAGTTTGTGTCAATGGGGGTATACATGGTTATTTTAAGGGTGGAAGAGGATTGAGACAAGGAGATCCCATATCCCCCTATTTGCTTACTCTAGTCATGGAGGTGTTCACTCTCTTTATGACTAAGAATGTACAAAGGTCCAATGGCTTCAAATACCATGATGGGTGTGCAGAATTAAAACTTACACATTTATGCTTTGCGGATGATCTACTTGTGTTATGCCATGGTAGTGTTGATGCTGTTACAGTTCTAAAAGTCTCTTTAATGCAATTTAGTTCAGTTTCTGGACTCATTCCTAATATGAGCAAGAGTACGATCTTCTTTGGCAATATGGATATTGGGGAGCAAAGGCAGATTTTGGGTATATTACCGTTTACATGTGGGACTCTTCCTGTGAAATACCTGGGAGTGCCATTGTCAACTAAAAGGCTAAGTGCATCTGATTGGAAGCAAATAGTGGATAAAGTTAAAAGCAGAATTGGGAATTGGCAAAATAAGTTCCTGTCTTATGCTGGTCGGCTTCAACTAATTGCTGCGGTTCTCTCTTCCATGCAAGTGTATTGGGCTTCAGTTTTTCTGATCCCAAAACAGATTGTCAAAGATATTGAAAGAGTTTTCAAAGGTTTTCTTTGGAACCAAGGGGAGAGCTTTAGAGGAAAGGCAAAAATTGCTTGGAAGACTGTGTGCAGAAATAAAAGTCAAGGAGGTTTAGGATTAAAGGATTTAAGCATTTGGAATGAAGCTCTTCTTATTAATCATATTTGGAATGTTGTTACTAAAAAGGAAAGCTTATGGGTCAAATGGGTGTATGCAGTCAAACTTAGAGGTGGAAGAAGTTTTTGGGATGTGGGTTATGAGTATAATGACAGCTGGATGTGGAGAGTGTTTCTTGGTTTTAGAGACAGAGTAAGAAGTCATATTAGGCATATAATTGGAAATGGCAGGACCACTTCAGTCTGGTATGACTGGTGGAATGATAATGGACCACTATGCAATTTATATAGTAGAAGAAGGATTCATGATGCAGGTTTTGAAACTAATATGACTATTGATAGAACGATTGAGCATGGAAGATGGATTTTTCCCGATGAATGGAGGAGACAACACCCTTTCCTTAATGATATCCCGACTCCCACCAATCTGGATATTAAGGACAAAGTAGTCTGGAGACAAAATAATGGGAGTGATGTGGAGTTTGCTGTTAGCAGGGTATGGGAGGATCTAAAGGAGAATGGAACAGAAGTAGATTGGAGTAAGCTAGTCTGGTTTCTCAAGGTATACCAGCAATATGTTCATCCTATGGCTTGCTGTCCATGAGAGATTGCAGACACAAGATAGACTAATGATGTGGAATAGGGATGATAATATGAGATGTTTTCTCTGCAATGAATGCCCGGACTCACATATCCATCTTTTCTTTCAATGCAAGTTTTCAAAAGTTGTTTGGGAAGAGATGTTGAAGAAGTGTTCTATCAAAGAAATTTCAGGAGATTGGAGAGACATTGTATCAATTATGGCTTCTAAATGTACAAACAATGTTGTGGCAAGTGTGGTTGGAAAACTCGTCCTTGGAGCGTCTGTTTATCATATATGGCAGGAGCGAAACAAAAGGTGCTTTGGAGGGGAAAAGAGAAGTGAAAAGGTTGTTATTGATTGCATCACGGAAACTATCAAACTGAAAATGTTGAGCTTGAGGGTTAAAAAGACTAAGAATGTCATTCAAGAGTATAGGAGATGGGATATTCAACCTATTTTCAGAGACTAATTTCTTATGGTCACAGATTGGGTTTTGATTGAATTGTGCTACTATGATGCATGTGCGAACTGGAATAGAGAGTGCGTGAAAGATGAGCCTTCTTGGTCCATTCTAGTGCATCATGGGTATGATTCTGTGAGTTGTGTTTAGATGTATTTCTTGCAGAAGTAATTAGTTTGTTGAATTTGTTTCGGTATATTTGAGGTATGTAACTTTGCAGCAGTTGGGTTTGTCCAATTGGCTGGGATGTATATTTGTAAATTTTTGGTTGATTAATATATAATGTTCACCTTTGGAGAAAAAAAATAAATTATGATCACCTAGTGATTATGACCCAGTGTATGAGAACTACAACCGAAGCTTGAAATATCAAAGACTTCACACTTATTCCAAGAAATAAAATAGAGTTTGGCTCTGTTTTTGATCCATAAGAACCTTGATTACTTTTTGTTGCATCATCTAATGATTCGTTGTGACAGGCTTGTGGTCGAACATATATATGTAGATTTTTTAAAATAGGCATGAAGTGCATTTTGTCAAACAAGTTTTCGAAAATTTTTTTATCAAACAAGTAATTGCGGCATTAGAAATGCCTTCTTAGTCACATTTTATGTTGACAAGTAAAAAAAAATTTATCACATTTTATGGTTAACAACGTAATGAAATGTTTCACATTTTATGTAACAACTAATAAACTGTTTGCACCAATTAAAAAAAAAAAAAAAAAAAAAAAAAAAAGTTAAAAAAAAAAAAAAAAAAAAAAAAAAAAAAAAAAAAAAAAAAAAAAAAAAAAAAAAAAAAAAAAAAAAAAAAAAAATTGAAGTGCATTTTGTCAAACAAGTTTTCGAAAATTTTTTTATCAAACAAGTAATTGCGGCATTAGAAATGCCTTCTTAGTCACATTTTATGTTGACAAGTAAAAAAAAATTTATCACATTTTATGTTGACAAGTAAAAAAAAATTTATCACATTTTATGGTTAACAACGTAATGAAATGTTTGCACCAATTAATATTCAACCAACACTTAATTACTACTCCTTCCGTCCCATTAGAAGTGTCCTACTTTTAATATTTAAAGTCTTTATTTTTAAACTTTGACTTCAAATATATATTTTTTGTGTTATATAAAACTTGATAAAAACTATACCATTAAAAAATACGTTTAAAACACAATCAATTCATATAACTTTTATCAATTATTATGTAACACCAATAAAGTTATTTAAAGTCAAAGTTGTAAATATTAGACTTTGAAAATTAAAAACATGACACTTCTAGTGGGACGGAGAGAGTATTTGTTTATATATATAACTAGACGGATGCCTGCACGATGTAGCGGTGATGGTGGTAGCGACGAAGGTGTGTGACGGCGGCAGTGGTGGCGGCGATGTGGTTATTAATTTAAAAGTAATTGATGTAAAATGAGATGGTATAATTATTTTAATGGTTGATGGATGTATGTTATAGATAACTTGATTAAGGGTATTATACGAGTAGGTTATTATAAAGGGAGGATAGTTTGTATTATAAGGGGGTAAAGAAAAGTTTGATTAAATAACGTTTGAACTTTTGTCGTACTATATGTGTTTGTTTAAACAGTTTTGGAACAATTATGAGAAATTAAGGATGAATGAATGTAATTACTCATTGCAATTTGCCAATCTCTATTGAACTAATCCGAGATTATTTTGAAAATGAAATTAAATATCCGAGATTATATTCCCAAAATTTAATCTAGAACGGATACTTAATGTCTCTCCTAAAATGTAAGGAACGAAAAACACTAACATGATGTAAAACAAATTTTCACGAACAAAATGAATAGTTCTTTTGCTTTATATTGTTCCATTAATTTTGAATCAGGTTCGTGGAGAGGTACACGACTACACGACACTAATATTATCACAATAAACAGAGGTGACTGGAAAATAGACTTCCAAAAGAAAGTTGCCTATTTGAGGACCATGATATATGGGGTTGTCGCGTAAAAATATGTAATATCTTGACGTAAAACGACAAGTATCTAAAAACCCACCCTTATCAGATCGACATCTGATAATGAATTAATTAGGACCAAAAGTGTCGGCGATTAAGAACGTTAAACCATGACTTGTATCTTTAATATAGCGCATAGTATATCCACTTAAATTTTAGATGCAGTCAAAATGTCAAATGGGGTAGTTCATTAATATCATTCATACATAAACAAACTTGTTTACTTTAACCACATAACTAGAATGTTTGCAAGTCGTGCGTTGTGGGGCCTATAATTATCGTTTTTATGCGTTTTCATTCTCAAATACAATACTACAAACAAAACATCGTAAATATATCATTTTGGTACAAAAATGCTAAAAAAACACGGTTGCTCGTTTTTTATATAAGCAACTAGGTTAGAACCCGTGCTATGCACGGCTCGATTATCTATAAACAACATGTATTGGCTAGTTTGTAACACGACCTTCATTGTTGCAAATAAAAACCTTAAATTGTTGCTTGCTTTTACAAATAAAGCATTTCCTTTACAAATAAAGCATATCTTTAATTGACTGCGATCCAAATCGAATAGATATATTGTCGGTTGAATAACTAATAAAAGTATGTTTAGATACAAATTAGGTTGGTGGCTCATTATATTGGTAAGCTCTTCATACCTATTTGGGGTGTATTAGGAAATCATAAGTTCGATCATAGTCATTTGGAATAGTGTATAAGTAGTAGTAAGACAGTTTGTCCTTAAAAAAAGCTTGATCTGAAAGAACATCATCACTATTTTATATTTTTTGTACAAATAAAACATAATCAAAAGTGTAAAGTAGATATAGATCGATGGTATTATTTATTGATTTCTTCATTTACATGGCTGCTGCTTTTTGTTTGTTCTTTATGTGTATTGATTATGAGTTGAGATTGTTATGATGATTCAATAGTTGATGAAAGGAAAATGGGTTTTTTTGAATGGATGAATTAGGGATATAAATATATAGATATGGAATGAATGGATGAATTACCTGGTGGTGTTGTTGATGATTTGAATATGAAGATGAAGATATGGTAAAAAGGATGAAGAGATTATGTTGATGTTGATGAAGATGATGATCAAAAGACAAATATGCCCTCATGTGCTAGGCACATGTTTGACTTAACGGGTTTTTTTAACGTCCGTTTGGGTAGTGGACTAAAAGCGTTGACGGAGTTCCATACTTAGGGACGAAACGTGTAATTTCGGATACTCAGGGACGGTCTGTGAAAGTTGGTACAAACCACAGGGACGAAAAATGTAATTAACTCTTTTATTTTTTAAGTTTCTTTCAAACGGTCTTAACAGCCGAGTAATCAGCGACCAATGGCCAGAAAATTGTATAGTGTTTCCGCTAAAACTAAATTACCATTATTTTCAAATAATTTATTACATCCGTTTTTATCGTTTGTGTAGCACCTTCTTTTACGTTTTAAGTATCGTTCGGTTTCCACAGTACCATGCTGGCGTCATTCGCCTTTTTTTTTGGTTTTTTTCCTTTTTTATTACATAAGTCTTTTTTTCGCGCTTTTTTTTTTTTTTTTTTTTTTTTTTTTTTTTTTTTTTTTTTTTTTTTTTTTTTTTTTTTTTTTTTTTTTTTTTTTTTTTTTTTTTTTTTTTTTTTTTTTTTTTTTTTTTTTTTTTTTTTTTTTTTTTTTTTTTTTTTTTTTTTTTTTTTTTTTTTTTTTTTTTTTTTTTTTTTTTTTTTTTTTTTTTTTTTTTTTTTTTTTTTTTTTTTTTTTTTTTTTTTTTTTTTTTTTTTTTTTTTTTTTTTTTTTTTTTTTTTTTTTTTTTTTTTTTTTTTTTTTTTTTTTTTTTTTTTTTTTTTTTTTTTTTTTTTTTTTTTTTTTTTTTTTTTTTTTTTTTTTTTTTTTTTTTTTTTTTTTTTTTTTTTTTTTTTTTTTTTTTTTTTTTTTTTTTTTTTTTTTTTTTTTTTTTTTTTTTTTTTTTTTTTTTTTTTTTTTTTTTTTTTTTTTTTTTTTTTTTTTTTTTTTTTTTTTTTTTTTTTTTTTTTTTTTTTTTTTTTTTTTTTTTTTTTTTTTTTTTTTTTTTTTTTTTTTTTTTTTTTTTTTTTTTTTTTTTTTTTTTTTTTTTTTTTTTTTTTTTTTTTTTTTTTTTTTTTTTTTTTTTTTTTTTTTTTTTTTTTTTTTTTTTTTTTTTTTTTTTTTTTTTTTTTTTTTTTTTTTTTTTTTTTTTTTTTTTTTTTTTTTTTTTTTTTTTTTTTTTTTTTTTTTTTTTTTTTTTTTTTTTTTTTTTTTTTTTTTTTTTTTTTTTTTTTTTTTTTTTTTTTTTTTTTTTTTTTTTTTTTTTTTTTTTTTTTTTTTTTTTTTTTTTTTTTTTTTTTTTTTTTTTTTTTTTTTTTTTTTTTTTTTTTTTTTTTTTTTTTTTTTTTTTTTTTTTTTTTTTTTTTTTTTTTTTTTTTTTTTTTTTTTTTTTTTTTTTTTTTTTTTTTTTTTTTTTTTTTTTTTTTTTTTTTTTTTTTTTTTTTTTTTTTTTTTTTTTTTTTTTTTTTTTTTTTTTTTTTTTTTTTTTTTTTTTTTTTTTTTTTTTTTTTTTTTTTTTTTTTTTTTTTTTTTTTTTTTTTTTTTTTTTTTTTTTTTTTTTTTTTTTTTTTTTTTTTTTTTTTTTTTTTTTTTTTTTTTTTTTTTTTTTTTTTTTTTTTTTTTTTTTTTTTTTTTTTTTTTTTTTTTTTTTTTTTTTTTTTTTTTTTTTTTTTTTTTTTTTTTTTTTTTTTTTTTTTTTTTTTTTTTTTTTTTTTTTTTTTTTTTTTTTTTTTTTTTTTTTTTTTTTTTTTTTTTTTTTTTTTTTTTTTTTTTTTTTTTTTTTTTTTTTTTTTTTTTTTTTTTTTTTTTTTTTTTTTTTTTTTTTTTTTTTTTTTTTTTTTTTTTTTTTTTTTTTTTTTTTTTTTTTTTTTTTTTTTTTTTTTTTTTTTTTTTTTTTTTTTTTTTTTTTTTTTTTTTTTTTTTTTTTTTTTTTTTTTTTTTTTTTTTTTTTTTTTTTTTTTTTTTTTTTTTTTTTTTTTTTTTTTTTTTTTTTTTTTTTTTTTTTTTTTTTTTTTTTTTTTTTTTTTTTTTTTTTTTTTTTTTTTTTTTTTTTTTTTTTTTTTTTTTTTTTTTTTTTTTTTTTTTTTTTTTTTTTTTTTTTTTTTTTTTTTTTTTTTTTTTTTTTTTTTTTTTTTTTTTTTTTTTTTTTTTTTTTTTTTTTTTTTTTTTTTTTTTTTTTTTTTTTTTTTTTTTTTTTTTTTTTTTTTTTTTTTTTTTTTTTTTTTTTTTTTTTTTTTTTTTTTTTTTTTTTTTTTTTTTTTTTTTTATACCTTTTTTTGTTTTTTTTTTTTTTTTTTTATTATTTCTTTTTTTTTTTTTTTTTGTATTTTTTTTTTTGTCCCAACAAAAGTGATGAAGTTTAAAAATATCGATATAAGTAACATACTTTCAAATTTTGTTTCAATGTAAGTAATAAACTCTAAATATACCAGATAACATATCTTCGAACTTTGTTCCAATATAAACTAGAGATGCTAACACATAATACATACGTAAATGGATGTTATCACGACACGTCGACATAAAAAGTTTACGTTTAGTAAAGAAGGATTTTTTTTTTTTGAACATTTGATATTATTAATATTGAAAAGCTAGCAAGATGCTAGAATTACAATACAAGGAATAGAAGAAAAGAATATACATCAGGCTAGCTAAGAAAGAGTGAAACTAGAAATTGAAAGAACACCATTGAGGCCAGGTGATTGTTGTTTTGGTGGCTCGGTTAATCAACCATAAGTAACTTGTTTGCTTGATATTTTTGATGGCATATCGGAGTGACGGGGTCTTATTGTTGAATATGCAATCGTTTCTTGTTTGCCAAATAACCCAAACATAAGCTTGGGTGACCAGATTTATGCATCTCCTGGTGTTGGCATTTGGGCTGGAGGTTGTATGCCATTCAAACAGGTCACGGATTGTTCATTAACTACATTGGAAGGATTTATTTGTTGATATTTGAACAAATTTGGAAGTATGCTACCTACATTAGTATATTCTGAAGTTCATTAACTACATTGGGACAAGACAAAAAATTTATAACTAATAATCTAAAGCTTAAACACTTAAAAAAAATGTATTTAAAATGCTTCTATTTATGTGTTTTGGAAATTGTATAAATAAATTAGCAAGTTACTAGATATGCTAGTTACAATGTATAAAATTGATAAAAATAATTTATTTATTTTTTGGGTCATACAAGCTGCCTAAGAAGAATTTATTTGTCCATGATCAGTTTTAAGCTAGTCATCCCCAAATTGTTTACTTATGATACAATTAAAATTTGAAACTTCTCACATATGGCTCATTAGTAAGGGTCTTTGACCTTGGGAGGATCTACTTGGGTTCTAGTCCCACTTCCCCTCCCCACCTCTACCGTAAGGGTCTTTGACCTTGGGAGGATCTGCTTGGGTTCTAGTCCCACTTCCTACATATGTGAGGGTGGATTAATAGGGGGTTTTCGAGAGTTCTGGTTTCCAGGCATATCCGAGATTATTTTGAAAATGAAATTAAATATCCGAGATTATATTCCCAAAATTTAATCTAGAACGGATACTTAATGTCTCTCCTAAAATGTAAGGAACGAAAAACACTAACATGATGTAAAACAAATTTTCACGAACAAAATGAATAGTTCTTTTGCTTTATATTGTTCCATTAATTTTGAATCAGGTTCGTGGAGAGGTACACGACTACACGACACTAATATTATCACAATAAACAGAGGTGACTGGAAAATAGACTTCCAAAAGAAAGTTGCCTATTTGAGGACCATGATATATGGGGTTGTCGCGTAAAAATATGTAATATCTTGACGTAAAACGACAAGTATCTAAAAACCCACCCTTATCAGATCGACATCTGATAATGAATTAATTAGGACCAAAAGTGTCGGCGATTAAGAACGTTAAACCATGACTTGTATCTTTAATATAGCGCATAGTATATCCACTTAAATTTTAGATGCAGTCAAAATGTCAAATGGGGTAGTTCATTAATATCATTCATACATAAACAAACTTGTTTACTTTAACCACATAACTCGAATGTTCGCAAGTCGTGCGTTGTGGGGCCTATAATTATCGTTTTTATGCGTTTTCATTCTCAAATACAATACTACAAACAAAACATCGTAAATATATCATTTTGGTACAAAAATGCTAAAAAAACACGGTTGCTCGTTTTTTATATAAGCAACTAGGTTAGAACCCGTGCTATGCACGGCTCGATTATCTATAAACAACATGTATTGGCTAGTTTGTAACACGACCTTCATTGTTGCAAATAAAAACCTTAAATTGTTGCTTGCTTTTACAAATAAAGCATTTCCTTTACAAATAAAGCATATCTTTAATTGACTGCGATCCAAATCGAATAGATATATTGTCGGTTGAATAACTAATAAAAGTATGTTTAGATACAAATTAGGTTGGTGGCTCATTATATTGGTAAGCTCTTCATACCTATTTGGGGTGTATTAGGAAATCATAAGTTCGATCATAGTCATTTGGAATAGTGTATAAGTAGTAGTAAGACAGTTTGTCCTTAAAAAAAGCTTGATCTGAAAGAACATCATCACTATTTTATATTTTTTGTACAAATAAAACATAATCAAAAGTGTAAAGTAGATATAGATCGATGGTATTATTTATTGATTTCTTCATTTACATGGCTGCTGCTTTTTGTTTGTTCTTTATGTGTATTGATTATGAGTTGAGATTGTTATGATGATTCAATAGTTGATGAAAGGAAAATGGGTTTTTTTGAATGGATGAATTAGGGATATAAATATATAGATATGGAATGAATGGATGAATTACCTGGTGGTGTTGTTGATGATTTGAATATGAAGATGAAGATATGGTAAAAAGGATGAAGAGATTATGTTGATGTTGATGAAGATGATGATCAAAAGACAAATATGCCCTCATGTGCTAGGCACATGTTTGACTTAACGGGTTTTTTTAACGTCCGTTTTGGTAGTGGACTAAAAGCGTTGACGGAGTTCCATACTTAGGGACGAAACGTGTAATTTCGGATACTCAGGGACGGTCTGTGAAAGTTGGTACAAACCACAGGGACGAAAAATGTAATTAACTCTTTTATTTTTTAAGTTTCTTTCAAACGGTCTTAACAGCCGAGTAATCAGCGACCAATGGCCAGAAAATTGTATAGTGTTTCCGCTAAAACTAAATTACCATTATTTTCAAATAATTTATTACATCCGTTTTTATCGTTTGTGTAGCACCTTCTTTTACGTTTTAAGTATCGTTCGGTTTCCACAGTACCATGCTGGCGTCATTCGCCTTTTTTTTTGGTTTTTTTCCTTTTTTATTACATAAGTCTTTTTTTCGCGCTCAATAGTCATGTAACCACCACAGTCTGTTGTACTGTTTCTGCTATAAAGAAAGAGTTACTTTTTGTTAAAATGAAATTGTTTCTTTTAAACAGTTCTAACAGTCGAGTAATCACCTACCAACGGCCATAACCTTTTTTAACGTTTTACGTATTGTTATGTCTCCCGGGACAATGCCGGGTTAAAATACTTGTTAATGAAATAATTTACCAAAGTAATCCAACTCCTAAAATAATACATTACCCCTTTCACAACAACTTCCTTTACATCAATAACCTACACTACTCGCCGTCGTTGTCACCGTCACCATCACCACCCGTCGTCTCGACCGCAACCACAGCATCGCCACCGTCGTTTTGCGCGGGTTTATCTCTAGTTCTAGTTAAACAGATGGACATCCTTACATAGTTAATTGTTATTATTTATACAATACTATCAGCCAAATAAAGTTTTACAAACAACATGGATCCAATATGTTCATCCTATGGCTTGCTGTCCATGAGAGATTGCAGACACAAGATAGACTAATGATGTGGAATAGGGATGATAATATGAGATGTTTTCTCTGCAATGAATGCCCGGACTCACATATCCATCTTTTCTTTCAATGCAAGTTTTCAAAAGTTGTTTGGGAAGAGATGTTGAAGAAGTGTTCTATCAAAGAAATTTCAGGAGATTGGAGAGACATTGTATCAATTATGGCTTCTAAATGTACAAACAATGCTGTGGCAAGTGTGGTTGGAAAACTCGTCCTTGGAGCGTCTGTTTATCATATATGGCAGGAGCGAAACAAAAGGTGCTTTGGAGGGGAAAAGAGAAGTGAAAAGGTTGTTATTGATTGCATCACGGAAACTATCAAACTGAAAATGTTGAGCTTGAGGGTTAAAAAGACTAAGAATGTCATTCAAGAGTATAGGAGATGGGATATTCAACCTATTTTCAGAGACTAATTTCTTATGGTCACAGATTGGGTTTTGATTGAATTGTGCTACTATGATGCATGTGCGAACTGGAATAGAGAGTGCGTGAAAGATGAGCCTTCTTGGTCCATTCTAGTGCATCATGGGTATGATTCTGTGAGTTGTGTTTAGATGTATTTCTTGCAGAAGTAATTAGTTTGTTGAATTTGTTTCGGTATATTTGAGGTATGTAACTTTGCAGCAGTTGGGTTTGTCCAATTGGCTGGGATGTATATTTGTAAATTTTTGGTTGATTAATATATAATGTTCACCTTTGGAGAAAAAAAATAAATTATGATCACCTAGTGATTATGACCCAGTGTATGAGAACTACAACCGAAGCTTGAAATATCAAAGACTTCACACTTATTCCAAGAAATAAAATAGAGTTTGGCTCTGTTTTTGATCCATAAGAACCTTGATTACTTTTTGTTGCATCATCTAATGATTCGTTGTGACAGGCTTGTGGTCGAACATATATATGTAGATTTTTTAAAATAGGCATGAAGTGCATTTTGTCAAACAAGTTTTCGAAAATTTTTTTATCAAACAAGTAATTGCGGCATTAGAAATGCCTTCTTAGTCACATTTTATGTTGACAAGTAAAAAAAAATTTATCACATTTTATGGTTAACAACGTAATGAAATGTTTGCACCAATTAATATTCAACCAACACTTAATTACTACTCCTTCCGTCCCATTAGAAGTGTCCTACTTTGAATATTCAAAGTCTTTATTTTTAAACTTTGACCTTAAATATATATTTTTTGTGTTATATAAAACTTGATAAAAACTATACCATTAAAAAATACGTTTAAAACACAATCAATTCATATAACTTTTATCAATTATTATGTAACACCAAATAAATTATTTAAGGTCAAAGTTGCAAATATTAGACTTTGAAAATTAAAAACATGACACTTCTAGTGGGACGGAGGGAGTATATACTATAATAAGAATAGAGGATGCCCGCACGATGTGCGGTGATGGTGGTAAGCGACGAAGGTGTGGCGACGGCGGCAGTGGTGGCGGCAATGTGCGGGGCGATGGTGGGTGGCGTGGTGGTGAATGTAAATTAATTGATGTAAGAAGGGTTAATATGGTTACTTTAAGGGTTGGAGAATCTATGTTGTAATTTATTTCATTAAGGGTATTATAGGTAAATAGGTAAAGATGTTTAAATTAGTGAATAAAGAAGAGGGGTAATATGGTCATTTCAAAATCTTAATAACTTAAAGAAAGAGGGGGTAATTTTCTTTATAGAGTAGTATAGATATGGATAATAACATTCAATCACTCTTAATCATTGTTATAAGAATATGAATATAATGTATAATAATCATCTTATTGCCATTATTATAGGCTATTTAATTAGAGAGCAAATAATTTTAAAATTTGTTTGACATCTAAACTACATGCTAATTAATATAAAAGGTACATGTGCAATGTGGTGGCTATAGCGACTACGGGTGTTGGTGACGGCGGTAGTTGTGGTGACTAGTGGCGGCGGCGGCGATGTGGTTATTAATTTAAAAGTAATTGATGTAAAATGAGATGGTATAATTATTTTAATGGTTGATGGATGTATGTTATAGATAACTTGATTAAGGGTATTATACGAGTAGGTTATTATAAAGGGAGGATAGTTTGTATTATAAGGGGGTAAAGAAAAGTTTGATTAAATAACGTTTGAACTTTTGTCGTACTATATGTGTTTGTTTAAACAGTTTTGGAACAATTATGAGAAATTAAGGATGAATGAATGTAATTACTCATTGCAGATTTGGAATTTGGTTCGCCATCTCTATTGAATATCCGAGATTATTTTGAAAATGAAATTAAATATCCGAGATTATATTCCCAAAATTTAATCTAGAACGGATACTTAATGTCTCTCCTAAAATGTAAGGAACGAAAAACACTAACATGATGTAAAACAAATTTTCACGAACAAAATGAATAGTTCTTTTGCTTTATATTGTTCCATTAATTTTGAATCAGGTTCGTGGAGAGGTACACGACTACACGACACTAATATTATCACAATAAACAGAGGTGACTGGAAAATAGACTTCCAAAAGAAAGTTGCCTATTTGAGGACCATGATATATGGGGTTGTCGCGTAAAAATATGTAATATCTTGACGTAAAACGACAAGTATCTAAAAACCCACCCTTATCAGATCGACATCTGATAATGAATTAATTAGGACCAAAAGTGTCGGCGATTAAGAACGTTAAACCATGACTTGTATCTTTAATATAGCGCATAGTATATCCACTTAAATTTTAGATGCAGTCAAAATGTCAAATGGGGTAGTTCATTAATATCATTCATACATAAACAAACTTGTTTACTTTAACCACATAACTAGAATGTTTGCAAGTCGTGCGTTGTGGGGCCTATAATTATCGTTTTTATGCGTTTTCATTCTCAAATACAATACTACAAACAAAACATCGTAAATATATCATTTTGGTACAAAAATGCTAAAAAAACACGGTTGCTCGTTTTTTATATGAGCAACTAGGTTAGAACCCGTGCTATGCACGGCTCGATTATCTATAAACAACATGTATTGGCTAGTTTGTAACACGACCTTCATTGTTGCAAATAAAAACCTTAAATTGTTGCTTGCTTTTACAAATAAAGCATTTCCTTTACAAATAAAGCATATCTTTAATTGACTGCGATCCAAATCGAATAGATATATTGTCGGTTGAATAACTAATAAAAGTATGTTTAGATACAAATTAGGTTGGTGGCTCATTATATTGGTAAGCTCTTCATACCTATTTGGGGTGTATTAGGAAATCATAAGTTCGATCATAGTCATTTGGAATAGTGTATAAGTAGTAGTAAGACAGTTTGTCCTTAAAAAAAGCTTGATCTGAAAGAACATCATCACTATTTTATATTTTTTGTACAAATAAAACATAATCAAAAGTGTAAAGTAGATATAGATCGATGGTATTATTTATTGATTTCTTCATTTACATGGCTGCTGCTTTTTGTTTGTTCTTTATGTGTATTGATTATGAGTTGAGATTGTTATGATGATTCAATAGTTGATGAAAGGAAAATGGGTTTTTTTGAATGGATGAATTAGGGATATAAATATATAGATATGGAATGAATGGATGAATTACCTGGTGGTGTTGTTGATGATTTGAATATGAAGATGAAGATATGGTAAAAAGGATGAAGAGATTATGTTGATGTTGATGAAGATGATGATCAAAAGACAAATATGCCCTCATGTGCTAGGCACATGTTTGACTTAACGGGTTTTTTTAACGTCCGTTTTGGTAGTGGACTAAAAGCGTTGACGGAGTTCCATACTTAGGGACGAAACGTGTAATTTCGGATACTCAGGGACGGTCTGTGAAAGTTGGTACAAACCACAGGGACGAAAAATGTAATTAACTCTTTTATTTTTTAAGTTTCTTTCAAACGGTCTTAACAGCCGAGTAATCAGCGACCAATGGCCAGAAAATTGTATAGTGTTTCCGCTAAAACTAAATTACCATTATTTTCAAATAATTTATTACATCCGTTTTTATCGTTTGTGTAGCACCTTCTTTTACGTTTTAAGTATCGTTCGGTTTCCACAGTACCATGCTGGCGTCATTCGCCTTTTTTTTTGGTTTTTTTCCTTTTTTATTACATAAGTCTTTTTTTCGCGCTCAATAGTCATGTAACCACCACAGTCTGTTGTACTGTTTCTGCTATAAAGAAAGAGTTACTTTTTGTTAAAATGAAATTGTTTCTTTTAAACAGTTCTAACAGTCGAGTAATCACCTACCAACGGCCATAACCTTTTTTAACGTTTTACGTATTGTTATGTCTCCCGGACAATGCCGGGTTAAAATACTTGTTAATGAAATAATTTACCAAAGTAATCCAACTCCTAAAATAATACATTACCCCTTTCACAACAACTTCCTTTACATCAATAACCTACACTACTCGCTGTCGTTGTCACCGTCACCATCACCACCCGTCGTCTCGACCGCAACCACAGCATCGCCACCGTCGTTTTGCGCGGGTTTATCTCTAGTTCTAGTTAAACAGATGGACATCCTTACATAGTTAATTGTTATTATTTATACAATACTATCAGCCAAATAAAGTTTTACAAACAACATGGATCCGTAAATACTTAATTGTTATGTCAATGAGTTGATGACCAATTGGTAAGGTCTTTAATTTAGGAGTCCACTTGCGTTCGAGTCTCATTTTCCATATTTGTGGGGTGGATTATTGGGGGGTTTACGAAGATCATGGATTTCATCTCAGGTGTTCGTGTAACTTAGAAGTAGAAGTAGAATAGTATGCTATTAAAAAAATAACTTAATTGTTACTTTTAATGCCAATCGATTAATAGTCTGGCATCTTGATGGTGGGATGAGGTCATGGGACCATAAGGTCTTGCGTTCAAATCCCACAAGGGGGTTTTCTTAAATTTATTGAGTTTCATTCTGAATTAGTGTATGGACATTATTGCCTAGTGAAGATATGATCGGGTGGTTCCACTGGTGGCACGATGATACTCTTGTGGCCCGTCAGTTATCTAAATTTGTCGTTCAAACATTTTTTTTTGTTATTTTAGATGTTAACTTTTGTTTTTATCGAATAATTATAGGTGTTACTAATAATACGTAAGTTAGGTGCATCCTTAATATAGTTGCAGTACTTAAATATAAATCATATATAAATTAGTCTTGGTAAAAGTTAGATGCTATTAAAAACATATACATATAATTTTTAAAATCTATTAACGAATTAGTTATACGTAATCAATCATCTATGAGACAGATCATGTTGTCTATTCCCTGTCTAAACTAAGAAAGTCTGGAATTAAAAAGATTGATTGTAAACATCCATAACATTTTTGATGAAAACAAGTATTAGGCGGTTCGATCGGGAACGACTTTTGTGTAATGGAATTTAATGAGAAGCAAATAGGCGGGGGAAAAAGCAATACCCTATAACTAAAATAATGGCTAAAATTTAGAATAAGTAAAAGTCAATTCATCTATCTAAACTATTATTCATTGTTGTAAATGTTACTCGTACTTCATTTATAATTGAGTATTATTTCTAACATGAATAATTGAGTATATTAAGCTTATGGATATTATATATACATGTTATATATAAGCTTATGATAATTTAATAAAATTATGTTGTTAATTCTTTAAATTAAACACACATAGAATCATAAGTTGCTTGTTAAATATATACTTAAAAGGAAAAATCAAATATACTGTTGACTGCATCAAACTTAAGTGTAGTTGTGTTAAAAATAAAAAAGGCAGTTTTATAACTATTAAAAAATATAAAGGGTAAAATAGTAATTTCACTGTATCTTTCATTTATATATATGCAGTTAACTTCATCTATGATATCCTCATAATTAAAACTATAAATAAGTTGTATTTTTTTTTTTTGTCCCAACAAAAGTGATGAAGTTTAAAAATATCGATATAAGTAACATACTTTCAAATTTTGTTTCAATGTAAGTAATAAACTCTAAATATACCAGATAACATATCTTCGAACTTTGTTCCAATATAAACTAGAGATGCTAACACATAATACATACGTAAATGGATGTTATCACGACACGTCGACATAAAAAGTTTACGTTTAGTAAAGAAGGATTTTTTTTTTTTGAACATTTGATATTATTAATATTGAAAAGCTAGCAAGATGCTAGAATTACAATACAAGGAATAGAAGAAAAGAAGATACATCAGGCTAGCTAAGAAAGAGTGAAACTAGAAATTGAAAGAACACCATTGAGGCCAGGTGATTGTTGTTTTGGTGGCTCGGTTAATCAACCATAAGTAACTTGTTTGCTTGATATTTTTGATGGCATATCGGAGTGACGGGGTCTTATTGTTGAATATGCAATCGTTTCTTGTTTGCCAAATAACCCAAACATAAGCTTGGGTGACCAGATTTATGCATCTCCTGGTGTTGGCATTTGGGCTGGAGGTTGTATGCCATTCAAACAGGTCACGGATTGTTCATTAACTACATTGGAAGGATTTATTTGTTGATATTTGAACAAATTTGGAAGTATGCTACCTACATTAGTATATTCTGAAGTTCATTAACTACATTGGGACAAGACAAAAAATTTATAACTAATAATCTAAAGCTTAAACACTTAAAAAAAATGTATTTAAAATGCTTCTATTTATGTGTTTTGGAAATTGTATAAATAAATTAGCAAGTTACTAGATATGCTAGTTACAATGTATAAAATTGATAAAAATAATTTATTTATTTTTTGGGTCATACAAGCTGCTAAAGAAGAATTTATTTGCCCATGATCAGTTTTAAGCTGGTCATCCCCAAATTGTTTACTTATGATACAATTAAAATTTGAAACTTCTCACATATGGCTCATTAGTAAGGGTCTTTGACCTTGGGAGGATCTACTTGGGTTCTAGTCCCACTTCCTACATATGTGAGGGTGGATTAATAGGGGGTTTTCGAGAGTTCTGGTTTCCAGGCATATCCGAGATTATTTTGAAAATGAAATTAAATATCCGAGATTATATTCCCAAAATTTAATCTAGAACGGATACTTAATGTCTCTCCTAAAATGTAAGGAACGAAAAACACTAACATGATGTAAAACAAATTTTCACGAACAAAATGAATAGTTCTTTTGCTTTATATTGTTCCATTAATTTTGAATCAGGTTCGTGGAGAGGTACACGACTACACGACACTAATATTATCACAATAAACAGAGGTGACTGGAAAATAGACTTCCAAAAGAAAGTTGCCTATTTGAGGACCATGATATATGGGGTTGTCGCGTAAAAATATGTAATATCTTGACGTAAAACGACAAGTATCTAAAAACCCACCCTTATCAGATCGACATCTGATAATGAATTAATTAGGACCAAAAGTGTCGGCGATTAAGAACGTTAAACCATGACTTGTATCTTTAATATAGCGCATAGTATATCCACTTAAATTTTAGATGCAGTCAAAATGTCAAATGGGGTAGTTCATTAATATCATTCATACATAAACAAACTTGTTTACTTTAACCACATAACTCGAATGTTCGCAAGTCGTGCGTTGCGGGGCCTATAATTATCGTTTTTATGCGTTTTCATTCTCAAATACAATACTACAAACAAAACATCGTAAATATATCATTTTGGTACAAAAATGCTAAAAAAACACGGTTGCTCGTTTTTTATATAAGCAACTAGGTTAGAACCCGTGCGATGCACGGCTCGATTATCTATAAACAACATGTATTGGCTAGTTTGTAACACGACCTTCATTGTTGCAAATAAAAACCTTAAATTGTTGCTTGCTTTTACAAATAAAGCATTTCCTTTACAAATAAAGCATATCTTTAATTGACTGCGATCCAAATCGAATAGATATATTGTCGGTTGAATAACTAATAAAAGTATGTTTAGATACAAATTAGGTTGGTGGCTCATTATATTGGTAAGCTCTTCATACCTATTTGGGGTGTATTAGGAAATCATAAGTTCGATCATAGTCATTTGGAATAGTCATTTGGAATAGTGTATAAGTAGTAGTAAGACAGTTTGTCCTTAAAAAAAGCTTGATCTGAAAGAACATCATCACTATTTTATATTTTTTGTACAAATAAAACATAATGTATTATAATTTTTTAAACTGAACTTATCCTCACTTATAGGTAAAAACTTATTGAAGTTTATTTTTATTTTTAAAATAAAAACTATTGAAATTTAAATTATTATACCAATCTAAATACACAGTTACCTTGACAAGTTGTAATACATTATGTTGTTCGGTCAATTTGTTTATCAAAGTTTTAAATATAAAAGTCTTAAACATAAATTTATTGGTTGAATAAGGTGTAATTAGGATTTATGAGCTGCAAGTCTAATGTCGACAGCTTCATTAATGTGCCCACATTCAATCGTCTTGCTGACACATTTTACACATATATTTTTTTACAAGTTATAAAAATATACGATTAAAAAAATATTCAACGCATTAAACAAAAAATAAATGACGCATTCAACAAAAAAAAAAACATTATTTTGTTCTCGTATTCATTTTAAGACCTCGTTTGGAGTTAAAAAAAACCATCATACGGTTATTAAGACTAACAGAGATATAGATATAGAAGATATTGATCGGGATATAGAGATTAACTAATTAGACGGTGAAAATTAAAAAACAAATGGACCATGAAATTGTTTTAAATTTTTTAAAACTCATAGGATAAATTAGAAAAATAAATGGACGATATAGATTTGAAAGACTTATGATTAATTTATTTGCACAAATTCAAGCTTTGTATCATTGTCATCTATCATCATGATTTAAATTATTTAATTAAATTTATCTTCTTGAATTGGAAGATGCGAAACAACTAATCATGAGTCTTTCTACTCCTAAAGTTTCTTACAACAACAACAACAACAAGGTACCCAATCCCAGCATAATCTCCGATCCAAGATCCATATCAATATTAGGTGTAGGAAAGAATAACCAAATGGACTTTAGTCCAACTGGCTAGAGCACTTGTGTTCCATGCCATATGTGGCAGGTTCGATCCCTGCTAAGAATTTGATTTTTGATTTCTTAAGTGTTTACCAATGTTGGATGTAGGTGGTGACTCCACCTCGGCCAAAACAACGTGATGAACGTGATGATGACACTTAAGATGGGCTCTGACATGGCGAGCAATGAGAGATACCACGTAGGCAATGATGTGGACAGATAGAAGGAATGAAACATGAGCTAAATATACACATATTTACTTCCAAAAGCCACAAAGGAAAAAATAATGTTACCTAATAAATCCAAAACAAAAAACTAAAACAAAATCTTTAAAAAAATTTTTGTTTAAATAAAAACATATTAAAAACTTAAAATTAGTTTTTTTTTAAACAAAAGAAGTTCCAAAATCATTTTACAAAAAAGTTGCTATAAAAAAATGTTTATTTCATAAAAAGAAATAATTTATAAACAGAAAAAGAAAATTAATAACCAATTAAATTTCAACCCATAATATTTATTTGTTTTATTAATAAACCCATAATAAGTGAAACTGTCAAATATCATTAAAAGAAGAGTTAATTGCATAAATCGTCCATGTGGTTTACACAAAATCGTGGTTCACATCCCTAATGTTTTTTTTGTGTGGTTTACATCCAAATTTCAAGTTTTCTTTGCATAAATCGTCCTTCTCAATAACGCAGTTAAATTATTTCCGTTAGATGACAACACGTGCCCAGCACGTGAGGACCTTTTTGTCTTTTCCCTTCTCATCTGCAAACCATATGTCCGGATGTTCTCAGATTGTGTCTTGCATCGACCATGTCATCATGACCAGTGGCCTGCAGTACTTCCCTGAAATTGACTCCTTTTAGCCTTTTAGCATAGGCTTTAGAAGAAGGAAGATAGTTCAAATGAAGGGCCTCCCGAAACCCATCAAGTGAAAGGATATACTGCTTAGTGCCTTCTTTTAAAGAAAAAGCAATGGATTTTTCATCCTTGCTGAGAGTAGCAGTATACCAGAATTCAAGCAAGTATCTATGATACATCACTTGAGGATCAGCAGTCAAGGCATAATGGAGAGGGGATTGTTCAAGAAATTTATTATTCCTCCCCATTAAAGTTTTGCCTTTGGCGTTCAGTGCGGCCATGAAATTATTCATATTGAATCTAAGGGTCAATGGCTCAAACCCTTTTGGCCATTGTGCACTGGCCTTGACTACCTTGGATGGTTTGTGTAACACCCCAAGCCGAGGCTCGGAATATCACGGAAAACACATAGCACCAGGTGGAATTACAATAGAACAAACTAAATGCAATTATAGATTCGGTGAATCCAAAACATAACAAAGCAAGTAACAAAATACAACAGGAGCAAATAGCCATCAAAGTTAACATAACAACATCCAAAGATGGCAAACGATCCTAAGTATAATGCAAAAAGGCAGGCCAATGAATCCTTGATCCATGAGGTCCATAGTCCGGGTTAAACCGCAAGCGAAGCAACTAAACTCCACGCCCTGGGAGAACCTGATTACCTGAAAAGTGTACTAAGCATAGTCAACACAAGGTTGGTGAGTTCGTAGAAATGGTTCGTAAAGAACCCACGATAATAATCACAATATACGAATAGAGGCTAGGCATGACTTACAGCGAGCCTCTAAGTAACCCAATAAGGTCCAACAACAAGATTACACAAGACAAGTAAATGTGTAGTAAGAATGCACAATGATATGCGAATCAATGTAAGTGCCAATGCATGAATAAGCCAACATGCCTATCCTATGCGTGAACTCCGTCACCTATGCAACGATACCCTTCTGTCATTACAATGAACAAGGCTGTATCTCAAAATCATCGAGATATATATGTCTATATACTCGGGGTCACGTTCTACATCCAAAATGGGTGCATACATCTATGCACCAGGATGTCGGCAATCCCCTGCCGAGGGCTCATCAACGATGTATGCAATGCTTACAATCAAATGTAAATGCATAAATCATAAACCAAAATCAATATACGATGCACCTGTGCCATCAATCAATATACGATGAACCTGTGCCAACAATAAATATTCATCCAACATAAGCCAACTATCAACATTCATCAATCGTAAACCACTATTCACAATTTAAACCAACTATACGTACATATACTTCAGAGGATTTTACTTTCTTCAAGTCCTAGATGCTTATATATAGGGTCACCCGCAGCCTTCCCACCACATCTAAAACCCAATGAAGGCATAACCGACTTCCATGTATGTACGTCTATCCTAATATATATATATATGTAATAATTAACGGAGACATAACCCAAATCAATCAAACGAAACGAACTGTCACATCAATCCAATAATCAAGTCAACCAATCAATAAATCAATCAACAAGTAAGTAAACACACCAGTTTTACACTTTTCAGCCCGAATCTCAAGCGAGTAGGGAGATACGAAACTCACCTCGATTGGTTATGAAAGCTAAGATCGATATAAAGTTAAGTTATCGTCGTACAATGTTCACTTCACGTCCAACACCTAAATATCGATCATATACATACGCGTCAACATACATAAACACATATACGCAACTATTGAAAAACACGGCAAAACCTTAATTAGGGTTCCAAAGCGTTTCTCGACGTTAAATGGTTTCTAAGACTCTTAATCAATGTTATATAAGATAAGAAGTGAATTAGATTAAGACTCGGCGCTTAAAATGGTCCAGAAAGTCAAACTAGGTCAAACAAGGAAAGTTCAGAATTACAAAGGCCGTAACTTACGGTCAGTATGGGCGTAAGGTACGGTGGCATTTTTACAACAGGCGTAAGCTACGGAGGAAAGGGGCGTAAGCTACGCTGAGGAAAGGGGCGTAAGCTACGGGGACTGGGCGTAAGGTACGGTCAGTATGGGCGTAACCTACGGCCCTCTAGAAATGTCATTTTTGGCGTAGAAGTTGGCGTAAACAGTTAAATTTTGGCGTAAGGTCCATTTTAAAGATAGGGATAGGCGTAAGCTACGGCCCTCACTGGCGTAACCTACGCCCATGGCGTAACTACGGCCCTCCTGGCGTAACCTACGGCCCTAAGGGGCGTAGGTTACGCCCCATACTGGGCAGCAACACCACCAGCAGCAACAAGTGCAGAAAAATAAGAACCCAAACCCCCAATTTCGACCCAAACCATACCAAAACGATTTGTAAAGACTTTTAACCCATTTTGAAGTATAATTAAACATCATTAACCATAAATACACATAACCCAACCCACAAATTCGACCAAAACATCATAAACACTCACAAATCATTCAAACCCTAACCCTAACCCTAATTTCCATTTTTACCATTTACAAGTCTTGGAATCACATCAAAACGACTAGAAACATAAAAACAAGCATAAA
This sequence comes from Erigeron breviscapus, assembly GCA_034093135.1. Classification (NCBI taxonomy): domain Eukaryota; kingdom Viridiplantae; phylum Streptophyta; class Magnoliopsida; order Asterales; family Asteraceae; genus Erigeron; species Erigeron breviscapus. The sequence continues at coordinate 98,036,893 of CM067174.1, read as the reverse complement.
TGGAAGTAAGAGAGTTGAATTAGACTTACACAACTTCTCCTTGAGCTAGAACCCAATTTAGGTCAAAATGGCCAAAGCTTGAACTAAAAACTTCAAGTTATGATTAAATGAAGATTATGAGGCAACAATGATGATGATTCTTGCACTATGGTAGCTCCAAAACACTAATTTGATGCAATGAGGGTGAAGAAATGAATTGAGATGGTTCCTTGCCTTTTTTACTTAGAGAGAAAGAGAGGAAAGATAGATAGATAGAAAATGAGAGGGGGAAAAGAGATAAGGGGGGAGAAATGGGTCTTGGGGGGGCTGGTGGGTCATGGACTACCCACGGGCCGACCCGTTTCCCCTCTCAAGTCACAATACAATTAATTACCCATTTAATACCGACTACACATACAACGACCCGACCAACATACCACATAGTCATATAATCACAAATGGGCCCAATTATTTCATTCAACAAGTTTGTTAGTCAAATTACACAAAAGTCAACGGGTCAAAATTCACGGATGTTACATTATTCCCCCGTTGAAAGAATTTCGTCCCGAAATTCAAGAAAACCCTAATTATTAAATAAATGTGGGTACTTAGACTTCATATGGTCTTCTCTCTCCCAAGTGAACTCGGCTCCACGTCTAGCATTCCATCTAACCTTCACAATCGTGTAGCGTTTACTCTTGAGTTTCTTTTCTTGGCGGTCCAAGATCTCTACCGACTCTTCAACAAAGTTCAAATTCGAATCAACCCTAATTTCGTCCATAGGCACATGATGTGTAGGATCCGCCAAACACTTGCGCAAGTTACAAATATGAAACACATCATGCATACCGCTAAGCTCTTGAGGCAATTCTAGCCGATAAGCAACCTTCCCAACCCGTTCAAGAATCTTGAAAGGACCAATATACCTTGGTGCAAGTTTTCCCCGCTTCACAAAACGTACAACACCCTTCCAAGGCGATACCTTCAAAAGTACATAATCACCAACTTCAAACTCCAACGGTCTTCGCCTCACATCGGCATACTTCTTTTGACGTTCACGGGCCAACTGCAACTTCTCCTTAATTTGAGATATTACCTTGGTTGTTTCAATCACAATTTCTGGCCCGATAAGTTGACTCTCTCCAATTTCCGCCCAAGCTAGAGGAGAACGACATACCCTACCATACAATGCTTTAAAGGGTGCCATCTGAATAGTAGCATGATAGCTATTGTTATATGAAAACTCAACTAGCGGCAAACGGTCTTCCCAACTTCCACTGAAATCAATTGCACACGCCCTCAACATGTCTTCAAGTGTTTGAATGGTTCTCTCGGTTTGCCCATCCGTTTGAGGGTGAAACGCCGTGCTCATGTCAAGTCGAGTACCCATGGCTTTTTGAAAGGCTTTCCAAAAATTCGATTTGAAACGGGCATCTCTATCAGAAATGATAGAAATCGGCACTCCATGCTTAGATATTACTTCCTTGATGTACAAACGAGCCAAAGTGTCAAATTTATCGGTTTCACGAATGGCTAAAAAGTGAGCCGATTTCGTTAACCGATCTACTATCACCCAAATCGTGTCACGGCCGCTTCTTGTCTTCGGTAGTTTAGTAATGAAGTCCATTGAAATATGCTCCCACTTCCAATCGGGCATCACCGGTTGTACCAACAACCCGGGTGGCTTCTTGTGATCGGCCTTGACTTGTAAGCAAGTAAGACACTCACTCACATACTTAGCCACATCACGCTTCATGCCCGGCCACCAATACAAGTCTTTCAAATCAAAGTACATCTTATCCGACCCGGGATGGACCGAATAAGGCGATTGATGAGCTTCATTCATAATAAGCGCTCTTAAGTTACCGAAGATAGGAATCCAAAGTCTTTCAAATCAAAGTACATCTTATCCGACCCGGGATGGACCGAATAAGGCGATTGATGAGCTTCATTCATAATAAGCGCTCTTAAGTTACCGAAGATAGGAATCCAAAGTCTTTCAACCATGTATAGTCCATTATCATTCTTTCGGTCAAATAGTTGTTCCATACCGTCTAGGCTTTCGTCTCCAAAGTTTTCTGGTAGGGTGGCTTGAACTTGGGCTTCAATGATCCGATCACGAATATTTGGCCCTACCGTGAGGCTCATAGCTCTAGCCCGTCTTGGCTTCACTCTCTCCTTTCGGCTCAAGGCATCGGCTACTACATTTGCCTTGCCCGGGTGATAACGGATGTCACAGTCATAATCACTAAATAGTTCTAACCAACGCCTTTGCCTCATATTCAATTCACTTTGGTTAAAGATGTGTTGGAGACTCTTGTGATCGGTATAAATCACACATTTGGTGCCATAGAGATAATGCCTCCAACACTTCAAGGCAAACACAACCGCTCCCAATTCCAAATCATGTGTCGGGTAGTTCTTCTCATGCACCTTCAATTGACGAGAGGCATAAGCAATGACTTTACCCCTTTGCATAAGAACACAACCCAACCCTTGTCCCGAAGCATTACAATAAACAACAAAATCTTCGATCCCATCCGGTAGTGTCAAAATAGGAGCATCACATAACATATCCTTAAGTGTTTGGAAGGCGTTCTCTTGTCTTTCGCCCCATTCAAAATTCCTCTCTTTTTGAGTCAATAGGGTGAGTGGTTGTGCAATACGGGAGAAATTTTCAATAAATCTTCTATAGTAACCCGCCAGTCCGAGGAATTGGCGGATTTCGGATGGCGTTTCGGGTCTTCTCCAATTCTTGACCGCTTCAATCTTGCTTGGGTCCACATGAATACCATCCTTGCTCACTACGTGACCAAGGAAGTGGACCTCTTCCAACCAAAACTCACACTTGGAAAATTTTGCGTACAATTTCTCCTTCCTTAGTAATTCAAGCACTTCACGCAAGTGCTCAACATGCTCCTCCTTCGTCTTCGAGTATACAAGTATGTCATCAATGAATACAATGACAGACTTGTCCAAGTATGGTTGACACACCCGGTTCATCAAGTCCATGAACACTGCCGGTGCATTAGTCAACCCAAAAGGCATTACGGTGAATTCAAAAGGACCATACCTTGTGCGAAAAGCCGTTTTGGGGATGTCATCTTCATGTACCCGGAGTTGATGATAACCCGAGCAAAGATCGATTTTTGAAAAGTGCTTAGCACCTTGAAGTTGATCAAATAGGTCATCGATTCTAGGGAGAGGATATCGGTTCTTCACAGTGAGCTTGTTTAATTCCCGGTAATCAATACACATTCTAAAAGATCCATCTTTCTTTTTGACGAATAGAACAGGAGCACCCCAAGGAGATTGACTAGGGCGAATGAAACCCTTTTCTTGGAGTTCCTTGAGTTGAGTTTGTAGCTCTTGCATTTCGGTTAGAGCTAGTCTATAAGGAGCTTTTGCTACGGGTGCGGCTTCGGGGATAAGATTAATACGAAAGTCTAGTTCACGAGTCGGAGGTAACCCCGGTAAGTCATCCGGAAAAACATCGGGAAAATCACAGACGATAGGGACGGTCTTCAATTCTACCTTTGAGATGGTAGCACTAAAGACTTTAGAAGTCGAGGAATCGGAGGTTTCACCTTGAACCCTAAGAATTTTACCGTTAGCCAAAGGTATCTTAACAACCCTCTCGCCACAATCAATGGTTGCATTCACCGCCGTCAACCAATCCATACCCACTATAATATCAAAACTACCAATGTTAAGAGGCATAAGGTCAATGAAGAAGTCGACATCTTCTAAAGTCAAGACACATTCCCGAAGTATTTGACTAATTCTAGTTAGTGACCTATTTACCATTTCAATGTCAAGCACATAGTTTAGAGCACATGGATGCACATCAATCAAAGGAACAAAGTTAGAAGACACGAGGCTATAATCGGCCCCGGAATCAAATAGGACGGTTGCATAGAGACCATTAAGGAGAAAAGTACCTGCTACTACGTTGGGGTCATTGCGAGCTTCATTTACATTGGCCGCAAAGGCTCGGCCGCGTGGTTGCACTTGGTGGCCTTGTTGTCCCCGGTTTTGATTAGGCCCGACCATTTGTAGTTGATTGGGATGAACGGCTACTTGAACTTGTTGTCCCACCCATCGAGGACAATTATTTCGGTAGTGGTCACGGCTACCACATTCAAAACACTCGCCTCTTCTTTGGTTACCTTGAGGAGGAACGGCCCGTACAGGAGCCACATTCATTGGGCCCGCTCTTGGAGCTCTACAATCTCTGGAGAGGTGCCCGACTCGGTTACAATTAAAGCACACCTTGCATTGGGCATTGGCGGGGTGATGTTGGTTGCATCTCCCACAGAAAGGATGAGGTCCCGGGAAAGCTTTCCTAGTTGGCTCCACCGCCGCCATTATTCTACCCCTATTTGCATTCTTGGGGTCAAACCTCCCCACTTTCCTTACTCCGCTCGACTCCCACTTCTTTCCTCTTGCTAGATGAGGATTTACTCAAAACGCCACACCTCAATAAATCTTCCGTCACACTCCCGGCTTGGTTGACCGCATTAGCCAAAGAAGTAGGCATGTTGGAGTTTACATAAGATCGGACTTGAGGATTCAAGCCCAATACAAACTTCTGGATGGCCTGTGACTCGGTACCCACCAAGTGAGGAATGAGGGTGGACAACTCTTGAAATCGTCTCACATAGCCCTTGTAGTCGGCTCCCTCCGTGTTGAGATTAGCAAACTCGATAGTCAAGTTTTGTAGTTCATAGGGAGGACAAAACTTTGCTTTTACTTTGTTCTTGAAGTCAATCCACTCCAAATTTTGAGTCCGCCCCAATGTTATCTCCTGGTTCCACCAACTCAGGGCGTCATGCCTAAACATGCCGGATGCATAGGAAATCCGGTCATCATAGATGCAATGACTCCTTTCAATCACCGCTTCAATCGCCTCAAACCATCTTATACATTCCGTGGGACCCCCTTTCCCATCGAACTCCGGTGCCCCACAACTTTTAAAATCTTTAAATATGCACCCTTGACGGTATCCCCCATATTGATTATTCATGGGCATTCCGACATTAACACCCACTGGTCCCTCTTCTTCATTTTCTACATCATGGGGTTGAGCATCTTCATTATCTACGTTTTCTGGGGCTTCATTATTTTGAGCCACATTATTTTGCCCAAGACTTGCCGTGACTTGAGCAATGATGGTTGGCATGATGCCGGCGACCGTTTGAGTGATTACCTCGGCCAAGTTTGGCTCAGGAGCTCCACCACGACCCCTACCACGACCCTACCACGACCTCTACCACGGCCCCTACCACGGCCCCTACCTCCTTGCACTTCCGGTTGAACTTCCGGTTGCGGTTCTTCCTCTTCAGCCCTATAGTTCGTTCCGGTTCTCCTGGGTCTCGCCATTTCTATAAAACAAGTGACACGTTGACCCAAGAGTTAGTCTCAAATGCTCACATGTTAGCCACACAAGTAGTCAATGCTCTCATACCAATACCACATACTCATTTCATAACATTATGCTAAGGCAAAAGTGTTAGCATCATAAGGGATTTTTACATATCATAACATCAAGTAATCATGCTCATAATATCATGCAATTAAACAACTAACACAAATGATTCAAAGTATAATCCGAATTCGATATGCTCTCTAGTTATTGACCGGGTATGTATACAAGGTGTACCAACGGCTAACCTTCCACCTAATCAACTTCCATTAAGCATATCGGTTCCTTATTATACTTTAAGCCACACGTGCGCAATCCACGATGTCATGAACTTGCTATAATATCGGGTAACCATAAAAGAGTTGATCGGGTTCTTTTAGGGTTGCCACAATATTATACTAAGTTAATGGCATCCCATCATTTTGCCCTAAATCATCACATTAATTCCAACAATTTACAACAACAACCCATATTAACTACAATTCACATTCATCACATTGATTTCAAGCTATCATACAATAGGTCTTAACTACGAACTCACACGGGGATTCACATAATTCACATTGCACACGAATTCCTAACCATGCATGCTATATGAAGAGTTTTAACTTAAGCCGTAGTCTAGGTCAAACCGCCTAATTCTCTACGACCACGCATGGGCCACCATTCTGTAACACCCCAAGCCGAGGCTCGGAATATCACGGAAAACACATAGCACCAGGTGGAATTACAATAGAACAAACTAAATGCAATTATAGATTCGGTGAATCCAAAACATAACAAAGCAAGTAACAAAATACAACAGGAGCAAATAGCCATCAAAGTTAACATAACAACATCCAAAGATGGCAAACGATCCTAAGTATAATGCAAAAAGGCAGGCCAATGAATCCTTGATCCATGAGGTCCATAGTCCGGGTTAAACCGCAAGCGAAGCAACTAAACTCCACGCCCTGGGAGAACCTGATTACCTGAAAAGTGTACTAAGCATAGTCAACACAAGGTTGGTGAGTTCGTAGAAATGGTTCGTAAAGAACCCACGATAATAATCACAATATACGAATAGAGGCTAGGCATGACTTACAGCGAGCCTCTAAGTAACCCAATAAGGTCCAACAACAAGATTACACAAGACAAGTAAATGTGTAGTAAGAATGCACAATGATATGCGAATCAATGTAAGTGCCAATGCATGAATAAGCCAACATGCCTATCCTATGCGTGAACTCCGTCACCTATGCAACGATACCCTTCTGTCATTACAATGAACAAGGCTGTATCTCAAAATCATCGAGATATATATGTCTATATACTCGGGGTCACGTTCTACATCCAAAATGGGTGCATACATCTATGCACCAGGATGTCGGCAATCCCCTGCCGAGGGCTCATCAACGATGTATGCAATGCTTACAATCAAATGTAAATGCATAAATCATAAACCACTATTCACAATTTAAACCAACTATACGTACATATACTTCAGAGGATTTTACTTTCTTCAAGTCCTAGATGCTTATATATAGGGTCACCCGCAGCCTTCCCACCACATCTAAAACCCAATGAAGGCATAACCGACTTCCATGTATGTACGTCTATCCTAATATATATATATATATATATATATAACTGAGACATAACCCAAATCATATGTACGTCTATCCTAATATATATATATATATATGTAATAATTAACGGAGACATAACCCAAATCAATCAAACGAAACGAACTGTCACATCAATCCAATAATCAAGTCAACCAATCAATAAATCAATCAACAAGTAAGTAAACACACCAGTTTTACACTTTTCAGCCCGAATCTCAAGCGAGTAGGGAGATACGAAACTCACCTCGATTGGTTATGAAAGCTAAGATCGATATAAAGTTAAGTTATCGTCGTACAATGTTCACTTCACGTCCAACACCTAAATATCGATCATATACATACGCGTCAACATACATAAACACATATACGCAACTATTGAAAAACACGGCAAAACCCTAATTAGGGTTCCAAAGCGTTTCTCGATGTTAAATGGTTTCTAAGACTCTTAATCAATGTTATATAAGATAAGAAGTGAATTAGATTAAGACTCGGCGCTTAAAATGGTCCAGAAAGTCAAACTAGGTCAAACAAGGAAAGTTCAGAATTACAAAGGCCGTAACTTACGGTCAGTATGGGCGTAAGGTACGGTGGCATTTTTACAACAGGCGTAAGCTACGGAGGAAAGGGGCGTAAGCTACGGAGGAAAGGGGCGTAAGCTACGCTGGGCAAGTTTTGACGGGGCGTAAGGTACGGTCAGTATGGGCGTAACCTACGGCCCTCTAGAAATGTCATTTTTGGCGTAGAAGTTGGCGTAAACAGTTAAATTTTGGCGTAAGGTCCATTTTGAAGATAGGGATAGGCGTAAGCTACGGCCCTCACTGGCGTAACCTACGGCCCTCACTGGCGTAACCTACGGCCCTAAGGCGTAATACGGCCCTCATGGCGTAACTACGGCCCTACTGGCGTAACCTACGGCCCTAAGGGGCGTAGGTTACGCCCCATACTGGGCAGCAACACCACCAGCAGCAACAAGTGCAGAAAAATAAGAACCCAAACCCCCAATTTCGACCCAAACCATACCAAAATGATTTGTAAAGACTTTTAACCCATTTTGAAGTATAATTAAACATCATTAACCATAAATACACATAACCCAACCCACAAATTCGACCAAAACATCATAAACACTCACAAATCATTCAAACCCTAACCCTAACCCTAATTTCCATTTTTACCATTTACAAGTCTTGGAATCACATCAAAACGACTAGAAACATAAAAACAAGCATAAATGGAAGTAAGAGAGTTGAATTAGACTTACACAACTTCTCCTTGAGCTAGAACCCAATTTAGGTCAAAATGGCCAAAGCTTGAACTAAAAACTTCAAGTTATGATTAAATGAAGATTATGAGGCAACAATGATGATGATTCTTGCACTATGGTAGCTCCAAAACACTAATTTGATGCAATGAGGGTGAAGAAATGAATTGAGATGGTTCCTTGCCTTTTTTACTTAGAGAGAAAGAGAGGAAAGATAGATAGATAGAAAATGAGAGGGGGAAAAGAGATAAGGGGGGAGAAATGGGTCTTGGGGGGGCTGGTGGGTCATGGACTACCCACGGGCCGACCCGTTTCCCCTCTCAAGTCACAATACAATTAATTACCCATTTAATACCGACTACACATACAACGACCCGACCAACATACCACATAGTCATATAATCACAAATGGGCCCAATTATTTCATTCAACAAGTTTGTTAGTCAAATTACACAAAAGTCAACGGGTCAAAATTCACGGATGTTACAGTTTGTATTCGAAAGCTATTAAAGATTTGACTACTTTAGCCATTATTTCTACAAGGAAAAACTGAATATGAAAGATGTATTTAGGGTTTTGGAGTTATGAAGGAATGAGAAAAATAGAGAGAGAATGATGATTGGGAGTAAATGAAGGAGAAGTAAATGAAGGAATTGTGTTGGAAAGGGTATTTATATTTATGATGGAATACAAAGGGTTTTTCCAAAATAAATAAAATAAAATGATTTTGAAATTCAAACCCAAAAATGAAAATATTATTTTAATTGAAATCAGTTTTGATCGGGTTTGAAGTCCGAAAATAATTTTTGGTTAGACGTCCGCATTTAATGCAACGACTGCTATGACCCCACATTTTCACAAAACTTTTCAACATTTTACAGAAAAGGTGATCATTACTTTCCATTTACGGCGCAACTTGTGTGACACGTCAGCAATAAGCATCATTATTAAAACATTAAACAGTAACCTTCACGTGTTCACACAACGACCAAGTATCCAAAATACATTATAAAGGACAGACTCATTTCAGAAATAATATAAAATGATTTTGAAATTCAAACCCAAAAATGAAAATATTATTTTAATTGAAATCAGTTTTGATCGGGTTTGAAGTCCGAAAATAATTTTTGGTTAGACGTCCGCATTTAATGCAACGACTGCTATGACCCCACATTTTCACAAAACTTTTCAACATTTTACAGAAAAGGTGATCATTACTTTCCATTTACGGCGCAACTTGTGTGACACGTCAGCAATAAGCATCATTATTCAAACATTAAACAGTAACCTTCACGTGTTCACACAACGACCAAGTATCCAAAATACATTATAAAGGACAGACTCATTTCAGAAATCGGGTTTGAAGTCCGAAAATAATTTTTGGTTAGACGTCCGCATTTAATGCAACGACTGCTATGACCCCACATTTTCACAAAACTTTTCAACATTTTACAGAAAAGGTGATCATTACTTTCCATTTACGGCGCAACTTGTGTGACACGTCAGCAATAAGCATCATTATTAAAACATTAAACAGTAACCTTCACGTGTTCACACAACGACCAAGTATCCAAAATACATTAGAAAGGACAGACTCATTTCAGAAATTCTGAAGCATTTCAGTCAAAATATTTTTCTGAAAGCAAAGTTCCCCCCTTAGAGAAAAATTCTTTTTGAACATAAAAATATTTGACACTTCCCCCTGAGGTGATGCTATACAGGATTTAACATACCTAACTCACTGATGAGATTTTTAACGTTTTGACATCCAAGGGTTTTGTAAAAACATCAGCGAGTTGTTTATCAGTGAGAATGAAATGAAGTTCAATGTCACCTTTAATAATGTGATCTCTAATAAAATGATACCTGAGGTCGATATGCTTGGTTTTGGAGTGCATGACAGGATTGTGAGAGATGGCAATGGCACTGGTGTTATCACAAAATACTGGAGACTTTGTATACTTAACACCATAATCAGTTAGTTGGTTCTTCATCCCCAAGATCTGATTGTGGAGTGCCTAGGAGGAAACTGGGGTGGATTGGACAAGATTTCCTTGACACAAGTAGAAATCGGGTACTAATTGTGGCATGGGATTGAGGTGGACTTCGCTGAGATACTTTTTTCTCAGCTGGTAACAAAGTTAAAAGGGAAAAGAAGTCCACACATCTCATTTCCCAGGTTTTTGAGCATATGCTTCATGAACATGCTCGGAGATGCGTATCATATGGAGGGGCTTGAATCTTCATCGATGGAGTTCTGCAGGGATCTATCAAAGCTTTCTACTTCAGATCCAGAACCAGAACTCCCCGCTGCAATGCTTCAGGTAATTTCTAAAACTGAAACAGCACGACCGGCTGGCTCAGAAAGGTCACCGAGCGGGTCGCAAAAGAATGCGAGACCCATTGGTGCACCTGGTGGTCAAATGTTGAAGTTTTTTAAAACCCCAGCAACTTCTTCTACCCAACCACCACCTCCCTCCTCCATTGACCAACCTGAGGATCTCCCAAAAGATCCCTCAGGATCTCCAAAGGGCTTATTAAAACGACATAAATATAAGCAGTCCTCACAGCCCAAGGACATTAGTACCGAAGCAAACCCCTCTGGATCTTCCCAACAAGAACTAGAGGAATCGAGTCTAAAGGGAAACCCACAAGCAGCCATCTCCAAAACTTCTTTAGGAGGAGATGGTGAAGAAAATATTAGTGTGTCCGCCCAGCACACAATAGAGTCCGTGTCTGCACGCGCTCCCCATGTAACTTCACAAATCTCACACTTTTCTGCAGCACGAATTGATGAAGTCTTTGTTGTGACACCATCTAAGACTGAGATTCCAGACTCTACGGCCGATGAAGTGATTCTTGATGACGGTACGAGAATCATTAAGGCAATCCCCGTGTCTACTGTCTTTGGCGATGAAGCTATGGCTGAGCCAACCAATAAATCTGGTGACGATGCATCTGCAGCAGCAGTTGTTGAACCAGAAGCTGGTTCAGGTACCAGTGATCTGAACCAGGGCATATCTGATCAGACTGCAGTTTTAACTGACCTCTGGGATGAAGATGAGCCACCTCAAGGGAATCTTGATTCCTTTGCTGACTTTGAGTTTGATGAGGGCTTACTGGAGGAGAATCAGTCTTCTGATTCTGAGCCAACCTTCGGCCTCACAAACGTCCAACCTCCCCCAGAAATCCAAAATGTTGAACAACCATATCGCCAACCTGAAACTTCACATCAACATCCATATTTTCCACCCGGCTCTGCACCTGCCTATGTTACTTCACCGCGTTTTCAACCACAACTCGAACACTTACACCCACAAATTCACCAAGTGCCAAGGCCCATTAATTATGATGGTGAAACTGAGAAAGAGTTGGACTCTACTACTGAATCTGAGAGTCCAACTGAAATGCAATTGGAGAAAGCATTGGATGGGCATGGCAAACTTCCCTTTGTGGCTTCTGTTTCTACACAACCACCTCCTCCTTTAAGTGTAGAAGCACAGTTAGAAAAACAAAATGCCGAAGTCCAAAGCCTACTTATCAAGGTTGGGGACTTAACTAAATCTCTAACTGCCAATACTACGTCCCTGGCTGAAATGAAGGGTGCTCAGATGTTTATTGGCACTGAGTTCACCAAGGTTGCTGGGAATGAGGGACTAGTAAGTGGGAAGCTAAATGAGCTGGTACATTCATGTAATAAGATAAGTTTGGCTATCAGGGAAGCCTTCAGACTGGCCAAAAGAGATGTGCAAGCTTCAGTTGTTGCGAACTTGACATCTGGTATGGAATTGATAAAACAAGAAGTTCTGGTAGTCGGGAAGGAGGTGAATGAGTTGGTTAAAAGGCCAAGTGTCAATGAGAAAGAACTTGGGTCTTCTGTAAGTGATGGTGTGATTGAGAGGCTGAAGTCTGATATATCTCAGAATCTTGTTACTCAGATTTCAACTTCTGTGGCTGAAAAGGTTGAAGAAGGGGTCAGAAGGATGGTCTTAGAACTCACTCAAGACACTTCCGAGAAGGTAGATAAAGCTGTTGAAGAAGTTCAGAAATTTGTATCTACTCTCGAAGAAGTTGTTAAAGGCCAGTCCAAGCAGTTAGATGAAATTCTGACCCTGCTTAAGAAGGAAAATGTTGTTGCTGCTCCTCCTCCTCCTTCATTTTCTGAAGAAGATAGGAAATTGCTGAAAGAGCTTACTGAAAAAGAGAATCTGAACCTTAACTCATCATTCAGGTTAATGGCTCAGTTCTCTACCATGGCAAAAGGCATTTCTGATTGCCTTCTGCAGCAAAGTTGGGAACCTCTGAAGGCCATTCAGACTGCTATTGATGTATATGCTAAAATGCCTTCTGAGGTCCCCAAAGGGGGAAATGTGCCTATGGGTCTGCTTTCAAGTACTCAAGAATTAATAGAAGCAACCAAGAAGCAAGCTGAGGTACCATCTGGTAGTGCCTCAGTTCAGGGGGAACAGGTTCAGAAATCTGAAATGCAAGCTTCTGAACCTGCTAAGAAAGATAAGGGCAAGGCCCCAATGGTGGGTGAACCAACAAAGAAAGAGTCTAAGGGTTCTGGTTTGGTGGTTGGTGAGAATGTTGATGAACATGGTTATCCCATTCATGATCCTAATGCTAATAGCAAGAAATTAGAAGCTCTGCAGAAGCAAGTTTCTAATCAATTCATTATGTGGGGGGAAAACAAGGAAAGAGAAAGGGTTCAACATCAGAAAATGGGAACCCTTGATCATGTTGATGCTGCAGCTCTTGGTCTCTCTCTGGAAAGATATCTGAAGATCAAAAAAGATCCAAGAGTGCAGAAAGCTGTTGTTAATATGATGGAGTATGAGTATGGGGTGAATTATTCTCCCTTATAACAAAAGCTGGACCATCTCACTTTCAAGATGTCCATTGAGGACTTGGTGAAAAACAGAGAAAAAAAGATGGCAATCAAAAAGAAAGAAATTCTGGCTGGAGTTCTGAAGGTTGAAAAAGAATTGGCTAGGCCACCCACAAAGCCCAAAGTGACTGGACCAAGGTCTTCAAGGAAGAATATTCGTGATGCTGACCTATCTACCTTCAAGCCAATGTCTGATGATGCTATTGAAATTGAAAGAAAACATGAAAGGGATCAGTATGAGCATTATATGAAGCATCGATCTCATCCAGCTAAAATAGTTGATATGGAAGTAACAAAAGCTGATGGATTGAAGCTTTTTGACTTGGTTGTTAAAAGAGAAGGAAGGGCAACTGAAGAATATCATCAGGTTCAGTGCACGAGTTTGGGATTTCTGAGCATAGGGAGATGATCCAAATACTGAGGAGGAAGCCGAAATCTGCTTTGATTGGTGCATGGTTATCAATAATACAACAAAAGATGCAGGCCAAGGTAGAGATTGAAGGCAGATTGTTTGGAAAGAAGGATCATTCTCCACTGAAGAGGAAACCTACTGAAGCACCTTCTGGTTCAAGGCCTGCCAAGAAGTAGTTCCTTTTTCAGATTATCATATACTTGTATAAATATTTGCAAATGTAACAAACACTTCAGTTTGTATATATATGTTACATTTTGTAGCTCATAAGTAGATGATAAGTTTAAGTTAGAAAAACCACAAGTAAAATTCTGAGACATCAATGATCTATAAGATGTACTTAGAAAATTTTTACAACTTAAACAAAAACTTGCATTTCAGACTTACAAACATGTATAGATAGAAGTCTGAGATGCATGCACTATTTCAGAACAAATAGGGGGAATTTGTTGGGTCGAAAATCGACCAAGTATAATTTGTTCAGAAATAGCTGAAGCTCAGTGAAGAATACTTGTATAGAATTCTGAGGTCGCTCAGAATTAGTTCACTGCAGCTTCACTTCAGTTCAGATCAACGTATCAGAATACCGTTCAGAATGAAGTCAAAAGACTGAAGTCTGAAGAAAGAGAATCAGCTCAGATGTGGAGCTCAGAAGCTGATTCTACCTGATCGAAGACTGTAGCATCTCAGTGTAAAAGTATTTACACACTTTTACACTGATTACGAGGAAGACTTTTTACTTTACATTTCTTTACCCAGTTAATAGATTTAACTATTAATAAATGTACAAGGTAAAGTAAAGGTTGGGAATAAGGTATGATAAGTCACATCAAAAGACTTATATACTAAACCTTAAAAGTACACATGTAAGGAATTAGCTTTAATTTCTTAAATGCTCCCAACCATATTTTGTACGATCTGGTCCACGTCATCATGGACTTGGTCTATAAATATAAGTCTTCTTACAACTTGAAAATAGCTTGAAACCTTAGCATTGCAACTTGTGAGATATACTCTAAGTAATCCTTACGAGTATTTCCAAGTTATTAGATCACTTATATTTCTAGGTTGTTTAGATATTTACACTTGGGTGTTTATCTTTGTTCCGCAACAACCTTTGTATTTGTTTATATATCAATAAATCAAATACATTGAAAAGTACATCGTGTCTCAATGCTACATACTTGATCTATACATATTATCTATATAGTTTCAGCCCTTATTGTTTCTTGCATTTACTTTCAGTACCTTTATCGTATTGTTCATCCATATCTGGATCGTATTCTGAACTGGTCATCTTCCAGTTAGAACTACTTGTTAGTCGGGTATTTAACCATCTATATTTGGGACTCACAATATCTCTAGATTGGAGACAATTGTGTTTTTCTTTATATGTTTTTACCATCCATGTTTCAGTCCCTGCAACTTTAGACACATGTAATTGCCAAGGGCAAGTTGTCTGACCAGATTCCTTTGACCCATGCTCCTTTGTCCATTTCTTAATGAACTTAATTCCCCTTTCAACCTCTACACTTGGCCCAACTTGCTCATTAGGCTCAACTTGACTAGGCCCAACTGCACTAGATTTCCCCACTTGTTCACTAGGCCCAACATTTGTGAAAACAGGATAAAAACCTGTGCATACCACCCTGAATCTTATGTTATCATTTTTGACAATTTTAAGCTGCCTTCTTGTTTCAATACCATGTTGTGTGACAAGTTCCTTCACCTCTTTCTTAGTCCCAAAAACTTGACCAGGTTGAAATAATACCTTGGTAGTTGTGTTTGTAGCCTGCTCTCTTGCTTGCCTCTTTAATGCTTTTGTCCTGGCATCATCTGCAGAATCTGAACCACTATCAATATTATCATGGTTCACTACCCCAACATCTGGTTCAACATGAATACCAGTATCAGGAACCTCATCTGTATGTGGTAACCATTCTACATTATCATCTATGTTGTCTCTGAAATTTGTCATATCCACCTCAACATCAGTAATCCTGTGTTCATCATCCATAATAAAATCACTGTCCTCCCCACTATCATCACTATCCTCTCCATCCTCAACCTCTGCATTTTCCTCTGCACCAGATTCAATCACATTCACTTCTTCTTGCACATTCACTTCTTCTTGCACATTGACTTGTTCCTGCACATTGACTTGTTCCTGTACATTCACTTGTTCATTGACATCCACTTGTTCATTCACATTCACTTGTTCTTTCCCAACCTCTGTTTGAACTCTAATATCACTGGAAAAAACTTCATTGAAAAATTCATCATTAAAAACATGTGGCTCTACACCTTGTGTTTGAAAATCCTTTGGTACATTATCTTGCCTACTTCCATGTCCACCTTCTGTATCAGGAAGAATTGGCACATATACATTATCTTGCCTACTTTCCTGTCCAACTTCTGTCTCCACAACCATTGGTACATTATCTTGCCCACTACCCTGCCCAGATGGGGTTTCAACTGTGTTTGGTGTAAACAAGTTCTTTGTTGGTGCTTTTCTTTTAAATTTCTTTCTTGGAGGGGGTTTTGGTATACCAGGGGAACTTTTTTTCTTAAAAGTATAAACCTTTGATTGGTTTGTTTCTACATAGACTTCTAAAACCTTATACTTGCTTACATACGTCAGTAATAACCTAACATCATCATCATTATGTAAAGCATGCAATCCATTACGTAAATCACTATTAGGCTTTTTGAAATGGTACCGCTTTGGAATCCCTTTTGTGTACCCTAACGCTTGAAGAATGACATTGATTTCAATAACAAATAATTGATCCCAAACTACACAATCAACATAATTTACCTTACCATCCACGTATTGCCATTCTGGAGTATCGATAAACACACCCCCATGATGTAATTCCAATGAAAACAAATTAGGGTTTTTTTCTGGAAAAAAAAATATTCATATAGCAAAACCTAAACAAACTGATTTACATGTGTTACAATATAAACAAGTATCAATCAAATAAAAAAAACTATATAAAAAAAATAAAAAAATATGAACTCACCATATAATGCATCAATGTAGTCTTCCTTATCCTTGTTTTTTCTGAAAAAAAATATGAACTCACCATATAATGCATCAATGTAGTCTTCCTTATCCTTGTTTTTTCTGATAAACCACGATGACTGAACCATTATTATACTTAGATTACGATTCCAGAATATAAACCTTCGATCACGATTACGTATATTCAGTATATTATGGAAGTAATATTCAGTTTTGTTAGTTATTTTTTTGATTGGATACCATAGGGATCTGAAATGCAAATGAAAATGTGTTTGGATGTGAAAAAGGGGGCCGGAAGTTGCTTATAAAGGGCTGGGTAGGAATTAAATGCCAAAACTACCCCTCACGTGACACGCACATGGGTACGTTAACGGATTAAATTGGATGGACGTTTAAGAATGGACCATTTTTGCGAAGAAATCACACTTATGGGACCAAAAATGCGAGCTTTGAAAAGTTTGGACCAAACCTGCGAAAATTGTGATATCACAGGGACCAAAAATGCAATTAGTTCAAATTAAAAACTAATAATGAAAAAACACAAGAGACCGCCCAGGATTTTTGGATTGGACGGGCCAATTATATTTAGCTATTAATACTAATATCCGTGCGCGTTGCACAGATTAATTCATAATAGCCATAGTGTCTTTATCAGTAACCATTATGTAATCAGTGGTAACAAAAATTATAACATATATAGTAAGGAAAAACAAAACACGAAAGCTAAATCCATCAGCCTAATTATAATAAATCTAATCATATGCTTTTAGCCAAATTAAACATATAACCTAAAATTTCATAAGGTAGAAAATTTTATACAGAATATGAAAAACAACATGCTTGTTTTGAAAGAGTCATTCTTAAAGCCCTTAATCAATTAACTTAGATTATTTTAACAATATAATAATAATAATCAATATACTAATATTAACCAAGATAAAAATAAAGTGCAAAAAATAATTAAAAATATGAAAAGCAATATACTTGTTGTGGTAGAGAAATTTTTTAAGCTCTCATTGTTAAGGTCTTTGACCTTGGGAGGATCCATCTGGGTTCAAGTCTCACTTCTCATATTTGTGAGGGTGGATTAATAGGGGTTTTTCGAGAGTCCTGGTTTCCAGGCATACGTGTAATTTAGGAGTAGAAGTAGAATATAATGTCGTTCAAAAAAATATAAAAATAACCAAGAAAAAAATAAAAATAAAAAGATTAAAAACTTACCAGCGATGATGATTCCTAATCTATATATTTATTAAAACAGTACTTATCCCAATGATTCTAAAGCATCCTCAACTTAAAGATATTATCACACATTGCAAAATAGGATTTTTTTTTTCTTTCATATTTATTTTTACATTATAATATAAATTATAATTATAAGAAATTAATAACGCGCGGATCCTAAACCCGGATTCTATACCCATATTCTGATGCTCCTATGTGTTAACAAACCCTGACCTCCATCATTCTTCTCTCGACACACACACACAGTCGAATGCGAATATATTAATCTAATTTTTTCTTCATCAAAGAAATAAGAAGATATTTATTCCTATTTTCAGGTTTGTAGAGTTTTAATTTTAAATCTGGTCTCTATGTGTATGAATGACAGAGGTTCCTTTTTTGTGAATAAAGAATATGATTTTGATTTTGGGTTTTTGTAGTTAGTTTTAATATATCAATTGTTATTTCATCTTATAGATTCTAATAAAAAGCTTTTCATGTTTGAATATAGAAGTGTTTTTTTTTGAAGTTGGGTTGTTCTTTTTTTTTCTTTCCTTATGCGATCGTAGACGGAACAACCGAAGAGATGATATAGAAGATCGGAGGGGTAACTTTACCTATAAAGTTGAAGCAACTTTAGAGAATTTTTATCCCTCTTTTATCCTATACTGACATATAACATCATCTTCATATTGAATAAGAATTCTCTAAAGTTGCTTCAACTTTATAGGTAAAGTTGAAGCAACTTGAACCATTGGATTAAAATCAATGGTTGAGATTAAAAGAGACATGTGTCATTTAAGTATAGTGTCAAGTGTCACTTAAAGAAAACCCCAATCGTATTTTACTACATTGGTAGAGATGACATATTATATGTTTGATTTTATTTATTCATCGTGTTAATTGTACATTTATGTAATTGTCTTGTTTGATAAATCGTCATGTACTCGTAGATATTTGTGCTTTCTTTGTATCATTTGATACTGACTCTACTCATTCAATAGTTTCTTTTAAGATTCGTTGCTTAATCTTTTATGATTTTTACATCGCTGGTCAGTTTTGACATTTTCAAAAATAAAAAAAAGTGAAAAAAAGGAAAGGACGAAAAGTGAACAAAAAACTAACGAATGTTGGCAACCTTAACGGAGAAAAACTAACACCGTTATCTCGAGGACGAAAAGTGAAAAAAGTGACAAGTTTAGAGTTTTTTTTGCTATTTTTTCAATTTAAGGACGAAAGTGCAAAACGTGCTAAGTTGAAGGACGAAAAATGTAATTTTCTCTTTTATTTGCTTTCTTGTTACTTGATGTAAATTTTCCTTTCCAATATATACAAGTTGTTAGATTGTAACCCAACAAGATAGATAACTGATTAAATCTAACAAACAGATAAGAAAATCTAAGACATTTGATGATCTATAAAAATGTCTTAGAAATTTAGATAGATTTAGTCAAAACAAGTATTTCAAGTATGTAAATTGTATAGATAGAAAACTTGAAAAGACTTGGTATTATTTCAGGACAAATAGGGGGAATTTGTTAGGTCCAGTTTTCTGCAAACTGGAACGTCTCCAGTGCAAACTGGAGACAAGAAGATTTGTCCAGAAATATTATGAAGTCCAGTGACCAGTGTACAGTTAATGCCACTGGAGCTTCACTCCAGTTGAGATCTGACCAGAACTGAAGACAATCCAGTTGAAGTCGAAGACAACAAATGGAAGGAAGAAAACATTCATCCAGTGAGTGTTTTACTCAGATTCAAGACTGGAGCATTCTCTAGTGTAAAGTACTTACAAAGCTTTACACTGATTACGAGAAAGACCTTTTACCTTTATACTCTATTATCCGGACAATACCAATTGTCTATGATAAAAGTACAAAAGTGCATAAAGGTGGTTAGTTAAAGTACCTTTTACATCGTACTTTAACAGGCATGCTTAAGGAATTAAATGCAATTCCTTAAATGCTCACAACCATATTTGTACGGCAAAGTTGACATCCCAATGTCAACCTTTGCCTATAAATAGAGGTCTTTGCACAACCAAGAACACACTTTGCATATTCAGACCTTTGCATATTCTTGGTGAACTTGTGCAATATTCTCTCAATCGTTAAAAGGAACATTTCACAACTTTAAGTGTTTCGATTGTTAAAGAGAATTTCCAAGTATTAGATCATTGTATTTCATAGGTTGTTAGGATATTTACATTATTGTATTATCTTGGTTCCGCAACAACCATGTAATTTATTTAACATCAATAAATAAATTACACTTGAAAATTACAACTTGGTCTCACCAGTTTACTTTATTGTATTTTATATTGCATTGTCATTTACTTATTAATTTGTCACCTTAATAAGTAATATAACCAGTTCTTTGTATAACCTTCACTGGTACTGACTCCAGTCGAGTCCAGTGATGTTATTGCAAAGTATATCACCATTGACATAGAGGTATATTCAGTAGTACCATATCTTGAGTTGGGAATTACAACTAGAAGTACGTCAACTAGATTAGCATAAAAAAATGCATCAAGATCAATATGATGCATGTTCTAACCTATTTATGTCGAAAAATAAATGGGCTAAGGTACCACAAGTTAAGTTTTGTTTTTCCCCACTTTTTTTTTCTTTATTTATGAATTTTTTTTGAAAGTTGTACTGGAATAAAATTTATTAATCAATAAACAAATGACAATTCAACTACAGATTGATTCGTTTCAAGAGCGTTTTATAGTATAATCACTACTACAAAAAAACGTAATGGGAACCAGTTTTGAAGGGCTTTAGAGACCACTTTTACAACCGGTTTCTATGAAAAGGGTTTCTATTATAAATGTTAGATCCAGACTCGACTACTGGAGCCTTACTGAAGATCTGTCCAGAAACGTGTTCTACTGGACCTACTCCAGGCTTGGAATCTGGAGTCCCTCTGAAGATTTGTCCAGAAATAATGGAAGACCAGTGAGCAAATACTTGTATAGGAAATCTGGAGTATTCTCCAGATTAGCTCACTGGACTTCACCTCAGTCCAGATCTACTCTACTGAAGACGTTCTCACTGAAGTCAAATACTGAAGTCAGAATAAAGAAGACTGACAAATGGCGGAGTCCACTGGAAGTCTTACCAGATCTGAACACTGGAGGATTGTCAGTGTTCTAGACCTTACAAGTCTGAACATTGATATCGAGGAATTGACTTTTGCCTTTACACACTTTCCAAAGAACACTCCACTTGTTCTTTACCAAAGTTTATACGTGTGTAAAGGTGGTTGGTTAAAAGAATAAAGTCATATTGATGTGACTTTATCCTTTTACCTTAACCAATGCATTTAATGTTCTTGTCGGTTCATTAAATGCATGCAACCATATTTGTACGGGAAATAAATTCATTGTTGAATTTATCTGCCTATAAATACAAAGTCATATTTCTCGTTCAAATTACTTTTTAGCAATTTGGTGAACTTTCTTAAATACTCTCGATCTAAACAGTTATACTTCACAACTTTAAGTATATCGATCCAAGGAGATTATTTAGCAAGTATAGATCACTTGTAATTCAAAGATTGTTTTGATAGTTACATACTTGTAATATCTAGGTTCCGCAACAATCTTGTATTTTGTTTATCATCAATAAAGAAAATACACTTGAAAATTACATTTGTGTTCCATCATTTATTTACTTGTTTAAATATTGCTTAAGTCGTTTATTGCTTTATTTATATTCTTGCATTTATATTTAAAGTAATACCAGTCCTATTCTAGTTCATACTTGACTTGTTATTTTACACTCGTGGGTTAAACCATCGTGTGAGGGATTTTACAATTGGTATCAGAGCAGCAGGTTAATATACTTACCTAGATCTGTTTCGCGATGGCAATCCCAAATACTCAAGAAACTAATCTTAATGACCCATCAACTGGAAATAACAATCCACCACCTCCTCCTCCTCCTGCTTCTCCACATGTGCATGTGCATTATTCAAATAATCCTGTTCCTAAATTTAATGGGAGCAGTGATGAATTTGGTACGTGGAAAGCTAGGATAATATTGCATGTTACTGGTATTGAAAGGAATATGATGAAAATCTTAAATGAATGACCCTATGTGCCAAGACTTCCTATCAATGCACTTCTTGACCCTACTGGATCAAGAAGTGGAAGGGAAAAGAGAGAGGAACACTGGTCCGAAGAGGAGAAAAGATTGGTAAATCTTGATACACTTCTTAAAAATATGATCCTCGGGGCTGTTCCATAAACTCTTATTCCCACATTAGTTCTCTATCCCAGTGCCAAAAGCATGTGGGATGAACTGGTGAACCAGCATGAGGGAGGTGATGATACTGTTGTTACCAGAAAAGTCTCCTTAAACAAAAAGTATGAGTCATTTTTTGCTCTCCCCAATGAGTCTCTTACTGGTACTTACACCAGATTTATGAGTATTATTAACCAGTTAAGAGGACTAGGGTTGATAAAGACAAGGATATACTTTTGGAGAAATTCTGTGATATTCTTCCAACAAAATGGTCTCACATGATTCTGGTCTTGAGGCAAGGTAAAACCTTGCATTCCCATACTTTGTCAACATTATATGGAGCCTTCAGATTCACTGAAGAAAATCAAGCCCAAAGGATTGAGGCAGAAAAAGATTCTTTTAATCATGCTTCTAGTAGTTCCACAGTGGTCACTAATACTGTACCACCTTGTGCGGCATTAATATCTTCTGAGAATGTATTTTCTATGAAGAAGATGATGTCTGAACTAATGGATTCTGGAGTCTGTAATGATATCTCTCCAGACTGTGATGAAACTGACAGTGATGACCTGGTTGCAATGATGGCCAAAACGTTTAACCGTTTTAAGGCCAGAGCAAATAGGCCCACTGGACAACATGCACCCAGTTCTTCCACTGACAAGACCAATCTGACATGCTTTAAGTGTGGCAGAAAAGGTCATTTCATGAAAGAGTGCAAGTCCAGTCAGTTTGTCTCTCAGTCTGGTCCAACTGCTTCTTATAACAAGCCTGATGATAGCTATAAGTTGAAATACAAAAAGCTTAAGGCTCAAATTGCTCTCTTGTCTAAACAAATGGAAGATAATAATAAATGCATGATAGCAACCACTGAAGAAGCATGGGTTCCCTCTGATGATTCGTCAGTCGATGAAGAAGAGGAAAGAGACTGTTGTTTTATGGCTCTGGCAGATCAAGAGCATCTGGTGAAGGATGATGTCACATCTGGTCGATGGGTAGACATTGTTATTAAAAAGGTTAGTGATTATGATAATGAAATTGATCCTGAACTTAAATTGGACATTGCTGAAGCTCTAAATTCTGATTTAATTTTTGTGGAAACTGTTAGATTTGACAGTCTAAATGGCTTAGAAACAGATTCCTCTAAAATAGCTCCCTTAAAATCAAAATTAAAAGAACTTCAAGATATTGAACTGGCATTTCAAGCACAAGTTTTGGTAACTGAACAACTGGTTCAAGAAAAACATGACCTGGAAATAATTTTGCAAAAAGAAAAACAGGTTATTCAATCATGGCTTGAAACAAAAAAGCCATATGATGCTGGAGTAAACCAATTTCCATCCCAAAAACGTGCATATCTGGATGGAAATACTCATATTGCAGCATTAATACCAGTAATTGACCGGTTACCAGATGAGGTTAAACCTAGTACCATATATGATGAACCTTCTACCCCAAAATCTTGTATAATACCAGCTCAATTTTGGAGGTCAAGACTGGAGCATCCCAGATGACTGCTCCAGTTAAAAAGGTCAATAAGCATAAACCTTTGCCTCAGACTGTTTCTAATGAACCCTAGGTTCAAAGGAAAAAGAATTCCCTTCCTAAGCCAAAAGTCCAGTCAACTAGAAAGGCTCAGGTTTCATCTGAAGAATCTATTTTGTTAAGGTTGGAGAGCCAGTTTCAACTACTGGCTCGTCAGGTTCAAAGCTGTCATGCAAGATTAAACAACTTTGAGGGTACTTCATTTGGCCCTATACAAAATACCAAACCTTTTTCTAAGAAAGAAAAAAATATTCCTTTAATCGAGAAAAAGAAAAAGGTTTCTAAACTATCAACTCCAGTAGTGTTTTCAACAAAAACTACTGTTGAAGAAAGTGAACTCAACCAGATACCCCCAGGGATCCATAAGGGAGGATCCAGTGAACCCATCAGTCGATGGGTTCCCAAATCTAACTGATATACCTGGTGGATGTACAGGGCGATCGAAAGAAGCATACTTGGTATCTTGACAGTGCAGCTGGCAGGACAATGACCATACGTAAGACCCTGCTGGAGGAATTCATCATTTCTGATGGACTCTCCATCACTTTTGGAAATGATGGTTGTGGAAAGACTGAGGGGTATGGTGTTCTGAACAATGGACAAGTCAAATTCAGACGTGTTGCATATGTGAATGGTTTGAAATATAACCTGATCAGTGTAAGTCAACTGTGTGATGATGGCTATCAAGTTCTATTCAATATTGTTCATGGCATTGTATTCAACAAGGACTGGAAGGTAGAATTGATTGCTCCCAGAAAAGGGAACGTGTATGTGATGGATATGGAAAGCTCGTCTTCAGAGCAATGTTTCTATACTCAAGCTGATGAAGACACAAACTGGTTATGGCATAAAAGGTTATCCCATTTAAATTTCAAAAATATTAATAAGTTGTCTAGAAAACAACTGGCAGATGGGATACCTTTAGTTTCCTTCAAAAAGGAAAGGCCATGTCCAGGATGTGAGATGGGAAAGAAGAAACGTGTCAGTTTCAAGACCAGACAGAACTTCAGCATTACTGACCCACTTCACATGCTTTATATGGACCTCTTTGGTCCAGTGAATGTTCAGACTCGTGCTGGTAAAAGATACACCCTGGTAATCGTAGATGAATTCTCCAGATATTGTTGGGTGGTCTTTCTCAGGTCTAAAAGTGAAGCTGCTGCTGAAATCATCTCTCTCATCAAACAGATTGAACTGAAGCATAAGCGAAAGGTGTGTCAGTTAAGAAGTGACAATGGAACAGAATTCCAGAATGCAACTCTGGAGAAATTCTGTACTGACACTGGCGTCTCCCAGAACTTCTCATCAGCACGCACTCCAAAACAAAATGGAGTGGTAGAAAGGAAAATTCGAACACTGATAGAAGCTGCCAGGAGTATGCTAGCTGAATCTGGTCTTCCTACCAGTTTCTGGGCTGAAGCAATTGCAACTGCTTGCCATACCCAGAATCGATCAGTGTACGTGAAGCGACACAAGAAGACTTCCTATGAAATATTGAGAAATAGAAAACCAAATATTGGTTATTTTCACGTTTTTGGATGTCCAGTTTACATCCTGAACGACTCCACTCAGTTGGGCAAATTTGATGCCAAAGCTGATGAAGGATATTTCTTAGGATATTCAGCCATTCGCAAAGCCTTCAGAGTCTACAACAAGAGACTGGAGAAGGTACAAGAGTCCATACATGTTACTTTTGATGAATCAAATAATGCAATCAATAAAAAGCCTGCCCTTGATTCTCCCCCAGTAATTCCAATTATCTTCGGTGAATCTGATCCCATTAACTTGCAAAGATTCACCTGAAGAAGTTTCCAGTCATTCTGACTTGGAACCAGTTCGTAAGAAGAAGCTCTCCAGTAGTACTCCATTCTATCCTTCTACTATTTTCAAACTACCCTCTGAAATTAATATTGGATCAGATGTTCGTATTACTCCCCCAATATCAGTGTCAGTTGAGATGATGCCAGAAATGCCTTCTTATGAATATTTCTATACTGAACCTGTACTACAAGAAATGCCTTCAAATGAAGAATTTCATGATGCAAATCGTGATTTAAATGAATCAGATGAAGATGTTGAAGTAGTTTATGAAGAACCTCCTCCTGAAGCAACTTTAGAGGAGACTCAACTGAATTCTTGCACTGATATTGTTGTCAGTAACAATCCTGGTCAGTACTCTAGATGGACAAAAGCTCATCCTATTGATCAGATCATAGGTGACTCCAGTAGAGGAGTTCAGACCAGAAGAGCCTCCAGTAATCAATGCTTATATGTCAGTTTCTTATCACTGAATGAACCAAAGAAGATTGACGAGGCTATGGAAGATCCAAGCTGGGTGACTGCTATGCAAGGAGAGCTTCACCAGTTTGAAAGGAACAAGGTTTGGTACCTGGTTCCTTTCCCAGTTGGAAAGAAAGAACCAATTGGAACAAGATGGGTCTTCAGGAACAAGGTAGATGAAGATGGCCACGTAATCAGAAACAAGGCCAGACTGGTAGCACAAGGTTACTGCCAGTCAGATGTCGATTTTGATGAATCTTTTGCTCCAGTGGCTAGACTTAAAGCGATCAGAATATTTTTAGCATTCGCTGCTCATCATCAGTTCAAGGTCTACCAGATGGATGTAAAGAGGGATTTCTTGAATGGAAAGCTTGAAGAAGAAGTTTATGTCAGACAACCACCAGGTTTCGTTGATGAAAAGAATCCACATTGGGTATATTGTCTAGACAAAGCGCTTTATGGCCTCAGACAAGCCCCA
Organism: Erigeron breviscapus; assembly: GCA_034093135.1. NCBI lineage: Eukaryota > Viridiplantae > Streptophyta > Magnoliopsida > Asterales > Asteraceae > Erigeron > Erigeron breviscapus. The sequence goes on along the minus strand of CM067174.1, from coordinate 98,010,513 downwards.
CGTGCCTGGTATGACACTCTGACTAAACATTTATTGAAAAATGGTTTCAAAAGAGGTGCAATTGACAATACCTTATTTATTCTTCATGAAAAAGGTAATCTGTTAATGGTACAAATTTATGTTGATGATATTATTTTTGGGTCTACTGATGAAAACATGTGCAAGAAATTTTCGAAAATAATGTCAACTGAATATGAAATGAGTTTGATGGGTGAATTAACGTATTTTCTTGGACTCCAGATTAAACAAAACAAAGATGACATTTTTATTAATCATGAAAAATATGTTAGAGATCTTTTAAAGAAATTTGATATGAACTTTTCACCATCTAAACCAACTCCAATTTCTGCACCACTGACACTGGACTCTGATCCAGATGGTAAACCAGTGAACACCACTGTCTACAGAGGCATGGTTGGTTCACTGATGTATTTAACTGCCAGTAGACCAGATATTATGTTTTCAACATGTTTATGTGCCAGATATCAGTCTAATCCAAAGGAATCTCATATGCTTGCTGTAAAGCGCATACTGAAGTACCTTAAAGGTGTCCCCAGTCTAGGTCTTTGGTACCCCAAAGGCTCAGGCATGGATCTAATGGGTTATTCAGATTCAGATCATGCAGGTTGTAAGATAGACAGGAAATCCACTACTGGTGGATGTCATTTCCTTGGTGGGAAACTGGTCAGCTGGACCAGTAAAAAGCAAACTTCAGTTTCATTGTCCACTGCTGAAGCTGAATATGTGTCTGCAGCCAGTTGTTGTGCTCAGATACTCTGGATGAAGAACCAGTTGCTTGATTATGGTATTAAGTATTCAAAGCCCCAATCTTTTGTGATAATACCAGTGCCATTGCTATCTCAAACAATCCAGTCATGCACTCCAAGACGAAGCACATTGATCTCAGGTATCACTTCATTCGTGATCATATTATGAAAAACAACATTGAACTCCATTTTATTCCCACTGACAAACAACTCGCTGACATTTTTACTAAACCTCTGGATGTCAAAACTTTTGAATATCTTGTTGGTGAGTTGGGAATGTTAAACCCTTAAATCTGGAACCTTGGTATTGAACGCCTTTGTGTACTATCAGGGATCCTTGATTTAACAGATTTATAAATCTATGACTGCCCAGATATTGAACGCCATTGTGTACTATCTTTGCATTAATAGATTTCTGGATCAACATTCCAGGGGGAAAGACTTGAAAGATATTTTTGTTCTTAAAAATGTTTTATTTTTCAGGGGGAATTTATTAATTTATTTTCTCACTGGACAAATTCTTCAGAAAATATTACTAGTACTTTGTAAATGTGTCCCTCTCACTGGTAATTGGACAGGTTAAAGTGCGTGTTTGAGGTGACTTTTGTCTCCTTGTAAATGTGTCCCTCTCATTTGTCTGTATTAGTTGACGTGCATGTTTGAAGTTACCAGTCTCTTTCAAATGGTTGTCACTGGTACTTTACTGGAGTGTCCCTCCAGTGTACCATCAGTACATGCTTTACTGGACTAATCCACCAGTGATACTGGAGTATCCAGTCAACCTCCAGATGCACTGAATTGAGTCATAATATTTTTATTTAAATACTTGGTCATTGTGCGTGCCACGTAAGCAAACTTTTTAAAGATATTTATCTTATAATCCTACGTGGCATGTAAATTTTTCAACGAAATGATGGTATCTTTATCTTGGGAAAACAAAAAGGTGCAACTTGTTACTATTTGTGGGCTGTAAACCGTCACACATTTATGTGTGATGTAATGTAATTAATGTGGATCTCAGAACCTCGATCAAAATTATATTTGATATTTTCAAATAAGCCGTATGAGTTCCACATTCTCTCTCCTATATATACCCACTTTCACTTTCAATTGCATTTACATCGAACATATTTACTCCCAAATCCTTAAAATTCCTTCATTTACTTCAATTCATTCATTTCCCAATCATAATCATCTCTCATATTTACTCCATTTCCATTAAATTATTCATCAAATCTTCATCAAAACCCTAAATATTCCAATTTCATCTTCATTTATCTAACATATTCAAATGGCACCAAGACAATCAAACTCACCCAAAAATCTGCTCTCCGCCGAATATGCTCCTGTTCCAAATGTTGTTAAGGCACGACATATTACTCTTGAGGCTAAAGCCATAAGAATAAATATGAATAACTGTATGGCAAAGCTCTTTCTTTCTAGTGCTCATAATGCCCGTTCCATTATTGGGAGATTAAATACATTTTTTCTCTCATGTCCACTCTATGGTGCTCTCACTCGTAATCCAGATAAAATGTATCATGATTACCTGTGTGAATTTTGGTATTCTGCGGTGTATGTTGAAACCACTAAAACCATCAACTACACACTGCAACAAGGCACCAGATCGTTCACTCTCTCTGTCGATTCTCTCAGAGCAGCTCTTCAATTAAATTATTTTTCTGAGAATGAGATGGCAATTCCACTCCCTACTGGTATAAATTTCAGGGATGTGTGCAGATTGATGGGGCACACTGAAATTGTGGATGAACATGGCCAGTTGTTAAGAAAAGGCACAATTTATATGAGCAAGCTGACAGATTCTTGGAAATATTTCTTCACTCATATTGTTGAGTGCTTAGGTGGCAGTTCTGGAGGTTTAGATCAGATTAATCAAATGCAGCTCCAGATTGCCTACTGTTTGTGGTTTGGGTACAGGGTTGATTTCGCCCAGATTTTCTTTGATGATCTGGTGGACCGTCTGAAAGTGAAAGGTAGAAAACCACACATTCCATACATTCGTTTTCTTTCACTGGTATTTTTAAGAGCCCTAGGTGCTGAATATGATTTTGAAACAAATCACTTTTCGGTGTGTGAATATATGAGGGAGTTAAGTCACTTAAAATCAAGAGCTGGTGAGGTAGATATTCCTCAGACCATGTTGACTTTTCAAAGGGAAGAAGTAGAGGCACCAGGTAGAGGTCAAGTTGGTGAAGGACCCTCTAGTGACCAAGATGTTCAGATTATAGAAGCTGTACAACCCATCAGACAAGTGGCTCCTGAAGGACAACAACCAAATGTTGAGCCTTCCAGACGACCAAGATCAAATAGGCGTCTGATGAGAGATGGAGTTCAGGTGAATCCAGAAAGACATCCTGGTGATGTAATGAACATTGATGGGTCTCCTATTTTTGAAGAGGAAAATGTTGAAAATATACAAGTTATTGAGCAGACAGAAAATGTTGTACAGACTGTCGTGCAAGAAGAAAATGTGGCTCAGATTGTTGAGCAGGTTGTTGAGCAGGTAGAACAAATTGTTCAGGCTGATGAACAAGTATCTGGTGAGCAAGAGGCTCGAATCGATTTGAATGTTGAAGCAGGTGAACAGGCTGGTGATGATACAACTGTTGGTGAAATGTTTTGGGATGAGGCTGATTCTCCCATGTCAGAAGATCAGAATTTTGATGTCAATATGAACTTTCTGGGTGAGGATGTTGTACGAGTTGAAAGTCTACCAGAAATGCCACCACCTCCACCAGAAACAAATATGCCGCCACCAGAATCAGAAATGCCACCACCCCCACCAGACTCAAACATGCCACCACCACCACCACCTTCAATTCCAGAAAATACTCAATACTTCACTCCTCCAACCATTCAAACTTCACAATCTCAATCTCCACCACTTGAAACTCCAGTCAACGTATCTGAACAACGTGTGCTGGACTCAATAGTTGTTACTGATGAAACTACAACTGAAGAGGTCTGGGCACAAGTACCCTTCATGAACAGAATGACTTCAAATCTTGAACCTCCCAGTGGTCTCTCCACTTCGTCTTCAGCCTAGGTCCAAGACCTTTTAAGTAAGGTGGCGGACCTGGAGAGATCACTCCAGTCATCATCCCAGGTTGTTTCTGATTTTAAATCTTTATTATCAAACAATCTAGCATCTGAAATGAATATATTTGCTGGGAATGAAATACTTGTTTTTGAGAAGCTGGATGAGCTGGTACTGGCCACTAATAACAACACTAAAAACATCAAAGTGGCAGTCCAGGGATTGGAGACAGGGCTGGTGAATGCTGTTCAGACTGCAGTAAAAGGTGAACTTGTTCAACCACTGACAGGTCTGAAGGATGAGGTTCATAAGTTGGTTACTAGGGTTAGTTCATTGGAAAGCAGGCCCACACTTGATCAGGCTGCTGTTGTTAGCACGATTAGTGATGAATGTGCAAAGAAGTTCAGACTTAGTATGTTGAAAGAAATATCTGAAGAAATTTCTGGGTCTGTTCTTCGAACTATTCAAGATGGGTTGTTAACCCAAGTGGAGAAGTTGATAGAAAAAGAATTGCCAAAGCACTTGCCTCAAGAAGTTGAAAATGTTAAAAAGGAAGTGCAGGCACTCAGAAAGAATGTGAATGATACAACTCCAGTGACTGAAAGAACTTTTGGTGCACTGGACAGACACATGCTAGAACAATTATGGAATGATCTCAAGTCCAGAACTGGTGATCATTCCAAAGGGGAAAAGTCGTCTGGTGTCCAAGAAGGTTTGATTAGAAAGAAGAAAGAAGTTGTGGCCAGTGCTGTTGAAAAGGCCTTTGCTACTGAAAGCATTGTGCAACAAAACAAGTGACTGGTACTGATGCCAGTGCACGATTAGCACAGAGAGCATTTGGCACTGGAGCCATTATGCAGACTGAAGAAGCTTCTGGTACTGAAGCCAGTGAGCCCTAGTTTGAATCTTTCCCAGATATACCAACTACTCTAAAGTCTGTTAAAGGAAAAGAACAAATTACTACTCTTATCCCCTCCCTCATTTCACCCCCCTGCCACCCCCCCAACTTAACAGACCTTATTCCCCCCGCCACGCCCTTACCTCCACCTCACCTCTACCCCAGTTTGAATCTTTCCCAGATATACCAACTACTCTGAAGTCTGTTAAAGGAAAAGAACAAATGGTATCTGGAGAAGAAGAGCAAACTGTTGAAGAATCATCAGAGTTTCCCACTGCTGATGATGAAACCTCTAAGAAGCTGGAACAATAATGCATAATGATTGAAATCTTCAAGAGAAATCAAAGAGATGAACTGCTGGCCCATCATAGGGAGATGGCAACCATGGGGACTCTGGATTCATATAATGCTGGCAGGTTGGGCATTAATATTGATGTTTACAAAAAGATGAAGGAAGACCCCAGAGTTCATCAATGTCTGAATGCATTGAATGATGTTCATGTACGCTCCTTTTACGCTGAAGAAGAACAGATTTATGATTCAATAATTTATAGTGTTAGTGTAGCAGAACTTATCAGGCAGAGAAAGGAGGAACTGGTGAACCTCTAGAAGAAGATAAAGAAAAATGCTGGTGCTCTGGAGTTAGAGTACAGGAAGAAATTGACTGGCTTACCTAAGCTTACTGCCAAACAGCTCAAAGCAATTAAAGATGTAGATGTGAGCACATTCATTCCCTGGACACTTCTCTGAAAATCAATCGTCAACAACTCCAGTCTGTTGTAGAACAACAGAGAGTGTCAAAGGAAACTGAAGCAATGATCCAGACAGCCAAATGGAAAGACAAGTATAATGAAATGTTGAATTTCAGGGCTGATGCTAGAAGGATCACTGGTGCAGAGATTAAGCTTGCTGATAATCATGAAGGTATGTCAAAGTTTGAAATAAAGTTGACCAGGGAAGGTAACTTTACTGATGAAAGAAAGAGTACTTCAGTCCAGGCGTTTGGATGGAGTGAACTGAAGGAGATTGCCTTAACGTTCAGGGGGAAGACAGATTTGTCGACTGAAGTTAAAGCATTTCTGAAGAGGGTTGAGAAGGTATGGAGAAGAAAGCAACAGATGGAAGTTGCAATAGGCATGAAATCACCAGAATCAGTACCATCTTCTCCATCACCAAAGAGAAAGGCTTCTAAAGATGCTCCAGGACAGACATCGAAGAGAAGGGCCTGACTCTTATATCATTTACTTATTATAATTTATCGTTTGATAAAAATTGTAACTATTTATCAGTTGATGTATGTAATATTAGTTGCAGTTTTTAATTCATAAAAGTAAATGATCTGATTTAGTCTAAGTTAGAACTTAAAAGATGAAACTGAAAACACTCATGATCTATAAAGTGTTTTCCAGTAACTTAGATTTTTTAGACTAAAATCAACACAAGTGTTTTTCAGGCATACAAAATTGTATAGATATAAGCTTGAAAAACCTTGCATTATTTCTAAACAAATAGGGGGAATTTGTTAGGTCCAGACTCGACTAGTGGAGCCTTACTGAAGATCTGTCCAGAAACGTGTTCTACTGGACCTACTCCAAACTTGGAATCTGGAGTCCCTCTAAAGATTTGTCCAGAAATAATGGAAGACCAATGAGCAAATACTTGTATAGGAAATCTGGAGTATTCTCCAGATTAGCTCACTGGACTTCACCCCAGTCCAGATCTACTCTACTGAAGACGTTCTCACTGAAGTCAAAGACTGAAGTCAGAATAAAGAAGACTGACAAATGGCGGAGTCCACTAGAGGATTGTCAGTGTTCTAGACCTTACAAGTCTGAACACTGATATCGAGGAATTGACTTTTGCCTTTACACACTTTCCAAAGAACACTCCACTTGTTCTTTACCAAAGTTTATACGTGTGTAAAGGTGGTTGGTTAAAAGAATAAAGTCATATTGATGTGACTTTATCCTTCTATCTTAACCAATGCAGTTAATGTTCTTGTAGGTTCATTAAATGCATGCAACCATATTTGTACGGCAAATAAATTCATTGTTGAATTTATCTGCCTATAAATACAAAGTCATATTTCTCGTTCAAATTACTTTTTAGCAATTTGGTGAACTTGCTTAAATACTCTCGATCTAAACAGTTATACTTCACAACTTTAAGTATATCGATCCAAGGAGATTATTTAGCAAGTATAGATCACTTGTAATTCAAAGATTGTTTAGATAGTTACATACTTGTAATATCTAGGTTCCGCAACAATCTTGTATTTTGTTTATCATCAATAAAGAAATTACACTTGAAAATTACATTTGTGTTCCATCATTTATTTACTTGTTTAAATATTGCTTAAGTCGTTTATTGCTTTATTTATATTCTTGCATTTATATATAAAGTAATACTAGTCCTATTCTAGTTCATACTTGACTTGTCATTTTACACTCGTGGGTTAAACCATCGTGTGAGGGACTTTACAAGAAAGTAACTGTAACACCCGTTTCGTAAAAATATGGATTTCCAAAATTTTTTCGCCTAACGGCGTCAATAAAGCGGAAACAGTTTATTAAAAACCTCAACCAATGGAAACAGTTGAGAAACATAAGTGGTGTTACTAATAGCATCAAATCAGTAATAAAAGAAATCCATAAGATTGCCCAACATAAAGCAACCATAACATAGTCATTACAATAGTTCCATAAAGGAAATCATTAACATTAAGTCTATGCGAAGTTGTTGGGTAAACTAAAGCCATCTTGATCATCTACCCATCTCTCACCAAAGCTTCACACGACATCTCACTGCTTAACCTGAGGGGTGTCAACACATAAGAAGAAACAAGTGTTAGCTATAAAGCTAAGTAAGATAACACCAGGTTTAAGCAAAACATTTCATCCATTAAACACGTCACTTTAAAACATTATGTCATTTGATTTAGGCATTTATATCACCACATAACGTATCCATATCACATATAAGCATAGAGTCCATGACCCTAAGTGTGCCTAATCAATTCGTCATTTCATCTCATCTCATTAAGTTGTGACTAGGTCACCGTTAAGTTGTAACCGAAGTTACCGTTAAGGAAAGACAATGTCGATCCATGAGTAGCACGTTATGTTCATAACATTAGGTGGGTCATCAGGCCACCCAAACTACTCGCCACATATGACTGGTTGCAAGGAGCCACCCGAGCAACCATTTTAACATACCCTCCCACATACGGGCACTACGTACTCTCCCACATGCGAGCACGACGTACTCTCCCACATACGAGCACGGTTTATACGTACCTATTACCACCGTCAGGCACGGGTTATGCATAACTCTTAACGTCTAATTAGCTCGAGCATTTACCACGTTTAGTTTAGGTTTCCACATTAATCCTAAACTAATCCACATCTATCATCTTTTCACGTTAGGGCCCTTAAAACGTGCACGTGTCATGGCAACCTAAAAAGGTCTAGTGTTCTAGATGAACAAGCCACATATACATGCACATATCATCATACATCATATCATTAACCACCATTCATCATAACATATCATATCGTTTAAACATATCATCACATATCATATCATAAACGTATTTACGGGGAAGCATCTTAAGCATAGGCATCGTCATCTTTAATCCCCGAATACCTCCCATATCAACCCAACCACAATATAGGTTATACATTACCGTTTTGGAGGTTATAGTTTATGAAACCGTTTTTGTTGCACCCTCAGCGTGACAAAAGTAGTGTATCTTACCTGGTAGTAGAATGTGCGCGCAAACAAAAGCTAACAGTGCTTA
>CM067174.1:97884491-97996991 GCA_034093135.1 Erigeron breviscapus | reverse complement strand
TCTGTCTTTCCCTTATCAGAGGACGAAGATCCCTTGAACTTCTTACCAAAACGATTTGACCCACCAAACCTCCTCTTATTGCCAGACTTTTTCTCATCCTCTTTCTTTTCCACTTTCTTATCCGCAGCAAAATCATCATCAAGCTTCTTAGACTCTTTGATAGCTTCAGTTAGAGTCTTATGCTGCCTGCATATACCTCGATAACTCGAAGGCAAACCATCAACATAGCAAGCAACTTGATCTGCATCAGTTCGGAATAAATGACCCACGAACTTCATCTTCTCCATAAAGGAACGAGCATAGTCATTGATTTTACCCACTTCAGCCGTCAAGGCACGAAACTCTTTTTCCATTTTGCGTTGCTCATGAACTCCAATATACTCTTCAATAAATTTCTGTCTGAAGTTAGCCCACGTAATAGCAGATACCATAGCTGGAGTCATCGAAATGGTAATGCTCTTCCACCAGTCCCGAGCACCTTCTTTCAACATCCTACTAGCACACAACCCTTTCTTATCCTCGGGACAATCACAAGCTTCAAAAACCATCTCAGTATCATTAAGCCATTCCATGCAACCTACTGCATTAAGTGTTCCATAGAATTTCTGAGCTCCACACTTCTGGAAACTTTCAAACTTGAATCGAGGGGCGTGAACATCATTAGGAGGAACCACATTAACATTAGCATGGGGAATAACCACATCATCGACCGGTGGCTCAGTGTGGTGAGAAGGCACAGAGTGACTGTTACCAGTTCCTTCTGCGTTAGCTGCCAACGCCTGATTTAACTGTTCTTGCGTTTGGGCCAATTGGGCCTGAAGAGTTAGCACAAGATTATACATCTCCGCCTGATTGGGAATCTGATCCACCACTACATCGTAACTCTCGGAGGATTGCCAGGTGGTGGAGGCATCGGACCCAATGAGCCTGGTTGATTAACACGGCGGGGGTTCACACGATTCACATTAGCATTAGCAGCCGCATTAGCAGCATTAGAAGCACCTGCACCCGGATGGACAGGTGGAGTAACGCTAGCAGTAGCTCCGTCGCGTTGGATGTTGCAGTTGCGAGTGTTAACCATTTTCCTTCAATAAAATGGTGTAGTCGATAAGCGCAAAATAAAACAAAAAGCTCGTTGGGATAAGGCTAAAACATATCATCGTAACGTAAACATCTCGTAAGCCCTATCACACTCGCACTCATCCCAACCCATCCTACATCACATGTCATCAGCTAAGGCATCCTACGAGTACCTAGCATGCACATCTTAAGTTTAAGTCCAAACCTATGGTCAATAGGCCTTGGTTCACTTAAACTACTTCTCTGATACCAACTTGTAACACCCGTTTCGTAAAATATGGATTTCCAAAATTTTTTCGCCTAACGGCGTCAATAAAGCGGAAACAGTTTATTAAAAACCTCAACCAATGGAAACAGTTGAGAAACATAAGTGGTGTTACTAATAGCATCAAATCAGTAATAAAAGAAATCCATAAGATTGCCCAACATAAAGCAACCATAACATAGTCATTACAATAGTTCCATAAGGAAATCATTAACATTAAGTCTATGCGAAGTTATTGGGTAAACTAAAGCCATCTTGATCATCTACCCATCTCTCACCAAAGCTTCACACGACATCTCACTGCTTAACCTGAGGGGTGTCAACACATAAGAAGAAACAAGTGTTAGCTATAAAGCTAAGTAAGATAACACCAGGTTTAAGCAAAACATTTCATCCATTAAACACGTCACTTTAAAACATTACGTCATTTGATTTAGGCATATATATCACCACATAACGTATCCATATCACATATAAGCATAGAGTCCATGACCCTAAGTGTGCCTAATCAATTTCGTCATTTCATCTCATCTCATTAAGTTGTGACTAGGTCACCGTTAAGTTGTAACCGAAGTTACCGTTAAGGAAAGACAATGTCGATCCATGAGTAGCACGTTATGTTCATAACATTAGGTGGGTCATCAGGCCACCCGAACTACTCGCCACATATGACTGGTTGCAAGGAGCCACCCGAGCAACCATTTTAATGTACCCTCCCACATACGGGCACTACGTACTCTCCCACATGCGAGCACGACGTACTCTCCCACATACGAGCACGGTTTATACGTACCTATTACCACCGTCAGGCACGGGTTATGCATAACTCTTAACGTCTAATTAGCTCGAGCATTTACCACGTTTAGTTTAGGTTTCCACATTAATCCTAAACTAATCCACATCTATCATCTTTTCACGTTAGGGCCCTTAAAAACGTGCACGTGTCATGGCAACCTAAAAAGGTCTAGTGTTCTAGATGAACAAGCCACATATACATGCACATATCATCATTACATCATATCATTAACCACCATTCATCATAACATATCATATCGTTTAAACATATCATCACATATCATATCATAAACGTATTTACGGGGAAGCATTTTAAGCATAGGCATCGTCATCTTTAATCCCCGAATACCTCCCATATCAACCCAACCACAATATAGGTTATACATTACCGTTTTGGAGGTTATAGTTTATGAAACCGTTTTTGTTGCACCCTCAGCGTGACAAAAGTAGTGTATCTTACCTGGTAGTATAATGTGCGCGCAAACAAAAGCTAACAGTGCTTAATAGCAATCCCCGACACCTATCATACATTAATATATGAAATATAAGTCATTTGGGACCTTAAATGGACTTGAAAACGAACTTAGTTTTGTTCTTACGAACTTAATTCCATAAAACGAACTTAACTGCTTTCTGATAACAAACGAACTTTAAATTCGTTTGCCAAACGAATTTAATCATCCACAAACGAATTTAGTCTTCTTTTAAACGAAAATAGCTTGAACGAAGTTAAACTTCGTTTTTCAAACGAATTTAGCATTCCAGAAACGAATTTAACACTTAAAACGAATTTAACCTATCTTCGTCCAGAATTCAAAAACGACTATGTTCTTCATTTTTCCAGAAATCGATCGACTTAGGCTGTTCCCAAAACATGTTTTTGACATAATTGAACATCTCTTGATCATAAAGATCGATTATAAACTCGTTTAACACCATTATGAACATCAATTGACCAAAACACATAATAAACCTTAATTCTTTCAAAACTTCTTTTAAAATCAGATTTGATTCAAATAGAAACATCTTTAGATCTGAAATATAGCCAACGAATCATTGATTACCTGTAGCAAATGATGGCCGATTGATTCCAATATAAAACACTCAATTTATTGACCAAAAACTTGAAGATTTGCTAAAGAAATCAATTAAGGAATTGGAAAGGCTTAATGTATGTTTAAGATTAGGGAAAAATGGCTGAAACTAATCAGAGATTAGGCTACCCTAATCACAATTTTCGTTTTTTAACTTTACACCTTTGGCAAAACTAGTCCCTGGACTTCATATTGACTTTATTTCGCTTAAAAACACCTATTGGGGATACATATAACACACTAAAGCACTTTCGCACACTACAAAGGCCTTTTACACATCATTTAGTCCACTTTATTGTCACTCATAAAGATAATTAAATCTCACATATAGGGCACATAAACATATAAACACACATTTTCCACATAAACATATCACGGACTTAGAATTTGACCTAACGACGTTAGTCAACATATACGATTAAGTTTTGGGATGTTACAAAAAGCATTGCAAGCATAGAAACCTCTTTTTCATCAAAAAACCGATTTCCATGATAAGTTTACACACCGTTTTCATATTTAAAACTGGTTTCCATTCTATGTTTACGCACCGTTTTTAAGTCCATTACCGGTTTCCATGTTATGGATTAGAGACCACTATATATAAACATATTCAACAAACAGCTACTATATATAATTTCATAACCAAACAAGATATTTTCAAAAACTTATCTAATATAGCCATATAGGTATCGAATACAAAGTCAATGTTTATTTTGATCCATACAAAGTCATAGTTGGGGAATGAGAACTACATTTATCCAAAAACGAACAACATTTGACAACGATAAGCTTCTTAGAATCGGCAGTCTTTCCTTTTTCGCCAGCTTAACCATTACGTAGCATGGTAATTACCTCATCACCGTCTTTTAACCTGCACAACCGAGTAACTCAATAGATATACAAGTTACCTTTAGTTATAGTTAAGTCCAGTTTACCGCTGAACATGCATTCACAATTTTTATGCGATTAGTGTTTGTTACATATAATGTAAAAACAGAACTACACTATCAACATACATAATGGTAGACTTTATGAGTTTTACCCATGTGATATTTCATTTTCAACTCAGGTTCTAGATTTTATCCATGTTGGCCTGTTTGGGATAAAATAAACCTTTTTCAGTAATTAGATCAAAATTACAACCTCTTGGTTAAAACACTAAGCTTTATTTACCCATCCTTTTCCCCCATGTTATACAAGAGCATTTTAAAAATCTAATAGCAACTATTTTTAAAAAAAATAATTATGAAGATCTAACGCAAACTAATATCCATAAACTTAGATCCGAGACAATGATTGAATCACAATAAAAAAAAATGATACGTACCTTGTCATGTAGAGTCAAGCCTGAAGGTTTCATTATATGTTTCTTCAGCCGAGGTCCAATTCCAGTAGATTAAGCAAGCTGTCGAAGTACTTCAGGGATCAGGCCATTTTAATGGATTAAGATGTTTAAGTTAATTGTATAAGTCAAAGCCCCATTTATGACCTATACGCATATTAAAAGAAGGTGTCAATATATATAGCAACAATGTTGCAGACAAATGTGGCAATCCACAATATATGATGAAATTTTGTAAGATTAAATAAGGAAGAGAAGTTACCCCTTCAACAAACTGAGGATTACCACCTTCAGCCTTCAGGGTTAGCAACCGGGTACTGATATGTTCCTGAACCAGAGGGTGTTTTTGCAGCATCTTCAGGATTTCTAAGATCAATCTTAAAAGAACAACCTCTCCCATGAATCCTGGAAAGGGGGTATTTCTATAAAGGGTCTTGGAATTGAATGAAAAAAAATCAAAGTTATCATGATACTAACATAATCATGGAGAGCTTAAACAAACTTATCAAGGATAAAGGGCCAAATCTTGAGATTGTCAGCAAAAATCATGCAGAATCTCCAAGACACATAAAATGAATTTGTCAATATGTGTATAAGCAGTACAATCAAACCTATTTCCAAGACACATAGAATGAAAATAATCAATAGTTTTGTGTTAAGTTGCTCACATACAAATCATTAGTAAAAAAAGGGTAATGGGGGAACCCTAGCCCCGGTACCACAATTGGATACCCATCGACCCATACAAATCATTAGTATCTAATAAGTAAATAAAATAAATCTTACTCAATGATAAGTTTTGTGAGTTTATAGCTCATTGGGTCTTATTTGTAGAAACCAAAATGAAAGCCATTCCTTTATTAGGTGCCAATATAAATAGTGACTAATGTGGTTGTGGTTATTGTCCTTCATCAAGTTCTTCATCATGTTCTATATCATGTTCTTGATTAAGATCCTGTAATATGCAATATCAAAATACAAGTACAATCACAACAGAATAAAAAGTCCATGTCTAGTTTACTTTTTATATTGCTCAAAAAGCTCAATAAAAATGCCAGTCAAGTCTATTGAGCTAAACTCAACTTTTTAGCTTGTGTGTTTCTCTAGTACAAGCCAAAGCATTACCAGATGTTGTTTGTTGCGTCTTAATAGCTATATATTCTATCGTTTATCCCAATAAAGTTGGAAAGAACGTATGTGCTTCATGACCTTAATAACTGTTAGAGATGTTGTCCTCAGATGTAAATGGGTGAGGAGCAAATATGATTTGGCTCAATTTTGCTCAAATGATTACATAACTTAGCAACTCTAACATCATTGAATGTATCACTACCAGTTTAAAAAGTCGTTAGGCATTAGTAACTAGTTATCACGGGACTCGTAACTTTCTGTTTGTCGACTACTATACTTATAACCAGGAGGTATAAACAGGGAATACTTAGCAAAAATTAGTATACGATTTATTATTTGGACTGGCTCGGGGGATTTACCTTAATCTGAATGGATTTCGAAAAGAAACACTATTTGCTAAACACCTCTTTGTCTAACAGAAAACTGGCACATAATTGACCCTTTCCTTCTCAATGTTACTAGACAGAGTAGTTCTTTTAGCTTTCAAGTTGTGGTTTGTTATTAAATGAATGGATGAATTGAAGAATGTTGTTTATAATACCAAGTTTGCCCGAGAATCTCAAAAAATTTAGCCTAGAATTTTGGAATTTGCAAGTCATACAACTTGTGTTACACTAGATACTCTGAACAACTCCGAATTTATATATTATCTCCCTGTTTTATGCTAGTATATGAATTATTAGTTACATAATAGTGCAACAAATCTCAACTAACAGTATCCAAATGGTATGATAAATCATAAAAACATAAGTATTCAATTGAAAATCTAATACTCGTATTTCACTAACATTTAAAAAAAAGAAACCCAAAACCTAGATCCGGATCATAAAATAAAATAAAATGAAACTAACCAGTTACCATCGATCTTATGAGTTGTGATAGCCAAAGGAGATAGCTGTTGTGAGTTGTGGCATTACAATGGTGGTAGATGATATGTATGTTGGTGGTTAGAGGAAAAGGATACAATGAGGCGAATGTGTATAGAATACAGAGAAAAAAGATGGAGGCGGTGGATTTTGTTCTAGAAAAGAAGCCCGCGCTAATTAAAATTTTCAAGGCCGCCAAACTAGTTCAAATATTTTAAAAACTAATGACTACGGAGTATCAATTTTTTACAAAGAAAAATAAATTAAAAATTGATCGAAAGACGTGTTTCTTTAAAACTGGTCTTAATTTAATGGGTTTAGAGAAGTGTTTCTACAAAACCGGTTTCCATTCAATGAGTATGGGAACGTGTCCCTTATAAAACCGATCTTGATTGATAAGATATCGGTTATTATTTCAAAACTGGTCTCCATTTGTAGCTATAGAGACGTGTTCTTTTTACTTGAAACCCCTTTTATATATAGAAACCATTTTTTATTAAAAACTGGTCTCCTTACCTTTTTTAAAACCAGTTTTTTTTAATTTTTTCAAAACTGGTCTGTATTGGGGGTCTCTATTAAGATTTTTGTAGTAGTGAATTACTCTTAGTGTCTAGTATCAATCTGAATCAAAACGAGGAATTTATAGTTTGGAAGGAGCAAGTATCTTATTCGCTTGGAGTACTTGATGGCAGTTATCTCGACCCAACATCTGATTTAACTCCTTGACAAACTTTTCCATCGCAACACTCGGCAAATATATGGGCACCACAATTCCGGACTCACCCTTGGTGTTTGTATATGGAATATAGAAACTAGAATCAAGATAGCCTGTTGTTCCAGGCCCTCCATAGTCCGCCTTCCCCCATCCAAAGTCAACGACATTATATCTAACACGTGTTACATCAGTGACAACATAGTATTGAGAAATGGTGAGATTGGGTTGTCCTTTGTTTACCATTAAATCGGCAAAAGATCTCATGTACTCTTCGTTGACGCTGGATTTTGCTTTCATTACAATCTCTAATATATGGCTGAAGGGTTTGTTTAATAGGTCAATAACTGTGGAAATAGCAACTGCATAGGCAAAAGTATTTCCATAATATCCCATTGGGAGGGGAGGATTAAATTTGGTACGTGCATTAACAACAAATACGATCCGTGTCTCCTCTTCAGGGTCCGATTGCAAAGCAATGGTACGGCAACGCCATAGAGAACTTGTTAGTACCAAAAGTAGTGCAAGATTTAAGGTGTTTGGGAACACATCTACGCAAGGCTGAGAACTCGCCAGGCCCAAAGAAAAATGATTTTAGAACCATATTCTTCATTCGGATGGTCATATCGGTGTCTTTCATTTCATCAATTTCGTGATGAGTACATGTCGATCACACGTGGTGGTTCCCTTGCATTAAGGAACTCCCTTCGCCACACAGGCAACGTTGATGGTGATGACGCACCCCGTACCATTTCACCTAATGCTCTCATAAATTGAACGATTCCAAATGCGTCACTCATGGTGTGGTTTAGTCGTAAAGCCAAGATGAAACCTCCACATAAAAGTCGTGTTACCTACCATTAAATATATAGTATTATTTTCAATAAAGTTACAAAATATTATAATCTCATGTATAATTTGCTAAAAATATGTTATAATATGATATGTGGTTTGTTAAACATAAGGGCCAAATGAAATAGAACTTCGATAGAAAGGGGACAATAGAGCTATAATGTTGTAGTTAAATAACAATAATGATAAAAACATAAAAATCACCTGAATTAATAGCAATGGAGAGTTTAGGATGCCTCTGAAGATCCAGGAACATCATAAAGCAACTCATCAAGGCAAGAAAACGGAGGGTGAAGTGCCTCCCCTAATTCATTCAACGACACATCTGCCTCGACTTCAATAAACAACACACCTTCGCCAGTGCAATCCAACATCAGCTTGGTGGCAGGTCCTACCTTGAGCCGGCCAGCAAAAGGATAATAAAATACTAGAACCTTAGCTAGAGCCTCCATGATCACACTTGCCGGATTTTGATTTCTCATTTTTGGATTATCGCGATAGAACCAAATCACTGGTATTTGAAACCGTAACCTGGTCATCAATGTCAGATAGAAGCTTTAGTTCATGTGGAGTGTGCTTAGCCGGACGAATGAGCTCTGGTGCACGTCTTCGGGTTTTAAAGGTGAAGGGAGTGTTGATTTGTTCCATTTCTTGGATGTATTTTTGTTGGTGCCTTAATTTAGTGTGGTTAGGAGCTTTCTAAACTGAACATATAGAAATAACGTAAATTCTACATGCTTGTTCATGCATTTATACTTCTCTCTATATAATTAAGAGATGATAGTTTTTTGATTAGTTGACAATTATGAGAGAATACCATGTAGAATTTTTCATTATGTGTCATACTTACATTAATTT
The DNA here is from genome assembly GCA_034093135.1 of Erigeron breviscapus. Taxonomy (NCBI): domain Eukaryota; kingdom Viridiplantae; phylum Streptophyta; class Magnoliopsida; order Asterales; family Asteraceae; genus Erigeron; species Erigeron breviscapus. The sequence goes on along the minus strand of CM067174.1, from coordinate 97,987,996 downwards.
CTTAATTTTAAGCATTCCTTTAAAAATTATTATTTATCTTAATCATCATTAATTAATAATAAAAAAATTAAAAATAAACTCCTAAATTTACTCCAACTTTTAGTGCGTTGATTGTATATTTTTGATTAATAATTTATAATATTTTGATGACTTTGTGATTTGTTTTAACATTCTCTATCTTTGTTTTTTTTAAAATTAATTTATGTAGCTTTTTTAACTAATGCATGGTATGATATAACATTTACATGATATTTTTTTTTTCCATTTATGGTATCCTACAATATTTTTAGATGTGTTTTGGATACATTGTGGCTTTGTTTGTTGCATTTTCGCATGTACTTTGCTAATTAATTGCACAAAACATTATATTATTTTTTTTATTACTATTAGTTTAACAATTTTACTCAAATATTTGATGATATTGTCATCATGTAAATACAATTTTTTTCAGACTGATATTGTATATATGTCTTTCGAAAACATTACATTTGTACAAAGATATTTATATACATTATATTATGTTTGTTTATTTATTATAAATATATATCATAGTTTTTTTATAATTTATAAATATTATTTTTCATTGGTCATGTTTTAATATATTTGGTGTATATTATATATTTAAACTATAATTTTATTCTTTATATCAGTCGTACGTAATCTGACAGTTTTTATATTATCATAAATTATTATTAATAATGTAACTATCAGTAATTATACTTTTTAATTTATATTCTCAGTCAGTCCCGCACAACGTGCGGGTTTAATCTAGTAGAAAAATATATGACTTGGCTTCTGTTTGACTTTATAACTGTAACACCCCAAGCCGAAGCTCGAAATATCACGGAAATCATATAGCACAAGGTGGAATTACAATAGAACAAGAGCTAAATGCAAATAAAGATTCAGTGAATCCATTACAATACGAAACAAGTACCAAAATACATAAGGAGCAAATAGCCATCAAAGTTTACAAAAGAACATCCCGAAGATGGCAAAACGATCCTAAGTATAATGCAAAAGAGAGGGCCGATGAATCCTTGATTCATAAAGTCCAAAGCCCGGGTTTAACAGCAAGCAAGCGACTAAACTCCACGTCCGGAAATAACCTGATTACCTGAAAAGTGTACTAAGCATAGTCAACACAAGGTTGGTGAGTTCGTAGTAGTGGTCAATAAAGAACCAGCGTCAATAATCACAATGTACGAGTAAAGGCTAGACATGACTTACGGCGAGCCTCTAAGTAACACAATAACGTCCAACAACAAGATTATACAAGACAAGTAAGTGTATACTATGAAGGCACGAATGATATGCGTATCAATGCAAGTACCGAATGCATAATAAGCCAACATGCCTATCCTATGCGTGAACTCAGGTCACCTATGCAACGATACCCGCCTGTCATCACAATGAACAAGGCTGTATCTCAAAAACATCGAGATATATATGTCTATATACTCGGGATCAAGAACTCATCATCCATCAGATAGTGTATACATCTATACACCTGGATGTAGGCACTCCTCAACCGAGGGATTATGTACAATGTATGCACGCTTACCATCAATCGTATATGCATCAATCACAATCGTCTGCCTTGAACCAACAATCAATATTAACACCAATTCTATACGTACATACACTTAAGAGGATTCTACTTTCTTCAAGTCCCAGATGCTTATATATAGGGTCACCCGCAGCCTTCCCACCACATCTAAAACCCAATGAAAGCATAACCGACTTTCATGTATGTACGTCTATCCTAATATTAATGAAATACTTAACAAACGTAAACCAAGTCAATCAAACGTGATATCCGTCTCATCAATCCAACATTTAAACCAAATCAATCAAACAATCAACAACATAAGTAAACACGCAAGTTTACACTTTTCAGCCCGAATCTCAAGCGAGTAGGGAGATACAAAACTCACCTCGATTGGTTATGAAAAGTTAAGTTGATATAAAGTCGAGTTATTGTCGTACAATGTTCACTTCACGTCCAACACCTAAATATCGATCATATACATTCACATCAACATACATAAACACATATACGTAACTTAACAATTCTCGACAAAACCCTAATTAGGTTCTCAAAGTGCTTCTCGACGTTAAATGACTTTTAAGACTCTTATTCAATGTTACATAAGATAAGAAGTGAATTAGATCAATGCTCGACGCGTAAAAAGGTCCAGAAAGTCAACTTAGGTCAAACAAGAATTTCTGGAAATTACAACTGGCGTAACCTACGCCCCACACTGGCGTAGGTTACGCCCCTTATAAAATTTTTGGGTAAAGGGGGCGTAAGGTACGGTGCTCTCTAAAGTGCAATTTTGTTGGCGTCTGGAGGGGCGTAAACAGTAGGTTTTGGCGTAAGATGGAGCATTCGGCGTAAGCTACGCCCCAAAGGGCCGTAACCTACGCCCAGTCAAAATAGAAGTAGCGTAACCTACGCCCCAAAGGGCCGTAGGTTACGCCCCTTACTGGGCAGCAACACGACCAGCAGCAGTTTATGTAGAAAATCAAGAACCAAAACCCTATATCACTTGAACCACAACCCTAAATCGCATTGCAAGATTAAAGGACTCATTTTGAAGCTACATTTGACATTCTAATGCATAAATACACTTACCCAAACCCATATTTCCATCCATAACATCACCAAATTCTCCAAATCGATCAAAACCTAGCCAAACCCTAATTCGACCCAAAACTCATTTTAAGGCGATTTAGAACTTGTAAATGTACGAGATGACTAGAAACGAGTAAACTAACATAAATAGAAGTAAATGGGATGAATTAGACTTACCAAAACTTCCTTCTTGTGCTCAAACCCGAAATTAGGTCAAATGGGTTAAAATGCAAGAACTTCTACCTTTGATTCTTCAATATGACGATAATGTGGTATGGATGGCGATGATTCTAGCGTTATATCAGTTTCAAAACACCAATCGATGCTAGAGAGGTGAAGGAAAGAAATGAAATGGTTTCCTTGCCTTTTTACTTGAGAGAAAGAGAGAAAAGATAGATAGGTAGATAAGAAATGAAAGGGGGAGAAAGAGATAAGGAGGGAAATGGGTCATTGGTGGCTGGTGGGTCGTGGACTACCCACGGGCCGACCCGTTTCTCTTCTCAAGTCAAATTACAATCGTTACACATTTAAACACCAACCAAAACATATTATCGACCCGAATATAACACATAGTCATTTAATTCATAAAACGACTCAAATACTTCATTAACTTATATTGTTAGTCATATTACACATAAAGTCAATGGGTCAAAATTTACGGATGTTACATTATTCCCCCGTTGAAAGAATTTCGTCCTGAAATTCAACAAAACACTAACTACTAAATAAATGCGGATACTGAGACTTCATATGATCCCCTCGCTCCCAAGTGCACTCGGCTCCACGTCTAGCATTCCATCTAACCTTAACAATCGTGTAGCGTTTATTCTTGAGTTTCTTGTCTTGACGATCCATGATCTCTATCGGCTCTTCAACAAAATTTAGGCTCGAATCCACCCTAATCTCGTCCATGGGCACATGATGTGTAGGGTCCGCCAAACACTTACGTAGATTGCAAAAATGAAACACATCATGCACACCGCTAAGCTCTTGTGGTAATTCTAATAGGTAGGCAACCTTTCTAACCCGTTCAAGAATCTTGAAAGGACCAATATACCTTGGCGCAAGTTTTCCCCGCTTCACAAAACGTACAACACCTTTCCAAGGTGACACTTTCAAAAGTACATAATCACCAATTTCAAACTCCAACGGTCTCCGCCTCACATCGGCATACTTCTTTTGATGTTCACGGGCCAATTGCAACTTCTCCTTAATTTGAGATATTACCTTAGTCGTTTCAACCACAATTTCTGGCCCGATAAGTTGACTCTCTCCAATTTTCGCCCAAGCTAGAGGAGAACGACATATCCTACCATATAATGCTCTAAAGGGCGCCATTTGAATGGTAGCATGATAACTATTGTTGTATGAAAACTCAACTAGCGGCAAATGGTCTTCCCAACTCCCACCAAAATCAATTGCACAAGCCCTCAGCATGTCTTCAAGTGTTTGAATGGTTCTCTCGGTTTGCCCATCCGTTTGAGGATGAAATGTCGTGCTCATGTCGAGTCGAGTACCCATTGCTTTTTGAAAGGCTTCCCAAAAGTTCGATTTGAAACGGGCATCTCTATCCGAAATGATAGAAATCGGCACTCCATGTTTAGATATTACTTCCTTGATGTACAAACGAGCCAAAGTGTCAAATTTATCGGTTTCATGAATGGCTAAAAAGTGAGCCGACTTCGTTAACCGATCTACTATCACCCAAATCGTGTCACGACCGCTTCTCGTCTTCAGTAGTTTAGTAATGAAGTCCATTGAAATATGTTCCCACTTCCATTCGGGCATCACCGGTTGCACCAACAATCCGGGTGGCTTCTTGTGATCGGCTTTGACTTGTAAGCAAGTAAGACACTCACTCACATACCTAGCCACATCACGCTTCATTCCCGGCCACCAATACAAGTGTTTCAAGTCAAAGTACATCTTATCCGACCCGGGATGGACCGAATAAGGCGATTGGTGAGCTTCATTCATAATAAGTGTTCTTAAGTCACCGAAAATAGGAACCCAAAGTCTTTCAACCATATATAGCCCATTATCACTCTTTCGGTCGAATTGTTGTTCCATGCCATCTAGGTTCTCGTCTCCAAAGTTTTCCGGTAGGGTGGCTTGAATTTGGGCTTCAATGATCCGGTCACGAATATTTGGCCCCACCGTGAGGCTCATAGCTCTAGCCCGCCTCGGCTTTACTCTCTCCTTCCTACTCAAGGCATCGGCTACTACATTTGCCTTGCCCGGATGATAACGGATGTCACAGTCATAATCACTAAATAGTTCAAGCCAACGCCTTTGCCTCATATTCAATTCACTTTGGTTAAAGATGTGTTGAAGACTTTTGTGATCGGTATAAATCACACACTTGGTGCCGTAGAGATAATGTCTCCAACACTTCAAAGCAAACACAACCGCTCCCAATTCCAAATCATGTGTCGGGTAGTTCTTCTCATGCACCTTCAATTGACGGGAGGCATAGGCAATGACTTTACCCCTTTGCATAAGAACACAACCCAAACCTTGCCCCGAGGCATCACAATAAACAACAAAATCTTCAATTCCATCCGGTAGTGTCAAAATAGGAGCATCACATAGCATATCTTTAAGAGTTTGGAAGGCGTTTTCCTGTCTTTCGCCCCATTCAAAAGTTCTCTCCTTTTGAGTCAAGAGAGTGAGTGGTTGCGCAATACGGGAGAAATTTTCAATAAATATTCTATAGTAACCCGCCAATCCAAGAAATTGGCGGATCTCGGATGGCGTTTCAGGTCTTCTCCAATTCTTGACCGCTTCAATCTTGCTTGGGTCCACATGAATACCATCCTTGCTCACTACGTGACCAAGGAAGTGGACCTCTTCCAACCAAAACTCACACTTGGAGAACTTAGCATACAATTTCTCTTTCCTTAGTAGTTTAAGCACTTCACGCAAGTGCTCAACATGCTCCTCCTTCGTCTTTGAGTATACAAGTATGTCATCAATGAACACAATGACAGACTTATCTAAGTATGGTTGACACACCCGGTTCATCAAGTCCATGAACACCGCCGGTGCATTAGTCAACCCAAAAGGCATCACGGTGAATTCAAAGTGGCCATACCTTGTGCGAAAAGCCGTCTTGGGAATATCATCTTCATGTACCCGGAGTTGATGATAACCCGAGCGAAGATCGATTTTTGAGAAGTGCTTAGCACCTTGGAGTTGATCAAATAGGTCATCGATTCTAGGGAGAGGATATCGGTTCTTCACAGTGAGCTTGTTTAATTCTCGGTAATCAATGCACATTCTGAAGGATCCATCTTTCTTTTTGACGAAGAGAACAGGAGCACCCCAAGGAGATTGACTAGGGCGAATGAAACCCTTCTCTTGGAGCTCCTTGAGTTGAGTTTGTAATTCTTGCATTTCGGTTAAGGCTAGTCTATACGGAGCTTTTGCTACGGGCGCGGCTTCGGGGATAAGATTTATGCGAAAGCCAAGTTCACGAGTTGGAGGTAATCCCGGTAAGTCATCCGGAAAAACATCGGGAAATTCACAAACAATAGGAACGATCTTCAATTCTACCTTTGTGATGGTAGCACTAAAGACTTTAGGATTAGAGGAATCGGAGATTTCGCCTTGAACCCTAAGAATTCTACCGTTAGTCAAAGGTATCTTAACAACTCTCTCACCACAATCAATCGTCGCATTTACCGCCGCTAACCAATCCATACCCACTATAATGTCAAAACTACCAATGTCAAGAGGCATGAGGTCAATGAAGAAGTCGACGTCTTCTAAAGTCAAGACACAATCGCGAAGTATTTGACTAAGTCTAGTTAGTGACCCGTTTACCATTTCAATGTCAAGCACATAATTTAGAGCACAAGGATGCACATCAATCAAAGGAACAAAGTTAGAGGACACGAGGCTATAATCGGCCCCGGAATCAAATAGAACGGTTGCATAGTGACCATTAAGGAGAAAGGTACCTGCTACTACGTTGGGATCGTTGCGGGCTTCATTTGCATTGGCCGCAAAGGCTCGGCCGCGTGGTTGCACTTGATGGCCTTGTTGTCCCCGGTTTTGGTTAGGCCCGACCATTTGTAGTTGGTTGGGGTGGACGGCTACTTGCACTTGTTGTCCCATCCATCGAGGACAATTATTACGGTAGTGGTCACGACTACCACATTCAAAACATTCACCTCTTCGTTGGTTACCTTGAGGAGGGACGGCCCGAACAGGAGCCACATTCATTGGGCCCGTCCTTGGAGCTCTACAATCTCTGGAGAGGTGCCCCACTTGGTTACAATTAAAGCATGCCCTGCATTGGGCATCTGCGGGGTGATGTTGGTTGCATCTCCCACAGAAAGGATGGGGTCCAGTATAAGCTTTCCTGGCCGGTTCCACTGCCGCCATCACCCTACCCCTATTAGCATTTTTGGGGTCAAACCTCCCCATTTTCTTTACCCCACTCGACTCTCCCACTTCTTTCCTCTTGTTTGTTGAGGGTTTGCTCAAGACACCGCTCCTCAACAAGTCTTCAGTCACACTCCCGGCTCGGTTAACCGCATCGGCCAAAGAAGTAGGCATGTTAGAGTTTACATAAGATCGGACTTGAGGATTCAAGCCCAATACGAATTTCTGGATGGCCTGGGACTCGGAACCCACCAAGTGAGGAATGAGGGTAGACAACTCTTGAAATCGTCTAACATAGCTCTTGTAATCGGCTCCCTCCATATTAAGATTAGCAAACTCAATGGTCAAATTTTGTAGTTCATAGGGAGGACAAAACTTTGCCTTCACTTTTTCCTTGAAATCGGCCCATTCCAAGTTATAAGTCCGCCCTAAGGTTATCTCTTGATTCCACCAACTCAAGGCGTCATGTCTAAACATGCCGGATGCATAAGAAATCCGGTCGTCATAGGTGCAATGACTTCTTTCAATCACTGCCTCGATCTCTTCGAACCACCTTATACACTCAGTGGGACCACCCCTTCCATTAAACTCCGGTGCCCCACAGCTTTTGAAGTCCTTAAATATACACCCCTGCCGATAACCCCCATATTGATTATACATGGGCATGCGGTTATCAATTCTCACTGGTTCCTCTTCTTCGTTTTCCACGGCCTGAGGTTGAGCATTTTCATTATTTACATTTTCTGGGGCTTCATTGTTTTGAGGCCCATTGTTTTGCCCAAGATTTGCCGTGACTTGAGCAATAATGGTTGGCATGATATTGGCGATCGTTTGAGCGATCACCTCAGCCATGTTTGGCTCAGGAACTTCACCACGACCCCTTCCTTGGCCTCTACCACGGCCCCTACCACGGCCCCTACCACGGCCCCTACCTCCTTGTACCTCCGGTTGAGCTTCCGGTTGAGGTTCTTCCTCTTCAGCCCTATAGTTCGTTCCGACTCTCCTTGGTCTCACCATTTCTATAAAACAAGTGACACGTTGACCCGAGAGTTAGTCTCAAATGCTCACATGTTAGTCACACAAGTAGTCAATGCTCTCATACCGATACCAGATACTCATTTCATATCATTAAGCTAAGGCAAGAGTGCTAGAATCCTATGAGATTGTTACTTAGCATATCATCATGTCAATTTCATTACAATCGTTCATTATTTATTCAAGTAATCATGCTCAAAACATCATGCAATCAATTAACTAACACGAATGATTCAAAGTATAATCCGAATTCAATATGCTCTTTAGTTATTGACCGAGTATGTATACAGGGTGTACCAATGGCTAACCCTCCACCTAATCAACTTCCATTAAGCATATCGGTTCCTTATTATACTTCAAGTCACACGTGCGCAATCGACGATGTCATTAACTTGTTATAAGATTGGGTAACCATAAAAGAGTTGATCGGGTTCTTTTAGGGTTGCCACAATATTATACTAAGTTAATGGCATAGCTTCATTTTGCTCTAAATCATCAAATTAGTTCCAACAATTAACAACAACAAACCATATTAACCGTAATCCACATTCATTACATTGAATTCAAGCTATCACACAAGTGGTCTTAACTACGAACTCACACGGGGATTCACATAATTCACATTGCACACGAATTTCCTAACCATGCATGCTATATGAAGAGTTTCAACTTAAGCCGTAGTCTAGGTCAAACCGCCTAATTCTCTACGACCACGCATGGGCCACCATTCTGTAACAAAAGAACATCAAAGTTTACAAAAGAACATCCCGAAGATGGCAAAACGATCCTAAGTATAATGCAAAAGAGAGGGCCGATGAATCCTTAATTCATAAAGTCCAAAGCCCGGGTTTAACAGCAAGCAAGCGACTAAACTCCACGTCCGGGAATAACCTGATTACCTGAAAAGTGTACTAAGCATAGTCAACACAAGGTTGGTGAGTTCGTAGTAGTGGTCCATAAAAAACCAGCGTCAATAATCACAATGTACGAGTAAAGGCTAGACATGACTTACGGCGAGCCTCTAAGTAACACAATAACGTCCAACAACAAGATTATACAAGACAAGTGAGTGTATACTATGAAGGCACGAATGATATGCGTATCAATGCAAGTACCGAATGCATAATAAGCCAACATGCCTATCCTATGCGTGAACTCAGGTCACCTATGCAACGATACCTGCCTGTCATCACAATGAACAAGGCTGTATCTCAAAAACATCGAGATATATATGTCTATATACTCGGGATCAAGAACTCATCATCCATCAGATAGTGTATACATCTATACACCTGGATGTAGGCACTCCTCAACAGAGGGATTATGTACAATGTATGCACGCTTACCATCAATCGTATATGCATCAATCACAATCGTCTGCCATGAACCAACAATCAATATTCGTTAATCATAAACCAATAATCACAATACGATGAACATGAACCAACAATCGACATTCGACAATCATGAGCCAACAATCAATATTAACACCAATTCTATACGTACATACACTTAAGAGGATTCTACTTTCTTCAAGTCCCAGATGCTTATATATAGGGTCACCCACAGCCTTCCCACCACATCTAAAACCCAATGAAAGCATAACCGACTTCCATGTATGTACGTCTATCCTAATATTAATGAAATACTTAACAAACGTAAACCAAGTCAATCAAACGTGATATCCGTCTCATCAATCCAACATTTAAACCAAATCAATCAAACAATCAACAACATAAGTAAACACGCAAGTTTACACTTTTCAGCCCAAATCTCAAGCGAGTAGGGAGATACGAAACTCACCTCGATTGGTTATGAAAAGTTAAGTTGATATAAAGTCGAGTTATTGTCGTACAATGTTCACTTCACGTCCAACACCTAAATATCGATCATATACATTCACATCAACATACATAAACACATATACGTAACTTAACAATTCTCGACAAAACCCTAATTAGGTTCTCAAAGTGCTTCTCGATGTTAAATGACTTTTAAGACTCTTATTCAATGTTACATAAGATAAGAAGTGAATTAGATCAATGCTCGACGCGTAAAAAGGTCCAGAAAGTCAACTTAGGTCAAACAAGAATTTCTGGAAATTACAACTGGCGTAACCTACGCCCCACACTGGCGTAGGTTACGCCCCTTATAAAATTTTTGGGTAAAGGGGGCGTAAGGTACGGTGCTCTCTAAAGTGCAATTTTGTTGGCGTCTGGAGGGGCGTAAACAGTAGGTTTTGGCGTAAGATGGAGCATTCGGCGTAAGCTACGCCCCAAAGGGCCGTAACCTACGCCCAGTCAAAATAGAAGTAGCGTAACCTACGCCCCAAAGGGCCGTAGGTTACGCCCCTTACTGGGAAGCAACACGACCAGCAGCAGTTTATGCAGAAAATCAAGAACCAAAACCCTATATCACTTGAACCACAACCCTAAATCGCATTGCAAGATTAAAGGACTCATTTTGAAGCTACATTTGACATTCTAATGCATAAATACACTTACCCAAACCCATATTTCCATCCATAACATCACCAAATTCTCCAAATCGATCAAAACCTAGCCAAACCCTAATTCGACCCAAAACTCATTTTAAGGCGATTTAGAACTTGTAAATGTACGAGATGACTAGAAACGAGTAAACTAACATAAATAGAAGTAAATGGGATGAATTAGACTTACCAAAACTTTCTTCTTGAGCTCAAACCCGAAATTAGGTCAAATGGGTTAAAATGCAAGAACTTCCACCTTTGATTCTTCAATATGACGATAATGTGGTATGGATGGCGATGATTCTAGCGTTATATCAGTTTCAAAACACCAATCGATGCTAGAGAGGTGAAGGAAAGAAATGAAATGGTTTCCTTGCCTTTTTACTTGAGAGAAAGAGAGAAAAGATAGATAGGTAGATAAGAAATGAAAGGGGGAGAAAGAGATAAGGAGGGAAATGGGTCATTGGTGGCTGGTGGGTCGTGGACTACCCACGGGCCGACCCGTTTCTCTTCTCAAGTCAAATTACAATCGTTACACATTTAAACACCAACCAAAACATATTATCGACCCGAATATAACACATAGTCATTTAATTCATAAAACGACTCAAATACTTCATTAACTTATATTGTTAGTCATATTACACATAAAGTCAATGGGTCAAAATTTACGGATGTTACAAAACAAACTCCTATAATTCGCTCCATATTTTATAGTTAAAATCGTACGTCATCAAATGTAGTGGCCATCTTGCATCATTTAAACTTAACTCACACCTAATTGCCAGTTGTTTGTATACATATATATATATATATATATATATACATATATATATATACATATTATACATATTACTAGCTATATATATATATATATATATATATATATATATATATATACTCTTTTAGATAATTGCCAGTTGTTTGTATACATATATATATTACTATATATCTAAATAGCAACGACATTCAATCATTGACAATTTTGTTATAAAAAGAATAGTATCATTCTATTGTCATTATTATACATAAGTTCGTTTGACATCTATACTCTTAGTTTTGGAGAAATGAAAAACTAAAGAATAATGAATCCTTAATGATTTCGGTGAAAAGAAAACAGTTATATAATTCAAGTAATTTAAGAATATTCTATAAATAAAATTCAACACTATCATATAGTTACTCACGGGTTAAGTAACATCATATTCTTATGTTCCCACAATTTCAAGGTTGAATGATGGATACTAAAACTGTACAAAATCATCGAAAAATGATACCTATATAGCCAGTTTGTAAATATTTTAGAAAATTAAAAAAAAAAGTAATGGGGGAATCCTAGCCCCGGTACCACAATTGGATACCCATCGACCCACCCAGTATGAGCCATATGATGCCGGTAAAATACCTCCATCCTAATCCCCACATGATCTGGGCACCCCGAAGGATCGAACCCGCGTATTTAAACTTCACATATGGGTCTAGGCTTCATTGGTAACGGGTACCTTAAAAGAATTATTTTTTGTCCCCAGCGGGGATCGAACCTGAGACCTTAAGGTCACCAAGTACTTGCATTACCACTAGGCTAGTTCCTTGTTGGTAACATTTCAAAAAATTGCGAACTATATGGGATGAAAGACACTAACATGCATAAAACAACTGTATCACGAGCAAAAATAATAATTCTTTTGATTTATTTAGTCCATTGATTTTGAATCCGGTACGTGAAAAGGTACACGTCACTAATAACGTCACAATAAACAAGAGTTATAGAGATGAATATTAGAAAATGGATCGACTTCCAAAAGAAGGTTGTGAATGTCGAAACAACAGTATTAGGCCTCTCCCTAAGCTAACCTCATCCACACCTCTTCCACACTGCCACATCAGCTTTTCTCTCTCTTCATCCACCTCTTCCACATTCACTCCCTATAACCCCTCTTCCACACCTCTTCCATAACTTTTATTTATTTTATTTTATATTTACACAAAAAATAAATAATTCAACATTTATTTAAAATTATCAAAAAAAAACAACACATTACATTTATTAAAAAAACAACACATTACATTTATTAATTAAAAAAACACAATTCTAAAATAAAAAAAAACACTCAACGTTCACGTTGGTTTTCCGGCAAGTTCCAAATGTGCTCGACTAGGGCGCCTCTTAGACGGTTGTGTGTCGCCCTATCACGTAACTCCCCTGTCATACGTAAGTGAAGGTCAACACGTTCGTCCCAAGAACGCGCTGGCGGCGTATCGAGAATTAGCTCCAGATCGAAAGGACTGATTGCACGCCCGTTATATTCCACGATCATGTTGTGCAACAGCACACAAGAGTACATGACGCGTTTAATTTTGTTAATACTTAATGGACGGGCACCTTGTTGAAGGATTCTCCATCGGCCTTGAAGTACCCCAAAAGCACGCTCCACGTCTTTTCTTGCAGACTCTTGGAAGCGTTTGAATTTACTGGTCTTAGGGTCCATGGGACACTTGAAAGACTTGACAAGTGTAGCCCATTCTGGATAGATACCGTCAGCTAGATAGTAACCCTTTGTAAACTCTTGGCCATTAGCGGTGAAATTTACCGCGGGAGCTTTATCTTGGAGAAGCTGGTCGAACAAGTCAGATTCATTGAGGACGTTGATGTCGTTGTTCGAACCGGCGGGTCCAAAATAAGCATGCCAAATCCACAAATCATATGAAGCAACCGCTTCAAGCATAATCGTCGGATGTCCTTTGTCACCACGAGTGTATTGGCCTTGCCATGCCGTTGGGCAGTTTCTCCAAGCCCAATGCATACAATCAACGCTTCCAAGCATACCCGGAAAACCATGCACCGCCTCGTGTTTAGCGGTCACGTGGTTAACATCTTCTTGTGTCGGTTTTCTTAAAAACTCTGAGTGATATAACTGAACAACACATTTGCAGAAGCAGTTCAACGAATCGGCAGACGTTTGGGCACCCATTTCGAGGTATTCATCTAACTGGTCGGCAGTAGAAGCATAAGCCAGCTGGCGTATAGCGGAAGTACATTTTTGAAAAATATTTAACGTCGGGCGACCCACAGCGTCGGTTGGAGCGTTGTGGAAGAATGCAAAGTGTTTTGGTAATGGTTGTATGGCGTTAAAGGAATGTATATCTTGCACTATACGAAGAAACATTTCTTTGGGCATTCGAAAACGCCTTCTAAAATAATCGGGAGGGTAAACGGGTTGCGGGGCAAAGTAATGATTATATAAACGTGTGGCGGCTTCCACATGGTTTCTGGGTATGGTTCTTCTTGGTATTATTGGTATGTTTGCCATTCTCGAGCTCTCTGCTTCTTCTTCTTCATCTTCTAGGAAAGTAACGAAAGTGTTTAACATTTCGGCATCTATTGTATACTTACGAATGTATGAAACTGAATCTTCGTCGGAACTCGACATATTTAGTGAAAATGTATAGAGTGTGTGTTGTTTTGTATAAATTTTTATGAGTGAAAAGAAGTGAATGAGATGAGAATGGTTGAATAGAAGTTGGTTTTTATAGTGGAGAGTTTTTTTTAAATATACTAGCCGTTTGAAAAAAAAAAAAAAAAAAAATAAAAAAAAAATACAGCTTATATGTGTAGATATCTACACATGTGTAAACATGGGTTTTCACTAAAAAAATAGAAAAAAATTTAAAAATCAACCTTCTTTCCTGTCTCTCTTTAAGTAACTTTCTCATTTGATCTCTCTCCTATATATATAAGGCTGTCCGGCATCTAAGCTTAGGTGTGGAACCCCTACAAATTTTTTAATACTTTTTTATTAATGAATAAATGCTTGGGCCCCCATGAATTTTATGGATTATAAAAGAATAATACTCTCTCTCCTAAATGTTGAAAGTTATGCATGGCGAAATTACACTTATACCCTCCTTACTCCCTATCCCTTAAACACACACAACCCAACCCCAAGCTGACCCAACCTGACCCAGACCCCAAGCTGACCCAACCTGACCCAGACCCCAAGCTGACCCAACCCAACCCCAAGCTGACCCAACCCCAAGCTGACCCAACCTGACCCAGACCCCAAGCTGACCCAACCTGACCCAGACCCCAAGCTGACCCAACCTACCCAACCTGACCCAGACCCCAAACTGACCCAACCTGACCCAGACCCTAAGCTGACCTAACCTGACCTAACCTGACCCAGACCCCAAGCTGACCCAACCTGACCCAGACCCCAAGCTGACCCAACCTGACCCAGACCCCAAGCTGACCCAACCTGACCCAGACCCCAAGCTGACCCAACCCCAAGCTGACCCAACCTGACCCAGACCCCAAGCTGACCCAACCCCCAACCTGACCCAGACCCCAGACCCAACCTGACCCAGACCCCAAGCTGACCCAACCCCAAGCTGACCCAACCTGACCCAGACCCCAAGCTGACCCAACCCAACCCCAAGCTGACCCAACCCAACCCCAAGCTGACCCAACCTGACCCAGACCCCAAGCTGACCCAACCTAACGACCAGACCCCAAGCTGACCCAACCCCAAGCTGACCCAACCTGACCCAGACCCCAAGCTGACCCAACCTGACCCAGACCCCAAGCTGACCCAACCCTGCTGACCCAACCTAAGCTGACCCAACCTACCGAACCTGACCCAGACCCCAAGCTGACCCAACCTGACCCAGACCCCAAGCTGACCTAACCCCACTGACCCAACCTGACCCAGACCCCAACTGACCCAACCCCAAGCTGACCCAACCCAACCCCAAGCTGACCCAACCTAACCCAAGCTGACCCAGACCCCAAGCTGACCCAACCCAACCCCAAGCTGACCCAACCCCAAGCTGACCCAACCCCAAGCTGACCCAACCCAACCCCAAGCTGACCCAACCTACCCAATGACCCAGACCCCAAGCTGACCCAACCCCAACCCACCCTAAGCTGACCCAACCCCAAGCTGACCCAACCTCAAGCTGACCCAACCCCAAGCTGACCGCCCAAGCTGACCCAACCCCAAGCTGACCCAACCTGACCCAGACCCCAAGCTGACCCAACCTGACCCAGACCCCAAGCTGACCCAACCTGACCCAGACCCCAAGCTGACCCAACCCCAAGCTGACCCAACCCAACCCCAAGCTGACCCAACCCCAAGCTGACCCAACCCAACCCCAAGCTGACCCAACCCAACCTGACCCCCCAAGCTGACCCAAGCTAACCCAACCTGACCCAGACCCCAAGCTGACCCAACCCAACCCCAAGCTGACCCAACCTGACCCAGACCCCAAGCTGACCCAACCCTGACCCAACCTGACCCAGACCCCAAGCTGACCCAACCCCAAGCTGACCCAACCCAACCCCAAGCTGACCCAACCCCAAGCTGACCCAACCCCAAGCTAACCCAACCTGACCCAGACCCCAAGCTGACCCAACCCAACCCCAAGCTGACCCAACCCAAGCTAACCCAACCTGACCCAACCTAACCCCAAGCTGACCCAATCTAAGCTGACCCAACCCCAAGCTGACCCAACCCCAAGCTGACCCAACCCCAAGCTGACCCAACCCACCCCAAGCTGACCCAACCCCAAGCTGACCCAACCCAACCCCAAGCTGACCCAACCTGACCCAGACCCCAAGCTGACCCAAGCTGACCCAACTGACCCAGACCAAGCTGACCCAACCTGACCCAGACCCCAAGCTGACCCAACCTAACCCAACCTGACCCAGACCCCAAGCTGACCCAACCCAACCCCAAGCTGACCCAACCTGACCCAGACTTCAAGCTGACCCAACCTAACCCAACCTGACCCAGACCCCAAACTGACCCAACCCTAAGCTGACCCAAGCTGACCCAACCACCCCAAGCTGACCCAACCTGACCCAGACCCCAAACTGACCCAACCCTAAGCTGACCCAAGCTGACCTAACCTGACCAGACCCCAAGCTGACCCAGACCCCAAGCTGACCCAACCTAACCCAACCTGACCCAGACCCCAAACTGACCCAACCCTAAGCTGACCCAAGCTGACCTAACCTGACCAGACCCCAAGCTGACCCAACCCCAAGCTGACCCAACCTAACCCAACCTGACCCAGACCCCAAGCTGACCCAACTGACCCAAGCTGACCAAGCTGACCCAACTGACCAAGCTGACCCAAGCTGACCAAGCTGACCTCCCAAGCTGACCCAACCTCAAGCTGACCCAACCCCAAGCTGACCCAACCTAACCCAACCTGACCCAGACCCCAAGCTGACCCAACCCCAAGCTGACCGCCAAGCTGACCCAACCCCAAGCTGACCCAACCTGACCCAGACCCCAAGCTGACCCAACCTGACCCAGACCCCAAGCTGACCCAACCCAACCCCAAGCTGACCCAACCCAACCCCAAGCTGACCCAACCCCAAGCTACCAAGCTGACCCAACCTGACCCAGACCCCAAGCTGACCAGCTGACCCAACCTGACCCAGACTTCAAGCTGACCCAACCTAACCCAACCTGACCCAGACCCCAAACTGACCCAACCCTAAGCTGACCAAGCTGACCTAACCTGACCAGACCCCAAGCTGACCCAACCCCAAGCTGATCCAACTCAAGCTGACCAAGCTGACCCAACCTGACCCAACTCCAAGCTGACCCAACCTGACCCAAACCCCAAGCTGACCCAACCTGACCCAGACCCCAAACTGACCCAACCCTAAGCTGACCAAGCTGACCTAACCTGACCAACCCCAAGCTGACCAAGCTGACTCAACCCAAGCTGACCCAGAACCTAAGCTGACCAAGCTTCACAAAATTTTAAATTATTTACGATTATGCCACCGCGCAATTTTTTTTATTTTGACACATGTCGCGTTTTGATTGACCCATAGGACCTTCTCTCCCTTCTCTCCTTAAGACACCTTCTTCCAGGATCCTCACCCTATATATATATATATATGTCTTTCTGTCTATATATATATGTCTTACTTCTATTACTCTATTATTCTTTATAGTAAAAAGACTCTTATTGTCTAGGCTTTATTAGAATCAAAATTTGGAATTTATAATTTGGAAGGAGAAAGTAACTTGTTTGTTTGGAGTATTTGATGGCGGTTATCACGCGCCAACATGTTATTCAACTCTGTAACAAACTTTTCCATTGCAACACTCGGCAAATATATGGGCACCACAACTCCAGACTCACCTTTAGGGTTTGTATATGGAAAGTAGATACTAGAATCGAGATATCCTGTTGTTGCAGGCCCTCCAAAGGCTGGCTTCCCCCACCCGAAATCAACAACATCAAATCTAGCACGAGTCACATCATTGACAACATAGTTTTGAAAAACTGTGACACTAGGTCGTCCTTTGATTACAATCAAGTCAGCAAGAGATCTCATGTACTCTTCATTGATAATGGATTTTGCCTTCATCACAATCTCTAATGTATGGCTAAAGGGTTTGTTTAACATGTCAAAAACGGTGGAAATGGCAACTGCATAGGCAAAACAATTTCCATAATATCCTATTGGGAGGGGAGGACTAAACTTGTTACGAGCGGTGACAATAAATACAATCCGTGTCTCTTCTTCAGGATTTGATTGGAGAAAAATGGTACGACAACGCCATAGAGAAGCCGTTACCACATCAAAAGTAGAGCAAGATTTAAGGTGTCTTGGAACAAATCTACGTAAAGCTGACAATTCAACCGGCCCAAAGAAAAATGATTTTAGAATCATATCATTCATTCGGGCGGTTAAATCCATGTTGGGGTCTATCATTTCATTAAATTCATGATGGGTACACGTCACACGTGGTGGATCCCTTGCATTAAGAAACTCCCTTTGCCACACAGGCAATTCTGATGGTAATGACACCCCCTGCGCCAATTCACCCAATGCTTTCATAAATTGAACGATTCCAAATGCGTCACTCATAGTGTGGTTGACTCGTATAGCAAAGATGAAACCTCCACATAAAAGTCGTGTCACCTACCATGCGTTAAAGTTCAAATATTATTTGCGAGAAAGTTACAATTCAAGCCTTAGTTGTATCTTATAACAATTGAAATTATACATACCTTAACTTAATTTTGTATTCAAATTTCAGAAGCCAATTAATATGTTATAATCTGATATGTAACTTGTTAAATAAAAAAGGGTGTAATGAAATGGGAACTTTGTTAGAAAGGGGACAATTAATCGAGTTTGATTCGTTTTTTTGAGAATAAAATTATAAACTTTTAGTCTTTCATAATGGAGATTTAAAAAAGGTAGATTATTATTTTATAATATGAATAATAAGAAAAAACAATTCACCTGAATTAGTAGCAATGGGGAGTTGAGAATCCCAGATATCCAGGAACATCGTAAAACAGCTCATCTAAACAACAAAACGGCGGGGAAGTGCCTCTCCAAATTGCTTCAACGTCACACGCATTCGCTTCAATAAACAACACACCTTCTCCAGTGCAATCCACCATTAGCTTCTTGGCAGGACCTTCCTTGAGCCTGCCAGCAAACGGATAATAAAAGAGTAGAATCTTAGCCAGAGCCTCCTTGATCACACTCACTGGATTCTTATTTCTCATTTTTGGATTATTTCTATAAAACATGATATCTTCTATTTGAAACTGAAATTGATCATCAATGTCAGATAGAAACTTTAGTTCTCGCGGCGTGTGCTTAGCCGGACGGATTAGCTCTGGTGCACATCTCCGAACTGTAAAGGTGGAGGGAGTACTGTCGATTTGTGCCATTTCTTGGATGTGTTTTCTCTTTGAATATAAAACCTACACGCATCTTGCACTTATATATATTTATAAAAATATTTAACATGTCGTAAAATAAATTTTTTGATTGACTTTCTAACAAACTCCTAGGTGGTTTCATTTTTAATTGATTAACATCATCATAAAATTAATCTAAATGTCTACTAACACTACTTAATTACCAGTTGTTTTATATTATATCATCTAATTGTCATTAATAAAGACAATCTCAAAGGAAAAATAATAATAATTATAGTAACTTGTGTTTGACATCTATAACAACTTGCTAATTATATCATCTAACCAGTTGTTTTGATATTTCGCCGTACTTTGGATTTTTGTTTAAATCACCGAATATAATGCAAGTCAAATACATTGAACTAATCCGAGATAATTTTAGAAATGAAATAGAAGATTATTATATGGTATATGTTACAATATATTCTTATGTTCCCAAAATTTGAAGGTTAGAAGAACAGAGATACATAAACTGTACTAAAACTCAACGAAATAAAAGGATGTCAAATGTTAACTTCGATGTTAATTAAGATAGTTACATAATAGTCATTGGTCAACCAATCAACAAACTATATGTATGTGTCAACCAATCAACAAACTATTTTACTTCATGCATATCTATTGTGCACCTTAAACAATAGTTCATCCAAACACTTATCGTCCCCAAAGCCACATTTGTCGTCCCAAAGCCTTTAGCGACGACTTTTGTGACAAAAAAAACATGGTCGCGAAAGCTTCGCCTCCTAATGTCTTTAGCGACGACATCGAGCGGGCCCCACGGCGATAAAAGAAAAACGAAAAAGAAAATAGAAAAAAAACAGTGACGCCTTTAGCGACGTATTGGTCGTCGCTAAATATTTTTCATTTAATTTCTATTTATTTATTTTAAATGAATTAGCGACGCTTTTAGCGATGGTTTTGTTCGTCGCTAAATATTTTTCGTTTAGTTTCTATTTATTAATTTTAAATACGTTAGCGACGTTGTTAGTGACGGTTTTAGTCGTCCCAAGTTGTAAATTTATATTACAATAAATTAAAATTACTAGTAAATTTATATTATTTTTTATTATTAAAATACTATTAGTTTGTTATAATAAATACTTTATATTAACAATGATAATTATTATTATTAGTAATAAAAAATTAAAATTACTAGTAAATTTATATTATTTTTTATTATTAAAATACTATTAGTTTGTTATAATAAATACTTTATATTAACAATGATAATTATTATTATTAGTAATAAAAAATTAAAATTACTAGTAAATTTATATTATTTTTTATTATTAAAATACTATTAGTTTGTTATAATAAATACTTTATATTAACAATGATAATTATTATTATTAGTAATAAAAAATTAAAATTACTAGTAAATTTATATTATTTTTTATTATTAAAATACTATTAGTTTGTTATAATAAATACTTTATATTAACAATGATAATTATTATTATTAGTAATAAAAAATTAAAATTACTAGTAAATTTATATTATTTTTTATTATTAAAATACTATTAGTTTGTTATAATAAATACTTTATATTAACAATGATAATTATTATTATTAAATATTAACCTATAATTAACCTATATATTTATTATCTATCTATATATTATTTTATTTATTACATACCCTAATTACACCCAACCAAACCCGTCGCTCCCTTCATGATGTGTCGTTTGTGTATAATGAAACGCGGTCAAGTTTTAAATTTATAAAATCAAGGAAATACCAAACTAAACACACACTCACGGACAGTGGATCCGTTCGTTTGTAATATAGCTATTAGGTAAGACCAGGTTCGTTCGCAGGGACTATGTTTAAGAACTAAGCGAGATCAAGTAATACTAAGATTGGTTGGGGGTTTTGTGACTGAGTTGTCACGTTGCTTTTGAAAGTTAGTTAGCAGAAATAAATCAAGTTAGTAATTCTGAGGAATTAATCGAAAAGAGTTTTTGTTTTAAACAGAAAGATTAAAATTCATCTACCTCGACTCAGATCCATAACATGTTTCGGTTGCATAAATTAGTACAGTAGTAATTTTGCCTACTAGTTTACCAAACTATTAACACGTTGATTCCTATTTATATTATCTTGTACTTTATCATAACATGAATTAAGCAATCGTTTACCAAACAATCAAGATCATATTATCATGCATCTAATACCATTAAAAGCACAATCATACAATCAACAAGACAATAATAATTAATAAGAAATCAATACATTAAGATCACGACAAAACACTAGCTGCAGTCACAATAATAAATACAACCGTCACATAATCATGTCACTTCATCTCAGTAGATGATTAAATATTTAGCTACTCATGTTCAAAGTAAGATCACAATCAATAATATATGAAAACATTGCGTACCGAAAGTGAAATAGAGATCTGAATGATGATAATGTTGTTGATAATTGATATCTGATCTTCCGTGTGTTATGGTGATGTTACGAGGGTTTAGATCTGTTGAAAATACCCTAGAAGCAGCCCCAAAGTCGACTGGAACGAGCCTCAGGATCACTTCCAGCTGCGCTAGAGCTTCAGGTGAGCGGCGTTGGTCTTCGACATCAACACGAAAGTTGTAGATCTTTCTCTCGCCTTTCCGTGGACAGCTTAATCGTTAGAAACGGAGTCTATATGAAGAAGTTATGCCCAAATACTAACACATGGT
Organism: Erigeron breviscapus; assembly: GCA_034093135.1. NCBI lineage: Eukaryota > Viridiplantae > Streptophyta > Magnoliopsida > Asterales > Asteraceae > Erigeron > Erigeron breviscapus. Next base: position 97,966,011 of record CM067174.1, on the reverse strand, counting down.
CTTTTGCTTCATGTTGACACAAGTTTCTTCGTCTTAAGTATTGAATCTCGACCCGATTCTTCATCGAACCATCATTTGTCTTCCTTTAAGTCTTTTATCACCATTTCTTGACTCTTTCCTTCATTCCATGAGCAATGAACCTAGAATCACATATCCAAGCTATTAAGTATCATAAGTTCACTCAAATGACTATAAATGGCCAAAACTAGTGCGAGGAAAGTCTATATAATTACCGCTCATCACTTCACCTTTTTCCTTTTCTATTTTTCTTCCCCAATTACATCCTAAATCGATGAACAAAAAAAACCCTCAGTGTAACCTTTTCTTACTGCTTGAATGGGCTTATTGGGCCTTTGAACTTGTTTGTTATCCCATATGGACTCATATTGGATCATGTGTGTTCGTCATTCGCTTGAATGGGCTTATTGGGCCTTTAACTTGTTTGTTATCCCATATGGACCCATATTGGGCCATGTGTGTTCGTCATTCGCTTGAATGGGCTTATTGGGCCTTTAACTTGTTTGTTATCCCATATGGACCCATATTGGGCCATGTGTGTTCGTCATTCGCTTGAATGGGCTTATTGGGCCTTTAACTTGTTTGTTATCCCATATGGACCCATATTGGGCCATGTGTGTTCGTCATTCGCTTGAATGGGCTTATTGGGCCTTTAACTTGTTTGTTATCCCATATGGGCCCATATTGGGCCATGTGTGTTCGTCATTCGCTTGAATGGGCTTATTGGGCCTTTAACTTGTTTGTTATCCCATATGGGCCCATATTGGGCCATGTGTGTTCGTCATTCGCTTGAATGGGCTTATTGGGCCTTTAACTTGTTTGTTATCCCATATGGGCCCATATTGGGCCATGTGTGTTCGTCATTCGCTTGAATGGGCTTATTGGGCCTTTAACTTGTTTGTTATCCCATATGGGCCCATATTGGGCCATGTGTGTTCGTCATTCGCTTGAATGGGCTTATTGGGCCTTTAACTTGTTTGTTATCCCATATGGGCCCATATTGGGCCATGTGTGTTCGTCATTCGCTTGAATGGGCTTATTGGGCCTTTAACTTGTTTGTTATCCCATATGGGCCCATATTGGGCCATGTGTGTTCGTCATTCGCTTGAATGGGCTTATTGGGCCTTTAACTTGTTTGTTATCCCATATGGGCCCATATTGGGCCATGTGTGTTCGTCATTCGCTTGAATGGGCTTATTGGGCCTTTAACTTGTTTGTTATCCCATATGGGCCCATATTGGGCCATGTGTGTTCGTCATTCGCTTGAATGGGCTTATTGGGCCTTTAACTTGTTTGTTATCCCATATGGGCCCATATTGGGCCATGTGTGTTCGTCATTCGCTTGAATGGGCTTATTGGGCCTTTAACATTGTTTGTTATCCCATATGGGCCCATATTGGGCCATGTGTGTTCGTCATTCGCTTGAATGGGCTTATTGGGCCTTTAACTTGTTTGTTATCCCATATGGGCCCATATTGGGCCATGTGTGTTCGTCATTCGCTTGAATGGGCTTATTGGGCCTTTAACTTGTTTGTTATCCCATATGGGCCCATATTGGGCCATGTGTGTTCGTCATTCGCTTGAATGGGCTTATTGGGCCTTTAACTTGTTTGTTATCCCATATGGGCCCATATTGGGCCATGTGTGTTCGTCATTCGCTTGAATGGGCTTATTGGGCCTTTAACTTGTTTGTTATCCCATATGGGCCCATATTGGGCCATGTGTGTTCGTCATTCGCTTGAATGGGCTTATTGGGCCTTTAACTTGTTTGTTATCCCATATGGGCCCATATTGGGCCATGTGTGTTCGTCATTCGCTTGAATGGGCTTATTGGGCCTTTAACTTGTTTGTTATCCCATATGGGCCCATATTGGGCCATGTGTGTTCGTCATTCGCTTGAATGGGCTTATTGGGCCTTTAACTTGTTTGTTATCCCATATGGACCCATATTGGGCCATGTGTGTTCGTCATTCGCTTGAATGGGCTTATTGGGCCTTTAACTTGTTTGTTATCCCATATGGACCCATATTGGGCCATGTGTGTTCGTCATTCGCTTGAATGGGCTTATTGGGCCTTTAACTTGTTTGTTATCCCATATGGACCCATATTGGGCCATGTGTGTTCGTCATTCGCTTGAATGGGCTTATTGGGCCTTTAACTTGTTTGTTATCCCATATGGACCCATATTGGGCCATGTGTGTTCGTCATTCGCTTGAATGGGCTTATTGGGCCTTTAACTTGTTTGTTATCCCATATGGGCCCATATTGGGCCATGTGTGTTCGTCATTCGCTTGAATGGGCTTATTGGGCCTTTAACTTGTTTGTTATCCCATATGGGCCCATATTGGGCCATGTGTGTTCGTCATTCGCTTGAATGGGCTTATTGGGCCTTTAACTTGTTTGTTATCCCATATGGGCCCATATTGGGCCATGTGTGTTCGTCATTCGCTTGAATGGGCTTATTGGGCCTTTAACTTGTTTGTTATCCCATATGGGCCCATATTGGGCCATGTGTGTTCGTCATTCGCTTGAATGGGCTTATTGGGCCTTTAACTTGTTTGTTATCCCATATGGGCCCATATTGGGCCATGTGTGTTCGTCATTCGCTTGAATGGGCTTATTGGGCCTTTAACTTGTTTGTTATCCCATATGGGCCCATATTGGGCCATGTGTGTTCGTCATTCGCTTGAATGGGCTTATTGGGCCTTTGAACTTGTTTGTTATCCCATATGGACCTATATTGGGCCATGTGTATTCGTCATTCGCTTGAATGGGCTTATTGGGCCTTTAACTGTTTGTTATCCCATATGGGCCCATATTGGGCCATGTGTTTTCGTCATTCGCTTGAATGGGCTTATTGGGCCTTTAACTGTTTGTTATCCCATATGGGCCCATATTGGGCCATGTGTTTTCGTCATTCGCTTGAATGGGCATATTAGGCCTTTAACTTGTTTGTTATCCCATATGAGCCCATATTGGGCCATGTGTGTTCGTCATTCGCTTGAATAGGCTTATTGGGCATTTGAACTTGTTTGTTATTTGGTGTGGGCTTATTGGGCCTTTGAACTTGTTTGTTATCCCATATGGGCCCATATTGGGCCATATGTGTTCGTCATTCGCTTGAATAGGCTTATTGGACCTAACTTGTTTGTTATCCCATATGGGCCCATATTGGGCCATGTGTGTTCGTCATTCGCTTGAATGGGCTTATTGGGCCTTTAACTTGTTTGTTATCCCATATGGGCCCATATTGGGCCATGTGTGTTCGTCATTCGCTTGAATGGGCTTATTGGGCCTTTAAAATTTTTTTTTTTGAAATGTTTTTGGAGACGCTTTGTCGTCCCAAATGTCGTCCCCAAAACTTTGGCGGGAACTTTTTATTTAGGAGCGAAAACGAAAAAAAAATTAAAATTTTTTTTTCTTTCTTCTTTTTTTTTTCTTTCTTTCCATTATTTTTATTCTATGTTTCTTTTTTTTTTTTTTTTTTTTTTTTTTTTTTTTTTTTTTTTTTTTTTTTTTTTTTTTTTTTTTTTTTTTTTTTTTTTTTTTTTTTTTTTTTTTTTTTTTTTTTTTTTTTTTGGAAAATGTTTTTGGAGACGACTTTGTCGTCCCAAATGTCGTCCCCAAATTATGGCGGGAATTTTTATTAGGAGGAAAACGAAAAAAAATTAAAATTTTTTTTTTTGGAAAATTTTTTGGGACGACTTTGTCGTCCCAAATGTCGTCCCCAAAACTATGGCGGGAACTTTTTATTTAGGAGGAAAACGAAAAAAAAATAAAAAATATTTTTCGAAATTTTTTGGACGACAAAAAAACTATGGCGGGAAGGTTTTTAATTAGGAGAAAACAAAAAAAAATTAAAATTTTTTTTTCTTTCTTCTTTTCTTCTTTTCTTTCTTTCCATTATTTTTATTCTATGTTTCTTTTATTATTATTTGTGTTTTGTTTTAGTTTTTTGGAAAATGTTTTTGGAGACGACTTTGTCGTCCCAAATGTCGTCCCCAAAACTATGGCGGGAAGTTTTTAATTAGGAAGGAAAACGAAAAAAAAATTAAAAAATTTTTTTTTTTTGGAAAATGTTTTTGGGACGACTTTGTCGTCCCAAATGTCGTCCCCAAAACTATGGCGGGAAGTTTTTATTAGGAGGAAAACGAAAAAAAAATTAAAATTTTTTTTTTTTGGAAAATGTTTTTGGAGACGACTTTGTCGTCCCAAATGTCGTCCCCAAAACTATGGCGGGAAGTTTTTAATTAGGAAGGAAAACGAAAAAAAAATTAAAAAATTTTTTTTTTTTGGAAAATGTTTTTGGGACGACTTTGTCGTCCCAAATGTCGTCCCCAAATCTATGGCGGGAAGTTTTTAATTAGGAGGAAAACGAAAAAAAAATTAAAATTTTTTTTTTTTGGAAAATGTTTTTACGACAAAAAAACTATGGCGGGAAGTTTTTAATTAGGAGGAAAACGAAAAACATATTATAATTATATAATTGTTTTTGTGACGACTATGTCGTCCCAAAAGTCGTCCCTAAGCATTGGAGGGAAATATTTCGTTACGGAGGGAAGTGAAATTTTTAATTTTTTGGGAAATGTTTTTGGGACGACTTTGTCGTCCCAAATGTCGTCCCCAAAACTATGGCGGGAACTTTTTATTAGGAGGAAAACGAAAAAACAAATAAAAAATTTTTTGGAAAATGTTTTTACGACAAAAGAACTATGGCGGGAAATTTTTATTGAGGGAAAACGAAAAAAAAATTAAAATTTTTTTTTTTGGAAAATGTTTTTGGGACGACTTTGTCGTCCCAAATGTCGTCCCCAAAACTATGGCGGGAAATTTTTATTTAGAGGGAAAACGAAAAAAATTAGAAAGGAAAATGAAATTTATTTAGCGACGACATTTGGTTGAATATGTGAGTCGCAACTGTAATTGGATAAATGACTTGAGCAACAGAAGATTCTATGGTGATAACTATGGGGAGGAAATGGTGATTCCCACTAATCTAAACAATGTGGTTGGATTTTTAGATTATGGTTGGCTCTGTCTAAGTTTTTTCAAAAATGTAGTTTACATATTCGAAAAACTTTGTCAAAATGGTCTTACTGTTATATAAGGAGTATTCGATTACCCACTTGACTATAGAGACTTTAGTGTCGCATCGTTAGAAGACTTGAATAGGAACGAATTCATATAGGTAGATGAAGTAATGTTGTAATGCCGAGGTACTTTGCACTTGATACACTGACGCCAACGATTATTTGTTGCAAGAGACTTTAGTGTCGCCTTGCTAGAAGACTTAAATAGGAACGAATTCATATAGGTAGATGAAGTAATGTTGTAATGCCGAGGTACTTTGCACTTGATACACTGACGCCAACGATTATTTGTTGCAAGAGACTTTAGTGTCGCCTTGCTAGAAGACTTAAATAGGAACGAATTCATATAGGTAGATGAAGTAATGTTGTAATGCCGAGGTACTTTGCACTTGATACACTGACGCCAACGATTATTTGTTGCAAGAGACTTTAGTGTCGCCTTGCTAGAAGACTTAAATAGGAACGAATTCATATAGGTAGATGAAGTAATGTTGTAATGCCGAGGTACTTTGCACTTGATACACTGACGCCAACGATTATTTGTTGCAAGAGACTTTAGTGTCGCCTTGCTAGAAGACTTAAATAGGAACGAATTCATATAGGTAGATGAAGTAATGTTGTAATGCCGAGGTACTTTGCACTTGATACACTGACGCCAACGATTATTTGTTGCAAGAGACTTTAGTGTCGCCTTGCTAGAAGACTTAAATAGGAACGAATTCATATAGGTAGATGAAGTAATGTTGTAATGCCGAGGTACTTTGCACTTGATACACTGACGCCAACGATTATTTGTTGCAAGAGACTTTAGTGTCGCCTTGCTAGAAGACTTAAATAGGAACGAATTCATATAGGTAGATGAAGTAATGTTGTAATGCCGAGGTACTTTGCACTTGATACACTGACGCCAACGATTATTTGTTGCAAGAGACTTTAGTGTCGCCTTGCTAGAAGACTTAAATAGGAACGAATTCATATAGGTAGATGAAGTAATGTTGTAATGCCGAGGTACTTTGCACTTGATACACTGACGCCAACGATTATTTGTTGCAAGAGACTTTAGTGTCGCCTTGCTAGAAGACTTAAATAGGAACGAATTCATATAGGTAGATGAAGTAATGTTGTAATGCCGAGGTACTTTGCACTTGATACACTGACGCCAACGATTATTTGTTGCAAGAGACTTTAGTGTCGCCTTGCTAGAAGACTTAAATAGGAACGAATTCATATAGGTAGATGAAGTAATGTTGTAATGCCGAGGTACTTTGCACTTGATACACTGACGCCAACGATTATTTGTTGCAAGAGACTTTAGTGTCGCCTTGCTAGAAGACTTAAATAGGAACGAATTCATATAGGTAGATGAAGTAATGTTGTAATGCCGAGGTACTTTGCACTTGATACACTGACGCCAACGATTATTTGTTGCAAGAGACTTTAGTGTCGCCTTGCTAGAAGACTTAAATAGGAACGAATTCATATAGGTAGATGAAGTAATGTTGTAATGCCGAGGTACTTTGCACTTGATACACTGACGCCAACGATTATTTGTTGCAAGAGACTTTAGTGTCGCCTTGCTAGAAGACTTAAATAGGAACGAATTCATATAGGTAGATGAAGTAATGTTGTAATGCCGAGGTACTTTGCACTTGATACACTGACGCCAACGATTATTTGTTGCAAGAGACTTTAGTGTCGCCTTGCTAGAAGACTTAAATAGGAACGAATTCATATAGGTAGATGAAGTAATGTTGTAATGCCGAGGTACTTTGCACTTGATACAAAAAAGATAATTACAGTTAATGCATTTAATCATCCTTGTCCCCTGAGCAGCAGTAGATGAAGTAGTTACGCTCTTGGACTTCAGTTTTAAACTAACTTGGAATTCAAGACAAGATGAGTCAGTTAAGAGGCCCAACAACTTTAATAAAGGATCAAGATCAACCATACCTTGTTGCCAACTTTGGATTTTATAACCCCATCAATGTGCTCTTTAATAAAAGTTCAATATCAACCATACCTTGTTGCCAACTTTGGATTTTATAACCCCATCAATGTGCTCTTTAATAAAAGTTCAATATCAACCATACCTTGTTGCCAACTTTGGATTTTATAACCCCATCAATGTGCTCTTTAATAAAAGTTCAATATCAACCATACCTTGTTGCCAACTTTGGATTTTATAACCCCATCAATGTGCTCTTTAATAAAAGTTCAATATCAACCATACCTTGTTGCCAACTTTGGATTTTATAACCCCATCAATGTGCTCTTTAATAAAAGTTCAATATCAACCATACCTTGTTGCCAACTTTGGATTTTATAACCCCATCAATGTGCTCTTTAATAAAAGTTCAATATCAACCATACCTTGTTGCCAACTTTGGATTTTATAACCCCATCAATGTGCTCTTTAATAAAAGTTCAATATCAACCATACCTTGTTGCCAACTTTGGATTTTATAACCCCATCAATGTGCTCTTTAATAAAAGTTCAATATCAACCATACCTTGTTGCCAACTTTGGATTTTATAACCCCATCAATGTGCTCTTTAATAAAAGTTCAATATCAACCATACCTTGTTGCCAACTTTGGATTTTATAACCCCATCAATGTGCTCTTTAATAAAAGTTCAATATCAACCATACCTTGTTGCCAACTTTGGATTTTATAACCCCATCAATGTGCTCTTTAATAAAAGTTCAATATCAACCATACCTTGTTGCCAACTTTGGATTTTATAACCCCATCAATGTGCTCTTTAATAAAAGTTCAATATCAACCATACCTTGTTGCCAACTTTGGATTTTATAACCCCATCAATGTGCTCTTTAATAAAAGTTCAATATCAACCATACCTTGTTGCCAACTTTGGATTTTATAACCCCATCAATGTGCTCTTTAATAAAAGTTCAATATCAACCATACCTTGTTGCCAACTTTGGATTTTATAACCCCATCAATGTGCTCTTTAATAAAAGTTCAATATCAACCATACCTTGTTGCCAACTTTGGATTTTATAACCCCATCAATGTGCTCTTTAATAAAAGTTCAATATCAACCATACCTTGTTGCCAACTTTGGATTTTATAACCCCATCAATGTGCTCTTTAATAAAAGTTCAATATCAACCATACCTTGTTGCCAACTTTGGATTTTATAACCCCATCAATGTGCTCTTTAATAAAAGTTCAATATCAACCATACCTTGTTGCCAACTTTGGATTTTATAACCCCATCAATGTGCTCTTTAATAAAAGTTCAATATCAACCATACCTTGTTGCCAACTTTGGATTTTATAACCCCATCAATGTGCTCTTTAATAAAAGTTCAATATCAACCATACCTTGTTGCCAACTTTGGATTTTATAACCCCATCAATGTGCTCTTTAATAAAAGTTCAATATCAACCATACCTTGTTGCCAACTTTGGATTTTATAACCCCATCAATGTGCTCTTTAATAAAAGTTCAATATCAACCATACCTTGTTGCCAACTTTGGATTTTATAACCCCATCAATGTGCTCTTTAATAAAAGTTCAATATCAACCATACCTTGTTGCCAACTTTGGATTTTATAACCCCATCAATGTGCTCTTTAATAAAAGTTCAATATCAACCATACCTTGTTGCCAACTTTGGATTTTATAACCCCATCAATGTGCTCTTTAATAAAAGTTCAATATCAACCATACCTTGTTGCCAACTTTGGATTTTATAACCCCATCAATGTGCTCTTTAATGAAAGTTCAAGATCAACCATACCTTGTTGCCAACTTTGGATTTTATAACCCCATCAATGTGCTCTTTAATAAAAGTTCAAGATCAATGATCTTTTTTACAGACTTAGTTAAAGATTTATGCTTCTGTCAAATAAATTACCTTGTTTGCATCTAAATCTACACGCCCGTGAGAACTATTATAATGCTGCAATTATATCACAAATACTTCAGTAAAAAAAATAAAAGATATTCGAGATTAGTAAATGTACAAGAAAGTGGTTAGTATGTTTTAAATTATACAACACTTAGTCTTCATTCCAAGGATAACACTTAGTTCTACCTCAAAAAAGTGGCCATTCATAATGAAACGGCGACAGTTTCCTGTCAAACCATGTTAAACCATACAAATCAACAAAATCCAGGGCCAATCACTCAATCATGTTGGATTATATTTACCTGAGCCTAAATTCAGTCTTTGAAAGGTATATGTTAACATATCTAGAATTACCCGACCTGAGAGCCTTAATATTATTTTCAAACGCGCATTCAACAATCAAAGTTGCAACATATTTATTTACAAATAAATAATTACATATCCATTCATATACAATGTCCATCATCGAAATAGGAAGGTAAAAACATCCAAACCATATTACCAGTCATAACCCCACATCTCCTCCTCAGTCATTTCCTTCGATGCATATCCTCTATCTCCTGCTCGCTCCTCTGCTTCCTTCAAATCCTCAACCCTGACTCCCAAATCATGCTCAAACTGGACTAACCATATATAATCCAAAATCTGGAAAAAAGTCACTAAGCAAAAGAAATCCATTCTGCAACAAATAAAATCTACACGAAGTCAGTAACTAAAAGTAATTATTGATCAGAAAGTAATATTGCAATAAATAAAATATTATCTATATAACGAAAGACAGCCTAAAGATATTTCTATGTAACAAATTGTATTCGTCTAAAAAACATTAGGAAATTTATAACATTCCTCTTCTTTATAAGTAAAATGATTTAATGCTGTTCCTTTTGTAAATTATCAAATAAGATGTAAGTAAATTTTGTTTCGTAAAAAAATACTATAATATAATGTTAATTGACATTTTATGTTGGAAAATTGTTTTAATTCTTTAAGTTGATTAAGGTTGAATTTAATTCAATTAGAACTTGAAAATAGTCTATTCAGATTCTATTAAAAACAATATAATATAATCTAATCTGATTTTGACATTCCAATCTGAGTTTTCGATTTAATTGAAAGTCTATTTAACATAATAACGTGTAAGCTGAATTTACTAATAATAATTGAAAATTTTGAAATAAAATTTGTTGTATCATATCTGATTATTACTAAACTGTATTTGAATGATGAAGAATAAGAATATAATTTGTTGTATTTTACCTGGTTTTTTAAAGTTGATTGTAATTCTTGTCACTTGTATCAGTTTCATCGTCCATATCTTCAGATTCGTCAGAACTTGATGATAATTCATAATCATAAAAAAAAAAAAAAAAAAAAAAAAAAAAAAAAAAAAAAAAAAAAAAAAAAAAAAAAAAAAAAAAAAAAAAAAAAAAAAAAAAAAAAAAAAAAAAAAAAAAAAAAAAAAAAAAAAAAAAAAAAAAAAAAAAAAAAAAAAAAAAAAAAAAAAAAAAAAAAAAAAAAAAAAAAAAAAAAAAAAAAAAAAAAAAAAAAAAAAAAAAAAAAAAAAAAAAAAAAAAAAAAAAAAAAAAAAAAAAAAAAAAAAAAAAAAAAAAAAAAAAAAAAAAAAAAAAAAAAAAAAAAAAAAAAAAAAAAAAAAAAAAAAAAAAAAAAAAAAAAAAAAAAAAAAAAAAAAAAAAAAAAAAAAAAAAAAAAAAAAAAAAAAAAAAAAAAAAAAAAAAAAAAAAAAAAAAAAAAAAAAAAAAAAAAAAAAAAAAAAAAAAAAAAAAAAAAAAAAAAAAAAAAAAAAAAAAAAAAAAAAAAAAAAAAAAAAAAAAAAAAAAAAAAAAAAAAAAAAAAAAAAAAAAAAAAAAAAAAAAAAAAAAAAAAAAAAAAAAAAAAAAAAAAAAAAAAAAAAAAAAAAAAAAAAAAAAAAAAAAAAAAAAAAAAAAAAAAAAAAAAAAAAAAAAAAAAAAAAAAAAAAAAAAAAAAAAAAAAAAAAAAAAAAAAAAAAAAAAAAAAAAAAAAAAAAAAAAAAAAAAAAAAAAAAAAAAAAAAAAAAAAAAAAAAAAAAAAAAAAAAAAAAAAAAAAAAAAAAAAAAAAAAAAAAAAAAAAAAAAAAAAAAAAAAAAAAAAAAAAAAAAAAAAAAAAAAAAAAAAAAAAAAAAAAAAAAAAAAAAAAAAAAAAAAAAAAAAAAAAAAAAAAAAAAAAAAAAAAAAAAAAAAAAAAAAAAAAAAAAAAAAAAAAAAAAAAAAAAAAAAAAAAAAAAAAAAAAAAAAAAAAAAAAAAAAAAAAAAAAAAAAAAAAAAAAAAAAAAAAAAAAAAAAAAAAAAAAAAAAAAAAAAAAAAAAAAAAAAAAAAAAAAAAAAAAAAAAAAAAAAAAAAAAAAAAAAAAAAAAAAAAAAAAAAAAAAAAAAAAAAAAAAAAAAAAAAAAAAAAAAAAAAAAAAAAAAAAATGAAGAAAAAACATGACAACGTCTGAAACCTTTAATTTAAAAAAAAAAAAAATTAGAAACATCAGAGAACGGATTGAATTATTACATATAACCTTTAAGGAAATCTTACCTTACGACAGTAATATCCAATAAGAATGTTGGGAACATGTTGTAAACTGATGAAAATATCGTTCATTATATCTTCTTCTTCTTCTTCACTTATCTTCATCAATTTTTTCGGTATTTTATAATTTAAATCCACTTTCAACAAAGAAGGAACATTTGATATCAACATGATATATGTAGCCAAAACTCCGACAATTTATTTACAAATAAATAATTACATATCCATTCATATACAATGTCCATCATTGAAATAGGAAGGTAAAAACATCCAAACCATATTACCAGTCATAACCCCATAGCTCTCCTCAGTCATTTCCTCCGATGCATATCCTCCATCTCCCTCTCGCTCCTCTGCTTCCTTCAAATCCTCAACCCTGACTGCCAAATCATGCTCAAACTGGACTAACCATATATAATCCAAACTCTGGAAAAAAGTCACTAAGCAAAAGAAATCCATTCTGCAACAAATAAAATCTACACGAAGTCAGTAACTAAAAGTAATTATTGATCAGAAAGTAATATTGCAATAAATAAAATATTATCTATATAACGAAAGACAGCCTAAAGATATTTCTATGTAACAAATTGTATTCGTCTAAAAAACATTAGGAAATTTATAACATTCCTCTTCTTTATAAGTAAAATGATTTAATGTTGTTCCTTTTGTAAATTATCAAAGATGTAAGTAAATTTTAATTTAAAAAAAATAAAAATTAGAAACATCAGAGAACGGATTGAATTATTACATATAACCTTTAAGGAAATCTTACCTTACGACAGTAATATCCAATAAGAATGTTGGGAACATGTTGTAAACTGATGAAAATATCGTTCATTATATCTTCCTTCTTTGTCAATTTCAGAGCTTAATTTCCTCATTTGATCAAATTTCAATTGAGCTCGGCAAATGACATGTTCGTTTGGATTTGAATTCTGGTTGACATTAGTTGTTAATTTACTTTAGGATTTGTGCGCGATTAGTTTCTGAGTATTTTGATACAAATTTGAAGCTTTAATTCACAAAAATGAAGGAGAAATCGAAGATTTTCTGTGAGCTCGGCGTTTAGGTGTTTGGTTGAACGAAGAATGTAACACCCCAACTAAGGCGGAACAATGAGATGTACAGAAAGTCGAGTACTCAAAACAAAGGATAATAGATAAACATTCACCATAGCTTTATTTGATAAAAATAACTTTACAATGTACAAGCATGTGAACCAATTCCCAAGTACAATGCGTCCACCATACTTGGATATTTAGTCTATGAAACAAATAACAAATACATGAGATGATATACTACAATGATCAAGGCGGATTCCATTGCCCATCACAAGGTTTGATCTTTGACCCCAAAGTGCAATGCAAACAATCATGATGCATACAATTCCTCAAAGCTAATGCTAAATCCTGAAAAACATGAAGAAAAAGTGTCAACTATGATAACGTAGTTGGTGAGTGCATAGGTTTGCAAAAATGTCGTTACATATCCATTTCAAAACAAACTTAGAAAATATATTATTTCATATCAATTCACCCAAACCACATGACCGACAAAATTCCCATATCAAACTATCAAGTTTTTCGTATACCATAATGTCACTTCAAAGCATTGAAAATCCATGGTTAATTATAAAGCTCTCATTTGTCAAAATCATTGTGAGAGAAAAATATATCTATCGAATAATCATATATCACACCCAAAACCATTCGGTCATCAATAATTTCGATATCGCCAATTCAACAACTTTCAAGATTCCATATAAGGTCCAATACCCAAACCGTATGTTCAATCCATAATAACCAACCATAAATAATATCAATAACACTTGGCCAAAGGTATAATTTGATGAGTTTGTCTTGAGCCACTACTAAGACCCTTTCACGTCCAAATAATAATAATAATAACATGTCCCGAAGAAGTAAAGATAGAAGCACATGCTGTCAATCACGTGCAATAATAATAATAAAGGGGTCGTGCCATGGAGACGACCAATAATATATAAAGTAGATTAGAGCACCCCATGACCGACACCGTTGAAGGCGGCCACGTAGGCGACCAATTAACCTGTCGCCACTGATGTGAGTGAGGGGATGAATCCTAGTTGCGCAACCCTCTAACTACAGACCTCAATGAGTTAATAGTAGTGTACAGGGGACCACCGTTTGACAGTACTCAAGCTCATCATATAACATATAACACGTTGAACATACAATATAATTCCCATATCATAATCATTCTTTCGAATATCATTTCATAAAAGAAATCAATTTTTATTTATCACGCTTTTCACCCCGTAAGTAAAACATATAAAAGAGTTTGAAAGGGGGCTATGACTCACCTTGATATGCCGAGCATTATATCTACTTATCCAAAATGGGTACTTCCCATCTATAGCTTCCTTGATCATATATTCCTTACTGCTCCTCATTCGCGTTTCAAAGCCAAGACCATTCCTACGCGAAACTAAGGCGAATAAGGTCCTATCTTAGGTTATCATATAGAAATGTCATGTTAAGTTATGTTATTCTTATTCATCATTGGATGTGTAACCGATTTTAATACGAATTAGCATTTGTGATGCCAATTTATAGTTTGGTTAACGTAATTACTTATGTTTATTCCACCTAGTTATCTTTTGTGTCACTTTGATTATGCTTTTCCTTTAACTCACATATTTCTCGATATGTCTTATGATTATTCGGGTTTATGAAATTCTTTTATGTGTTATGGGTCATCACCAATTGAGCCTAAGTGTCATGGGCTTCTAAATGTTTTGGGCTCGATTTAGTTGTTGGGCTTAACCTTATTTGGGCTATATGCTTGATGGGTCATGTTGGATATTGGGCTATATGGGTTATTGGGCCAAGTGGGCCTACTGATTTATGATTCAATGGGTTTATTATTTGGGCCGGGTTAGCCCATTATGGTCCTTAGTGCATCTTTTAGCCCATTACACAAATTATTAGTTTACTTCAGAATTTTCTGTTTTTACTTCACATTTTTATGAAATGTTGGCTACTGTTTTGGGGTTAAACCGAATTATTTGGACCTTGGGGATTTTTATACAACAACCTATATGTGTATCCTATTTTTGTGAATTTTTGATGAATTTGTAGACAGTGTTTGCTATCCTTAAAAATTACCCAAACACAAACTGTCCCGAATGGGCACTGTTTGCGACATCAGAAATTTTATAAAAGTTCTCGATGTTTTGATTGTTAGAAAAATCCCATGATTTTATTTTAAGCTTAGGACATATTAAACTCAATCCTCACCAAGTGTAAGCCTCTGGACCATTTTATTTTTGTAGATAAAAATTCTCAAAGTTGATATAAATTTTAGACAAAAATCCAGCTTTGACCACGTTTGGTAGAAAAATCATAACTTTCATTATATTTGGTGTTTTTGGCTGATTCCAGTGAGAGGTGAAATTGAACTCATAAGACTTCATTTAATATTTTATGACTTTCACCCAGTTAGTCCATCATAAGCCACTTTTATTCCTTACAAGTTTGAAGTCAGATTCTGTTTTATGTTTTTGACCAGTTTTGGTATAAAATTCATAAGTTGAGTTTTATTTATCCTTTTTGTAAAGAATAGAGTTTGAGCTTATGTGTGTGTTAGTGTGTGTAACAATGGAGGTTTTAAGAGAGAGAAAGTAGAGAAAGAAAGTATGTTTGGCTGGAAGATTAGTTTGTATTAAATGAGGTGAAAGGTTACATTTTGCATTATGGAGGGGGTTTATATACCTATACACATATTACAATATGCCCCCTTCCATTCTTAGATATTTACATTGTAAGTACAAAAGATACAAATCAACTACTACATATATATTTCTAACAATCTCCCCCTTAGTAGTGATTTGTGCAAAATATCCAGTCTTTGTCTATCTTCAAACTCTTGTATTTGGTATGTCTTTGTTTGGATGCCAGAACCAATTTTCTCCTTCAGGTTTGTCATCAGGAACAATCATATTAGCTTCAAAGTTTCTTGGAGGAATGTTATGTGGCCCTGGTAGATGACTAGGCTCGTACTTGATCCAGCAACCTCCTTTCTGACGAACAACATACTTTGACTTCTGAACATTCTTTGCTTCTCTCATCATTCGAATGCTGTCTCGGTACTCAAGTCTTTGATTGATCTTGGAGATTACTTTATCAAACACTTCCTTTTTCCTTTCATTTTGTTCATCTTCTTTCAAGCACAGCAACACATTTTTACAAAACTCCAATGTTCCATCAGAATAAGAAGCAAGTTCATCCATACGAATGAAAATCTTCTTCTTTCGGCTATTTAAAAAGACAACCCCAAAAGATGGTTCTTCGATGACATGACCAATACTGAGCTTTTCAATGTCTTCAGTGTAAAGACTCTGATCTGGATATGGAACATTTATCTTCCTCTTCACAACTTCAAACCCTATTTGAAAATCTTCCAGTGAAGCATATTGAATACAACTTGACATGTATCTTTTTACAGCATCAAAAGCAATTAGATCTTCACGGTATCTTTGCATTGCATTCAGGAAATGGTTGTAAAGGAAGATAATGTCATCAACCGGCAAAAGTTTGAATTGGGCTTCTGTAAATCTGTAGATCTTGTTATTATCTCTTTTAACATGAAAACATGGAACAGAGATAGTAACTCTTTTAATCAATATCACTCTTATCAGCACCAATATCTTATGATTTCTTTGTTCTTCCAGCAACTTTGGATTGTATTGTTTTGTAAGTTTAAGAAGCTCTGTGTATTCTTCTATTTGCCTTGCTTCCTTAAACTGGTACATTGAGTCTAACTCTGGTCTTTTGGTTTTAGTGACTTTAGTTGCTCCACAAAATATAGGATATGCCCTTTCCTCCAGATATCTTGATTTCTTAGCTGCTTCTTTAGGTTTGATGCCGAGAGCAACCATTCTTTCTTTATCCCTCAAGAAGTATCCCCGATTAATAAATCTTAGTTGTTCGTCAGATAATTCAGTTGGAAAATAATCAGGAAGAACTTCCTCGGATATGATTGCCTCTCTCAAAACTTGTTTGTAAGTTGATTTCTTAAAGTTCTGAACTGCAGCTTCTGTAGTCTTTCTCAGATCATCAAAATTGTTAAATTCATTGAAATTGTAATGCTGTGGAGCTGAGCTAGCACGAACAGATGATTCTCCAACTTCAACTCTGCTTGAAGAACCTGTTTCAAAGTAATCAAGATCTGCAAATTCTTCAAACATAGGTTCCTCTACAGCTTCTACATTCACTGGAGTTTCAACTATCTCTGGCTCATCCAATATTACATTATCTTTTATGGCCTCAATATCAGCTTCTCCTTCAGCATATTCAACTAAATCATCTTCAATTACAAAACCTTCTTCTTCATTAACCTCAACATTCTCATATTCTTCTTCACTTTCTACTTCTGAATCAGCACCAAAGACGTCAACTAATCTTCTTTTAATCACATCATCTAAAGTATCGTTCTCAGCTTGATTTCCACCCTCTGCTCTTTCTTGCATCACCACATCCTCAACATTCACATCAACTCTTGCCGAAGTATTTTCAATATTAGCTTGACCCTCTCCTTGGTTCTCCCCCTCGGGGTGATCATCAGAATCAGGATCATCCCCTCTAGAAGCAACCGAGGCCAGTCGGCAAGATTCTAATGCTAACAACCTTAGCTCAAATGCAGCAAGCTTCGCATCATATTCAGCCTTTTGTTTTTCAACTTGTTCTTGCAAAGCTTTGACTCTTCGTTCGTTAGCCAATTCTCTTTCTCTTACCTCAAGAGCATTCAACACACCCCTTTCAGTCATAGTCAACAAATCCCCTTCAGAACGTAGAATGCCAAGTAAAACTTTACATGCTTGATCTTTGGTAGAAAGATTTGTTGTGGTTGATGATGTTTGAATAGGTGTTGGTGTTCTTTGTGTTTGGGTAGGAGGTGGAGTAGCCAACCCGGGGGTTGTTTGCACATTTGTAGTGTGACCTAAATTCAGCGAAGCTGATTCAGGATTTCCTGCGGATCCTCGGGTTATACCCTCACCAGCAGTTTCAGATTCATGGGCTTTGCAACCCGAATCAAGTTGTGTCCTAGACTGTGATAAATCACTGTCCGGGACTTGTTGTTGTTGGGCAACACCTCTCACAACACCGGGGTCACTGAGAATGCCCGTTAATACAGTCTCAGGTTGATCCTGAGGAACAGCAGTGTCACTACGGCGTTCATACTGTCCCCCAGTCTCGGTCTGAGGACTGTTACCTGTGGCTAAAGCTGGCGTGATGTTAGCTAAGGCAGGATTTCCAAGCTGTCCTTGAGGGTCACACAGAGTGGGTCCCCCTCCGCTTGTTCCGGCATCAGTACTCAACTGAGCTTGTGAATCCGTGTACCTAGGAGATCTAGACTCTTGTGCACGAAATGAAGGCGAGAGGTGGGGCTGGTCCTCTCTTATTTCAACACTCTCATCCTCCAAATGAGGAGAGTGTGGTGAGCGTGGCTGATCCCCGTGCATTTGTGAGACTAACTCCTGTTGTGAGGAGTCAGAATGGCTAGGAGAGTTTGGTGCAAGCGAGAATGGGCAGTTCCCGACTTCTACCCTAGGGTAAACAACCCGGCTAGACTCTGTGGTTTGAACTATCGGAGGGCCAACGTTTTCTTTATGCCCTTGTCCTAACCCGGACCGCACATCCTCTCTTATATTTTCAACTCCTCCCTCAATTCCGCCTTGTTCCTCCAGCACAACATCATCTCCAGTGCTAACATTCTCAGATTGCAATTCAGATACAACATTCTCAACAATTCGTGTTGCTTGCTCAACATCCAACTCTGCTGAGGCACCAATATGTTTAGATCCAGCAGACTTATGCTTTCTTTTGGATTTCTTCTTCTTTGATTTCTTTGGTGACCTTCGAGCAACCATTTTAAGTCTTCTACCTGGTGGTGGAGCTGGTTCATTAGGTAGTGCTGAAGCAAGCGGTGTTGGATTAAGTACAGGTGATGAGTGAGGTGGTGTTAAAGTTGGTGGATTTGGTGAAACAACGGATGGTATTGGTGTAAATTGAGAAGGTGAAGATTGCAAAAGTTGAACGGTTGGTGTAGATTGTGTTGTTTGAATGGGTGGTGTTGATTGAGAAGTAGGTGAAGAAATAGGTTCAGGTGTAACGGCTTCTTGTTCAAACATAACTCTTTTCGATTTCCTTCTCCTCTGCCCAGAAGTCCCCTCACCACTATCCCCTCTTTTTCTTTTATGTGACCTAGGACCCTCACTTGGCGACCTATGCACAACTTGGGTAGGAGTCTGTCGGCTTTCAGACCCCATTGTTGTGGCTAACCACTCTCTATAAGTCCTAAGGTGGGGACTCTCAACAGGAACCAGGTTTAGCAGAAATGGTGGAATTGGAAATGGTCTTGCAATCTCACTTCCTGTGCCTCTTATTCTCATGTTTGATTTATACATTGCAATCACACACTTGAAGCTATCTTCCAACTTTGGTATCTCTTCAACATTATCAAGTACGTCTTCGATTATTAAGGTGAAGAATCGAATATAAGGAATGTATTTTCTTTCTTGAACATCCTTTCCTTTCACAACTTGTCTCATTTTGTCCCACACAATCTTGGCAAAATCACATTTAACATTATGAGTGACAGCATAGTATATTGACAGTGAGTGCTTTGTCATTGCATCAATCCCCTTCTGAGATGGCATCAGACAGGTGTTTAAGATATTGTACATTGTATGCCATAATGTAGCCACATTCATCCTTTTAAAATCCCTCATGGATGTCAATTCCCCTTCATATCCCAAAGCATGTACAGCAGTCAACATTTCATCAACTGATGGCAACTCTTCATACTCTTCTTGTTCAGGAAAACCAATGATCGATCTGAATTCATCTAGTGTGAATTGGCAGTTAAACACATTATCATCTGATTGTAAAGAGTATCTAAAGCATTCTTCTTGATGATGTCTTTTATTGGCTTTTACAAACTCAATTGATTCCCATAACTCAAATATGTACTTTTCGGGAACAATTGCACCACTAGTCAAAGCAGTTTCCAATGGATGATGGCTCAGAATCTCCATTATAATTGGGAATTTGGATGTAAATGGAATATGAAGAGCTTGATTGGCTTGCATCTTCATAGTTGCACCTTCTTGGAACATCACCATCTTTGTTTTTATTATTTTTCTGAAAAATTAGACTGACCAAAGTTTGACCAGAAAAACAATTTTAAACACAGAAAAATAAAAACACATCAACATTTAATAAACACATTTAATACACAAAGACAATGTTTTGCATATATATCAGAAATGAGAAAACAAAGTAGTACACAAAGGCGTTCGATACCTTGCTTCTCACCCTAATATATATACGAAACATGATGATATATAGAATCACATAAGTATTGAAAGATAAGAAAACAAAGGTAGTACACAAAGGCGTTCAATACCTTGCTTCTTAGCCTCAACACTTATGAAATGCTATATATACACAAACACAATACATACATACATACATTTTTAAAAACAACAAAAAAATAATAAAATAAAAAAAATTTAAAAAAATTTTCTCAAAAATTTTGCCCAGAAATTAATAAGGAACAAAAATTGATTTTGGCAAAAACTTTTGAAAAATTTCATGGTTTGCCGAGCAAAAATCTCGGCAAACACGAGAATGAAGCTGGTCATGGACCAAGTCATCGAGTGTTGAAGTAAAATCTCGTAAACGCCGAGCAAAAATCTCGGCAAATGAGCTTTTCAGATTAGACTTCCTTGAATATATGAAAATTTCTTTGATTTGATCAACAAGAGTGTTGACAAATGTTAAAGAAATATTTCAATGATTAAATGTGCATTTGCCGAGATAAAATCTCTGCAAATGGTACATTTAGATTTCAAGACTTAAGAAAACATTTTCACAAAATGTTGATTTGCCGAGATAATATCTCTGCAAATAGACAATTTAAGACTTTGAAAATTTTCTTGTGAAAAACATGCATTTGCCGAGCAAAAACCTCGGCAAATGACCTTTGTTAAGACAAAATATTCAAAGTTTTATTTGACCAACAAAAATTTTTAATAAATTGAGACAAACATTCATTTGCCGAACAAAAACCTCGGCAAATGACCCTTTTTGATTTGAAATTTTTTTAAAGTCAAAATATGTAAATGAGCAACCAAAGTATTTGCCGAGAAAATACCTCTGCAAATGGCTTATTTATGACTTAGAAAATCTTGACTTGTGAAAACAAGCATTTGCCGAGCAAAAATCTCGGCAAATGGCCTTTTGGATCTGAAAGATTTGTTAAGTCAAAATTTTCACATGTTTTACCAGTTATATGAAGATTTGAAGATGGAACTAAACTAAACTTAGCATTTGCCGAGCAAAAAACTCGGCGAATGGCACAAATCTTCAAACATTCAACAGTTACCCAGCCCTTCAACCAATCAAATCCAGAAAATCAAACAAGAACAGACTAAGGAATTTAAAACAGATAAACACCCAATATTATCCCTAATCATGCATCTATCATCATCAAAACATAAAGCAAATTATCACATAAAGCATATAGATCATGATCAGTTCATCTCGGCATTTAATCAAACAGTTGGTAACAAATATTAAAGTTAAGAACATTACCTTGAAATGAATATTATGATCGACGAACAGAACAAATAGGTAACACACTGATGATCAAAATCACAAATCCACTTTAATTGTTACACAAATGATGATCAATTTGATTGATTAATGACAAGTTCAAACGGGTGATGAGAGAAAATGAAAAAAAAAACTTTGGTTTGAATTTGAATTGTGATTGATTTGGCCCGCCCACTTTCCTTTTAAAACTCATATTCGGGTCGCGGGTATGGACATTACCCGCGTGACAACCCGAAAACCAAACTGGTTTTGGGCTTAACATTCACTTTGGACTCAACAAATTGTTTTGGGCTGAAATCTTTTTGAGTTTTGGGCTTATAATGGTTTTTCACAAAAACAAACAAGCAGAAATTAAAAAAAAAAACTAAACGAAAATAGAAATAAAAATAAAAAAATAAACTACAAACATTTACTAAAACAACAAAAAAAATTTAACAACTTAAAAAAAAATCTTTTTATCTTTTTAAAGTTTTCTAATTTTGTATTTGATTTTTCAGATTTAAAAACAAACACACATAACATAAAATAAACAAATAATAATAAAAAAATTCATATGCATTTACACACTCCCCCTCAAATTAAGCATGTATCAAGACAATAAATTTACAAACTCCCCCTAAAATCATGCATTCTACCCTTTTTCTCCCCCTCAAACATTGCATGTAGTAACAAGTAAAGCACATCAATGTTTGAAACGGAAAATGAACATAGAATACATGGCATGAAATCATTTAAGTTAGTAAATCTAGCATTCCCAACTTGGCTTTAAGAAAATTAAACCTTTGTTCGTCCAGAGGTTTGGTGAAAAGGTCAGCAAGTTGGTAGTCTGTTGGGACAAAATAGAGTTCGATGTTACCTTTCTCGACATGATCTTTAAGAAAATGGTACCGAACATCTATATGCTTGGTCTTTGTGTGCTGCACTGGGTTACAAGAAATAGCAATTGCACTCTTTGAGTCACAGTAAATGGGAATTCTGTTGAACTGAAATCCATAATCAGTTAACTGAGTTTTCATCCAAAGAACTTGTGAACAACAGCTTGCTGCAGCAACGTATTCAGCTTCTGCAGTAGATGTGGATACACAATTCTGTTTCTTCGAAGACCAGCTGACCAATCTATCCCCTAGAAACTGTACACTCCCAGAAGTACTCTTTCGATCAAGCTTACAACCTGCATGGTCAGCATCCGAGTATGCAATTAACTGAAACCCGGTATCCCTTGGATACCAAAGACCAAGGTTCACTGTGCCTTTCAGGTATCGGAAGATCCGTTTAACGGCCTGGAAATGACTTTCCTTGGGATTGGCCTGGTACCTGGCACACATGCATGTGGCGAACATAATATCCGGGCGACTTGCAGTCAAATACATGAGTGACCCTATCATACTGCGATATTTCTTTTGATCAAAAGATTTTCCACTTAAGTCAGCATTAATCTTTGTTCGAGCTTCCATGGGTGTCCCAATTGTTTGACAATCCATCATATCAAACTTTTTCAACATGTCAAGAATGTACTTAGATTGACAATTAAAAGTACCATTTGACAACAGTTTTACTTGAAGATAAAGGAAAAAGTTTAATTCACCCATCATGCTCATTTCAAATTTCTTGATCATTAAGGCTGAAAAATTCTTGCAGTATTTAGGGTTAGTTGACCCGAAAATTATGTCGTCAACATAAATCTGGATTAGAATGATGTCACTCCCTTGTCTTTTTATGAACAAGGTAGTGTCAATCGAACCTTTGCTAAAACCAGATTTCACAAGATAAGAAGATAGAGCATCATACCATGCACGAGGCGCTTGTTTCAGACCATATAAAGCCTTATCTAACCTGTAAACATAGTCTGGATGTTTGGAATTCACAAAACCTTCTGGTTGTTCAACATACACTTCTTCTTTGAGAATTCCATTCAAGAAGGCAGATTTGACATCCATTTGGTAGACTGTGAAGTTCTTGTAGGCAGCATAGGCAAGAAACATCCGAATAGCCTTAATTCGTGCAACTGGTGCGAATGTCTCATCGTAGTCAATTCCATCTTGTTGGCAGTATTCCTTCGCAACCAATCGTGCTTTGTTACGTACAACAACTCCAGTTTCATCCTTTTTGTTCTTGAAGATCCATTTGGTTTTAATTGGCTCCTTGTTCTTGTAAGGATTGGGAACCAATTTCCACACCTCAAGACGTTCGAACTGATTAAGTTCTTCTTGCATTGCTTTCACCCAATCTGGACAACTTAGAGCTTCATTCACTGTCTTTGGTTCAACTATACTCAGAAAATTCACAAACAGACATTCATTCGCGGATGCGGATCTTGTCTGAACTCCAGTTGTTGGATTACCAATGACTTGAGAAATTGGATGAGCTCTTGTCCATTTGGTTATATGAGGAATTGGATCAATTGGATCACCAGATTCTTCAGAATCAATAAAATCAGGAGAATGTTGTTCTGTAAATTGTTCAAACGAAGTTGCAATTGCTTCAACAAAGTCTTCGTGAACATAATCTTCAGGATTAATTGAAGGATTTGTCACTTGAGAGATATTATGAGGTTGAGTATGCAACTTTGAAGTATCGGTAGATGGAGGAGAATCAGATGATGAATTAACATCTGATGATTGTGATGGTGAAGACTCATTGGGATCCATCTCTTTTGAATTTGAACTGGATGGTTCATTTGCATTTCCTTCAGATTCAGGAACTTTCTTCGGAACTTGGAAAAATTCTTCGAACAAGATATCCAAATCTTGTGTTGTTGGAGTAGAGAATGATGATTTGACGTTTGAAGCAGTCTTTGTTGCGGAAGCTTGTGGACTTTGAAGTTCGGGTCTTGAACTGTGTTGTTCAAGAATCATTCCTCATAGTTCATCAAATCTAACATTCATACTCTCTTTGATTCTCTTGGTTCTTCGGTTATATACTCGATAAGCAATGGATTCTCTTGAATAACCGATGAAATATGCCTCATCGCCTTTTGGTTCAAACTTTCCCAGATTATCTCGATCATTGAGAACATAACATACACATCCAAAAATGTGTAGGAAGTTCACATTGGGCTTTCGTTTGTTTATCACCTCATAAGGAGTTTTATCAAACCTCTTGTTATTGATTGATCTATTTTGAGTGAAGCAGGCAGTAGCAAAAACTTCAGCCCATAGATTCGGAGGCAACTTAGAATAAGCAAGCATTGTTCTAGCTGCTTCAACAAGAGTTCGATTTCGACGTTCAACTACTCCATTCTGTTGAGGTGTCCTGGCAGCGGAAAATTGATGAGTAATACCCATGGACTTGAAGAAAGAATCAATCGTTGAATTCTTGAATTCAGTGCCATTGTCTGAGCGAACCATTCTAACTGATGATTTAAGATTTACTTGGGTCTTCTTTATGAAATCAATAATTGCATTCGGAGTGTCACTCTTTGCATGAAGAAAGAATACCCAAGTGTAACGAGAATAATCATCGACAATCACAAGAATGTATCGCTTGCCATGGATACTTTGAACTTTTATAGGGCCACACAAATCCATATGAATAAGATGCAAAGGACCTTCTATACTTAGAAATTTCTTCGGTTTGTGTGATGCTTTCTTCATCTTTCCAATTGCACAAGCCGGACAAACATTTTCACTTTCATACTTGTAATCCGGAAGTCCTTCAACAAGTTGTTTATCCACGAGAGCATTAATTGTTTGAAAATTAAGATGAGAAAGACGGCGATGCCATAACCAAGAGTTTTGTGCAGTTGCTTTTGAAAGAAGATAAATCTCTGAAGAATTAGATGGAATGTTGTTGAGATCAATAGTGAACAAATTATTGTCTCTTGTTCCAGTAAGAATATCCACACCGTCTTCAGTCTGCACTTTGCATTCATATCTCCTGAATAATACTTGAAGATCATTGTCACAAAATTGTCCAACACTGAAGAGATTGTGTCCTAATCCTTCAACATAGGAAACTCTCTTTATAGTGACACCATTTTTAACAATGTCTCCATAACCGAGAATAGGAGCGATATGATCATTTCCGAATCTGACGGTTCCCATAAACTTTTCAACAAAGTTCGAAAGAATGGACTTGTTTCCAGTCATATGACGTGAACATCCCGAGTCAACATACCATACACAAATGAGGTATTTCTGCAAGAACAAAGAATGTGGTTTTAGGTACCCTTTTCGATTGGGTCCTTGCAGGTTAGAGGGATAACATGCAAGTACACATAAACAATTTAAATGTAAAACAAAATTATTACACATATTGACATTTTATTAATCACAACTAACAATCACACATACGAGTTCAAATAAGAAATACGAATTACAAATAACAAACAGTAATGGTTTATACACAAGTTTTGGTACAAGTAGGACCAGTCCTAGATGTATTAGCACTATCTAAAGAATTTGATCTACGGACAATCCACACTTGTTTGACATGGGTAGTGTTTCCATCAAGTTTGACTTTTCTAGTAGCATGCAAAAATCTATCTTTTGGAATCCATTTACTGCTACTTTTCATGCACAAGTCACCTGAAATACGAACATTCTTAAATTGGAATTCAACTTTTAGATCATTAAGTTCCTTTAGCACATTTAACCTCTGTTCTCTTTTTTTTCAAACTTTTGTTTGAAAGAATCAATTTCATTCAAGTATGATTGAGTTCCCTCAGAAAACTTGGTAAAGGACCCAGTTTCAAAAGTAGTCGGGAAGAAATAATCATCAACATCAAGAGCATCATCGAATTCATCTAGATCACTATCAGTTTGAACAGACACATGAACAACTTCACACTCAGTTTGCACACATGCATTCACAATTTCTGAAATAGAGCATGCAGTTTGTGAAGTTGTCTCATTTTGACACACAGATTGGTTTGGTGGAGTTGGAGTGGTCATAACTTCATAAACAGGACAATCGGGGTGATCACAATCATTTACATGATTCTTGGGTGGGTCAATGTCATAGTGATTTTGAGTCTTCAAACTTTCTATCAAAGATTGCTTTTCATCAAGAGACTTTTGCAAATCCTCTATTACCTTTTCCAAAACACTTTGTGGAACATACGGTCTTTCAACTGCAGGTTTTGGAATTTGAATAGATTCTTCTAAAGGTTTTTCTTTTAAAAATTGAAGTGCTATTTTCTGAAATTGGAATTCAACTTTTAGATCATTAAGTTCCTTTAGCACATTTAACCTCTGTTCTCTTTCTTTTTCAAACTTTTGTTTGAAAGCATCAATTTCATTCAAGTATGATTGAGTTCCCTCAGAAAACTTGGTAAAGGACCCAGTTTCAAAAGTAGTCGGGAAGAAATAATCATCAACATCAAGAGCATCATCGAATTCATCTAGATCACTATCAGTTTGAACAGACACATGAACAACTTCACACTCAGTTTGCACACATGCATTCACAATTTCTGAAATAGAGCATGCAGTTTGTGAAGTTGTCTCATTTTGACACACAGATTGGTTTGGTGGAGTTGGAGTGGTCATAACTTCATAAACAGGACAATCGGGGTGATCACAATCATTTACATGATTCTTGGGTGGGTCAATGTCATAGTGATTTTGAGTCTTCAAACTTTCTATCAAAGATTGCTTTTCATCAAGAGACTTTTGCAAATCCTCTATTACCTTTTCCAAAACACTTTGTGGAACATACGGTCTTTCAACTGCAGGTTTTGGAATTTGAATAGATTCTTCTAAAGGTTTTTCTTTTAAAAATTGAAGTGCTATTTTCTGAAATTGGAATTCAACTTTTAGATCATTAAGTTCCTTTAGCACATTTAACCTCTGTTCTCTTTCTTTTTCAAACTTTTGTTTGAAAGCATCAATTTCATTCAAGTATGATTGAGTTCCCTCAGAAAACTTGGTAAAGGACCCAGTTTCAAAAGTAGTCGGGAAGAAATAATCATCAACATCAAGAGCATCATCGAATTCATCTAGATCACTATCAGTTTGAACAGACACATGAACAACTTCACACTCAGTTTGCACACATGCATTCACAATTTCTGAAATAGAGCATGCAGTTTGTGAAGTTGTCTCATTTTGACACACAGATTGGTTTGGTGGAGTTGGAGTGGTCATAACTTCATAAACAGGACAATCGGGGTGATCACAATCATTTACATGATTCTTGGGTGGGTCAATGTCATAGTGATTTTGAGTCTTCAAACTTTCTATCAAAGATTGCTTTTCATCAAGAGACTTTTGCAAATCCTCTATTACCTTTTCCAAAACACTTTGTGGAACATACGGTCTTTCAACTGCAGGTTTTGGAATTTGAATAGATTCTTCTAAAGGTTTTTCTTTAAAACACTCAAGAATTTCAGGAATTATAGCCTCATGATTTTCTTTTTCGTCATTCTGTTTTTCCATTTTATGTGCAGGGTGACTGAAAAAATCATATGACTCATCCATTAACGCATAGTTAAAATAGACTTTTGCACCCTTCTTTAGAAAATCATCAGCCTCAAAATCACTATCATTCGGTCTCACAAACTGGTCAGTCATCCCACATCTCAAATAAGATTCCTTATATAATGATGGGACTTCTTCTTGTGCTTTGAGCAAATGATTTGGATTGACATAACCTAACCCTGAAGTGAATATTGTTTCTGAATTTCTTGGCCTATTCAAAAAGATTTGTTGATATGAACGATTAATCTTATACAATTTGTCTTGATAAGACTTGATTTCAGCTTTAAGCTCATCATTTTCTTTATCAAGTTTTTGTTTAAGAGAATCTTTTATACAACACTCATATTTTAGGTCAGAAATTTTGTTTTCAAATTCCGTCAAATCAGGGATAGATTCTTTCATTTTCACATTTAAAGACTCAATGTCCTCAGCCAATGCATTTGCTCGAAACATCTCATTGGTCTTTTCGACTTGAAGTTGTCTGACGGTCTTGCTCAGTTCAAGAACTTTGGTCTCAAGTTCTTGTTTTTCAAGATCTAATTTGGAGTTCGGAGTAAACATGTCCGCATATTTTTCAGATTTCAAATTGTCAAAATCCTTTTGAAGTAAATCAAATTTATCTTTAGAATTTTGAAATTCGATTTCTTTGATTTCCAAAACTTTTGTTAATTTAGAAATCTGTTTACTCAACCCTCTCCCATATTTCATTGTTTCAGCACATTTATTCATATAATAATCTAAATCTGACTTAGTAAAAGTGATTACCTCATCCTCGACCTCAGAAGAACTTTCATCAACTTCCTCCAACTCCTTTGACTTCTTGATCTTCGTCATGAAGCACACGTTTGCTGCAAGTTCGTCTGTCTTCTCATCAGAAAGATGTAACCAATTGTCATCCTCAGCGAGAAGAGCAATTCCACTTTCCTCTTGTCTTGCCAGCAAAAGTTTGTACTTATAGTACTCGAAGTTCTTTTGTCGAGGTTTAGTGCAGTTGATGGCAAAATGTCCAGTAAGACCACAGTTGTAGCATTTCTTGTCTTCATTCCTTTTCTCCATGACCTTCTTCTCAAACTTCTTATGATTATCAAATTTCTTCTCACCACCAACATATTCCTTCTTTGATTCAAACTTAGGAGCATTCGAATTCTTTGCATACGAAGATACTGATGAAGTCCTAAGCTGATTGTTGGTTGGTTTCTTCTTGAAGAATTTCTTCTTGAAAGCCTTTGTGAAATAAGCGAGTTCTTTATACATCTCTTTTTGTCTTTCATCCAAGTCAGAATCACTCATTTCACTTGAATCAGAATCAGTTTCAACAAAGCTCTGTTTTGAAACTCTTGAAGTCTTCTTCTCAGCTACCAAGGCCAATGGATCTGAATGAGAACTTTCTTCTTTCTTCTTTTGGATCCTCTGAACATCCTCAACATTCATCTTCAGCTTTTCATACAAGGTGTGAATGGTGAGTTTCCCAAAGTCTGATTGTTGGTTGAGTTGGGTTCCATACACTTGCCATTCCTCTTCCAGATTTTTGATGAATTTGATGTTTAGTTCCATATTGGTTCTTTTCACATCATTCTTTCTAAGCTCATTGATGACATTACAGAATCTGATGTATACTTCATTCAATGGTTCACCCTTCTGTTGCTTGAAAGTTTCATACATGTTCAGAACAGTCGACAATCTTATGGTGTTTGACACATCAGATCCTTCCATCTGCTTCTCCACTTCATCCCATATGTCTTTTCCTGTCTCATAGGAGTCCACATTGCGGTAAATGTCATCAGGAAGTGCTTGGTAAAGATAAGCAATTGACATTTGATCAGCTTCAACTCTATTTTTCTGATCTGTATTCCAACTCTCTTCAGGTAAAGCTTCTCCATTAACAGGGTTCTTTGGAATTTCAGGACCATCTTTGTATGATTTCCTCAGAAGTTTTCCATTCTTCTGTCTGTCTATCCAGTTCAGAAACCTTTTCTTCCATTGAGGATAAGAACCTCTAAACAAGACAGGAGGTCTTCCTTCAGAACCAAGTGCTAAAGCTTCCCTTGAAGCCATTTCAATCAATTAAAAGACTTTTTTAAAAAATTTGATTTTCTACTTGTGAAGAATGCCGAGCAAAAATCTCGGCAATTAGAACAAATAGAACTAGATCACACAACACTTGATTGAATTTTGTTGAAATAACTATTTGCCGAGATAAAATCTCTGCAAACAGTGTAAGTAGAATCAACACTAAATCAAATTTCCTTGAAACACCTATTTGCCGAGATAAAATCTCTGCAAATAGAACAATGAGCACCACACTTAACCAACTTTTCTTGAAACCACTATTTGCCGAGCAAAATTCTCTGCAAATAGAACAATGAGCACCATTTCTTGACCAAATTTTCTTGAAACCACTATTTGCCGAGCAAAATTCTCTGCAAATAGAACAAGTAGAACCAGTACTTAATGAAACTTTCTTCAATCAGCTATTTGCCGAGCAAAAAGTTCTGCAAATAGTACAACTAGCTTCAGTTCTTAGCCAAAATTTGCTCAAATACGTATTTGCCGAGATAAAATCTCTGCAAATAGTACAAGTACGAATAACCCTAGCCAACAATCTTTGCAATCACTAGTAAACACTAAATGACAAAATAGTCGGTTACTGTTCTTCTTCTTCGTTCAGCCAAACCCTCAAATGCAGAGAATACTGTAAATCTTCAATTTCTCCTTCATTTTTGCGAATTAAAGCTCGTATTTTATATCAAAATGACCAGGAAAGCAATGCGCACAAATCCTTAAACAAATTAGATGCTAATTTCAACTAGAATTCAAACCCACTCGAACATGCGATTTGCCGAGCTCGAGCAAAAACAACTCAAATGATGAAATTAACTTCTGAAATCGATAACGAAGGATGATATACTGATTATAAATCGATCGGTGAACAAAATTCGAACAAAAAACACACTTAATTTGCAGAAATCACTCAAACAGTGATCTCGGCAAATGAACCTTTCAAAAAATAAGCCAAATTATGAAATTAAGCTTGTATTAAGCTTATGGATCATTCAGCAACTCTGATTGTTCTCTGATACCAATTGTAAAGAATAGAATTTGAGATTATGTGTGTGTTAGTGTGTGTAACAATGGAGGTTTTAAGAGAGAGAAAGTAGAGAGAGAAAGTGAGAAAGTGTGTTTGGCTGGAAGATTAGTTTGTATTAAATGAGGTGAAAGGTTACATTTTGCATTATGGAGGGGGTTTATATACCTATACACATATTACAATATGCCTCCTTTCATACTTAGATATTTACATTGTAAGTACAAAAGATACAAATCAACTACTACATATATATTTCTAACACTTTTTCATTCATTCCAGTGGGTGCTTTTAGGGGACACATTAGGCTAAATTTTATCTTTTGTCACCAACAAGCCATTAATCCGTTT
The DNA here is from genome assembly GCA_034093135.1 of Erigeron breviscapus. Taxonomy (NCBI): domain Eukaryota; kingdom Viridiplantae; phylum Streptophyta; class Magnoliopsida; order Asterales; family Asteraceae; genus Erigeron; species Erigeron breviscapus. Next base: position 97,934,955 of record CM067174.1, on the reverse strand, counting down.
TAGACCACTTTCAACCTTTTCAAAACCATTTACAGATCCTGTCCACCCTTTCTTGGTAACTTCAAAGCATCTTTCACTCTATTGGCTAATTCTTACTTTTAGCCTTACTCAAGCCATCATGAACCTTTTTATTTTCATACATTCATATTTATTTCCAGATTATATGATATATTCTTATGGACTTGATGATTAAGTTGAAGTAACTTCATGTTTGTGGATTCAAACTTTTCGGTTTTGGATTTTTGATGATTATTTTGCTAGAACTTGATATATATTCGGACTTCTTTGATTATACTTAATAAAAATCAGAATATTAAGCTACTTTTATCATAATCAAACTTGTATTTTCATCCATCTCAAATCCCAAATCAAAATCAACTCAAATTTGTGCAAATCTAAGCATGCATGTTAAGATCTATCACTTTCAAGCAAATTCAACTTATCATCTTTTATGTGTGTGACTTTTTAATGATTATTTCTTGTTAATCCATCATTTAAATATGCATGCATGTGTAGATCTATGAGTATTTAGTGATAAATTGAATGATAAAGAAAGTGATAATCAAAAGAGTTCAAGTTATCAACCTTTGAAGATGAAAAGAACAAGATTGAGGATGGTGTTGGGTCTCCATTTCATGGCTGTTCTTGAGGTGTTTCACGGCTGTAACAAGCTTGAAAGAAAGAGGAAATAAGCTACATGGTGCAAGTAAAGTTGATGAACAAACAAAGGAGCATGTTGGGTACCCATTGATGATCAAGAATCAAAAGAAAGGAAGAAGTTTGAACTCGTTTTGCTCCTTTTTCTGCTGCTGTTTGGACAGCCTCTTTAGGGGCTGTTTTCGAATGGTTGTAGCCTTCAAATCACCTCCAAGCTTCCACCATACATGACTCTAGATGATAGATCTTCAATGGAACTTATTATTACATTATATTAGTTAGATTCAAGCTCCATTTTGCCTTGTTTGAACCGAAATGGAAGAAGAAAAAGTGCAGAAAAATGAGAGTTTTTTAGAGTGATTATGATATAAATGAAAATGAGCTTAATTGTGATAACAATGGTGGAATTATGGATAGTGTGTGAAAAGTGAGTTTGTGTGTGAAAGGGAGGTTGAAGATGATAGGGAGGAGAGAGAAAGTGATTAGATTAAGTGTGTGTTTATTATGAAAGGCTTAGTTACATAATGTGGTTACAAGGGGTATTTATATCCTAAACATTACAAGTTTCATCTAGACCCCTTGCACTTTTACAACATTACAAATGTAACTCTATTTACAATTAAACACCACTAATTTATATTTCTAACAATCTCCCCCTTGGTGTTGAATTGTAAATGTTGCATCGTCTTCGGTCTTTAAATAATATGATGAGCCCATTTGTTGAAAATCTTCAATGTTGATTGGACTTTGAAGCTTTCTCATTGTCTTCAACGTCTTGTATCAACCTTTGAAGATGAAAAGAACAAGATTGAGGATGGTGTTGGGTCTCCATTTCATGGCTGTTCTTGAGGTGTTTCACGGCTGTAACAAGCTTGAAAGAAAGAGGAAATAAGCTACATGGTGCAAGTAAAGTTGATGAACAAACAAAGGAGCATGTTGGGTACCCATTGATGATCAAGAATCAAAAGAAAGGAAGAAGTTTGAACTCGTTTTGCTCCTTTTTCTGCTGCTGTTCGGACAGCCTCTTTGGGGGCTGTTTTCGAATGGTTGTAGCCTTCAAATCACCTCCAAGCTTCCACCATACATGACTCTAGATGATAGATCTTCAATGGAACTTATTATTACATTATATTAGTTAGATTCAAGCTCCATTTTGCCTTGTTTGAACCGAAATGGAAGAAGAAAAAGTGCAGAAAAATGAGAGTTTTTTAGAGTGATTATGATATAAATGAAAATGAGCTTAATTGTGATAACAATGGTGGAATTATGGATAGTGTGTGAAAAGTGAGTTTGTGTGTGAAAGGGAGGTTGAAGATGATAGGGAGGAGAGAGAAAGTGATTAGATTAAGTGTGTGTTTATTATGAAAGGCTTAGTTACATAATGTGGTTACAAGGGGTATTTATATCCTAAACATTACAAGTTTCATCTAGACCCCTTGCACTTTTACAACATTACAAATGTAACTCTATTTACAATTAAACACCACTAATTTATATTTCTAACAATCTCCCCCTTGGTGTTGAATTGTAAATGTTGCATCGTCTTCGGTCTTTAAATAATATGATGAGCCCATTTGTTGAAAATCTTCAATGTTGATTGGACTTTGAAGCTTTCTCATTGTCTTCAACGTCTTGTATCAACCTTGACTTTGAATCTTCTCAACAAACAAATATTCTTGACGATGACTTTCTAAGACTTGATCTTCTCTTGCAACTTTGAATACTTTGGAAGCATCTTTGAAATCTTTGTAGCTTTTGAGCTTTCACAACTTGAACTTTTGAATGTTGATTTCAACTTGATGTTGCTTGGAGAAGTAACTTGAATCTTTGAGTAGCATGCGGAAGCTTGGTTTTGACGTTGAATTCTTTGAATTCTTTTGGATGCGGAAGCTTGATTTAACTTTGAATTCTTTTGGCTTTGCGGAAGCTTGGTTTTGACTTTGAAATCTCTTGGCATTTCGGAAGCTTGGTTTTGACTTTGAATTCTTTTGGCTTTCGGAAGCTTGGTTTTGACTTTGAATTCTTTTGGCTTTGCGGAAGCTTGGTTTTGACTTTGAAATCTCTTTTGGCTTTCGGAAGCTTGGTTTTGACTTTGAAATCTCTTGGCTTTCGGAAGCTTGGTTTTGACTTTGAATTCTTTTGGCTTTGCGGAAGCTTGGTTTTGACTTTGAATTCTTGGCTTTGCGGAAGCTTGGTTTTGACTTTGAAATCTCTTGGCATTTCGGAAGCTTGGTTTTGACTTTGAAATCTCTTGGCATTTCGGAAGCTTGGTTTTGACTTTGAATTCTTTTGGCTTTCGGAAGCTTGGTTTTGACTTTGAATTCTTTTGGCTTTCGGAAGCTTGGTTTTGACTTTGAATTCTTTTGGCTTTGCGGAAGCTTGGTTTTGACTTTGAAATCTCTTGGCATTTCGGAAGCTTGGTTTTGACTTTGAAATCTCTTGGCATTTCGGAAGCTTGGTTTTGGAATGCGGAAATTTGAATTTGTCTTTAAAACTTCAATTCTTGGTCTAACTTGTCTCTGAATCAATAAACATCTTGGAGCATTTGATTCTTTGATCAATTAACATTCGTTCCCCCTCAATCAAACAACTATCTCGGAGCAAATTATTCAATAAATCTTTCAATTATCGACCATGTACATCATCTTGAATATACTCGATCTCGAATCAATCTTTCTTTAACTTTCTCAAAACAATCTCTCAACTTAGCACGATAATTATTCACTCTCTTCACCTAAACTAACGATCCTTAGAACAACCAAACACAATAATGAATTATCTTCAATCAATATCTGTCAATCAAATTCTACCTATATCCTTGAACTCTATCTATCAATCATATAATCATTTCTCCCCCTTATGATGAAAATGTGAAACGGTTTCATCATACAATAATGATTGATAGCATAAACGGTAGATACCAACAAACAACAAGCAAGCAAAGTAACCCAACCCAATTCCTAATTCCCAATGAACCTATTGGTGAACTAGAATGTGAGGTTGCGTTGTTGGAAAAAGATTTTTATATGGTGTTTGTGTTCTTTGTGTTTGTGTGAAGAGAAATGAAATCCGGATAAAAATAATCCGTTGACACAACCAAAAATCAAAAGGATTAATGGTGTGGCCTAAAAATACGATTACTATTTTTAGGACTTCCCATTATCATCGAGAAATGCACAAAGCTTATCTCTAAATGGTTCGGTCTATGGCTTTTCAACCGATAGATTACTTTAAAGAATGTAATTCATGGTCAGTGTCACAAAGGCGTTCGATAACCATGTCTTACTATCCTCAAAGACTTTTGGGAAATAAAATCCGAGGTCACATAGACTTCTCATTAACTCAACAAATTCATAAAATGAAAATGTGAAACGGTTTCATCATACAATAATGATTGATAGCATAAACGGTAGATACCAACAAACAACAAGCAAGCAAAGTAACCCAACCCAATTCCTAATTCCCAATGAACCTATTGGTGAACTAGAATGTGAGGTTGCGTTGTTGGAAAAAGATTTTTATATGGTGTTTGTGTTCTTTGTGTTTGTGTGAAGAGAAATGAAATCCGGATAAAAATAATCCGTTGACACAACCAAAAATCAAAAGGATTAATGGTGTGGCCTAAAAATACGATTACTATTTTTAGGACTTCCCATTATCATCGAGAAATGCACAAAGCTTATCTCTAAATGGTTCGGTCTATGGCTTTTCAACCGATAGATTACTTTAAAGAATGTAATTCATGGTCAGTGTCACAAAGGCGTTCGATAACCATGTCTTACTATCCTCAAAGACTTTTGGGAAATAAAATCCGAGGTCACATAGACTTCTCATTAACTCAACAAATTCATAAAATGAAAATGTGAGACCTACGTTCAACGTTGGAAATGATGTTAGCATTGGTAGGATTTCCATTCGATCATCGTGAAATATCAAAAATATGATATCACTACGAATGTTCCGGCAATATCACAAAGATATGCAATGTCACAAAGACATATAAAGACTCATTGTGTCCTAGTCAAATGAAAGAATATATCAAGTACGCTCTAGACTCGATAAGTGATCAAATGAAGTCGGGGACCGGAGCAGAGTGTCTCCCTTTTTCAATATCAACGTCTTCCAAATGGATGAAAAGAGAAAATCTTTTTGGATTTTTTAAAATTAAGAAAAAGAAAATCTTTTTGGATTTTTCTAAAAATAAGAAAAAGAAAATCTTTTTGGATTTTTTAAAAATAAGAAAAAGAAAATCTTTTTGGATTTTTTAAAAATAAGAAAAAGAAAATCTTTTTGGATTTTTTAAAAATAAGAAAAAGAAAATCTTTTTGGATTTTTTAAAAATAAGAAAAAGAAAATCTTTTTGGATTTTTTAAAAATAAGAAAAAGAAAATCTTTTTGGATTTTTTAAAAATAAGAAAAAGAAAATCTTTTTGGATTTTTTAAAAATAAGAAAAAGAAAATCTTTTTGGATTTTTTAAAAATAAGAAAAAGAAAATCTTTTTGGATTTTTTAAAAATAAGAAAAAGAAAATCTTTTTGGATTTTTTAAAAATAAGAAAAAGAAAATCTTTTTGGATTTTTTAAAAATAAGAAAAAGAAAATCTTTTTGGATTTTTTAAAAATAAGAAAAAGAAAATCTTTTTGGATTTTTTAAAAATAAGAAAAAGAAAATCTTTTTGGATTTTTTAAAAATAAGAAAAAGAAAATCTTTTTGGATTTTTTAAAAATAAGAAAAAGAAAATCTTTTTGGATTTTTTAAAAATAAGAAAAAGAAAATCTTTTTGGATTTTTTAAAAATAAGAAAAAGAAAATCTTTTTGGATTTTTTAAAAATAAGAAAAAGAAAATCTTTTTGGATTTTTTAAAAATAAGAAAAAGAAAATCTTTTTGGATTTTTTAAAAATAAGAAAAAGAAAATCTTTTTGGATTTTTTAAAAATAAGAAAAAGAAAATCTTTTTGGATTTTTTAAAAATAAGAAAAAGAAAATCTTTTTGGATTTTTTAAAAATAAGAAAAAGAAAATCTTTTTGGATTTTTTAAAAATAAGAAAAAGAAAATCTTTTTGGATTTTTTAAAAATAAGAAAAAGAAAATCTTTTTGGATTTTTTAAAAATAAGAAAAAGAAAATCTTTTTGGATTTTTTAAAAATAAGAAAAAGAAAATCTTTTTGGATTTTTTAAAAATAAGAAAAAGAAAATCTTTTTGGATTTTTTAAAAATAAGAAAAAGAAAATCTTTTTGGATTTTTTAAAAATAAGAAAAAGAAAATCTTTTTGGATTTTTTAAAAATAAGAAAAAGAAAATCTTTTTGGATTTTTTAAAAATAAGAAAAAGAAAATCTTTTTGGATTTTTTAAAAATAAGAAAAAGAAAATCTTTTTGGATTTTTTAAAAATAAGAAAAAGAAAATCTTTTTGGATTTTTTAAAAATAAGAAAAAGAAAATCTTTTTGGATTTTTTAAAAATAAGAAAAAGAAAATCTTTTTGGATTTTTTAAAAATAAGAAAAAGAAAATCTTTTTGGATTTTTTAAAAATAAGAAAAAGAAAATCTTTTTGGATTTTTTAAAAATAAGAAAAAGAAAATCTTTTTGGATTTTTTAAAAATAAGAAAAAGAAAATCTTTTTGGATTTTTTAAAAATAAGAAAAAGAAAATCTTTTTGGATTTTTTAAAAATAAGAAAAAGAAAATCTTTTTGGATTTTTTAAAAATAAGAAAAAGAAAATCTTTTTGGATTTTTTAAAATTAAGAAAGAGAAAATCTTTTTGGATTTTTTAAAAATAAGAAAAAGAAAATCTTTTTGGATTTTTCTAAAAATGAAGAAATTACAAAAACGGTTTTAGCACGGGTTATACACTGATGTGTGCATAAGCCACTATTCATCAAATCACTTGGAAATCACTTTTGGAACCCATTTGAAATTGGGTCCAATAGTTTTTGAATTCTTTAAAGTCCAAATGTACGTCTCATCGATTTGATGAATCGAAGTTGCATTCCACGTGAAACTAAAACCCAGTGGTTTAGTTGAAAAGCGTTTTCGTGGAAGCAAGGGTGAAAAATCATTTGATTTCTTTGAAACTTGTCAATCTTGGGAGATTGATTTGAAAAATGATTTTTCGAAGCAAAATCATTCACTTTTTGCACAACTGTTTTTGCAGGTTTTGGTGCAAGATCAAAAAGTTCAGAAAATGAATATTTGAATGATTTTGACTCAGTTGACTTATCTTTTGAAATCGGTTTCCATTTTGATTTTGTCAACTGAGATTTTGCTTGAGAAAGATGTTTAGAATTATCCTCGAAGGATAGAAAAGAGACCAAAGTAGTTGTTCCATCAAAATTTGGTTTCTTAGTGTACTTCTTACCCTTTTGCAAGGAGTAATTAGTAAACTGAGAGACTTTTCTTTCAAAAGGTTTTGAAGATTTACCCGTGTAAACCTTCTTTGGAACATCAGGATCAGTCTGAATAGAAGTTTCAACAGTCTCAACCTTATCACAATCAGTCTGCACAGAAGAATTCACAAACATCAATCATGACTTTGGGAAGGTCAGACTTCACAGATTTGGTTTGTGTTTGCAATTCAATCTCAAGGTCAGAAATTTTCTTTGTCAAAGATGTTTCATGTGACTGAAGTTGCAAACACTTGTCTTCATGACACTTGATTTGAGCACACAACTTACTAATCTTTGACTTTGAAAGATCATTTTCTTGTTGAAGACTTTCCACGTTGGACAAAATGAGATCATTAGCAGATTTGAGCTCTTTATTTTCGGACATGAGTTGGTCAATTTCAAGTTGAAGACTTTTGTTTTGTTCCATGAGTTTTTGACTCGTCTCATACATGAATCGTTTTTCTTGTTTTTTTCTATTTGTACTGTTTGCCGAGCTTATTGCTCTGCAAACAGTTGAAATGAGAAAAATTTGGTTTCTTAGTGTACTTCTTACCCTTTTGCAAGGAGTAATTAGTAAACTGAGAGACTTTTCTTTCAAAAGGTTTTGAAGATTTACCCGTGTAAACCTTCTTTGGAACATCAGGATCAGTCTGAATAGAAGTTTCAACAGTCTCAACCTTATCACAATCAGTCTGCACAGAAGAATTCACAAACATCAATCATGACTTTGGGAAGGTCAGACTTCACAGATTTGGTTTGTGTTTGCAATTCAATCTCAAGGTCAGAAATTTTCTTTGTCAAAGATGTTTCATGTGACTGAAGTTGCAAACACTTGTCTTCATGACACTTGATTTGAGCACACAACTTACTAATCTTTGACTTTGAAAGATCATTTTCTTGTTGAAGACTTTCCACGTTGGACAAAATGAGATCATTAGCAGATTTGAGCTCTTTATTTTCGGACATGAGTTGGTCAATTTCAAGTTGAAGACTTTTGTTTTGTTCCATGAGTTTTTGACTCGTCTCATACATGAATCGTTTTTCTTGAAAACGAATGACAGCACATGGAACATGTTTGTTGTTGAAAGTCTTGGGATGTAAATTACATGTACAACGACAATTTTTATGATCCCAAATTTCATCCCCTGTGGGTTCTTGAATGAACATAGTCATCAGTTTATCTGGCACATTGAACTTTATTGACTCAAAATTTTCTGAAGTCTGGTACGAAGAAATAATCGATTTCAAGTCTTTAATGTCAGACACAAAACACACACGTTCCTCACAAAGAGCTTTGAATCTCTTGGACACATCCTCAAACTCTTGATACACTCGAACAACACAAGCATGATTATTTCCTTGAAAACATGAACACTTTTGACTATTATGAAAATTATATAAACCAAAGCTTGGTTCAAATTTGATTGGTATGGTTGACATTTTGACTGAAAAACTTGATGATTAGCCCAATGAAAGAACAACCCAAATAAAGAACCAAAAATTTAGCCTGACAATTAAAAATTTAAGCACAACAAACAAAACTAGCTCAAATCAAACTCTTAGTCCAAGAATTATAAAAATGTAAGCCCAACAATTAATTTTGACTAACACTTTTTCGGTCAAACAAAAATGAGTAATGAAAATTTGTACTACCAAATATATGAGACACAAAAAAAAAATATAAAACTAATAGACAAGTAAGAAAAGGAAAAAAAAAATTGATTGATTTTCAAAAACAAACCACACCACTACGTTTACGAGTTAAAAAAAATAGTAACTTGCAAAGAATCTTGACTACAAAGACAGCTCATTGACACAAAATTTAAGAACATGAACTCTGCAACACGTTGAACATTTTACTTTTTTTTTTACACACACCTTCTGCCACACTTTTGACAAAAATAATACAATACTATTACAAACTCTTCACGTGAAACTGCATTACACTTCCAAATGCATCAAAGTGATGGACCCCACTTGAAAAAGTAACAAAAAAATAAACGCGTTTTCTTTTTGATTCACGAGAAAGCAACTAGACAGCTCAAATACACGTTACATGATTCCTCACACTAGATAGCTCACTCGAACAGAATATAGTCAAACACGTTTTCTCTGCCTTTTGTATATTTCCAAGACTCTAAATCAAAATCTCTCTCTCTCTCTCTCACACGATTCCTTTTCTTTTTCTCACAAAACAATTTTCAAAGAACCATAACAAAATTAACGATCAGTTTCTCTCTATCTCTCTTAAAATTTTTTTAACATTCAACAAAACATTTCTGTTCTTTCTTTCTTCAACCACACAATCAAGTAGATAAACAAGAAACTCACACAACCACAACAAACTCACACAAATTAAAACAATTAACCCTTACACTCACAAATTTATGCAAGAACAGCAGTCGATCGTCCAAGGTTCAAGATTAAAAGAATGAGAGTGCTATATGCCTTGGATGCCGAGCTCAGTGCTCGGAAAATGGGGTGTTCAAAACAAGTTTTCACAAATTTCACACCAACAAAGGTAAGTGACAAAAATTGATTTGTAAAAGACTTAAAAAAATTTCTTGATTTTCAAAAACAAACCACACCACTACGTTTACGAGTTAAAAAAAATAGTAACTTGCAAAGAATCTTGACTACAAAGACAGCTCATTGACACAAAATTTAAGAACATGAACTCTGCAACACGTTGAACATTTTACTTTTTTTTTACTTTTTTTTTTTTTTTTTTTTTTTTTTTTTTTTTTTTTTTTTTTTTTTTTTTTTTTTTTTTTTTTTATTTTTTTTTTTTTTTTTTTTTTTTTTTTTTTTTACGATTGTATATTTTTATAGTTTCTTATTTTTATCACTTAACTTACTTTTAAAGTTTTTTTTTTTTTTTTTTTTTTTTTTTTTTTTTTTTTTTTTTTTTTTTTTTTTTTTTTTTTTTTTTTTTTTTTTTTTTTTTTTTTTTTTTTTTTTTTTTTTTTTTTTTTTTTTTTTTTTTTTTTTTTTTTTTTTTTTTTTTTTTTTTTTTTTTTTTTTTTTTTTTTTTTTTTTTTTTTTTTTTTTTTTTTTTTTTTTTTTTTTTTTTTTTTTTTTTTTTTTTTTTTTTTTTTTTTTTTTTTTTTTTTTTTTTTTTTTTTTTTTTTTTTTTTTTTTTTTTTTTTTTTTTTTTTTTTTTTTTTTTTTTTTTTTTTTTTTTTTTTTTTTTTTTTTTTTTTTTTTTTTTTTTTTTTTTTTTTTTTTTTTTTTTTTTTTTTTTTTTTTTTTTTTTTTTTTTTTTTTTTTTTTTTTTTTTTTTTTTTTTTTTTTTTTTTTTTTTTTTTTTTTTTTTTTTTTTTTTTTTTTTTTTTTTTTTTTTTTTTTTTTTTTTTTTTTTTTTTTTTTTTTTTTTTTTTTTTTTTTTTTTTTTTTTTTTTTTTTTTTTTTTTTTTTTTTTTTTTTTTTTTTTTTTTTTTTTTTTTTTTTTTTTTTTTTTTTTTTTTTTTTTTTTTTTTTTTTTTTTTTTTTTTTTTTTTTTTTTTTTTTTTTTTTTTTTTTTTTTTTTTTTTTTTTTTTTTTTTTTTTTTTTTTTTTTTTTTTTTTTTTTTTTTTTTTTTTTTTTTTTTTTTTTTTTTTTTTTTTTTTTTTTTTTTTTTTTTTTTTTTTTTTTTTTTTTTTTTTTTTTTTTTTTTTTTTTTTTTTTTTTTTTTTTTTTTTTTTTTTTTTTTTTTTTTTTTTTTTTTTTTTTTTTTTTTTTTTTTTTTTTTTTTTTTTTTTTTTTTTTTTTTTTTTTTTTTTTTTTTTTTTTTTTTTTTTTTTTTTTTTTTTTTTTTTTTTTTTTTTTTTTTTTTTTTTTTTTTTTTTTTTTTTTTTTTTTTTTTTTTTTTTTTTTTTTTTTTTTTTTTTTTTTTTTTTTTTTTTTTTTTTTTTTTTTTTTTTTTTTTTTTTTTTTTTTTTTTTTTTTTTTTTTTTTTTTTTTTTTTTTTTTTTTTTTTTTTTTTTTTTTTTTTTTTTTTTTTTTTTTTTTTTTTTTTTTTTTTTTTTTTTTTTTTTTTTTTTTTTTTTTTTTTTTTTTTTTTTTTTTTTTTTTTTTTTTTTTTTTTTTTTTTTTTTTTTTTTTTTTTTTTTTTTTTTTTTTTTTTTTTTTTTTTTTTTTTTTTTTTTTTTTTTTTTTTTTTTTTTTTTTTTTTTTTTTTTTTTTTTTTTTTTTTTTTTTTTTTTTTTTTTTTTTTTTTTTTTTTTTTTTTTTTTTTTTTTTTTTTTTTTTTTTTTTTTTTTTTTTTTTTTTTTTTTTTTTTTTTTTTTTTTTTTTTTTTTTTTTTTTTTTTTTTTTTTTTTTTTTTTTTTTTTTTTTTTTTTTTTTTTTTTTTTTTTTTTTTTTTTTTTTTTTTTTTTTTTTTTTTTTTTTTTTTTTTTTTTTTTTTTTTTTTTTTTTTTTTTTTTTTTTTTTTTTTTTTTTTTTTTTTTTTTTTTTTTTTTTTTTTTTTTTTTTTTTTTTTTTTTTTTTTTTTTTTTAGTTAATGTTACTGTAAAAATTGACTTGTAATTCGATGTAAACAATGTAAACTTTCAAGTGTAGTTTTATATATTTATATATATATATATATATATCACTATATATATATATATATATCTTTTGCGTGAATATACACACTCGTATTTGGTTACTATAGTGAAATATATATATATATATATATATATATATATATATATATATATATATATATATATATATATATATATATATATATATATATATATATATATATATATATATATATATATATATATATATATATATATATATATATATATATATATATATATATATATATATATATATATATATATATATATATATATATATATATATATATATATATATATATATATATATATATATATATATATATATATATATATATATATATATATATATATATATATATATATATATATATATATATATATATATATATATATATATATATATATATATATATATATATATATATATATATATATATATATATATATATATATATATATATATATATATATATATATATATATATATATATATATATATATATATATATATATATATATATATATATATATATATATATATATATATATATATATATATATATATATATATATATATATATATATATATATATATATATATATATATATATATATATATATATATATATATATATATATATATATATATATATATATATATATATATATATATATATATATATATATATATATATATATATATATATATATATATATATATATATATATATATATATATATATATATATATATATATATATATATATATATATATATATATATATATATATATATATATATATATATATATATATATATATATATATATATATATATATATATATATATATATATATATATATATATATATATATATATATATATATATATATATATATATATATATATATATATATATATATATATATATATATATATATATATATATATATATATATATATATATATATATATATATATATATATATATATATATATATATATATATATATATATATATATATATATATATATATATATATATATATATATATATATATATATATATATATATATATATATATATATATATATATATATATATATATATATATATATATATATATATATATATATATATATATATATATATATATATATATATATATATATATATATATATATATATATATATATATATATATATATATATATATATATATATATATATATATATATATATATATATATATATATATATATATATATATATATATATATATATATATATATATATATATATATATATATATATATATATATATATATATATATATATATATATATATATATATATATATATATATATATATATATATATATATATATATATATATATATATATATATATATATATATATATATATATATATATATATATATATATATATATATATATATATATATATATATATATATATATATATATATATATATATATATATATATATATATATATATATATATATATATATATATATATATATATATATATATATATATATATATATATATATATATATATATATATATATATATATATATATATATATATATATATATATATATATATATATATATATATATATATATATATATATATATATATATATATATATATATATATATATATATATATATATATATATATATATATATATATATATATATATATATATATATATATATATATATATATATATATATATATATATATATATATATATATATATATATATATATATATATATATATATATATATATATATATATATATATATATATATATATATATATATATATATATATATATATATATATATATATATATATATATATATATATATATATATATATATATATATATATATATATATATATATATATATATATATATATATATATATATATATATATATATATATATATATATATATATATATATATATATATATATATATATATATATATATATATATATATATATAATCCTAAAAATTTACTACATATTTAGTTATATATATATACATATATATATATATATATATATATATATTTTTTTTTTTTTTTTTTTTTTTTTTTTTTTTTTTTTTTTTTTTATTTTTATGTTTTGTTTTTTTTTTTTTTTTTTTTTTTTTTTTTTTTTTTTTTTTTTTTTTTTTTTTTTTTTTTTTTTTTTTTTTTTTTTTTTTTTTTTTTTTTTTTTTTTTTTTTTTTTTTTTTTTTTTTTTTTTTTTTTTTTTTTTTTTTTTTTTTTTTTTTTTTTTTTTTTTTTTTTTTTTTTTTTTTTTTTTTTTTTTTTTTTTTTTTTTTTTTTTTTTTTTTTTTTTTTTTTTTTTTTGTTTTTTTTTTTTTTTTTTTTTTCTCTTTTTTTTTTTAGTTAATGTTACTGTAAAAATTGACTTGTAATTCGATGTAAACAATGTAAACTTTCAAGTGTAGAGTACTGTTGCTACAGTAGCAGACAACAAAAAAATTTACTTTTCTTTGTTTAATCAATTTGCCGAGCTCAACATGAACATGTAAATTCAATGAATTCAAATCTGAAACTCGAAATTAACCACTAATTATCCAGATTGAACAATAATCCACTTCTAATCTGTGATTAGAAAACACAAATCAGCCTCGAATTCCGCAAAAACAGCAATTTTCATAATCAAATTAAGCTCAAAATTCTCGAAATTAGAACAAAATCAGTTGTAAATGTGATTATGGATCGTTCGGATACACCGATTATGCTCTGATACCAATTGATATAAATGAAAATGAGCTTAATTGTGATAACAATGGTGGAATTATGGATAGTGTGTGAAAAGTGTGTTTGTGTGTGAAAGGGAGGTTGAAGATGATAGGGAGGAGAGAGAAAGTGATTAGATTAAGTGTGTGTTTATTATGAAAGGCTTAGTTACATAATGTGGTTACAAGGTGTATTTATATCCTAAACATTACAAGTTTTATCTAGACCCCTTGCACTTTTACAACATTACATATGTAACTCTATTTACAAGTAAACACCACTAATTTATATTTCTAACAGATTACTTGGTGTGTGTGTGTGTTAGAAATGAAAAGTGAGAGAATAGAGGGGAGGGAGCACGAAAATTAGAGGGTTGTGGGGTGTTAGAGACTTGTTAATTGGTTGAGTGGGGTGGTGGAGAGGTGGCCATTGGTCCAAGAGGTTTGTGTGATGTATGTGTCTTATACATGTAATTGACTTAAATTTTTATCGATGCACATTGTTATTAGTTGAAATGTTGATTTATTTGGCTTCTTAGATGCTTGATTATCGTCCAACGTTCGTGAGAAGATGCTCCACCGATGATATCGCGTTGTCGTATGTCCATAATGAATAGTGGTGTCATAAGAAATAGGATGTGGGATAATTTCAAAAGAGCACGAGTGAACGAATATTGGATTGGAGGGGTACTTAATGACAACTTTCATACTTAGGAAATTTCTAATTCATTTTGCATTTCTCAGGGACAATCACTAGTTCTCGAGCGGTCATATCTCAACGCACAATATCTATCTTTATAGTAAGGACTAACCACATTATCATCATATCATGCAAATACTAGTTCTTAATAGTCAAATCTTAGAGCACAATAACTATCTCGATACTAAGGCAAGACTATATATATCATTACATCATTCACGCACTAGTCATCAAATAGCTCAACCTTAGGGCGCAATAACTATCTCAATAGTAAGGCATGACTACATAATCATCGCAATATTCGCGCGCTAGATTCAAGTAGCTCAATCTTATGGGTGAAAGCTTTCATATCTCTATTGTCCATAAAATTTCCTATCAACTCGTCATGCTCATATTCTCTTTCAAATCAATCATAAATAATCAGTCTCATTACCCAATAATTTAAACAAGTCATATCCCAAAATGATTTCATGCATCATAGTAATCACATTATTTTAAAATGCATATGCTACTTAAAGTTCAACATCATAAATCATAAAGCTTTTTACGCATGCATTTCTCTCATAATTTACACATTGCACATTCCAAACTTTCACATTGATATTACAAGCTTTCACATTGCACATTATAAACTTTCACATTGCAATCAAATCATGCCCAAATTCACATGTTATAGCATGTAATAGTATGTATCAACGAATATCTTTCAATCTTAGATTCATTTCAATTCTAATGTGCATAAGGGGGAATCCTACTAGACTAGCATAATCCTTACATAAAGCAAGTCTCGAATCATTATATATGCTTAGGTGAAAGTCTAAATGCAACACGTATGCTCATAAAAACGGATTTAATAAAGATCTCTCTCTTTTTTTTTTAAACGGAATCCTTTTGAACATAAGTCCAAGTGGCCGTTTGAGTTTTACATGGTCCTCTCATAATTAACATTGCACATTAAAACTTTCACATTGCACATTATAAACTTTCACATTGCACATTATAAACTTTCACATTGCACATTATAAACTTTCACATTGCACATTATAACTTTCACATTGATATCACAAGCTTTCACATTGCACATTACAACTTTCACATTGCATATTACAAACTTTCACATTGCACATTATAAACTTTCACATTGCATATTACAACTTTCACATTGCACATTATAAGCTTTCACATTGCACATTACGACTTTCACATTGCAGATTATAACTTTCACATTGCACATTATAAATTTTCACATTGCACATTATAAACTTTCACATTGCACATTCATAAACTTTTACACATGCATTTCTCTCAAATTTCCACATTGCACATTCCAAACTTTCACATTGATATTACAAGCTTTCACATTGCACATTAAAACTTTCACATTGCACATTATAAACTTTCACATTGCACATTATAAGCTTTCACATTGCACATTATAAACTTTCACATTGCACATTACAAACTTTCACATTGCACATTATAAACTTTCACATTGCACATTATAAACTTTCACATTGCACATTACAAACTTTCACATTGCACATTCCAAACTTTCACATTGCATATTACAAACTTTCACATTGCACATTACAACTTTCACATTGCACATTATAAACTTTCACATTGCACATTATAAACTTTCACATTGCAATCAAATCATGCCCAAATTCACATGTTATAGCATGTAATAGTATGTATCAACGAATATCTTTCAATCTTAGATTCATTTCAATTCTAATGTGCATAAGGGGGAATCCTACTAGACTAGCATAATCCTTACATAAAGCAAGTCTCGAATCATTATATATGCTTAGGTGAAAGTCTAAATGCAACACGTATGCTCATAAAAACGGATTTAATAAAGATCTCTCTCTTTTTTTTTTAAACGGAATCCTTTTGAACATAAGTCCAAGTGGCCGTTTGAGTTTTACATGGTCCTCTCATAATTAAACGTAGATTCATGACTCTACGTTTAATTATGGTCCTACCATGTAAAGCTCAAACTAATCCGCTTAACCTTATGCTCGACTCGACTATAAAAATTTGTTTTTGAAAAGTGGCTATAGTTTTGAAATTCCCGGAGGAACCCCAATGTTCTCTATAACCTTAGGCTCTGATACCATTTTCTGTAACACCCCAACTAAGGTGGAACAATGAGATGTACAGAAAGTCGAGTATTCAAAACAAAGGATAATAGATAAACATTCACCATAGCTTTATTTGATAAAAATAACTTTACAATGTACAAGCATGTGAACCAATTCCCAAGTACAATGCGTCCACCATACTTGGATATTAAGTCTACGAAACAAATAACAAATACATGAGATGATATACTACAATGATCAAGGCGGATTCCATTGCCCATCACAAGGTTTGATCTTTGACCCCAAAGTGCAATGCAAACAATCATGATGCATACAATTCCTCAAAGCTAATGCTAAATCCTGAAAAGAATGAAGAAAAAGTGTCAACTACGAAAACGTAGTTGGTGAGTGCATAGGTTTGCAAAAATCTCGTTACATATCCATTTCAAAACAAACTTAGAAAATATATTATTTCATATCAATTCACCCAAACCACATGACCGACAAAATTCCCATATCAAACTATCAAGTTTTCTATTAGGACCAGTTTCAGTGAAACTGGCCAGTCTCCAGTTGCACCTGGAGACCAAGAAGATTTGTCCAGAAATATATTGAAGTCCAGTTGCATTGTACAGTTAACGCAACTGAAGACTTCCTCCAGTTGAGAACTGACCAGTTGAAGAATCCTTCTAGTTGGGGTCGAAGACAACAAGTGGAAGATAGAGAATGACAATGGCAGCGAAGCCCAGTTGACATTCTAGTCAGTTACAAACTGGAGACCGTCAGTGGAAAGCTCTTACAAAGCTTTACACTGATTACGAGGAGATTGACTTTTATGCTTTATGTGCTTTTACCCGGATAATAAGATTTATCTTTATATTTAAGTACAAAAAGGTACATAAAGCCGGTTGAGTAAAGTTGCTTTATACTGCAACTTTAGACTGCATTTTAAAGAATTAAATGCTATTCCTTAAATGTTCTCAACCATATTTGTACGGCCAAAGTTAACATCCCAATGTTAACTTTGCCTATAAATACAAGTCATTGCACAACAAGAATAACAAGTGAGAACACACTTCACACTTTGCATACCTGCAATATTCTTGGTGAACTTGTGCAATATTCTCTCAATCGTAAAAAGGAACATTTCACAACTTTAAGTGTTTCGGATTGTTCAGAGAAATTCCAAGTGTAGATCAATTGTAGTTCATAGGTTGTTAGGATATTTACATTCTTGTATTATCTTGGTTCCGCAACAATCTTGTAATTTATTTAAAGTTAATAAATAAATTACACTTGAAAATTACATATTGTCTCACCAATTTACTTTACAAGTATTTTATATTATTGCATTGTTCTTTACTTATTGTCACTTAAATAAGTAATCTATCTAGAACTTGGTATACACTCTCTGTAACTGGTCGTCTCTAGTTCAGCGTTTATATTGCAAAGTAACTCCACCATCGACATAGAGGTGTCTTCAGGTAGTACCATCTATTGAGTTGGGACTTACAAGTGGTATCAGAGCAGAAGGCTAATAAACTTGCCTAGATCTGCTTAGATGAATACTACTGAAGGTGGAGATGGTTCTGGTCAAGGTGAAAACCCTTTGAATACTAATACACCACCTTTTCAAAATGTTAATACAAACCCTCCTCCTCCTACTGCCCCAAATCACGTCCATGTACATTATTCTAACACTCCTGTTCCAAAATTTGATGGAAACAGTGAGACCTTTGTTACATGGAAGGCCAGAATGCTTTTGCATTTTGGTGGGATAGAGAGGTATATGCTGAAAATCCTTAAGGATGGACCGTATATACCCATGTCTCTTGGGGTAAGTCCTCTTCTAGATCCAACTGGAAGAAGAGGTTCAAGAGAAAAGCTCGAAGACCACTGGTCTGATGAGGATTGTAGACTTGTAGATCTGGACACCAGACTCAAGAACATGATCCTTGGAGCTGTTCCTGAAGATCTAATTCCAACACTTGTGTTGTTCCCAGTGCCAAGTCAATGTGGGATGAATTAGTTATTCAGTTTGAAGGAGGTGATGACACTATTGTCACCAGAAAAGTTGCCTTGAACAAGAAGTATGAATCCTTCTTTGCTCTGCCCAATGAAAGTCTAACTGGTATATACACCAGATTTTCTAGCCTCATTAATCAGCTGAGAGGCTTGGGTGTAGAGAAGGATAAGGATATTCTTCTTAAGAAGTTTTGTGATGTTCTTCCTTCCTAATGGGAAAATATGGTTCTTGTCTTAAGACAAGGTAACCCTGCACAGCCATACTCTTGCATCGCTCTATGGAACCTTCGGATTCACTGAAGACAATAATGCTGCAAGACTGGTGGCTGAGCAGGATGCCATGAACCATGCCCAGAGTCTCAAGGTTGCTAGTGTAACTGAGCGACCTTGTACTGCTTTAATGTCTGTAGAGAGTGTCCAGGCACACTCAATGAAGGAGATGTTAAACAGTTTCTTGAACTCTGGCCTGACCACTGAAATCAGTGATGGTTGTGATGAAACTGACGATGATGATCTGGTAGCCATGATTGCTAAAATCTTTAACAGGTTTAAGCATAAATCTAAAAGATTTAATGGGCCAAACAATGCTTCCAGCTCCAGCTCTCTGGATAAAACCAATCTTACCTGCTATAAATACGGTAAGAAAGGTCATTTTATGAAGGAATGCAGATCTAGTCAGATGAACAACCAAACTGGCCCCCCTGTCCCTAATTTCAATCGGCCTGATGATAGCTACAAAGCTAAATATAAGAAGCTTAAGGCCCAGATTGCCCTCCTGTCCATGGAAAAAGAAAAGGATCAGTGCTTAATGGCACAAATTGAGGGAAAATGGGAGTACTCTGATGACTCATCAGCTGATGAAGAAGAGGAAAGGGACATGTGTTTCATGGCCTTGGAAGATCAACAGCAGCATGTGGCAAAAGAAGATGTCATCACTGGAAGATGGGTGGACATCATTTTGAAGAAGGTATGTGATTATGACAATCAGGTGGATCCAGAACTGAAACTGGACCTTGCTGAATCATTAAGTGGTGATTTGGCTTTTGTGGGAACTGTTAGAGCAGATAGTGAAAGATATCTGGACACTATCTTAATTGAACTAAACAATGTTAAGCCACAACTTAATGATTTACAAAGTGTCCAGTTGGCTCTCAAGGAGTCAGTTTTAAAAATTGAGGCTTTGGAATTTGATAATCAAAAATTAATTTCTGATCTTGAAAAAGAACAAATGATTATCAAGTCATGGGTAAAAGCATCTGGAAAGAACTATGATGCATTTTCTAGAACAATTGATGCCCAAAAAAATGCATGGAAATCTGGAGATCTGGAAATGGCAGCTCTCATACCAGATCTTCATGCATTGCCTCCAACTCTCAGGGTTGAAACTTCTTATGATCAACCTGAAGCTGTTGAAACTGAACCCATTGAGACCACCCCCATTAAGTTCACGAAATAAATAACAAATACATGAGATGATACACTACAATGATCAAGGCGGATTCCATTGCCCATCACAAGGTTTGATCTTTGACCCCAAAGTACAATGCAAACAATCATGATGCATACAATTCCTCAAAGCTAATGCTAAATCCTGAAAAGCATGAAGAAAAAGTGTCAACTACGAAAACGTAGTTGGTGAGTGCATAGGTTTGCAAGTAAATCTCGTTAGATTTGGTGTCAGAGCACAATCAGCATATCTGAACGATCCACAAGCTTAATTGAAGCTGTTTTTGAGCAATTTTTTCTGAATTTTGAGTTTTTCTGAAACTACCATTTGCCGAGATCACTGTTCAAGTGATTTCAGCAAATTCTGTGTGTTCTTCTTCGAAATTTGTTCACCGATCACTTTGTTGTTAGTATATCTTCCTTTTTTATCAATTTCAGAGCTTAATTTCCTCATTTGATCAGATTTCAATTGAGCTCGGCAAATGACATGTTCGTTTGGGTTTGAATTCTGGTTGACATTAGTTGTTAATTTGCTTTAGGATTTGTGCGCGATTAGTTTGTGAGTATTTTGATACAAATTTGAAGCTTTAATTCACAAAAATGAAGGAGAAATCGAAGATTTTCTGTGAGCTCGGCGTTTAGGTGTTTGGTTGAACGAAGAATGTAACACCCCAACTAAGGCAGAATAATGAGATGTACAGAATGTCGAGTACTCAAAACAAAGGATAATAGATAAACATTCACCATATCATTTGATAAAAATAACTTTACAATGTACAAGCATGTGAACCAATTCCCAAGTACAATGCGTCCACCATACTTGGATATTAAGTCTACGAAACAAATAACAAATACATGAGATGATATACTACAATGATCAAGGCGGATTCCATTGCCCATCACAAGGTTTGATCTTTGACCCCAAAGTACAATGCAAACAATCATGATGCATACAATTCCTCAAAGCTAATGCTAAATCCTGAAAAGCATGAAGAAAAAGTGTCAACTACGAAAACGTAGTTGGTGAGTGCATAGGTTTGCAAAAATCTCGTTACATATCCATTTCAAAACAAACTTAGAAAATATATTATTTCATATCAATTCACCCAAACCACATGACCGACAAAATTCCCATATCAAACTATCAAGTTTTCCGTATACCATAATGTCACTTCAAAGCATTGAAAATCCATGGTTAGTTATAAAGCTCTCATTTGTCAAAATCATTGTGAGAAAAATAATAATAATAATAATAATAATAATAATAATAATAATAATAATAATAATAATAATAATAATAATAATAACAATAATAATAATATTAATAATGATAATAATAATAATAATAATAATAATAATAATAATAATAATAATAATAATAATAATAATAATAATAATAGATAATAATAATAATAATAATAATAATAATAATAATAATAATAATAATAATAATAATAATAATAATAATAATAATAATAATAATAATAATAATAATAATAATAATAATAATAATAATAATAATAATAATAATAATAATAATAATAATAATAATAATAATAATAATAATAATAATAATAATAATAATAATAATAATAATAATAATAATAATAATAATAATAATAATAATAATAATAATAATAATAATAATAATAATAATAATAATAATAATAATAATAATAATAATAATAATAATAATAATAATAATAATAATAATAATAATAATAATAATAATAATAATAATAATAATAATAATAATAATAATAATAATAATAATAATAATAATAATAATAATAATAATAATAATAATAATAATAATAATAATAATAATAATAATAATAATAATAATAATAATAATAATAATAATAATAATAATAATAATAATAATAATAATAATAATAATAATAATAATAATAATAATAATAATAATAATAATAATAATAATAATAATAATAATAATAATAATAATAATAATAATAATAATAATAATAATAATAATAATAATAATAATAATAATAATAATAATAATAATAATAATAATAATAATAATAATAATAATAATAATAATAATAATAATAATAATAATAATAATAATAATAATAATAATAATAATAATAATAATAATAATAATAATAATAATAATAATAATAATAATAATAATAATAATAATAATAATAATAATAATAATAATAATAATAATAATAATAATAATAATAATAATAATAATAATAATAATAATAATAATAATAATAATAATAATAATAATAATAATAATAATAATAATAATAATAATAATAATAATAATAATAATAATAATAATAATAATAATAATAATAATAATAATAATAATAATAATAATAATAATAATAATAATAATAATAATAATAATAATAATAATAATAATAATAATAATAATAATAATAATAATAATAATAATAATAATAATAATAATAATAATAACTAGTATAATTCCGGGAGTAATAATAATAATAATAATAATAATAATAATAATAATAATAATAATAATAATAATAATAATAATAATAATATAATAATAATAATAATAATAATAATAATAATAATAATAATAATAATAATAATAATAATAAAGGAGTCGTGCCATGGAAACGACCAATAATTTATAAAGTAGATTAGAGCACCCCATGACCGACACCGTTGAAGGCGGCCAATCAACCTGTCGCCACTGATGTGAGTGAGGGGACGAATCCTAGTTGCGCAACCCTCTAACTACAGGCCTCAATGAGTTAATAGTAGTGTACAGGGGACCACCGTTTGACAGTACTCAAACTCATCATATAACATATAACACGTTGAACATACAATATAATTCCCATATCATAATCATTCTTTCGAATATCATTTCATAAAAGAAATCAATTTTTATTTATCACGCTTTTCACCCCGTAAGTAAAACATATAAAAGAGTTTGAAAGGGGGCTATGACTCACCTTGATATGCCGAGCATTATATCTACTTATCCAAAATGTGTACTTCCCATCTATAGTTTCCTTGATCATATATTGTGTCACTTTGATTATGCTTATCCTTTAACTCACATATTTCTCGATA
Organism: Erigeron breviscapus; assembly: GCA_034093135.1. Lineage (NCBI taxonomy): Eukaryota > Viridiplantae > Streptophyta > Magnoliopsida > Asterales > Asteraceae > Erigeron > Erigeron breviscapus. The sequence goes on along the minus strand of CM067174.1, from coordinate 97,911,218 downwards.
TGTCTTATGATTATTCGGGTTTATGAAATTCGTTTATGTGTTATGGGTCATCACCAATTGAGCCTAAGTGTCATGGGCTTCTAAATGTTTTGGGCTCAATTTAGTTGTTGGGCTTAACCTTATTTGGGCTATATGCTTGATGGGTCATATTGGTTATTGGGCTACTGATTTATGGTTCAATGGGTTTATTATTTGGGCCGGGTTAGCCCATTATGGTCCTTAGTGCATCTTTTAGCCCATTACACAAATTATTAGTTTACTTCAGAATTTTCTGTTTTTACTTCACATTTTTATGAAATGTTGGCTACTGTTTTGGGGTTAAACCGAATTATTTGGACCTTGGTGATTTTTATACAACAACCTATATGTGTATCCTATTTTTGTGAATTTTTGATGAATTTGTAGATAGTGTTTGCTATCCTTAAAAATTACCCAAACACAAACTGTCCCGAATGGGCACTGTTTGCGACATCAGAAGTTTTATAAAGGTTCTCGATGTTTTGATTGTTAGAAAAATCCCATAATTTTATTTTAAGATTAAGACATATTAAACTCAATCCTCACAAAGTGTAAGCCTCTGGACCATTTTATTTTTGTAGATAAAAATTCTCAAAGTTGATATAAATTTTAGACAAAAATCCATTTTGACCACGTTTGGTAGAAAAATCATAACTTTCATTATATTTGGTCTTTTAGGCTGATTCCAGTGAGAGGTGAAATTAAACTCATAAGACTTCATTTCATAGTTTTATGACTTTCACCCAGTTAGTCAATCATAAGCCACTTTTATTCCTTACAAGTTTGAAGTCAGATTCTGTTTTATGTTTTTGACCAGTTTTGGTATAAAATTCATAAGTTGAGTTTTATTTATCCTTTTTCATTCATTCCAGTGGGTGCTTTTAGGGGACACATTAGGCTAAATTTTATCTTTTGTCACCAACAAGCCATTAATCCGTTTTAGACCACTTTCAACCTTTTCAAAACCATTTACAGATCCTGTCCACCCTTTCTTGGTAACTTCAAAGCATCTTTCACTCTATTGGCTAATTCTTACTTTTAGCCTTACTCAAGCCATCATGAACCTTTTTATTTTCATACATTCATATTTATTTCCAGATTATATGATATATTCTTATGGACTTGATGATTAAGTTGAAGTAACTTCATGTTTGTGGATTCAAACTTTTCGGTTTTGGATTTTTGATGATTATTTTGCTAGAACTTGATATATATTCGGACTTCTTTGATTATACTTAATAAAAATCAGAATATTAAGCTACTTTTATCATAATCAAACTTGTATTTTCATCCATCTCAAATCCCAAATCAAAATCAACTCAAATTTGTGCAAATCTAAGCATGCATGTTAAGATCTATCACTTTCAAGCAAATTCAACTTATCATCTTTTATGTGTGTGACTTTTTAATGATTATTTCTTGTTAATCCATCATTTAAATATGCATGCATGTGTAGATCTATGAGTATTTAGTGATAAATTGAATGATAAAGAAAGTGATAATCAAAAGAGTTCAAGTTATCAACCTTTGAAGATGAAAAGAACAAGATTGAGGGTGTTGTTGGGTCTCCATTTTATGGCTATTCTTGAGGTGTTTCACAGCTGTAACAAGCTTGAAAGAAAGAGGAAATAAGCTGCATGGTGCAAGTAAAGTTGATGAAAAAACAAAGGAGCATGTTGGGTACCCATTGATGATCAAGAATCAAAAGAAAGGAAGAAGTTTGAACTCGTTTTGCTCCTTTTTCTGCTGCTGTTCGGACAGCCTCTTTGGGGGCTGTTTTCGAATGGTTGTAGCCTTCAAATCACCTCCAAGCTTCCACCATACATGATTCTAAGTTGATTTGACTAAGGGTTTTCAGTTTGAACTGTTTGCAGAGATATAAGCTCGGCAAATACTTGTTTCAAGTTGATTTGACTAAGGGTTTTCAGTTTGAACTGTTTGCAGAGATATAAGCTCGGCAAATACTTGTTTCAAGTTGATTTGACTAAGGGTTTTCAGTTTGAACTGTTTGCAGAGATATAAGCTCGGCAAATACTTGTTTCAAGTTGATTTGACTAAGGGTTTTCAGTTTGAACTGTTTGCAGAGATATAAGCTCGGCAAATACTTGTTTCAAGTTGATTTGACTAAGGGTTTTCAGTTTGAACTGTTTGCAGAGATATAAGCTCGGCAAATACTTGTTTCAAGTTGATTTGACTAAGGGTTTTCAGTTTGAACTGTTTGCAGAGATATAAGCTCGGCAAATACTTGTTTCAAGTTGATTTGACTAAGGGTTTTCAGTTTGAACTGTTTGCAGAGATATAAGCTCGGCAAATACTTGTTTCAAGTTGATTTGACTAAGGGTTTTCAGTTTGAACTGTTTGCAGAGATATAAGCTCGGCAAATACTTGTTTCAAGTTGATTTGACTAAGGGTTTTCAGTTTGAACTGTTTGCAGAGATATAAGCTCGGCAAATACTTGTTTCAAGTTGATTTGACTAAGGGTTTTCAGTTTGAACTGTTTGCAGAGATATAAGCTCGGCAAATACTTGTTTCAAGTTGATTTGACTAAGGGTTTTCAGTTTGAACTGTTTGCAGAGATATAAGCTCGGCAAATACTTGTTTCAAGTTGATTTGACTAAGGGTTTTCAGTTTGAACTGTTTGCAGAGATATAAGCTCGGCAAATACTTGTTTCAAGTTGATTTGACTAAGGGTTTTCAGTTTGAACTGTTTGCAGAGATATAAGCTCGGCAAATACTTGTTTCAAGTTGATTTGACTAAGGGTTTTCAGTTTGAACTGTTTGCAGAGATATAAGCTCGGCAAATACTTGTTTCAAGTTGATTTGACTAAGGGTTTTCAGTTTGAACTGTTTGCAGAGATATAAGCTCGGCAAATACTTGTTTCAAGTTGATTTGACTAAGGGTTTTCAGTTTGAACTGTTTGCAGAGATATAAGCTCGGCAAATACTTGTTTCAAGTTGATTTGACTAAGGGTTTTCAGTTTGAACTGTTTGCAGAGATATAAGCTCGGCAAATACTTGTTTCAAGTTGATTTGACTAAGGGTTTTCAGTTTGAACTGTTTGCAGAGATATAAGCTCGGCAAATACTTGTTTCAAGTTGATTTGACTAAGGGTTTTCAGTTTGAACTGTTTGCAGAGATATAAGCTCGGCAAATACTTGTTTCAAGTTGATTTGACTAAGGGTTTTCAGTTTGAACTGTTTGCAGAGATATAAGCTCGGCAAATACTTGTTTCAAGTTGATTTGACTAAGGGTTTTCAGTTTGAACTGTTTGCAGAGATATAAGCTCGGCAAATACTTGTTTCAAGTTGATTTGACTAAGGGTTTTCAGTTTGAACTGTTTGCAGAGATATAAGCTCGGCAAATACTTGTTTCAAGTTGATTTGACTAAGGGTTTTCAGTTTGAACTGTTTGCAGAGATATAAGCTCGGCAAATACTTGTTTCAAGTTGATTTGACTAAGGGTTTTCAGTTTGAACTGTTTGCAGAGATATAAGCTCGGCAAATACTTGTTTCAAGTTGATTTGACTAAGGGTTTTCAGTTTGAACTGTTTGCAGAGATATTATCTCGGCAAACACCTATCTCAACAAAATTCGACTAAGTGTTTTGTGATCAATTTCTGATTGTACCATTTGCCGAAGAAACTGCTCGGCAATCAGTTGAAGTTAGATTTTGATCAGTGTACTAGTGTTGTGACTTGACTGAAAGTACCATTTGCCGAAGAAACTGCTCGGCAAACAGTTGAAATTAGATTTGGCAAATCAACAATTTTCAAGAAAATTGATTCAAAATCATTTTTGATCAATAATCTTCTCGTGTGCAAAATTTAAAATTTTTTAAAAATATTTGGTCCATTTGCCGAGGTCTGAGCTCGGCATCCAATACAATTAAAAAAAATAAATTCTAAGTATTTTGTTACTTGATCTTCATGGCTTCAAGGGAAGCATTGGCTCTTGGTTCTGAAGGTAGACCTCCTGTGTTGTTTCGAGGCTCCTATCCTCAGTGGAAGAAAAGGTTCTTGAATTGGATTGACAGACAAAAGAATGGGAAACTTTTAAGGAAATCTTACAAGGATGGTCCTGAAATTCCTAAGAATCCGGTGAATGATGAACCTTTGCCAGAAGAAAGTTGGAATACTGATCAGAAAAATCGTGTTGAGGCTGATCAAATGTCCATTGCTTATCTTTACCAAGCACTTCCAGATGACATCTATTGCAATGTTGACTCATATGAAACTGGAAAAGATATTTGGGATGAAGTGGAAAAACAGATGGAAGGGTCTGATGTTTCAAACACCATAAGATTGTCAACTGTTCTTAATATGTATGAGACATTTAAGCAATAGAAGGATGAACCTTTGAATGAAGTATACATCAGATTCTGCAATGTTATCAATGAATTGAGAAAGAATGATGTCAAAAGAACCAATATGGAGTTGAACATCAAGTTTATCAAAAATCTTGAGGAGGAATGGCAAATTTATGGCACTCAACTCAATCAGCAATCAGATTTTGGTAAACTCACCATTCATACTTTGTATGAAAAGTTGAAGTTGAATATTGATGATGTTCTGAGAGCTCAAAAGAAGAAAGAAGAAAGTGTTCATTCAGATCCCCTGGCCTTGGTAGCTGAAAAGAAGTCTTCAAGAGTTTCAAGACAGAACTTTGTTGAATTTGAAACTGATTCTGACTCAAGTGAAATGAGTGATTCTGATTTGGATGAAAAGCAAAAAGAAATGTACAAGGAACTTGCTTATTTCACAAAGGCTTTCAAGAAGAAATTCTTCAAGAAGAAACCAACAAACAATCAACTTAGGACCTCATCAGTTTCTTCTTATGCAAAGAATGCAAATGCTCCTAAGTTTGAAACCAAGAATGAATTTGTTGGTGGTGAAAAGAAATTTGACAATCAGAAGAAGTTTGAAAAGAAGGTCATGGACAAGAGGAATGAGGATAAGAAATGTTACAATTGTGGTCTTCCAGGACATTTTGCCATTAATTGCACTAAACCTCGTCAGAAGAACTCGGAGTACTACAAGTACAAACTCATGCTTGCAAGACAAGAGGAAAGTGGAATTGCTCTTCTAGCTGAGGATGACAAATGGCTACATCTTTCTGATGAAGAGACAGATGAACTTGCAGCAAATGTGTGCTTCATGACAAAGATCAAGAAGTCAAAGGAGTTAGATGATGTTGATGAAGGTTCTTCAGAGGATGATCAGGTAATCACTATTCCCAAGACAATGTTAAAATATTATGTGGATGAAAGTACAAAGGCAATGAAAAAAGGGGTAAGGTTGACTGCAGAGATTTCAAACATAAACAAAGTTTTGGAAGATAAAGAAAAAGAATTTCAAGCTAAATTTGATTTACTTCAAAAGGATTATGATAGTTTGAAAACTGAAAAAGCTGCAGTCACTTTTACTCCAAACTCCAAATTGCATCTTGAAAAACAAGAACTTGAAACCAAAGTTCTTGAGTTAAGCAAGACCATGAGACAATTGCAAGTTGAAAAGACCAATGAGATGCTTAGAGCAAATGCTTTGGCTGAGGACATTGAGTCATTAAATGTGAAACTGAAAGAATCTACCCCTGATTTGAAGGAATTTGAAGACAAAATTTCTGACCTAAAATACGATTGTTGTATAAAAGATTCTCTTAAACAAAAACTTGATAAAGAAAATGATGAACTTAAAGCTGAAATCAAGTCTTATCAAGAAAAGTTGTATAAGATTAATCGATCATATCAACAAATCTTTTTGAATAGGCCAAGAAATTCGAAAACTGAATTCACTTCAGGGTTGGGTTATGTCAATCCAGAACATTTGCTCCAAGCACAAAAAGAAATCCCATCGTTGTATAAGGAATCTTATTTGAGATGTGGGATGACTGACCAATTTGTTAGACCAAGTCATGGTGATTTTGAGGCTGATGATTTTCTAAAGAAGGGTGCAAATGTCTATTTTAACTATGAGTTAATGGATGAGACATATGATTTTTTAAGTCACCCTGTGCATCAAAGCAACAAAGATAATCATGAGGTTATAATACCTGAAATTCTTGAGTGTTTTACTGAAAAACCTTTGGAACAAGCTAGTTCAATTCCAAAACCTGCAGTTGAAAGACCTTATGTTCCACAAAGTGTTTTGGAAAAGGTAATTGAGGATTTGAAAAAGTCTCTTGATGAGAAACAAGCACTCATAGATAGTTTAAAGGCTCAAAATCACTGTGTCATTGACCAACCCAAGTTTGACTCCAAAGTTTGTGAACAACCTGGTTGTTCTATTTGTGAAGTTGTGAAGACTTCAACTCAAACTGGTTGTTCTATTTGTGAAATTGTGAATGCATCTGTGCAAACTGAGTGTGAAGTTGTGCATGTTTCTGTTCAAACTGATAGTGAGCTAGATGATGTCTATGATGTCAATGATGTTAATGATTATTTCTTTCCGACTGCTTCTGAGACTGAGTCCTTTACCAATTTTTCTGAGGGAACACAAACTTACTTGAATGAAATTGATGCTTTCAAACAAAAGTTTGAAAAAGAAAAAGAACAAAAGTTGAATGTGCTTAAGGAACTTAATAAACTTAAAATGGAATTCGAATTTCAGAAAAATGCACTTCAATCTTTAAAAGATAAAGACAAAGCATCAAATTCACTCAAGGGAAGTCCTTGTCCTTTTAAGATAAGTGAAGCAAGTGTGAAGTTGGAAACAGATGATATGTCAACTTATTTGGAAGGAAATTATGATTTTGCTCCTGAATTTGAAAAACATTTTGTTCAAAAGGAGGATAAACATGATTTTTATCTAAAGAAGATTCCAAAGTCACACTCTTCACAACCTTCCCCATTTGATAAGTTTAAAAGACCAAAGACCACCAAACAACCAAAGTCCAATCAATCACCTAAGACGGATTCAAGACCAAAACCAAACAAAGGTTCCACAGATGACTAAGGTTAAATCTGAACCTAAGTCCCAAAAAGAAGTCAAAACAACTAGTGGTCCAAAGACTGTCAAGAATGAATCTTTCTCATTAGGTAACAAACAACCTCAGCATATTAGGTATTCTAGTTTTCCTAGGTATTCTCAGACGACTTCTAAGTGCACTTTACAGGTGGTTAGAGATACAATTTCAGGAATAACTAAATACAAAGATCAGTATGGTTGGTTGTCACCTAATAACATCAAGAAAGTGAACAAGTCCACAGAAACCATCAAGAAGAAACCTGTCAAGAACATAAATACCAAATTGTTTTCTAACTCAAAGAATGTTCGTGTTTCAGGTGACTTGTGCTTAACTAGTAGCAGTAAATTGTTTTCAACTCAAAGAATGTTCGTGTTTCAGGTGACTTGTGCTTAACTAGTAGCAGTAAATGGATTCCTAAAGATAGATTTTTGCATGCTTCTAGAAAAGTCAAGCTTGATGGAAATACAACTCATGTCAAACAAGTGTGGATTGTCCGTAGATCAAATTCTTTAGATAGTGCCAATACATCTAGGACTAGTCCTGCTTGTCTCAAAACTTGTGTATAATCCGTTACTTTACATTGTTTGTAATTCGTATTTCTTGTTTGAACTAGTATGTGTGCTTGTTTGTTATTTTGAATAAAATGTTTGTTTGTGTGCTATTTTTAAATCGTTTCTTACATAGTGTTTGATTGTTTATGTGTACTTGCATGTTATCCCTCTAACCTGCAAGGACCCAGTCTACGTGGGTACCTAAAATCATATTCCTTGTCCTTGCAGGAATATCTCATTTGTGTTTGGTATGTTGACTCGGGATGTTCTCGTCATATGACTGGAAACAAGTCTATTCTAACGAACTTTGTTGAGAAGTTTATGGGAACTGTCAGATTTGGAAATGATCATATCGCTCCTATACTTGGTTATGGAGACATTGTTAAAAATGGAATCACTATCAAGAGAGTTTCCTATGTTGAAGGATTAGGTCACAATCTTTTTAGTGTTGGACAATTTTGTGACAATGATCTTCAAGTACTATTCAGAAGATATGAATGCAAAGTGCAGACTGAAGAGGGTGTGGATATTCTTACTGGTACAAGAGATAATAATTTGTTCACAATTGATCTCAACAACATTCCAACTCCTTCTTCTGAGATCTGTCTTCTTTCGAAAGCAACTGCACAAAATTCTTGGTTATGGCATCGCCGCCTTTCTCATCTTAATTTTCAAACGATCAATGCTCTTGTGGATAAACAACTTGTTGAAGGTCTTCCGGATTACAAGTATGAAAGTGAACATGTTTGTCCGGCTTGTGCAATTGGAAAGATGAAGAAAGCATCACACAAACCAAAGAAGTATCTAAGTACTGAAGGTCCTTTGCACCTTATTCATATGGATTTGTGTGGACCAATGAAAGTTCAAAGTATCCATGGCAAGCGATACATTCTTGTGATTGTCGATGATTATTCTCGTTATACTTGGGTATTCTTTCTTCATGCAAAGAGTGATGCTCCGAATGTGATTATTGATTTCATCAAGAAGACCCAAGTAAATCTTCAATCATCTGTTCGAATTGTTCGCTCAGACAATGGCACTGAATTCAAGAATTCAACTATTGCTTCTTTCTTCAAGTCCATGGGTATCACTCATCAATTTTCCGCTGCCAGGACACCTCAACAAAATGGAGTAGTTGAACGACGTAATCGTACTCTTGTTGAAGCAGCTAGAACTATGCTTGCTTATTCGAAGTTGCCTCCGAATTTATGGGCTGAAGCTGTTGCTACTGCTTGTTTCACTCAAAATAGATCAATCATAAACAAGAGGTTTGATAAAACTCCATATGAGGTGATTAACAAGAGGAAGCCCAATGTGAACTTCTTACACATATTCGGATGTGTTTGTTATGTTCTCAATGATCGAGATAATTTGGGCAAATTTGAACCAAAGGGCGATGAGGCATATTTCATCGGTTATTCGAGAGAATCAATAGCTTATCGTGTGTATAACCGAAGAACCAAGAAGATCGAAGAGAGTATGAATGTTAGATTTGATGAACTCTCGGGAATGGTTCTTGAACAACACAGTTCAAGACCCGAACTTCAAAGTCCACAAGCTTCCGCAACAAAAACTGCAACCACTGTCAAATCATCATTCTCTACTCCGACTACACAAGATTTGGATATCTTGTTTGAAGAATTTTTCCATGTTCCGACCAAAGTTTCTGAGTCTGAAGTGAATACAAATGAAGCATCCAGTTCCAATACTAATGAATCTTTCTCATTAGGTAACAAACAACCTCAACATATTAGGTATTCTAGTTTTCCTAGGTATTCTCAGACGACTTCTAAGTGCACTTTACAGGTGGTTAGAGATACAATTTCAGGAATAACTAAATACAAAGATCAGTATGGTTGGTTGTCACCTAATAACATCAAGAAAGTGAACAAGTCCACAGAAACCATCAAGAAGAAACCTGTCAAGAACATAAATACCAAATTGTTTTCTAACTCAAAGAATGTTCGTGTTTCAGGTGACTTGTGCTTAACTAGTAGCAGTAAATGGATTCCTAAAGATAGATTTTTGCATGCTTCTAGAAAAGTCAAGCTTGATGGAAATACAACTCATGTCAAACAAGTGTGGATTGTCCGTAGATCAAATTCTTTAGATAGTGCCAATACATCTAGGACTAGTCCTGCTTGTCTCAAAACTTGTGTATAATCCGTTACTTTACATTCTTGTGATTGTCGATGATTATTCTCGTTATACTTGGGTATTCTTTCTTCATGCAAAGAGTGATGCTCCGAATGTGATTATTGATTTCATCAAGAAGACCCAAGTAAATCTTCAATCATCTGTTCGAATTGTTCGCTCAGACAATGGCACTGAATTCAAGAATTCAACTATTGCTTCTTTCTTCAAGTCCATGGGTATCACTCATCAATTTTCCGCTGCCAGGACACCTCAACAAAATGGAGTAGTTGAACGACGTAATCGTACTCTTGTTGAAGCAGCTAGAACTATGCTTGCTTATTCGAAGTTGCCTCCGAATTTATGGGCTGAAGCTGTTGCTACTGCTTGTTTCACTCAAAATAGATCAATCATAAACAAGAGGTTTGATAAAACTCCATATGAGGTGATTAACAAGAGGAAGCCCAATGTGAACTTCTTACACATATTCGGATGTGTTTGTTATGTTCTCAATGATCGAGATAATTTGGGCAAATTTGAACCAAAGGGCGATGAGGCATATTTCATCGGTTATTCGAGAGAATCAATAGCTTATCGTGTGTATAACCGAAGAACCAAGAAGATCGAAGAGAGTATGAATGTTAGATTTGATGAACTCTCGGGAATGGTTCTTGAACAACACAGTTCAAGACCCGAACTTCAAAGTCCACAAGCTTCCGCAACAAAATTCTTGGTTATGGCATCGCCGCCTTTCTCATCTTAATTTTCAAACGATCAATGCTCTTGTGGATAAACAACTTGTTGAAGGTCTTCCGGATTACAAGTATGAAAGTGAACATGTTTGTCCGGCTTGTGCAATTGGAAAGATGAAGAAAGCATCACACAAACCAAAGAAGTATCTAAGTACTGAAGGTCCTTTGCACCTTATTCATATGGATTTGTGTGGACCAATGAAAGTTCAAAGTATCCATGGCAAGCGATACATTCTTGTGATTGTCGATGATTATTCTCGTTATACTTGGGTATTCTTTCTTCATGCAAAGAGTGATGCTCCGAATGTGATTATTGATTTCATCAAGAAGACCCAAGTAAATCTTCAATCATCTGTTCGAATTGTTCGCTCAGACAATGGCACTGAATTCAAGAATTCAACTATTGCTTCTTTCTTCAAGTCCATGGGTATCACTCATCAATTTTCCGCTGCCAGGACACCTCAACAAAATGGAGTAGTTGAACGACGTAATCGTACTCTTGTTGAAGCAGCTAGAACTATGCTTGCTTATTCGAAGTTGCCTCCGAATTTATGGGCTGAAGCTGTTGCTACTGCTTGTTTCACTCAAAATAGATCAATCATAAACAAGAGGTTTGATAAAACTCCATATGAGGTGATTAACAAGAGGAAGCCCAATGTGAACTTCTTACACATATTCGGATGTGTTTGTTATGTTCTCAATGATCGAGATAATTTGGGCAAATTTGAAATGAGCATGATGGGTGAATTAAACTTTTTCCTTGGTCTTCAAGTCAAACAGTTGTCAAATGGTACATTTATTTGTCAAACTAAGTACATTCTTGACATGTTGAAAAAGTTTGATATGATGAATTGTCAACCAATTGGTACACCCATGGAAGCTCGCACAAAGATTAATGCTGATTTAAATGGAAAAATTTTTTTTTTTTTTTTTTTTTTTTTTTTTTTTTTTTTTTTTTTTTTTTTTTTTTTTTTTTTTTTTTTTTTTTTTTTTTTTTTTTTTTTTTTTTTTTTTTTTTTTTTTTTTTTTTTTTTTTTTTTTTTTTTTTTTTTTTTTTTTTTTTTTTTTTTTTTTTTTTTTTTTTTTTTTTTTTTTTTTTTTTTTTTTTTTTTTTTTTTTTTTTTTTTTTTTTTTTTTTTTTTTTTTTTTTTTTTTTTTTTTTTTTTTTTTTTTTTTTTTTTTTTTTTTTTTTTTTTTTTTTTTTTTTTTTTTTTTTTTTTTTTTTTTTTTTTTTTTTTTTTTTTTTTTTTTTTTTTTTTTTTTTTTTTTTTTTTTTTTTTTTTTTTTTTTTTTTTTTTTTTTTTTTTTTTTTTTTTTTTTTTTTTTTTTTTTTTTTTTTTTTTTTTTTTTTTTTTTTTTTTTTTTTTTTTTTTTTTTTTTTTTTTTTTTTTTTTTTTTTTTTTTTTTTTTTTTTTTTTTTTTTTTTTTTTTTTTTTTTTTTTTTTTTTTTTTTTTTTTTTTTTTTTTTTTTTTTTTTTTTTTTTTTTTTTTTTTTTTTTTTTTTTTTTTTTTTTTTTTTTTTTTTTTTTTTTTTTTTTTTTTTTTTTTTTTTTTTTTTTTTTTTTTTTTTTTTTTTTTTTTTTTTTTTTTTTTTTTTTTTTTTTTTTTTTTTTTTTTTTTTTTTTTTTTTTTTTTTTTTTTTTTTTTTTTTTTTTTTTTTTTTTTTTTTTTTTTTTTTTTTTTTTTTTTTTTTTTTTTTTTTTTTTTTTTTTTTTTTTTTTTTTTTTTTTTTTTTTTTTTTTTTTTTTTTTTTTTTTTTTTTTTTTTTTTTTTTTTTTTTTTTTTTTTTTTTTTTTTTTTTTTTTTTTTTTTTTTTTTTTTTTTTTTTTTTTTTTTTTTTTTTTTTTTTTTTTTTTTTTTTTTTTTTTTTTTTTTTTTTTTTTTTTTTTTTTTTTTTTTTTTTTTTTTTTTTTTTTTTTTTTTTTTTTTTTTTTTTTTTTTTTTTTTTTTTTTTTTTTTTTTTTTTTTTTTTTTTTTTTTTTTTTTTTTTTTTTTTTTTTTTTTTTTTTTTTTTTTTTTTTTTTTTTTTTTTTTTTTTTTTTTTTTTTTTTTTTTTTTTTTTTTTTTTTTTTTTTTTTTTTTTTTTTTTTTTTTTTTTTTTTTTTTTTTTTTTTTTTTTTTTTTTTTTTTTTTTTTTTTTTTTTTTTTTTTTTTTTTTTTTTTTTTTTTTTTTTTTTTTTTTTTTTTTTTTTTTTTTTTTTTTTTTTTTTTTTTTTTTTTTTTTTTTTTTTTTTTTTTTTTTTTTTTTTTTTTTTTTTTTTTTTTTTTTTTTTTTTTTTTTTTTTTTTTTTTTTTTTTTTTTTTTTTTTTTTTTTTTTTTTTTTTTTTTTTTTTTTTTTTTTTTTTTTTTTTTTTTTTTTTTTTTTTTTTTTTTTTTTTTTTTTTTTTTTTTTTTTTTTTTTTTTTTTTTTTTTTTTTTTTTTTTTTTTTTTTTTTTTTTTTTTTTTTTTTTTTTTTTTTTTTTTTTTTTTTTTTTTTTTTTTTTTTTTTTTTTTTTTTTTTTTTTTTTTTTTTTTTTTTTTTTTTTTTTTTTTTTTTTTTTTTTTTTTTTTTTTTTTTTTTTTTTTTTTTTTTTTTTTTTTTTTTTTTTTTTTTTTTTTTTTTTTTTTTTTTTTTTTTTTTTTTTTTTTTTTTTTTTTTTTTTTTTTTTTTTTTTTTTTTTTTTTTTTTTTTTTTTTTTTTTTTTTTTTTTTTTTTTTTTTTTTTTTTTTTTTTTTTTTTTTTTTTTTTTTTTTTTTTTTTTTTTTTTTTTTTTGTTTTTCTTTTTCTTCATTTTATATTCTAAGTTTTTTTTTTTTTTTTTGTGAATTTTGTTTCCTTATCTAGTATGTTTATTTTTTTTTTTTGTTATTTTTGTTTGTTTAAGTTTTTTTTATTTGTATGTGTTTTTTTTCAAATCTGAAAAACCAAATACAAAATTAGAAAATTAAAAAATGATAAAAAATGATCCGGGTTGACACGCGGGTCAGTCCCAGATCCGCGACTCGGATTTGATGTTTAAATAGAAAATGGGCGGGTCATGTGTCTCATTTTCAAATTCAAACCAACTTTATCTTTATATTTTCTCTCAAAACTGATCACTTGTCACATCAATCATTCAATCCTCATCATTATTCGTGTAATAATCTGAGTGGGTTCATACTTGTGAGCATATTTGTGCTTCAAATCATCTGTGTTCATCAATCAGATCATCAATTCAAGGTAATATTTCGTGTTTTCATCTTGATTGCCAACTGTTTGATAAAATGCCAAAGTGAACTGTCATGATCTTTCTGCTTTTTGTGATGATTTGAATCGTGTTTTGATGATTATAGTTGCATGATTAGGGTTAATTCTTGGTGTTTGTTTGATGATAATGCTTTAATCTGCTTGTTTGTGAAATTTCTGGGTTTGATGTATGAAGGGCTGGGTAAAAATATGTGTTTTGAAGATTTTGTGCCATTTGCAGAGCTCTGAGCTCGGCAAATGCTTGGTTTATCAATATGATCTTCAAATCTTCATAAATCTTAAAACAAATGTTTGCAGAGCTCTTAGCTCGGTAAACAATGCATTTGGCTTCCAAAGTTATTCTAAGTCTTGAAACTACTGTTTGCAGAGCTCTGAGCTCGGCAAACAATGCATTTGGCTTCCAAAGTTTTTCTAAGTCTTGAAACTACTGTTTGCAGAGCTCTGAGCTCGGCAAATGCTTGGTTTATCAATATGATCTTCAAATCTTCATAAATCTTAAAACAAATGTTTGCAGAGCTCTTAGCTCGGTAAACAATGCATTTGGTCTCCAAAATTTTTCTAAGTGTTGAAACAACTGTTTGCAGAGCTCTGAGCTCGGCAAATGCTTGGTTTATCAATATGATCTTCAAATCTTCATAAATCTTAAAACAAATGTTTGCAGAGCTCTTAGCTCGGTAAATGCTTAAAATTTTTCAGAAAAGTTTTAAATGTATGTATGTATGTATGTATGTATGTATGTATGTATGTATGTATGTATGTATGTATGTATGTATGTATGTATGTATGTATGTATGTATGTATGTATGTATGTATGTATGTATGTATGTATGTATGTATGTATGTATGTATGTATGTATGTATGTATGTATGTATGTATGTATGTATGTATGTATGTATGTATGTATGTATGTATGTATGTATGTATGTATGTATGTATGTATGTATGTATGTATGTATGTATGTATGTATGTATGTATGTATGTATGTATGTATGTATGTATGTATGTATGTATGTATGTATGTATGTATGTATGTATGTATGTATGTATGTATGTATGTATGTATGTATGTATGTATGTATGTATGTATGTATGTATGTATGTATGTATGTATGTATGTATGTATGTATGTATGTATGTATGTATGTATGTATGTATGTATGTATGTATGTATGTATGTATGTATGTATGTATGTATGTATGTATGTATGTATGTATGTATGTATGTATGTATGTATGTATGTATGTATGTATGTATGTATGTATGTATGTATGTATGTATGTATGTATGTATGTATGTATGTATGTATGTATGTATGTATGTATGTATGTATGTATGTATGTATGTATGTATGTATGTATGTATGTATGTATGTATGTATGTATGTATGTATGTATGTATGTATGTATGTATGTATGTATGTATGTATGTATGTATGTATGTATGTATGTATGTATGTATGTATGTATGTATGTATGTATGTATGTATGTATGTATGTATGTATGTATGTATGTATGTATGTATGTATGTATGTATGTATGTATGTATGTATGTATGTATGTATGTATGTATGTATGTATGTATGTATGTATGTATGTATGTATGTATGTATGTATGTATGTATGTATGTATGTATGTATGTATGTATGTATGTATGTATGTATGTATGTATGTATGTATGTATCTATGTATGTATGTATGTATGTATGTATGTATGTATGTATGTATGTATGTATGTATGTATGTATGTATGTATGTATGTATGTATGTATGTATGTATGTATGTATGTATGTATGTATGTATGTATGTATGTATGTATGTATGTATGTATGTATGTATGTATGTATGTATGTACGTATGTATGTATGTATGTATGTATGTATGTATGTATGTATGTATGTATGTATGTATGTATGTATGTATGTATGTATGTATGTATGTATGTATGTATGTATGTATGTATGTATGTATGTATGTATGTACGTATGTATGTATGTATGTATGTATGTATGTATGTATGTATGTATGTATGTATGTATGTATGTATGTATGTATGTATGTATGTATGTATGTATGTATGTATGTATGTATGTATGTATGTATGTATGTATGTATGTATGTATGTATGTATGTATGTATGTATGTATGTATGTATGTATGTATGTATGTATGTATGTATGTATGTATGTATGTATGTATGTATGTATGTATGTATGTATGTATGTATGTATGTATGTATGTATGTATGTATGTATGTATGTATGTATGTATGTATGTATGTATGTATGTATGTATGTATGTATGTATGTATGTATGTATGTATGTATGTATGTATGTATGTATGTATGTATGTATGTATGTATGTATGTATGTATGTATGTATGTATGTATGTATGTATGTATGTATGTATGTATGTATGTATGTATGTATGTATGTATGTATGTATGTATGTATGTATGTATGTATGTATGTATGTATGTATGTATGTATGTATGTATGTATGTATGTATGTATGTATGTATGTATGTATGTATGTATGTATGTATGTATGTATGTATGTATGTATGTATGTATGTATGTATGTATGTATGTATGTATGTATGTATGTATGTATGTATGTATGTATGTATGTATGTATGTATGTATGTATGTATGTATGTATGTATGTATGTATGTATGTATGTATGTATGTATGTATGTATGTATGTATGTATGTATGTATGTATGTATGTATGTATGTATGTATGTATGTATGTATGTATGTATGTATGTATGTATGTATGTGTTCATTGTGTTTGTCTATATAGTTTTTCATAAGTGTTAGGGTAAGAAGCAAGGTATCGAACGCCTTTGTGTACTACCTTTGTTGTCTTATCTTTTAATACTTATGTGATTCTATATGTCGTCATGTTTCTTATATATATTAGGGTGAGAAGCAAGGTATCGAACGCCTTTGTGTACTACCTTTGTTGTCTTATCTTTTAATACTTATGTGATTCTATATGTCGTCATGTTTCTTATATATATTAGGGTGAGAAGCAAGGTATCGAACGCCTTTGTGTACTACCTTTGTTGTCTCATTTTTAATATATGTGCGAAACATTGTCTATGTGTAATAAATGTGTTTAACAAATGTTGGTGTTTTTTTATTCTGTGTTTAAAATGTCTTTCTGGTCAAAATTTGGTCAGTTTATTTTCAGAAAAATAATAAAAACAAGATGGTGATGTTCCAAGAAGGTGCTACTATGAAAATGCAAGCCAATCAAGCACTTCATATTCCATTTACCTCAAAATTCCCAATCATTACTGAGATTCTGAACCATCATCCATTGAATGTTGCATTAACTAATGGTGCTGTGGTTCCCGAGAAGTATATTTTTGATTTATGGGAATCAATTGAGTATGTGAAAGCCAATAAAAGATATAAGCATGAAGACTGCTTTAGATACTCTCTACAGACAGATGATAATGTTTTTAACTGCAAATTCACATTAGATGAGTTCAGAACGATCATTGGTTTTCCTGAACAAGAAGAGTATGAAGAACTGCCATCTGTTGAAGAAATGTTATCTGCAGTTCATGCATTGGGATATGAAGGAGAGTTGCCATCCATGAGAGATTTCAAAAGAATGAATGTGGCTACTCTATGGCATACCATGTACAATGTTCTATGCACCTGTTTGATGCCATCTCAGAAGGGTATTGATGCAATGACAAAGCACTCACTTTCCATATACTATGCTGTCACTCATAATGTTCAGTGTGACTTTGCCAAGATTGTATGGGATAAATTGAAACAAGTGGTTAAAGGAAAAGATGTTCAAGAAAGAAAGTACATTCCTTATATCCGTTTCTTCACTTTGATAATTGAAGACGTACTTGACAACACTGAGGAAATTCCCAAGTTGGAAGATAGTTTCCAATGTGTAATTGCCATGTACAAATCAAATATGAGAGGCACAGGAAGTGAACTTATTAGACCTTTTCCTATTCCACCATTTCTACTGAATTTGGTTCCTGCTCAAAGTCCCCACCTTAGGACATATAGAGAGTGGTTAGCCACAGCAATGGGATCTGAAAGCCGACAGATTCCTACCCAAGCTGTGCATAGGTCGCCTAGTGAGGGTCCTAGGATTAATAAAAGAAAAAGAGGGGTTAGTGATGAGGGGACTTCAGAGCAGCGGAGAATAAAATCAAAGAGGGTTGTTTTTGAACAAGAGCATATTACTTCTGAACTTGATACACCACCTACTTCTCAATCAACACCAAATATTCCGTCACAATCCACACCATCCATTCCATCAACACAATCTCCACCTGCCGTTCAATTTTCTCAATCTTCACCTTCAACACCGATTCCATCCGTTGTTTCTCCCAATCCACCAACACTTACACCACATCAATCAACACCAGTTCTTAATCCAACACCACTTGCTTCTGCCCAACCAACTGAACCTATTCCTATACCTGGTAGACGTCTTAAAATGTCAGCTCGAAAGCCACCTTTTGGTCTACTAAAGGTATCAAAGAGAAAATACAAAAAGAAACATAAGTCTTCTAGATCTGCAACTCACAGAGTTGAATCAAGTTCAACAGATTTGGATGAAACTATTGGTGCCTCAGCAGAATTAGATGTTGAACAAGCAACTCGTATAGTTGATAATGTGATTTCTGAGTTGGATACTGCGAATGTTAGCACTGGAGATGATGTTGTGCAGGAGGAACAAGGTAGGAATGAGGGAGGAGTTGAAAATGTAAGAGAGGTTGAGAGGTCCGAGTTAGGACAAGGGCAAAAAGAAAACGATGGCCCTCCGATAGTTGAAACAACTGTGTCTAGCCGGGATGACAACCCTAGGATAGAAGTCGAGAACTCTCCATTCT
Source organism: Erigeron breviscapus (assembly GCA_034093135.1). Classification (NCBI taxonomy): domain Eukaryota; kingdom Viridiplantae; phylum Streptophyta; class Magnoliopsida; order Asterales; family Asteraceae; genus Erigeron; species Erigeron breviscapus. Next base: position 97,892,690 of record CM067174.1, on the reverse strand, counting down.
CGCTTGCACAAAACTCTCCTCGCCATTCTGACTCCTCACAACAGGAGTTAGTCTCAGAAATGCACGGGGATCAGCCACGATCACCACACTCTCCTCATTTGGAGGATGAGAGTGTTGAAATAAGAGAGGATCAGCCCCACCTCTCGCCTTCATTTCGTGCACTTGAGTCTAGATCTCCTAGGGTCACGGATTTACAAGCTAAGTTACGTACTGATGCCGGAACAAGCTGAGAGGGACCCACTTTGTGTGACCCTCAAGGACAGCTTGGAAATCCTGCCTTAGCTAACATCACGCCAGCTTTAGCCGCATGTAGCAGTTCTCAAACCGAGACTGGGGACAGTATGAACGCCAAGGTGACACTGTTGTTCCTCAGAAACGACTACCTGAAGAAGAAGAAGAAGAAGAAGAAGAAGAAGAAGAAGAAGAAGAAGAAGAAGAAGAAGAAGAAGAAGAAGAAGAAGAAGAAGAAGAAGAAGAAGAAGAAGAAGAAGAAGAAGAAGAAGAAGAAGAAGAAGAAGAAGAAGAAGAAGAAGAAGAAGAAGAAGAAGAAGAAGAAGAAGAAGAAGAAGAAGAAGAAGAAGAAGAAGAAGAAGAAGAAGAAGAAGAAGAAGAAGAAGAAGAAGAAGAAGAAGAAGAAGAAGAAGAAGAAGAAGAAGAAGAAGAAGAAGAAGAAGAAGAAGAAGAAGAAGAAGAAGAAGAAGAAGAAGAAGAAGAAGAAGAAGAAGAAGAAGAAGAAGAAGAAGAAGAAGAAGAAGAAGAAGAAGAAGAAGAAGAAGAAGAAGAAGAAGAAGAAGAAGAAGAAGAAGAAGAAGAAGAAGAAGAAGAAGAAGAAGAAGAAGAAGAAGAAGAAGAAGAAGAAGAAGAAGAAGAAGAAGAAGAAGAAGAAGAAGAAGAAGAAGAAGAAGAAGAAGAAGAAGAAGAAGAAGAAGAAGAAGAAGAAGAAGAAGAAGAAGAAGAAGAAGAAGAAGAAGAAGAAGAAGAAGAAGAAGAAGAAGAAGAAGAAGAAGAAGAAGAAGAAGAAGAAGAAGAAGAAGAAGAAGAAGAAGAAGAAGAAGAAGAAGAAGAAGAAGAAGAAGAAGAAGAAGAAGAAGAAGAAGAAGAAGAAGAAGAAGAAGAAGAAGAAGAAGAAGAAGAAGAAGAAGAAGAAGAAGAAGAAGAAGAAGAAGAAGAAGAAGAAGAAGAAGAAGAAGAAGAAGAAGAAGAAGAAGAAGAAGAAGAAGAAGAAGAAGAAGAAGAAGAAGAAGAAGAAGAAGAAGAAGAAGAAGAAGAAGAAGAAGAAGAAGAAGAAGAAGAAGAAGAAGAAGAAGAAGAAGAAGAAGAAGAAGAAGAAGAAGAAGAAGAAGAAGAAGAAGAAGAAGAAGAAGAAGAAGAAGAAGAAGAAGAAGAAGAAGAAGAAGAAGAAGAAGAAGAAGAAGAAGAAGAAGAAGAAGAAGAAGAAGAAGAAGAAGAAGAAGAAGAAGAAGAAGAAGAAGAAGAAGAAGAAGAAGAAGAAGAAGAAGAAGAAGAAGAAGAAGAAGAAGAAGAAGAAGAAGAAGAAGAAGAAGAAGAAGAAGAAGAAGAAGAAGAAGAAGAAGAAGAAGAAGAAGAAGAAGAAGAAGAAGAAGAAGAAGAAGAAGAAGAAGAAGAAGAAGAAGAAGAAGAAGAAGAAGAAGAAGAAGAAGAAGAAGAAGAAGAAGAAGAAGAAGAAGAAGAAGAAGAAGAAGAAGAAGAAGAAGAAGAAGAAGAAGAAGAAGAAGAAGAAGAAGAAGAAGAAGAAGAAGAAGAAGAAGAAGAAGAAGAAGAAGAAGAAGAAGAAGAAGAAGAAGAAGAAGAAGAAGAAGAAGAAGAAGAAGAAGAAGAAGAAGAAGAAGAAGAAGAAGAAGAAGAAGAAGAAGAAGAAGAAGAAGAAGAAGAAGAAGAAGAAGAAGAAGAAGAAGAAGAAGAAGAAGAAGAAGAAGAAGAAGAAGAAGAAGAAGAAGAAGAAGAAGAAGAAGAAGAAGAAGAAGAAGAAGAAGAAGAAGAAGAAGAAGAAGAAGAAGAAGAAGAAGAAGAAGAAGAAGAAGAAGAAGAAGAAGAAGAAGAAGAAGAAGAAGAAGAAGAAGAAGAAGAAGAAGAAGAAGAAGAAGAAGAAGAAGAAGAAGAAGAAGAAGAAGAAGAAGAAGAAGAAGAAGAAGAAGAAGAAGAAGAAGAAGAAGAAGAAGAAGAAGAAGAAGAAGAAGAAGAAGAAGAAGAAGAAGAAGAAGAAGAAGAAGAAGAAGAAGAAGAAGAAGAAGGAGAAGAAGAAGGAGAAGAAGAAGGAGAAGAAGAAGAAGAAGAAGCAGAAGAAGAAGAAGAAGAAGAAGAAGAAGAAGAAGAAGATGAAAGTGTTGTGGTAAATGAAGAAGAAGAATATGTTATTGAAAATGAGATTGTTGAATATGCTGAAGGAGAAGCAGATGTCGAGGCTGAAAAGGATAATGTGATCTTGGATGAGCCTGAGATAGTTGAGACTTCAGTAAATGTAGCAGTTCTCAAACCGAGACTGGGGACAGTATGAACGCCAAGGTGACACTGTTGTTCCTCAGAATCAACCTGAAACTGTATTAACGGGCATTCTCAGTGACCCCGGTGTTGTTAGCGGTGTTACCCAACAACAAGTCCCAAAAAGTGATTTATCACAGTCTAGGACACAACCTGATTCTGGTTGCAAAGCAAATGAATCTGAAACTGCTGGTGAGGGTTTAACCCGAGGATCTGCAGGAAATCCTGAATCAGCTTCGCTGAATTTAGGTCACACCACGAGTGTGCCAACAACCTCTGGGTTGGTTTCCTCATCTATTTCATCTCACACACAAACACAAATAACATCAACACCATCTCAAATACCATCAACAACAACAACTCAACAAACCAAAGATGATGCATGTGAACTTTTACTTGGCATTTTACGTTCAGAGGGTGATTTATTGTCTATGTCTGATTGAGGGGTGTTGAATGCATTAGAGTTAAGAGAAAGGGAACTTGCACATGAAAGACAAGTCAAGACTCTACAAGATCAAGTTCAAAAATAGAAAGCAGAGTATGATGCTAAGCTTGCTGCTTTTGAGTTACGATTGTTGGCTTTAGAATCTTGCCGACCGGCCTCGGTTACTTCTAGACGGGATGATCCTGATTCCGATGATCACCCCGAGGGGGAGAACCAAGGAGAGGGTCAAACGAATACTGAAAATACATCGGCAAGAGTTGAAGTAAATGTTGAGAATGTGGAGATGATAGGTAGAGCTCAAGGTGAAAATCAAGATGAAGTTGATAATATGTTTAAAGAACTTGCTGTAAGACTTTCTGAAAGAAATAATGATGATGATCCAGAGGAGATTAATAGGATTGTAGAAGTTAGAAGAAAATTTGATAAAGTTTTTGGAGTTGATATTGGTGATGAAGAAGAAGAATATGTTATTGAAAATGAGATTGTTGAATATGCTAAAGGAGAAGCAGATGTCGAGGCTGAAAAGGATAATGTGATCTTGGATGAGCCTGAGATAGTTGAGACTTCAGTAAATGTAGAAGCTATTGATGAACCAATGTTTGAAGTTTTTCCAGATCTTGATTATTTTGAAACAGGTTCATCAAGCAGAAATGAAGCTGGAGAATCATCTATACCTGATATCACAACTCCACAATATTATACTTTTAATGACATTAATAGCTTTGATGACTTAAGAAAGACTCCTAAAGCTGCTGCTCAGAATTTCAAGAAGTCTACATTTAAACAAGTGTTAACTGAGGCAATCAGATCGGAAGAAGTTCTCCCTGATTATTTTCCAACTGAATGGACTGAAGAACAACGAAGGTTTATTAATCAAGGATACTTCTTGAGGGACAAAGAAAGAATGGTTGCTCTCGGAGTTAAGCGAAAACAAGCTGCCATGAAGTCAAGATATCTGGAGGAAAGAGCATTTCCTATATTTTGTGGAGCTACAAAAGTTGCCAAAAGTGAGAGACCAGAGATTGATTCCATGTACAAGTTTAAGGAAGCAATGCAAGTCGAAGATTATAAAGAGCTTCTTAAACTCACGAAGAAGTGCAATCCCAAACTTCTTGAAGAACAAAGGAATCACAAAATTTTGGTACTGATCAGAGTAATTCTTATCAAGAGAGGTTCTATTTCTGTTCCATGCTTTCATGTGAAAAGAGAAAACGACAAGATCTACAGATTCACTGAAGCTCAGTTCAAGCTTTTGCCAGTTGATGACATAATCTTTCTCTACAATCATTTTTTGAATGCTATGCAAAGATACCGTGAAGACGTTATTGCTTTTGATGCCGTGAAAAGATATATGTCAAGCTGTATCCAATATGCTTCATTGGAAGACTTTCATATTGGTTTCGAAGTTGTCAAGAGAAAGATTAATGTTCCTTATCCAGATCAAAGTCTTTACACTGCTGACATTGAAAAGCTAAGTATTGGTCATGTCATTGAAGAACCATCCTTTGGTGTTGTCTTTCTTAACAGCCGAAAGAAGAAGATTTTCATTCGTATGGATGAACTTGCTTCTTACTCTGATGGAACTCTAGAGTTTTGCAAGAATGTCTTGGCATGTTTGAAAGAAGATGATCAAGATACAAAGAAGAAGGAAGTATTTGATAAAGCAATCTCTAAAATTAATCAAAGACTTGAATACTGAGATAACATCAGAATGATGAGAGATGCCAAGAATGTTAAGAAGTCAAAGCAAGTTGTACGTCGAAGAGGTGGTTGCTGGATCAAGTATGAGCCTAGTCATCTTCCAGGACCACACAATATTCCTCCGAAAAACTTTGAAGGAAACATGATAGTTCCAGATGATCGACCTGGAGGAGATAACTGGTTTTGGCATCCAAACAAAGACAGACCTAATACAAGAGCTTGAAGACTTTCAAAGATTGGATATTTTTGACAAATCACTACTAAGGGGGAGATTGTTAGAAATATAATTTGTAGTAGTTGATTTGTTTCCTTTATGTACTTTGTACTTATATTGTAAAGTTGTAAATATGGAAGGGGGCATAGTGTAAATTGTATAGGAGTATATAAACCCCCTCCATTACAAACCTTGTAACCTTTTGACCCCATAATACTATCCAATCTTTCTCTTACACACACACTTTCTCTCTCTACTCTCTCTCACTAAAACCGCCATTGACATACACTAAAACACACACAAAAGCTCAAATTCACATCATTACAACATAGGACTACCTCTTAAAATATTTTGCAGCAATTCTGGTTGAAGATCGCAATATCCTAAACTTAATTCTGTAAGATTATTCCAATTAAAGGTAACTTTTGGTTGTAGGTTGCAAAATTCCAACTCCATATTTGTAAAATATGTATTCGTGTAAAACGAATCTAATTCAATATAATACATGCAGTTTTTTTCTGGTTGCTTTAAGCAAAGGTTAAAAATTTTAACCTTTTTTTTGATGCAATATTTAATCCAATTGCTTATATAAGTAGCAAACTTAGTATCATAATTGGCTGCTAGTTAGAATTTTTCAACATGTTGTACTTCATACTGATCAATTGTTTTATTCATTGTAATGTAGAAATTTTCAAATGGTATGGTATTGTAATAACAATTATTATTAAGGATCATTGGAGATGTATAATACTGGAAATCATCAAAAGCAAGAATGGGAACTGACTGCCATAAATTCTTCCACCGTTTCGATAGAATACCTGTCTTGATGGCTTCTTTAGATTTTGGTAAAAGACTTAGAATTTCATCTATTATGATTGAATCGGGCAACTTGCTTATTTCATCTGTTCTTCTGATGATTGGAGTCATTTCCCGTTTAATTCTCTCTTTTGTATAGTACCTTTTTTTTCCATAGTACTTACAGTCTGTATTTTATAAATTTTTATTGAATGCAATTTTTCTTATGATTTATATTTGCAAATAGTGTTATTGATAGTAGAATAGTACTATTATATAAATCTGGATTCTGAAGTGTTTTAGGTAAAATTGATAAAGTAAATCGTCAATTACAATATACCTACAGTATATATAAGATGAGATTCAACTTGAGTGTTGGACATTTCATTTTGGGCCTATGAATTCGATAGTAACGGGCCTCGAATTTTTGTTCTAATAAACATGTATTGTTGTATTTTTGACTACTTGTCAATTAAAATAGTATGAAATCTGATTGTTTATTTTTCCTTGATAAATGAAAAGTAAACCCATTCAAGTAATTTTTATAACCTGTAAAAAAAAGTAACTTTTATAAAATATACTAATTGTTTAAAAATGTTTGAAATTTTAATTTTTAATCGATGACAGTAAGTAATCATAAAAAATTGTCAGAAAGCCTCCATATGTACTGTTTCACCTGCTTTAATTATAACCTATGATTACAAAGTCTAGGACTCTATAAGTAGATATTTATATTTATTAAAAAAAGTAACTTTTATAAAATATACTTAATTGTTTAAAAATGTTTGAAATTTTAATTTTTAATCGATGACAGTAAGTAATCATAAAAAATTGTCAGAAAGCCTCCATATGTACTGTTTCACCTGCTTTAATTATAACCTATGATTACAAAGTCTAGGACTCTATAAGTAGATATTTATATTTATTAAAAAAAAGTAATAAAATACTACTCCGTGTTTCATAATTTCATTTCTCTAGCTGTCTATTAAGAAGTCAATAAACTTTATTAATGAATAAACTGATTACAATAAAATTTAAGAAATACTATATATATTATTTTGGTTTTTGTAATTAGACTGACTCGTTATCAATATTATTTACTTCAATATAATGAAAATGTAAGCCTTTTACCTATTAGGATATTTGAAGCTGATTAATTAAGTCAGTTTCTACATATATATTTAGATAATTATAGGAAGTAATTTCATTTACTTGAAATTTACATTTAATTAAATATAATTAAAATTTTTAATATTCAGCAACTACCTAATTAAACTGGCTAATATACTTCATATATATAGTTAATTAATGAATTGTATAACATTAAAAATAAAGAAAAATTAATTTTTTAATATTAAAATTACATTTAATTAAATATAATTCAAATGTATTTGTTTTATGAATAAAGTGAATAAATATGTGGTCTTTAACAGTAAGGGTCATTCGACACGTGTAAGTAACACGAGTAAAAAAGTAGTTAATAAAATATAGTACTAAATAAAGTTACATTACAAATTAAGTTTTACTAAAAACTTATTCATTTATACCTTTACGTATTCCTCATTTAATTTTCTTTCAATTATCATTTTAGAAGTATAATAATCAATAATTTGTTGATTGTTTTCCAGTTCTTATCCACTTTTATCCTTTTATTAAAAGTGTTTTAGGTAAAATTGATAAAGTAAATCGTCAATTACAATATACCTACAGTATATATAAGATGAGATTCAACTTGAGTGTTGGACATTTCATTTTGGGCCTATGAATTCGATAGTAACGGGCCTCGAATTTTTGTTCTAATAAACATGTATTGTTGTATTTTTGACTACTTGTCAATTAAAATAGTATGAAATCTGATTGTTATTATTTTATAATTTTCTAGTATTCTATTTGAGAACATTTGATTTTTAATATTATTTTTTATCTTTTTTTTATTTTTTTTTTTTTTTTTTTTTTTTTTTTTTTTTTTTTTTTTTTTTTTTTTTTTTTTTTTTTTTTTTTTTTTTTTTTTTTTTTTTTTTTTTTTTTTTTTTTTTTTTTTTTTTTTTTTTTTTTTTTTTTTTTTTTTTTTTTTTTTTTTTTTTTTTTTTTTTTTTTTTTTTTTTTTTTTTTTTTTTTTTTTTTTTTTTTTTTTTTTTTTTTTTTTTTTTTTTTTTTTTTTTTTTTTTTTTTTTTTTTTTTTTTTTTTTTTTTTTTTTTTTTTTTTTTTTTTTTTTTTTTTTTTTTTTTTTTTTTTTTTTTTTTTTTTTTTTTTTTTTTTTTTTTTTTTTTTTTTTTTTTTTTTTTTTTTTTTTTTTTTTTTTTTTTTTTTTTTTTTTTTTTTTTTTTTTTTTTTTTTTTTTTTTTTTTTTTTTTTTTTTTTTTTTTTTTTTTTTTTTTTTTTTTTTTTTTTTTTTTTTTTTTTTTTTTTTTTTTTTTTTTTTTTTTTTTTTTTTTTTTTTTTTTTTTTTTTTTTTTTTTTTTTTTTTTTTTTTTTTTTTTTTTTTTTTTTTTTTTTTTTTTTTTTTTTTTTTTTTTTTTTTTTTTTTTTTTTTTTTTTTTTTTT
>CM067174.1:97841991-97879491 GCA_034093135.1 Erigeron breviscapus | reverse complement strand
TATATATATATATATATATATATATATATATATATATATATATATATATATATATATATATATATATATATATATATATATATATATATATATATATATATATATATATATATATATATATATATATATATATATATATATATATATATATATATATATATATATATATATATATATATATATATATATATATATATATATATATATATATATATATATATATATATATATATATATATATATATATATATATATATATATATATATATATATATATATATATATATATATATATATATATATATATATATATATATATATATATATATATATATATATATATATATATATATATATATATATATATATATATATATATATATATATATATATATATATATATATATATATATATATATATATATATATATATATATATATATATATATATATATATATATATATATATATATATATATATATATATATATATATATATATATATATATATATATATATATATATATATATATATATATATATATATATATATATATATATATATATATATATATATATATATATATATATATATATATATATATATATATATATATATATATATATATATATATATATATATATATATATATATATATATATATATATATATATATATATATATATATATATATATATATCACTCTATATATATATATATATATATATATATATATATATATATATATATATATAAGAGGTTATATTAATTTAATTATTATTATTTTTCTAAATATATATATATATATATAATATATATATAGGTTATCAAATATTAACATTTTGTTATGTATGAATTTCAGTACCTTCCTTTTGAAATGTTGAAAGAATTTAACGACATCAGTTTGGGTAGTCGAACTTGTTCTGCTATGCTATATGGCAAAAAAGAAAGTGGTAGTAAGGTGTCGGTTATTTCAGATCCTTATATTGATGAAGGTTACGAAAAGAAGTTTCGTGCTATTGGTTTTAAAGGAAGTAAGTGGAAAAAATTTTGTATCGAAAATAACATAAAAGATGCATATACAATGATGATTTGCAAATTGTGGAATGGTGCATTCAAGGTCGAAGCCTTTAATCAAAAAGAAGTTGGTCTGGGTATGTATATTTATCTTACTAAAATACATAATTTTAATTAATTGTTTATTTTTATAATTATTGTGAAAATATTTCCGGTTCAAAACCGAAGTAATTCCATATATGTGCAGGTATCTTGCTGATGGGCCAAAAGTTATTGATTTAATAGACAAAGTTGTGAAAACTGCCAAGAAAGTTTTTTCTTTTTTTTTTTTTTTTTTTTTTTTTTTTTTTTTTTTTTTTTTTTTTTTTTTTTTTTTTTTTTTTTTTTTTTTTTTTTTTTTTTTTTTTTTTTTTTTTTTTTTTTTTTTTTTTTTTTTTTTTTTTTTTTTTTTTTTTTTTTTTTTTTTTTTTTTTTTTTTTTTTTTTTTTTTTTTTTTTTTTTTTTTTTTTTTTTTTTTTTTTTTTTTTTTTTTTTTTTTTTTTTTTTTTTTTTTTTTTTTTTTTTTTTTTTTTTTTTTTTTTTTTTTTTTTTTTTTTTTTTTTTTTTTTTTTTTTTTTTTTTTTTTTTTTTTTTTTTTTTTTTTTTTTTTTTTTTTTTTTTTTTTTTTTTTTTTTTTTTTTTTTTTTTTTTTTTTTTTTTTTTTTTTTTTTTTTTTTTTTTTTTTTTTTTTTTTTTTTTTTTTTTTTTTTTTTTTTTTTTTTTTTTTTTTTTTTTTTTTTTTTTTTTTTTTTTTTTTTTTTTTTTTTTTTTTTTTTTTTTTTTTTTTTTTTTTTTTTTTTTTTTTTTTTTTTTTTTTTTTTTTTTTTTTTTTTTTTTTTTTTTTTTTTTTTTTTTTTTTTTTTTTTTTTTTTTTTTTTTTTTTTTTTTTTTTTTTTTTTTTTTTTTTTTTTTTTTTTTTTTTTTTTTTTTTTTTTTTTTTTTTTTTTTTTTTTTTTTTTTTTTTTTTTTTTTTTTTTTTTTTTTTTTTTTTTTTTTTTTTTTTTTTTTTTTTTTTTTTTTTTTTTTTTTTTTTTTTTTTTTTTTTTTTTTTTTTTTTTTTTTTTTTTTTTTTTTTTTTTTTTTTTTTTTTTTTTTTTTTTTTTTTTTTTTTTTTTTTTTTTTTTTTTTTTTTTTTTTTTTTTTTTTTTTTTTTTTTTTTTTTTTTTTTTTTTTTTTTTTTTTTTTTTTTTTTTTTTTTTTTTTTTTTTTTTTTTTTTTTTTTTTTTTTTTTTTTTTTTTTTTTTTTTTTTTTTTTTTTTTTTTTTTTTTTTTTTTTTTTTTTTTTTTTTTTTTTTTTTTTTTTTTTTTTTTTTTTTTTTTTTTTTTTTTTTTTTTTTTTTTTTTTTTTTTTTTTTTTTTTTTTTTTTTTTTTTTTTTTTTTTTTTTTTTTTTTTTTTTTTTTTTTTTTTTTTTTTTTTTTTTTTTTTTTTTTTTTTTTTTTTTTTTTTTTTTTTTTGTTTTTTTTTTATTTATTTTTTTAAAAATTGATATAGGTTATGAATCAGAGTTTGTAGAAGATGATGTTAATTCTGATGATGAAACATTGGGTGATACTCGGATTGTACATACATGCAGGGTCGAGCCACATATTCACAAGTCCTGCAACCCAGCATTCAAAATGAAGTTTAAGTCTCACAGTTTGAAAAGCAAATATATTGTAAGTTTTCCAATAAAAACATTATACCTTAAAAAATATCATAAACAAAATAACTAATCTTTATTATATTAATATAATATGACATTATGACTTATTTATTTGTAGACTATGCCAGCACCTTTTGTACGAAAATATAAGTTGAATTTAGAGTATAAGCTCGCATTCTTGATATATGGAAAATTGGAGTACACAGCACAATTGGAATTTAGGAAGGACAGAAGAAGACCACATTACCTTTCGCATTTGGTAATTAAACGTGACTGGAGGAAGTTTATGACAGAAACACGTTTATCTGTAGGATCTTCAATTAGATTTGAATTGGATAAAGCACTGTCGGAATCTCGTGGTGTAGCTATTTTCCGTCTATGTTGAAATTCATAGATATATTATCTTTTACATTGTCTAAGATATTATGAAATTAATATAAGTTGATTTTTGGATTTATTAAATCTGTTGATTGCTTAAATTTTCATTTTCATAATTGGATGAGTGTATGTAATAATAACTAAAAAGACATGCAGTCCTCATTTGCAGTGACTTGTCTGCTGTATTTAATTTGAAGTGATGTAGGGAAAGTTTTGACTATATTTTATAAATTAAATATATTAAATATGTAACACCCCAACCAAGGCGGAACGATGAGATGTACAGAAAGTCGAGTATTCAAAACAAAGGATAATAGATAACATTCACATAGCTTTATTTGATAAAAATAATTTTTACAATGCACAAGCATGTGAACCAATTCCCAAGTACAATACGTCTACCATACTTGGATATTGAGTCCACGAAACAAATAACAAATACATGAGATGGTATACTACAATGATCAGGGCGGATTCCATTGCCCGTCACAAGGTTTGATCTTTGACTCCAAAGTGCAATGCAAACAATCATGATGCATATAATTCCTCAAACCTTATGCTAATTCCTGAAAAGCATGAAGAAAAAGTGTCAACTACGAAAACGTAGTTGGTGAGTGCATAGGTTTGCAAGTAAATCTCGTTACATATCCATTTCAAAATAGTTGAGAATCCATGGTAAATTATATAGTTCTCATTTGTCACATTTATCGTGAGAGAAACATATGTCAATCGATTAATCATTCATCATACTAAAACCATTTGGTCATCAATACTTCAATGTTGCCAATTTCAACAATTTTCGAGATTCCATATAAGGTCCAATACCCAAACCGTATGTTCAATCTATAATAGTGGATGAGGGGACAAATCCTAGTTGCGCAACCCTCTAACTACAGGCCTCAAATGAGTTAATAGTAGTGTACAGGGGACCACCGTTTGACAGTACTCAAGCTCATCATATAACATATAACACATTGAACATACAATATAATTCCCATATCATTATCATTATTTCAAAGAATTATTTCATAAGAGAAAGTCATTTTAATTAATCATGCTTTTCACCCCGCAAGTAAAACATATAAAAGAGTTTGAAAGGGGCTATGACTCACCTTAATATGCCGCATATTATATTCACTTATCCAAAATGGGTACTTCCCATCTATCGCTTCCTTGATCGTATATCCGTCATATTCCTCAATCGCATTTCAAGCCAAGACTATCTCTACGATAGGACTAATATACGTAAGTTCCTATCTTAAGCCATCACTAAAAATGCCACTTTCGTTATGTTGTCATAATTTTGGGATCCAAGTATATTGTTAATATTTGCATCTTTTTGGTTGTAGAGAGTGTTGGTGTAAAAGGGTCACTTTCATTATACATGTAGTTATAAGTTGTTAGAATTTCGGTAGCTTGCCTTTGATTATCATGGTTCCCATTGTGTGCTTTGCTTGATTATAATATTTGACATTAGTAACTTCATAATATTAATATTTATGAATACTTTCTGATTTATATCTATTTATTTAATTTAATATCATTTAATTAATTATTTATTCATTTTCTTGATTTATTAACCAAATAATTCTTTAAAAATACTTTTAAGTACCTCACTTACCTTTATAATTTGTGGCTAATTATATTTGGGTTATATTCTGATTATTATGCTTTTTAACTTAAAATATTGTGATATATATATTTATTTATGAAAATTTTCTATTAATTTAAAAATAGTTATTAATTGGTGATTTTCACTTACTTAATTATTTCTAAATTATATGACATTTGTTCTTTGACTTGAAATGATTTTACTCCAGTAGGTTTTAGTCACTTTCATCATTGGTTGTGATTATTTAACCAATTTCATGATTTATATAATTTATTTATTTATTTATTTACCTTTTTAATTATCATTTAAATTTAATAATTAATAGAAATTCTTAGAAATCACCACACAACTTTTTGGCTAAAAATCCCAGGCCTTTTAGGCAACTTTTATCATGGGAAAAATCATATCAATTCAACCTCTCTTGTGTCTCGCTCATTTTGAGGATTCTAAGCTTATAAATCGTTTACCGAAATAGTGATTTTCACTTACTTAATTATTTCTAAATTATATGACATTTGTTCTTTGACTTGAAATGATTTTACTCCAGTAGGTTTTAGTCACTTTCATCATTGGTTGTGATTATTTAACCAATTTCATGATTTATATATTTATTTAATTTAATATCATTTAATTAATTATTTATTCATTTTCTTGATTTATTAACCAAATAATTCTTTAAAAATACTTTTAAGTACCTCACTTACCTTTATAATTTGTGGCTAATTATATTTGGGTTATATTCTGATTATTATGCTTTTTAACTTAAAATATTGTGATATATATATTTATTTATGAAAATTTTCTATTAATTTAAAAATAGTTATTAATTGGTGATTTTCACTTACTTAATTATTTCTAAATTATATGACATTTGTTCTTTGACTTGAAATGATTTTACTCCAGTAGGTTTTAGTCACTTTCATCATTGGTTGTGATTATTTAACCAATTTCATGATTTATATAATTTATTTATTTATTTATTTACCTTTTTAATTATCATTTAAATTTAATAATTAATAGAAATTCTTAGAAATCACCACACAACTTTTTGGCTAAAAATCCCAGGCCTTTTAGGCAACTTTTATCATGGGAAAAATCATATCAATTCAACCTCTCTTGTGTCTCGCTCATTTTGAGGATTCTAAGCTTATAAATCGTTTACCGAAATAGTGATTTAAGCCTCATTTTTCGAGCAATTCAAATGCGTCAAAATGGATTTTCATCCTTATTTCATTATTTCCAGAATGTTCATTATATTTTGGTGTCTTAAGTCGTGATAGTGGTGGTGGTGTGATAAGTGCAAATTAAAGCTTTCGGTTAGTGCTTGTATGAACCGAATTAGTGATTTGTAGGCTTGTCCTTGCCATTTAATAACCAAGTTAAGTTTTATAACTTTTATTTTGAAAGTTTTGCTTGAAACGGCCCTCACATGTTCAGTTCATCCATTCAAAGACAGAAGAATAATTCTGTCAGAAAGTATTTGGGTCCAAACAACTCACCAATGACCATTCTTACTTTATTAACACTTGAGTTCATCAATTACAAGATTAATACTTTATTTTTATATCTCTCAACATCAAATTTCCAGATTATTATGCATCTTTTAACATATTTTTCACTTAATACAAGTCCTTATCCATCTCATAATCCAACAACAAGATTCAACTTTCTTAGATCTAACATGCATTCATTCAAATCAACACTTTTCAATACCAATCTTTATAGATCTAACTTTCAACAACATAAAAACATCTTTTTAATGAAAAATCTTTTTTTTTTTTTTTTTTTTTTTTTTTTTTTTTTTTTTTTTTTTTTTTTTTTTTTTTTTTTTTTTTTTTTTTTTTTTTTTTTTTTTTTTTTTTTTTTTTTTTTTTTTTTTTTTTTTTTTTTTTTTTTTTTTTTTTTTTTTTTTTTTTTTTTTTTTTTTTTTTTTTTTTTTTTTTTTTTTTTTTTTTTTTTTTTTTTTTTTTTTTTTTTTTTTTTTTTTTTTTTTTTTTTTTTTTTTTTTTTTTTTTTTTTTTTTTTTTTTTTTTTTTTTTTTTTTTTTTTTTTTTTTTTTTTTTTTTTTTTTTTTTTTTTTTTTTTTTTTTTTTTTTTTTTTTTTTTTTTTTTTTTTTTTTTTTTTTTTTTTTTTTTTTTTTTTTTTTTTTTTTTTTTTTTTTTTTTTTTTTTTTTTTTTTTTTTTTTTTTTTTTTTTTTTTTTTTTTTTTTTTTTTTTTTTTTTTTTTTTTTTTTTTTTTTTTTTTTTTTTTTTTTTTTTTTTTTTTTTTTTTTTTTTTTTTTTTTTTTTTTTTTTTTTTTTTTTTTTTTTTTTTTTTTTTTTTTTTTTTTTTTTTTTTTTTTTTTTTTTTTTTTTTTTTTTTTTTTTTTTTTTTTTTTTTTTTTTTTTTTTTTTTTTTTTTTTTTTTTTTTTTTTTTTTTTTTTTTTTTTTTTTTTTTTTTTTTTTTTTTTTTTTTTTTTTTTTTTTTTTTTTTTTTTTTTTTTTTTTTTTTTTTTTTTTTTTTTTTTTTTTTTTTTTTTTTTTTTTTTTTTTTTTTTTTTTTTTTTTTTTTTTTTTTTTTTTTTTTTTTTTTTTTTTTTTTTTTTTTTTTTTTTTTTTTTTTTTTTTTTTTTTTTTTTTTTTTTTTTTTTTTTTTTTTTTTTTTTTTTTTTTTTTTTTTTTTTTTTTTTTTTTTTTTTTTTTTTTTTTTTTTTTTTTTTTTTTTTTTTTTTTTTTTTTTTTTTTTTTTTTTTTTTTTTTTTTTTTTTTTTTTTTTTTTTTTTTTTTTTTTTTTTTTTTTTTTTTTTTTTTTTTTTTTTTTTTTTTTTTTTTTTTTTTTTTTTTTTTTTTTTTTTTTTTTTTTTTTTTTTTTTTTTTTTTTTTTTTTTTTTTTTTTTTTTTTTTTTTTTTTTTTTTTTTTTTTTTTTTTTTTTTTTTTTTTTTTTTTTTTTTTTTTTTTTTTTTTTTTTTTTTTTTTTTTTTTTTTTTTTTTTTTTTTTTTTTTTTTTTTTTTTTTTTTTTTTTTTTTTTTTTTTTTTTTTTTTTTTTTTTTTTTTTTTTTTTTTTTTTTTTTTTTTTTTTTTTTTTTTTTTTTTTTTTTTTTTTTTTTTTTTTTTTTTTTTTTTTTTTTTTTTTTTTTTTTTTTTTTTTTTTTTTTTTTTTTTTTTTTTTTTTTTTTTTTTTTTTTTTTTTTTTTTTTTTTTTTTTTTTTTTTTTTTTTTTTTTTTTTTTTTTTTTTTTTTTTTTTTTTTTTTTTTTTTTTTTTTTTTTTTTTTTTTTTTTTTTTTTTTTTTTTTTTTTTTTTTTTTTTTTTTTTTTTTTTTTTTTTTTTTTTTTTTTTTTTTTTTTTTTTTTTTTTTTTTTTTTTTTTTTTTTTTTTTTTTTTTTTTTTTTTTTTTTTTTTTTTTTTTTTTTTTTTTTTTTTTTTTTGATAAGAATTGTGGATGTAATTATATGTGTATGTATAATTGAATGTATAGTAGTTTTATAAGTGTAGTGTATGTTTATTTGTAAGTGTAGGTTAATTGTTGTGTCCATGAATATTTACTTGTGTATGTGTCGTGTATATATATACATAAACATATATATTTTTGTTTTAAATCTTGTCACTTAATTCATTAGTTAATATCTTGCATTCATATTAGACATATATATACACTTACTATTATTTGAGCATTTTATGTACATATGGATTTATAATTATATTTTTAAGATAGTCATCTTCTTTTCATGTCATATTTACTCATATTGGCTTGGTGATTGAATTTTTGGACATTTTGTAAGATTTCTTGGCTTTGTCACCAGTTGTGAGTCTTACATTATTATTTATATAGCTTGTCTTCTTGAAATGAAGTTTTTTGGTTCATTGACATTTCACCAAGTTCAGTTAGAACTAATTTATAGTTTGAGATTGTCTATAGTTATTATTTATGGCATTTCTAAGATAGCTAGTCACCTACAATACTTCATTGAACTAGAGGGAAATTATCACCATGCCAGAATGTCTAGAAGGCCAATTCTCCTAGTAAACCTCTAGGGATTGATACCTAGATATGTCTAAGTAAATTGTCCTAGTCGGAAATTGAGGGTTGTTACATCATTACCCCCTTAACTGAAACTTCGTCCTCGAAGTTCGCTTGTTCACACGGTGATAGAATGAGTAGATTGACGATATGGATAGCTTCACAGAGACGTACAAAATGTGAGAGTTTGTATAGGTTTCATCATGACCTTCTTAGATACTTACAAGCTTTTGGTCTCCGTAGTTGGGGCATCTCTTCCTTGGTGCCCTAACATTTCTCGTGATTAGGAACTTCGAAAAAAAGTTAAAGGTTACGAATGTCGCTCACTTCTTGAGACGACTAGAGATCAATCGTATGTGATCGTTGAGGGCTGTCAATATTGCCTAGATCAATACTAAATAATGGATTGATAATAAGAATGGCAATACGAGATGTAAAATGAACAAACGGTTCGTAACGGGAGTTGCAATAAAATAGTGAGAGACGTTGGGATATCGATCGTTGGTGGCTACTTATTTCTATTGTCACTTTGCATATTTTCCTTCACCCTGCTTGGGCGCACTACTCCATGGGTCGATGGTCCTTGACGATTAACCATGTGTTGCAAATTGTTCTTCAATTTCGCCCTTATTTTTCCAAAGTCACCTCTTTCATTATTCGCTAAGTCATATCGTTACCAATTTCTCTTGCTTTTGCCGATATTGGCTTTCAAATCGTTTTAAGGTACCTTTAATTACTTCCTTTTACGCTAGAAGGACCATTATCTATGACTCATCACCGACAAATCTCTTTTAACATCGCACATATAACCTATTCGGTTTCTTTGCTATACCTACGCATTCCTCATGATAGGATTTACACAATCCTTATGTTCTTAAGTAATCATATCACCACCATTATTTCAAGGTAAACACTTCGATGTCCTTATTCGTATGAACTCCTCCTTTAAAATAATCCTTCTTAGGTCCTCCTGACCTCTACAAAACTTTCAATTACCTTGCTCTCCTGAGCCTCATATCCATTTTTAGCTTTCTAAGCTAAGCTTCTTTTCAAATACAATAACCTAATGTCCTTAGAAATTGTGATATAATATAATTTAGGGAAACATCGGTTACTTTATCCTTTTCTCAACCATTCGGTTTTCTCCATTTTCCTTTCGTTTTCTTATGGGTCACCATACTCCTTACCGTTTCGTCACTCTAATCCATCTCAAACTAGAGTAATCGTCGTCTTGAACAGCACACAAGCAGTCGCTAGTCCTTGCAGTTATCTCAAGGGTACTTATCAGATCATGGTGATACGGATCCTTTGATCCTAACTCTTCACAGATGCGAATTATCCTTATCACCCTTCCATTCAAACATTCCATAACTAGCTCTTCACGGAGTTTGTTAGTTGTCTGGAACTTAGTTCAGCGCCCAACTTCCTTAATCGTTGTCGTAGCATGTGCCTTGACCTCTAGCGTCGTATTTCTTATTTGTTTTCACTACTAGCTTTAGCAATTCCATGTTGTTTTCTCCTTCACCCTGCTTGGGCGCACTACTCCATGGGTCGATGGTCCTTGACGATTAACCATGTGTTGCAAATTGTTCTTCAATTTCGCCCTTATTTTTCCAAAGTCACCTCTTTCATTATTCGCTAAGTCATATCGTTACCAATTTCTCTTGCTTTTGCCGATATTGGCTTTCAAATCGTTTTAAGGTACCTTTAATTACTTCCTTTTACGCTAGAAGGACCATTATCTATGACTCATCACCGACAAATCTCTTTTAACATCGCACATATAACCTATTCGGTTTCTTTGCTATACCTACGCATTCCTCATGATAGGATTTACACAATCCTTATGCTCTTAAGTAATCATATCACCACCATTATTTCAAGGTAAACACTTCGATGTCCTTATTCGTATGAACTCCTCCTTTAAAATAATCCTTCTTAGGTCCTCCTGACCTCTACAAAACTTTCAATTACCTTGCTCTCCTGAGCCTCATATCCATTTTTAGCTTTCTAAGCTAAGCTTCTTTTCAAATACAATAACCTAATGTCCTTAGAAATTGTGATATAATATGAATTTGGGGAAACATCGGTTACTTTATCCTTTTCTCAACCATTCGGTTTTCTCCATTTTCCTTTCGTTTTCTTATGGGTCACCATACTCCTTACCGTTTCGTCACTCTAATCCATCTCAAACTAGAGTAATCGTCGTCTTGAACAGCACACAAGCAGTCGCTAGTCCTTGCAGTTATCTCAAGGGTACTTATCAGATCATGGTGATACGGATCCTTTGATCCTAACTCTTCACAGATGCGAATTATCCTTATCACCCTTCCGTTCAAACATTCCATAACTAGCTCTTCACGGAGTTTGTTAGTTGTCTGGAACTTAGTTCAGCGCCCAACTTCCTTAATCGTTGTCGTAGCATGTGCCTTGACCTCTAGCGTCGTATTTCTTATTTGTTTTCACTACTAGCTTTAGCAATTCCATGTTGTTTTCTCCTTCACCCTGCTTGGGCGCACTACTCCATGGGTCGATGGTCCTTGACGATTAACCATGTGTTGCAAATTGTTTTTCACTCAGATTCATCTTGTTTTAGCTTACCTCCCTACGACCGTTGACCTTGAGGGGATACTTTTCACGACTCCCCGTGCTTCTAAACTCGGGTGTTGAGCGTATATCGCTTTCTCTTGGCTCAGTTGATATGTTCTACTACTAGCTTGTCTTTCGATAGAGGTTTTCCAATTGATATTCAGAGAATAACGTGTGGAGTGCCGTAAAGATGAACGCTACCGGAACTACATCTTGTAGATGGCGTCAATGCCTTCACTTCATTTGTTTGGGTCGAATGACGTTTCTTCACTTCATATTCTACTCCAAATCATCTTCAATGATGCTAGTGAATAACTCTTCTTGGAAGATAAAGTATAATCTTGCACTTCATACTCCTTGTTCGAGCATCTACCTTTGCTGTGATTACCCCCTTAACATTTTTCCTCTAGAAAAATGTAAGGGATTTCCTACTTTTCACTTTATCTCACCATCCTTGACGATCTTCATTTCGCCAAATTCCTGATTCCTTCATGTAGCAAATATCCGTTTGCTTTGGTGTTTTGAAAAAGAAAAGGATAGCTCAGAATCCTTTTTGTTACTCTTCCATCTTGAGGGTTACTCGACACATTCTAATTATCTTATTGTCCTTGGTTTTCTTCTTCTAATTACTTTGTTTTCTTCTTCTAATTACTTTCGTCTTCCAACATTGCTAGTGATCTCCCCCAAGTTCTAGGGAAGTCTTATATTTATCCAAAGGTGACCTTCATGTCACACGACCTTCCTTTCGTCGGCCGCTCAATTTTTCCTTTTGGTCGATCAACATAGATAGGGAAGGCCTTCAATTCTTTCTCCAAGTTAAAGCTTAGTATACTCTTCGCTTGTGCTTCCATGTACTTTGACTTATACACCACAAATCTTCTCCGCCCTACTTTATGTACATGATTCAATAACATCTTCTATGCTATATAGTTATCCCAAGTATTTCACTTATGGACGGCCGATGTCTCACGTCTTTCGTATCCCTTGATGTCGCAGCAAGGGCAGGGTTCTAGTTACTCGATTTCGCCATTGCAGAGCAGTTGCGTAAGTGAGTTGTATGTTGTTAGGTTACTAACTTTGAAGAGAAACGGTGATGATCATTACTTTGAATAATCAAGAATATCAAGGATATAGAATTTGGTTTCGAATGAATGAAATAGGGAATATAAAAACAAAAGATTCATTAAGGCTCGGATTAAACTCCTTGCGCGAGTTAAAGAAATCACTTCTTTGTCTTTCGTTGCCCAATGGACTCCAACTTTCAATGACGTCAATATATGCCGCACCGACTTAGATAATATGGATAACCGTTCGTGTACGCGTGTTATTATAGAGATATCGCACCAAATTTCGGAGCTACAATCCCCAGAATGTGTCGTCTAGAATGTATATCGGAATGTGTTCTATCGGCGTCGTCGAATCGTAATTTGGCTTTAATACCACTCGTCCTTCACAAGTCTCCAACTTCATTCGGCGTTTCCATATGTTTCGCACCATCTCAGATCGAATACAAAGGTTATGTGTAGTTTCTAAAAGGATAGAGACGCGTCATATCTTGGGACTACAATTCTTAGAGTGTATCGTCCAACGTTCGTGGGAAGATGTTCCACCAATGATATCGCGTTGTCATATGTCAATATTGAGTAGCGGTGTCATAAGAAATATGATGATGGATAATTTTCAAAAGAGCACAAGTGAACGAATGACGGAGGGGTATTTAATGACAACTTTCATACTTAGGAAATTATCTAGTTTCATCATGAATTTCTCAGGGACAATCATTTGTTCTATTTGCAGAGCTCTTTGCTCGGCAAATACGTGTTTCAGAAATTTTGGCTAAGTACTGGATCTTACTTGTTCTATTTGCAGAGCTCTTTGCTCGGCAAATACGTGTTTCAGAAATTTTGGCTAAGTACTGGATCTTACTTGTTCTATTTGCAGAGCTCTTGCTCGGCAAATACGTGTTTCAGAAATTTTGGCTAAGTACTGGATCTTACTTGTTCTATTTGCAGAGCTCTTGCTCGGCAAATACGTGTTTCAGAAATTTTGGCTAAGTACTGGATCTTACTTGTTCTATTTGCAGAGCTCTTGCTCGGCAAATACGTGTTTCAGAAATTTTGGCTAAGTACTGGATCTTACTTGTTCTATTTGCAGAGCTCTTGCTCGGCAAATACGTGTTTCAGAAATTTTGGCTAAGTACTGGATCTTACTTGTTCTATTTGCAGAGCTCTTGCTCGGCAAATACGTGTTTCAGAAATTTTGGCTAAGTACTGGATCTTACTTGTTCTATTTGCAGAGCTCTTGCTCGGCAAATACGTGTTTCAGAAATTTTGGCTAAGTACTGGATCTTACTTGTACTATTTGCAGAGCAGTTTGCTCGGCAAATACGTGTTTCAGAAATTTTGGCTAAGTACTGGATCTTACTTGTTCTATTTGCAGAGCTTTTTGCTCGGCAAATACGTGTTTCAGAAATTTTGGCTAAGTACTGGATCTTACTTGTACTATTTGCAGAGCAGTTTGCTCGGCAAATACGTGTTTCAGAAATTTTGGCTAAGTACTGGATCTTACTTGTTCTATTTGCAGAGCTTTTTGCTCGGCAAATACGTGTTTCAGAAATTTTGGCTAAGTACTGGATCTTACTTGTTCTATTTGCAGAGCTTTTTGCTCGGCAAATACTTGTTTCAGAAATTTTGGCTAAGTACTGGATCTTACTTGTTCTATTTGCAGAGCTCTTTGCTCGGCAAATACGTGTTTCAGAAATTTTGGCTAAGTACTGGATCTTACTTGTTCTATTTGCAGAGCTCTTGCTCGGCAAATACGTGTTTCAGAAATTTTGGCTAAGTACTGGATCTTACTTGTTCTATTTGCAGAGCTCTTGCTCGGCAAATACGTGTTTCAGAAATTTTGGCTAAGTACTGGTTCTTACTTGTACTATTTGCAGAGCAGTTTGCTCGGCAAATACGTGTTTCAGAAATTTTGGCTAAGTACTGGATCTTACTTGTTCTATTTGCAGAGCTTTTTGCTCGGCAAATAGTTGTTTCAGAAATTTTGGCTAAGTACTGGATCTTACTTGTACTATTTGCAGAGCAGTTTGCTCGGCAAATACGTGTTTCAGAAATTTTGGCTAAGTACTGGATCTTACTTGTTCTATTTGCAGAGCTTTTTGCTCGGCAAATACGTGTTTCAGAAATTTTGGCTAAGTACTGGATCTTACTTGTTCTATTTGCAGAGCTCTTTGCTCGGCAAATACGTGTTTCAGAAATTTTGGCTAAGTACTGGATCTTACTTGTTCTATTTGCAGAGCTCTTGCTCGGCAAATACGTGTTTCAGAAATTTTGGCTAAGTACTGGATCTTACTTGTTCTATTTGCAGAGCTCTTGCTCGGCAAATACGTGTTTCAGAAATTTTGGCTAAGTACTGGATCTTACTTGTACTATTTGCAGAGCAGTTTGCTCGGCAAATACGTGTTTCAGAAATTTTGGCTAAGTACTGGATCTTACTTGTTCTATTTGCAGAGCTTTTTGCTCGGCAAATACTTGTTTCAGAAATTTTGGCTAAGTACTGGATCTTACTTGTTCTATTTGCAGAGCTCTTTGCTCGGCAAATACGTGTTTCAGAAATTTTGGCTAAGTACTGGATCTTACTTGTTCTATTTGCAGAGCTCTTGCTCGGCAAATACGTGTTTCAGAAATTTTGGCTAAGTACTGGATCTTACTTGTTCTATTTGCAGAGCTTTTTGCTCGGCAAATACGTGTTTCAGAAATTTTGGCTAAGTACTGGATCTTACTTGTTCTATTTGCAGAGCTTTTTGCTCGGCAAATAGTTATTTCAAGAAATTTGGTTAAGTGTGAAGTTCACTTGTTCTATTTGCAGAGCTCATTGCTCGGCAAATAGTTGTTTTTGAGAATTCTTGATTTGTGACTGATGCTACTTGCATTGTTTGCAGAGGTTTAAGCTCGGCAAACAAGTGTTTTTGGTTGGTGTGACTAAGTACAAGTTCTATTTGTACTGTTTGCAGAGATATTTGCTCAGCAAATAGTTGAATTTGATTCTTCGACCAAGTGACTTTCTTAGTTGTGCTGTTTGCAGAGGTTTTTGCTCGGCATTCAGTTGTTTTTGATTGTTGAGCAGAGTACTTGGGTTGACTTGGTCACTTACACCATTTGCAGAGAATTAAGCTCGGCACTTAGTTGTTTTTAAGATTCTCAAATCAAAATTTTTCAAGAAAATTTCTCAAAACCATTTTTCATCAATATTCTTCAAGTAGGTAGAAAAATCAAAATTTTCAAAATTTTTAATATTCTTACTTGTTCTATTTGCAGAGGTTTAAGCTCTGCATTTAGTTGAAATTGAAAATTATCAAATTTTTCTAAGTCTTTAATTACTTGAAATGGCTTCAAGGGAAGCTTTAGCACTTGGTTCTGAAGGAAGACCACCTGTCTTGTTTAGAGGATCTTATCCTCAATGGAAGAAAAGGTTTCTGAACTGGATAGACAGACAGAAGAATGGAAAACTGTTGAGAAAATCTTACAAAGATGGTCCTGAAATTCCAAAGAACCCTGTAAATGGAGAAGTTTTACCTGAAGAGAGTTGGAATGCAGAACAGAAGAATAGAGTTGAGGCTGATCAAAGTGAAATTGCCTATCTTTACCAAGCACTTCCAGATGACATTTACTGTAATGTTGACTCCTATGAAACAGGAAAAGATATATGGGATGAAGTGGAGAAGCAGATGGAAGGATCTGATGTGTCAAACACCATAAGGTTGTCGACTGTTCTGAACATGTATGAAACATTCAAACAACAAAAAGGTGAACCATTGAATGAGGTATACATCAGATTCTGCAATGTCATCAATGAGCTTAGAAAGAATGATGTGAAGAGAACCAATATGGAGCTGAACATCAAATTCATCAAAAATCTGGAAGAGGAATGGCAAGTTTATGGAACCCAACTCAACCAACAATCAGACTTTGGGAAACTTACCATTCACACCTTGTATGAGAAGCTAAAGCTGAATGTTGAGGATGTTCAGAGGATCCAGAAGAGGAAAGAAGAAAGTTCTCATTCCGATCCATTAGCCTTAGTAGCTGAGAAGAAGACTTCAAAAGTGTCAAGACAAAGTTTTGTTGAATATGACACTGATTCTGATTCAAGTGAAATGAGTGATTGTGATCTTGATGAGAAACAAAAAGAGATGTACAAAGAACTCGCTTATTTCACAAAGGCGTTCAAGAAGAAGTTCTTCAAGAAGAAACCAACAAATAATCAGCTTAGGACTTCATCAGTTTCTTCGTATGACAAAAATGCGAATGCTCCTAAGTTTGATCAAAAGAGAGATTTTGTTGGTCGTGAGAAGAAGTATGACAATCAGAAGAAGTTTGAAAAGAAGGTAATGGATAGAAGGAATGAAGATAAGAAGTGCTACAACTGTGGTCTTACTGGACATTTTGCAATCAACTGCACTAAACCTCGACAGAAGAACTCTGAGTACTATAAGTACAAACTTTTGCTAGCAAGACAAGAGGAAAGTAGAATTGCTCTGCTCGCTGAAGATGACAAGTGGTTACATATTTCTGATGAGGAGACAGACGAACTTGCAGCAAATGTGTGCTTCATGACAAAGATTAAGAAATCAAAGGAGTTGGATGATGTTGAGGAAAGTTCTTCAGAGGATGATCAGGTACTAACTCTTCCCAAATCTGTGTTAAAACACTACATGGACATGAGTGAAACAGCAAGAAAAGATTGCACGGAGTTGAGAAAAAACAAAAAACAAAACAAAAAAAGCAAAAAAAAAACAAAAAAAAAAATAAGGTTAAAAGTGCTAAAGGAACTTAATGATCTAAAAGTTGAATTCCAATTTCAGCAAATAGCACTTCAATTTCATCAAGAAAAAGAAAAAGCATCAATTCCACTCAAGCAAAGTCCATGTCCCATAAAGAAAAGTGAAGTTAGTGTGAAGTTGGAAACTGAAGATATGACAAATTTTTTGGAAGAAAATCATGATTTTGATCCTGAATTTGAAAAACATTTTGTTAAAAAGGAGGGAAAACTTGATTTTTATCTAAAGAAAATTCCAAGGTCACACTCTTCACAATCTTCATCAACCAATAAGTTCCAAAGACCAAAGACCACCCAACAATCAAAGACCAATCCATTACCCAAGACTGGCTCAAGACCAAAGACCAGACCATCACCCAAGACTGTTTCAAAACGAAGACTAATCAATCACCTAAGACGGGTTCAAGTCCGAAACCACAGAAAGGTCCCAATGTCCCAATGAAATCAAAGACTTCTAGGCAAACAAAGATGTACAAGGTTATTTTTGAACCTAAGTCACAAAAAGAAGTCAAAACAAGCAATGGTCCAAAGAGTGTTAAGGATGAAACTTTCTCGTTAGGTAACAAACAACCTCAGCAGATTAGGTATTCTAGTTTCCCTAGGTATTCTCAGAAGAATCCTATGTGCACTTTACAAAGGGTTAGAGATACTTTGACAGGCATGACTAAATACAAAGACCAGTATGGTTGGTTGTCACCCAATAACATAAAGAAAGTGAATAAGACCACATAACCCATCAAGAAGAAACCTATTCAGAACATAGATGCTAAATTGATTTCTAACTCTAAGAATGTTCGTGTTTCAGGTGACTTGTGCATGAAAAGTAGCAGTAAATGGATCCCAAAAGATAGATTTTTGCATTCTACTAGAAAACTCAAACTTGATGGAAACACTACCCATGTTAAACAAGTGTGGATTGTCCGTAGATTGAATACATTAGATAATGCTAATAAATCTAGGACTAGTCCCGCTTGTATCAAAACATGTGTATAAACCTTTACATTTTCTTGCTTGTAATTCGTATTTGTATTTTGAACATTTATGTGTGCTTGTTTGTTATTTGAATAAATTGTTTGTTTGCGTGTTATTTTGCTTGATGTTTATTTTTTTTAATGTGTACTTGCATGTTATCCCTCTAACCTGCAAGGACCCAATTTACATGGGTACCTAAATCATATACCTTGTCTTTGCAGGAATTTCTCATTTGTGTTTGGTATGTTGACTCGGGATGTTCACGTCATATGACTGGAAACAAGTCCATTCTTTCAAACTTTGTTGAAAAGTTTATGGGAACCGTCAGATTTGGAAATGATCATATTGCTCCTATTCTCGGTTACAGAGACATTGTTAAAAATGGTGTCACTATAAAGAGAGTTTCCTATGTTGAAGGATTAGGACACAATCTTTTCAGTGTTGGACAATTTTGTGACAATGATCTTCAAGTATTATTCAGGAGATATGAATGCAAAGTGCAGACTGAAGATGGTGTGGATATTCTTACTGGAACAAGGGACAATAACCTGTTCACTATTGATCTCAACAACATTCCATCTAATTCTTCAGAGATTTGTCTACTGTCAAAAGCAACTGCACAAAACTCTTGGTTATGGCATCGCCGTCTTTCTCATCTGAATTTTCAAACAATTAATGCTCTCGTGGATAAACAACTTGTTGAAGGACTTGCTGATTACAAGTACGAAAGTGAACATGTTTGTCCAGCTTGTGCAATTGGCAAGATGAAGAAAGCATCACACAAACCAAAGAAGTTTCTTAAGTACAGAAGGTTCTTTGCACCTTATTCACATGGATTTGTTTAGCCCAATGAAAGTTCAAAGTATCCATGGCAAGCGATACATTCTTGTGATTGTCGATGATTATTCTTGGTACACTTGGGTATTCTTTCTTCATGCAAAGAGTGATACTCCGACTGCAATTATTGATTTCATAAAGAAGACCCAAGTGAATCTTAAATCATCAGTTAGAATTGTTCGCTCAGACAATGGCACTGAATTCAAGAACTCAACGATTGATTCTTTCTTCAAGTCCATGGGTATTACTCATCAATTTTCCGCTGCCAGGACACCTCAACAGAATGGAGTAGTTGAACGTCGAAATCGAACTCTTGTTGAAGCAGCTAGAACAATGCTTGCTTATTCTAAGTTGCCTCCGAATCTATGGGCTGAAGCTGTTGCTACTGCCTGCTTCACTCAAAATAGATCAATCATAAACAAGAGGTTTGATAAAACTCCATATGAGGTGATAAACAATAGAAAGCCCAATGTGAACTTCTTGCACATTTTTGGATGTGTATGTTATGTTCTCAATGATCGAGATAATCTGGGCAAATTTGAACCAAAAGGCGATGAGGCATATTTTATCGGTTATTCGAGAGAATCGATAGCATATCGTGTATATAACCGAAGAACCAAGAGAATTGAAGAGAGTATGAACGTTAGATTTGATGAACTTACGGGAATGGTTCTTAAACAACACAGTTCAAGACCCGAACTTCAAAGTCCACAAGCTTCCGCAACAAAGACTGCTTCAAATGTCAAATCATCATTCTCTACTCCAACATCACAAGATTTGGATATCTTATTCGAAGAATTTTTCCAAGTTTCAAAGAAAGTTCCTGAATCTGATGGAAATGCCAATGAACCATCCAGTTCAAATTCAGAAGAGTTGGATCCCAATGAGTCTTCACCATCACAATCATCAGATGTTAATTCATCATCTAATTCTCCTCCACCTACCGATATTTTAGAGTTGCATACTCAACCTCATAATATCTCACAAGTGACAAATCCTACAACCAATCCTGAAGTTTATAATCATGATGACTTTGTTGAACCAATTGCAACTTCGCTTGAACAATTAACAGAACAACATTCTCCTGATTTTATTGATTCTGAAGAATCTGGTGATCCACTTGATCCAATTCCTCACACAACCAAGTGGACAAGAGCTCATCCTATTTCTCAAGTCATTGGTAATCCAACAACTGGAGTTCAGACAAGATCCACTTCCGCGAATGAATGTCTGTTTGTGAATTTTCTGAGTATCGTTGAACCAAAGACAGTGAATGAAGCTCTAAGTTGTCCAGATTGGGTGAAGGCAATGCAAGAAGAACTTAATCAGTTCGAACGTCTTGAGGTATGGAAATTGGTTCCAAATCCTTACAAGAACAAGGAGCCAATTAAAACCAAATGGATCTTCAAGAACAAAAAGGATGAAACTGGAGTTGTTGTACGCAACAAAGCACGATTGGTTGCAAAAGGTTACTGCCAACAAGATGGAATTGACTACGATGAGACATTCGCACCAGTTGCACGAATTGAGGCTATTCGGATGTTTCTTGCCTATGCTGCCTACAAGAAATTCACAATCTACCAAATGGATGTCAAAACTGCCTTCTTAAATGGAATACTCAAAGAAGAAGTGTATGTTGAACAACCAGAAGGTTTTGTGAATTCAAAACATCCAGACTATGTTTACAGGTTAGATAAGGCTTTATATGGTCTGAAACAAGCGCCTCGTGCATGGTATGATTACCAACTTGCTGATCTTTTCACCAAACCTTTGGATGAAAACAGGTTTAATTTTCTTAAAACCAAGTTGGGAATGCTAGATTTACAAACTTAAATGCTTTCATGCCATGTGTTGTATGTTCATTTTCTGTTTCAAACATTGATGTGTTTTATCTGATATTACATGCAATGTTTGAGGGGGAGAAAAAGGGTAGAATACATGATTTTAGGGGGAGTTTGTAAATTTATTGTCTTGATACATGCTTAATTTGAGGGGGAGTGTGCAAATGCATGTAAAAATTTTTTGTGTTATTTTTCTAAGTTTTCAAATCAACTGTTTGCAGAGCATTTTGCTCGGCAAACAGTACAATGTGAAAATTTTTTACCAAGTTTTTAATCCAACTGTTTGCAGAGCATTTTGCTCGGCAAACAGTACAATGTGAAAATTTTTTACCAAGTTTTTAATCCAACTGTTTGCAGAGCATTTTGCTCGGCAAACAGTACAATGTGAAAATTTTTCACCAAGTTTTTAATCCAACTGTTTGCAGAGCATTTTGCTCGGCAAACAGTACAATGTGAAAATTTTTCACCAAGTTTTTAATCCAACTGTTTGCAGAGCATTTTGCTCGGCAAACAGTACAATGTGAAAATTTTTCACCAAGTTTTTAATCCAACTGTTTGCAGAGCATTTTGCTCGGCAAACAGTACAATGTGAAAATTTTTCACCAAGTTTTTAATCCAACTGTTTGCAGAGCATTTTGCTCGGCAAACAGTACAATGTGAAAATTTTTTACCAAGTTTTTAATCCAACTGTTTGCAGAGCATTTTGCTCGGCAAACAGTACAATGTGAAAATTTTTCACCAAGTTTTTAATCCAACTGTTTGCAGAGCATTTTGCTCGGCAAACAGTACAATGTGAAAATTTTTCACCAAGTTTTTAATCCAACTGTTTGCAGAGCATTTTGCTCGGCAAACAGTACAATGTGAAAATTTTTCACCAAGTTTTTAATCCAACTGTTTGCAGAGCATTTTGCTCGGCAAACAGTACAATGTGAAAATTTTTCACCAAGTTTTTAATCCAACTGTTTGCAGAGCATTTTGCTCGGCAAACAGTACAATGTGAAAATTTTTTACCAAGTTTTTAATCCAACTGTTTGCAGAGCATTTTGCTCGGCAAACAGTACAATGTGAAAATTTTTCACCAAGTTTTTAATCCAACTGTTTGCAGAGCATTTTGCTCGGCAAACAGTACAATGTGAAAATTTTTCACCAAGTTTTTAATCCAACTGTTTGCAGAGCATTTTGCTCGGCAAACAGTACAATGTGAAAATTTTTCACCAAGTTTTTAATCCAACTGTTTGCAGAGCATTTTGCTCGGCAAACAGTACAATGTGAAAATTTTTCACCAAGTTTTTAATCCAACTGTTTGCAGAGCATTTTGCTCGGCAAACAGTACAATGTGAAAATTTTTTACCAAGTTTTTAATCCAACTGTTTGCAGAGCACTTTGCTCGGCAAACAGTACAATGTGAAAATTTTTCACCAAGTTTTTAATCCAACTGTTTGCAGAGCAGTTTGCTCGGCAAATGATTTGTTTGTTCTTGATCACCTTCAAATCATCATTATTTCTGGTTAACTTGTTCTTAATTTTCTCAAACAAGTTTTTGGATCAAAAAGTGTCATTTGCAGAGCTTCTAGCTCGACAAATGCTTTTTTTTATCAAACCAGTAAATTTTTCCACCAAGTCATTAAAACAACATAATGCAGAGCATTTTGCTCGGCATTCAAGCCTTTTTTGAATTCCAAAAGTTTTACAAGTTTTAAAAACAACTGTTTGCAGAGCAGTTTGCTCGGCAAACAGTGCATTTTGTACAAAACTTGTTCCAAGTCTTAAAACAACTGTTTGCAGAGCATTTTGCTCGGCAAACAGTACAATGTGAAAATTTTTCACCAAGTTTTTAATCCAACTGTTTGCAGAGCTTTTTAGCTCGGCAAACAGTACAATATGAAAATTTTTCACCAAGTTTTCAATCCAACTGTTTACAGAGCATTCTGCTCGGCAAACAGTACAATGTGGATTTTTAGACCAAGTTTTCAAAATCAACTGTTTGCAGAGCATTTTGCTCGGCAAACAGTACAAAATGAAAATTTATCACAAAGTTTTTAAAATCAAACTGTTTGCAGAGCATTTTGCTCGGCAAACAGTACAATTTGAAATTTTTCACATTGAAATTGTTCTTTATTAATTGACAACATTTTTGTTGTTCAATAAAAGAAAATTTCATACATTGAAAAGGAGTTGGACTGAACTGCTCATTTGCAGAGCTTTGAGCTCGGCATTTACGTGTTTCAACTCTAATAAACGATGACTTGGTGCCAGACTTGTGTTTTTCTCGTGTTTGCCGAGAAGTTTGCTCGGCAAACAATTCAAATTAAAAAAAATTTCCAAAACAAATTTTTTGGTCCTTGTCAATCTATGGGAAAATTTTCAAAATGTGCTATTTGCAGAGCATTTTGCTCGGCAAACAGTACAATATGAAAATTTTTCACCAAGTTTTTAATCCAACTGTTTGCAGAGCTTTTTGCTCGGCAAACAGTACAAATAGAATTTAATTTTTTTTTCTTATTATTTTATTCTATTCTTTTTGTTATTATTTGTGTTATGTTTTAAAATGTGTAAATGTATTTGTGTATTGTGTTGTAAATATATAGTATTTCATAAGTGTTTGGGGTGAGAGGCAAGGTATCGAACGCCTTTGTGTACTACCTTGTTTTCTTATCTTTTAATACTTATGTGATTCTATATATTGTCATGTTTTGTATATATATTTCGGTGAGATGCAAGGTATCGAACGCCTTTGTGTACTACTTTGTTTTCTCATTTTTAATATATATACAAAACATTGTCTTTGTGTAATAAATGTGTTTCTTAAATGTTGGTATGTGTTATTATTTTTCTGAGATTAAATTGAATTTTCTGGTCAATACTTTGGTCAGTTTGTCTTATCAGAAAATAATAAACTATCAAGATGGCTATGTTTAAAGAAGGAGATTCAATGAAGATGCAAGTCAATCAAGCACTTCATATACCTTTTGCTTGCAAATTCCCTATCATTACAGAGATTTTGAGCCATCATCCATTGAATAATGCTTTGACTGGAGGTGCAATTGTACCTGAGAAGTATGTCTTTGAGCTGTGGCAATCAATTGAATATGTACGAGGAAGTAAAAGGCATAACACAGCAGACTACTTCAAATTTTCTCTAGAGTCAGAAGATGAACTGTTTAATTGTCGATTCACTTTGGATGAGTTTAGAACAACAATTGGATTTCCTGTTCTTGAAGAGTACGAAGAACTCCCATCAGTTGAAGAAATGTTGGCTGGAGTTCATTCGTTGGGTTATGACGGAGAGTTGGCAACGATGAGAGATTTTAGAAGGAGTAATGTAGCAACTCTCTGGCATACGATGTACAATGTTTTAACCACCTGTTTGATGCCATCACAGAAAGGAATTGATCTCATGACGAAGGATTCCTTATCAATTTACTATGCAGTCACTCACAATGTACAGTGTGACTTTGCGAAAAGATGATTCAAGTTGTAAAAGGAAAGGATAAACAAGACAGAAAATATATTCCCTTTATCAGATTCTTCACACTGATTATCGAAGATGTTCTTGATAATGCAGAAGAAATTCCAAAGTTGGAGAACAGCTTCAAGTGTGTGATTGCGATGTATAAATCCAACTTGAGAGGCACAAGTTGTGAAACTGTAAGACCTTTTCCAATTCCTCCATTCCTGATAAATCTGGTTCCTGCTCAGAGTCCTCATCTTAGGGCTTATCTCGAGTGGTTAGTCTCAGCAATGGGGTCTGAAAGCCGACAGACTCCTACCCAAGCTGAGCATAGGTCGCCAAGTGAGGGTCCTAGGTCACATAAAAGAAAAAGAGGGGATAGTGGTGAGGGGACTTCTGGGCAGAGGAAAAGAAAATTGAAACGAGTTATGTTTGAACATGATGTTGTAACACCTGAACCTGTTTCTTCACCTGTTTCTCAACCTACACCATCAACACAAACTACACCAACCGTTCACTTTTCGCAATCTTCACCTTCACAATCTACACCTTTACCATCCGTTGTTTCACCTAATCCACCAACTTTTACACCACCTCGCTCTTCACCTGTACTTAATCCAACACCGCTTGCTTTAGCACTCTCTAATGAACCAACTCCACCACCAGGGAGAAGACTTAAAATGGCTGCTCGTAGGTCACCAAAGAAATCAAAGAAGAAGAAATCCAAACGAAAGCATACATCTGCTGGATCTGAAAATATTGGTGCCTCGATAGAATTAGATGCTGAACAAGTAATTCATAATGTTGATTCTGAGGTTGAAACTGAGCATGTTAGCACTGGAGATGATGTTGTGCTGGAGGAACAAGGCGGATTTGAGGGAGGAGTTGAAAATACCAGAGAGGATGTGCGGTCCGGGTTAGGACAAGGGCATAAAGAAAACGTTGGCCCTCCATTAGTTCAAACCAATGTATCTAGCGGGTTGTTTACCCTAGGGTAGAAGTCGGGAACTGCCCATTCTCGCTTGCACCAAACTCTCCCAGCCATTCTGACTCCTCACAATAGGAGTTTGTCTCACAAATGCACGGGGATCAGCCACGCTCACCACACTCTCCTCATTTGGAGGATGAGAGTGTTGAAATAAGAGAGGACCAGCCCCACCTCTCGCCTTCATTTCGTGCACAAGAGTCTAGATCTCCTAGGTACACGGATTCACAAGCACAGTTGAGTACTGATGCCGGAACAAGCGGAGGGGGACCCACTTTGTGTGACCCTCAAGGACAGCTTGGAAATCCTGCCTTAGCTAACATCACGCCAGCTTTAGCCGCAGGTAACAGTCCTCAAACCGAGACTGGGGGACAGTATGAATGCCGTAGTGACACTGCTGTTCCTCAGGATCAACCTGAGACTGTATTAACGGGCATTCTCAGTGACCCCGGTGTTGTGAGTGGTGTTGCCCAACAACAACAAATCCAGGACAATGATTTATCACAGTTTAGGACACCAATTGATTCGGGTTGCAAAGCCCATGAATCTGAAACTGCTGGTGAGGGTATAACCCGAGGATCCGCAGGAAATCCTGAATCAGCTTCGCTGAATTTAGGTCATACTTCAAGTGTGCAAACAACCCCCGGGTTGACTACTTCACCTCCTACCCAAACACAAAGAACACCAACACCAAATCAAATTCCATCAACATCAACAAATCAACCTACCAAAGATTCTGCATGTGACGTCTTGTTGAATATATTACGGTCTGAGGGTGATTTGTTGTCTGTAACTGAAAGAGGAGTGTTGAATGCTCTTGAGGTGAGAGAAAGAGAACTTGCTACTGAACGAAGAGTAAAAGCTTTGCAAGAACAAGTTGAAAAACAAAAGGCTGGATATGATGCAAAGCTTGCTGCATTTGAGCTCAGATTGTTAGCACTAGAATCTTGCCGACCGGCCTTGGTTGCTTCTAGACGGGATGATCCTGATTCTGATGATCACCCCGAGGGGGAGAACCAAGGAGAGGGTCAAGCCAATATTAAAAATGATTCGGCAAGAGTTGATGTGAATGTTGAGGATGTGGAAATGGAAGAAAGAGCAGAAGGTGAGAATGTTGAGAATGATTCTTTAAATGATGTGATTAGAAGAAGATTAGTTGAAGTTTTTGGTGCTGATTCTGATGAAGAAAGTGAAGAAGAAGTTGAAAATATTGAGGTCAATGAAGAAGAAGGTTTTGTTATTGAAGAGGATTTAGTTGAATATGCTGAAGGAGAAGCTGATCTAGAGGCCATAAAAGATAATGTTATATTGGATGAGCCTGAGATAGTTGAGACTCCTGTGAACGTAGAAGCTGCAGAGGAACCTATGTTTGAAGAATTTGCAGATCTTGATTACTTTGAAGTAGGCCCTTCAAGCAGAGTTGAAGTTGGAGAATCATCTGCTCGTGCTAGCTCAGCTCCACAGCATTATAATTTTAATGAATTCAACAATTTTGATGATCTTAGAAAGACTCCAGAAGCTGCAGTTCAGAACTTTCAGAAATCTACTTACAAACAGGTTTTGAGAGAGGCAATCATATCCGAGGAAGTTCTTCCTGATTATTTTCCAACTGATTTAACTGAAGAACAATTAAGATTTATTAATCGGGGATACTTCTTGAGGGATAGAGAAAGAATGGTTGCTCTCGACATCAAACCAAAAGAAGCAGCTAAGAAATCAAGATATCTGGAGGAAAGGGCTTACCCTATATTTTGTGGAGCTACTAAGGTCACTAAAACCAAGAGACCAGAGTTAGACTCAATGTACAAGTTTAAGGAAGCCAGGCAAATCGAAGAATACACAGAGCTTCTTAAACTTACAAAACAATATAATCCAAAGTTGCTGGAAGAACAGAGAAACCACAAGATATTGGTGCTGATCAGGGTGATTTTGATTAAAAGAGTTACTATCTCTATTCCATGTTTTCACGTCAAAAGAGATAATAACAAGATCTACCGATTTACAGAAGCCCAATTTAAACTTTTGCCAGTTGATGACATTATCTTCCTCTACAACCATTTTCTGAATGCAATGCAAAGATACCGTGAAGATGTGATTGCTTTTGATGCTGTAAAAAGATACATGTCAAGTTGCATTCAATGTGCTTCATTGGAAGATTTTCAAATAGGGTTTGAAGTTGTGAAGAGGAAGATAAATGTTCCATATCCAGATCAGAGTCTTTACACTGAAGACATCGAAAAGCTCAGTATTGGTCATGTCATTGAAGAACCATCTTTTGGGGTTGTATTTCTAAATAGCCGAAAGAAGAAGATTTTCATTCGTATGGATGAACTTGCTTCTTATTCTGATGGAACATTGGAGTTTTCTAAAAATGTGTTGCTGTGTTTGAAGGAAGATGAGCAAGATGAAAAGAAAAAGGAAGTGTTTGATAAAGTGATCTCCAAAATCAATCAAAGGCTTGAATACCGAGACAGCATTCGAATGATGAGAGAAGCAAAGAATGTTCAGAAGTCGAAGTATGTTGTTCGTCGGAAAGGAGGTTGCTGGATCAAGTACGAACCTAGTCATCTTCCAGGGCCACATAACATTCCTCCAAGAAATTTTGAAGCAAATATGATTGTTCCAGATGACAGACCCGAAGGAGAAAACTGGTTCTGGCATCCAAACAAAGACAGACCAAATACGAGAGACTGAAGATAAACAAAGACTGGATATTTTTGACAAATCACTACTAAGGGGGAGATTGTTAGAAATATAAATGTAGTAGTTGATTTGTTTCCTAATTGTATATTTGTACTTAGAATGTAAATGTCTAAGTATGGAAGGGGGCTTAGTGTAAATTAGTCATATGTATAAAAACCCCTTCCATTAAGCATTTTGTAACCTTTCACCACATTTGAATGCAAACTAACATTCTGCCAAACACACTCTCTCTCTCTACTTTCTCTCTCTAAAACCGCCATTGATAAACACATAAACACACACATAAGCTCGAATTCTATTCATTACATATATAATCATTAAATCGTTCATGCACTAGCCCTCAATTAGCTCAATCTTAGGGCGCAATAACTATCTCCATAGTAAGGCATGACTACATAATCATCGCAATATTCACGCGCTAGTTTCAAATAGCTCAAACTTAGGGAGTAAAGGCTCTTATATCCATATCGTCCATGAAATTTCATATCAACTCGTCAGGCCTGTATTTTCTTTCTAAATCGATCATAAATAGTCAACGTCATTACTCAATAAATTGAACAAGTCATACCCTAAAATGATTTTGTGCCTTATAATAATCTCATTATTTTAAAGTGCATATGCAACTTAAAGTTCAACATCATGAATCATAAGGCTTTTACGCATGCATTCCTCACATAATTTCCACATTGCAAATTCCAAATTTTCACATTGCATATTACAAACTTTCACATTGCACATTACAACTTTCACATTGCACACTATAAGCTTTCACATTGCAATCAAATGATGCCCAAATTCACATGTTATAGCATAGAGTAGCATGTATCAACGAATATCTTTCAATCTTATTCATTTCACTTCTAATGTGCAGAAGGGGAATCCTACTAAACTAGCATAATCCTCAAGTAAGGCAAGTCTCGAATCGCTATATATGCTTAGGTGAATGTCTAAATGCAACACGCATTCTCATTAAAACGAGTTTAATAAAGATCTTTTTTTTTATTTTTTATTTTAAAGGAATCCTTTTGAACATAAGTCCAAGTGGCCGTTTGAGTTTTACATGGTCCTCTTATAATTAAACGTAGATTCATGACTTTACGTTTAATTATGGTCCTACCATGTAAAGCTCAAACTAGTCCGCTCAACCTTATGCTCGACTCGACTATAAAATTCGTTTTGAAAAGAGGCTATAGTTTTGGAATTCCCGGAGGAACCCCAATGTTCTCTATAACCTGTCTCTGATACCATTTTCTGTAACACCCCAACCAAGGCGGAACGATGAGATGTACAGAAAGTCGAGTATTCAAAACAAAGGATAATAGATAACATTCACCATAGCTTTATTTGATAAAAATAATTTTTACAATGCACAAGCATGTGAACCAATTCCCAAGTACAATACGTCTACCATACTTGGATATTGAGTCCACGAAACAAATAACAAATACATGAGATGGTATACTACAATGATCAGGGCGGATTCCATTGCCCGTCACAAGGTTTGATCTTTGACTCCAAAGTACAATGCAAACAATCATGATGCATATAATTCCTCAAAGCTTATGCTAATTCCTGAAAAGCATGAAGAAAAAGTGTCAACTACGAAAACGTAGTTGGTGAGTGCATAGGTTTGCAAGTAAATCTCGTTACATATCCATTTCAAAATAGTTGAGAATCCAAGGTAAATTATACAGTTCTCATTTGTCACATTTATCGTGAGAGAAACATATGTCAATCGATTAATCATTCATCATACTAAAACCATTTGGTCATCAATACTTCAATGTTGCCAATTTCAACAACTTTCGAGATTCTATATAAGGTCCAATACCCAAACCGTATGTTCAATCAATAATATCCAACCATAAATAATATCAATAACACTTGGTCAATGGTAAGATTACCATGACATGATTTGATGAGATAGATCTTGAGCCACTACTAAGACCGGTTATGTCCCGATAATCAAATATATATAGTCCCAAATGATAAGATAATGATAAGCACATGCTGTCAATCACGTGCATAAAGATAACCAAGGGTCGTGCCATGGAGACGACCATAAATATATAGTAGTTAGAGCACCGCGAGGTCGGACTGGCAATGAAGGTGGCCATAAAGGCAGACCAAACATCCCACCATTACCTATAATAGTGGATGAGGGGACAAATCCTAGTTGCGCAACCCTCTAACTACAGGCCTCAAATGAGTTAATAGTAGTGTACAGGGGACCACCGTTTGACAGTACTCAAGCTCATCATATAACATATAACACGTTGAACATACAATATAATTCCCATATCATTATCATTATTTCAAAGAAATCATTTCATAAGAGAAAGTCATTTTAATTAATCATGCTTTTCACCCCGCAAGTAAAACATATAAAAGAGTTTGAAAGGGGCTATGACTCACCTTGATATGCCGCATATATATTCACTTATCCAAAATGGGTACTTCCCATCTATCGCTTCCTTGATCATATATCCGTCATATTCCTCAATCGCATTTCAAGCCAAGACTATCCCTACGACAGGACTAATATACGTAAGTTCCTATCTTAAGCCATCACTAAGAAATGCCACTTTCGTTATGTTGTCATAATTTTGGGATCCAAGTATATTGTTAATATTTGCATCTTTTTGGTTGTAGAGAGTGTTGGTGTAAAAGGGTCACTTTCATTATACATGTAGTTATAAGTTGTTAGAATTTCGGTAGCTTGCCTTTGATTATCATGGTTCCCATTGTGTGCTTTGCTTGATTATAATATTTGACATTAGTAACTTCATAATATTAATATTTATGAATACTTTCTGATTTATAACTATTTATTTAATTTAATATCATTTAATTAATTATTTATTCATTTTCTTGATTTATTAACCAAATAATTCTTTAAAAATACTTTTAGGTACCTCACTTGCCTTTATAATTTGTGGCTAATTATATTTGGGTTATATTCTGATTATTATGCTTTTTAACTTAAAATATTGTGATATATATATTATTTATGAAATTTTTCTATTAATTTAAAAATAGTTATTAATTGGTGATTTTCACTTACTTAATTATTTCTAAATTATATGACATTTGTTCTTTGACTTGAAATGATTTTAATCCAGTAGGTTTTAGTCACTTTCATCATTGGTTATGATTATTTAACCAATTTCATGATTTATATAATTTATTTATTTATTTATTTACCTTTTTAATTATCATTTAAATTTAATAATTAATAGAAATTCTTAGAAATCACCACACAACTTTTTGGCTAAAATCCCAGGCCTTTTAGGCAACTTTTATCATGGGAAAAATCATATCAATTCAACCTCTCTTGTGTCTCGCTCATTTTGAGGATTCTAAGCTTATAAATCGTTTACCGAAATAGTGATTTAAGCCTCATTTTTCGAGCAATTCAAATGCGTCAAAATGGATTTTCATCCTTATTTCATTATTTCCAGAATGTTCATTATATTTTGGTGTCTTAAGTCATGATAGTGGTGGTGGTGTGATAA
Organism: Erigeron breviscapus; assembly: GCA_034093135.1. Lineage (NCBI taxonomy): Eukaryota > Viridiplantae > Streptophyta > Magnoliopsida > Asterales > Asteraceae > Erigeron > Erigeron breviscapus. The sequence goes on along the minus strand of CM067174.1, from coordinate 97,848,060 downwards.
GTGAAAATTAAAGCTTTCGGTTAGTGCTTATATGAACCGAATTAGTGATTTGTAGGCTTGTCCTTGCCATTTAATAACCAAGTTAAGTTTTATAACTTTTATTTGACATATTCTCAGTAGGTTCATGATAATTTTTGTTACGAGATTGTTGGAGTTGATTAAAGTTGCAATCTAGTGACTTTTAGCTTATTTTGTTGTGGAGAACTTTTACTTGGAATTTTCGGTTTTAACACTTATTTTCATAAAATGTTGAGTAGTCATTTTTGGTTAAGTTGAATTATTTGGACGATGGTGATTTTTATACAGAGACATATGTGTGTCCTATATTTATGTGAATTTTTGCTAAATTTTTAGACATTGTTTACTACCTCTAAAAATTACAAAACCAAAGTTGGTCAGAATGCTTGCTGCTATGCGACCCGAAATATTTTATAAAAGATTTCGATGATGAACATTTAAGAAAAATCTCCCAATTTTATTTTACATTAGGGACACTTTGAACTCAGTTTACACCTAGTTTAAACTTCTTAAACCTATTAGTTAAGAAATTAAAAATCGTCAAATTTGACTCAACATTAAGACAAAAATCCAGTTTTGACCACTTTTGGTAGAAAAATCATATCTTTGGTTGGTTTAATATTTTTGAGTGATTGCAGTTGGAGGTTAAACTTAACTCTTTTATCTACAACTTTTATTTTGAAAGTTTTGCTTGAAACGGCCTCACATGTTCAGTTCATCCGTTCAAAGACAGAAGAATAATTCTGTCAGAAAGTATTTGGGTTCAAACAACTCACCAATGACCATTCTTACTGTAAGTCCCAACTTGTTAGATGGTACTACTGAAGACACCTCTATGTCGATGGTGGAGTTACTTTGCAATATACTTACTGAACTGGAGACGACCAGTTGCAGAGGTATATACCAAGTTCTAGATAGATTACTTATATGAAAGACAATAAGTAAAGAACAATGCAATAATACAAATAACTTGTAAACAATCTTGATGAGACAATATGTAGTTTTCAATGTGTAATTTATTTATTGATATTAAACAAATTACAAGGTTGATGCGGAACCAAGATAATACACGAATGTAAATATCCTAACAACCTATGAAATACAGTTGATCTATACTCGGAATTTCTCTTCAACAATCGAAACACTTAAAGTAGTGAAATGTTCCTTTTAGCGATTGAGAGAATATTGCACAAGTTCACCAAGAATATTGCAGGTTTGCAAAGAATGAAGTTATCCGTTTTTGTGAAGTAACTTGAATTCTTGGTTGTGCAATGACTTGTATTTATAGGCAAAGTTAACATTGGGATGTTAACTTTAGCAGTACAAATGTGGTTGGGAGCATTTAAGGAATAGCATTTAATTCCTTAAAAAGCATTGTAAAGTCGCGTGTTAAAGTGACTTTACATAACCACCTTTATGTACCTTTTAATACTTAAATAATAAGATAAGGCTTATTATCCGGGTAAAGGTACATAAAGTATACAAGTCAATTCCTCGTAATCAGTGTAAAGCTTTGTAAGGGCTTTCCACTGATGGTCTCCAGTTGTAACTGACTAGAATGTCAACTGGGCTTCGCTGCCATTGTCATTCTCTATCTTCCATTTGTTGTCTTCGACTTCAACTGGAATGCTTCTTCAACTTGGTCAGTTCTCAACTGAGGAAGTCTTCAGTTGCGTTAACTGTACGGTGCAACTGGACTTCAATATATTTCTCGACAAATCATCTTGGTCACCAGTTTACTGGTCACCAGGTGCAACTGGTGAACTGGTCAGTGTGAACTGGTGACTGGCCAGTTCCAGGTGAACTGGTCCTAACACTTACTTTATTAACACTTGAGTTCATCAATTAGAAGATTAATACTTTATTTTTATATCTCTCAACATCAAATTTCCAGAGAGATGCAGCGGGTGAACATTGAAGGGGACGAAGACAAGGCCGGCCTATCCATCTCATAATCCAACAACAAGATTCAACTTTCTTAGATCTAACATGCATTCATTCAAATCAACCCTTTTCAATACCAATCTTTATAGATCTAACTTTCAACAACATAAAAACATCTTTTTAATGAAAAATCTCAGAAATATATTCTTCAAAATATACAAAAACATATAGATCTATGAAAAGGAAAATCACTTTAAAAGCTACTAATCTATAACAACACTTTTGGGTCTTAAACTTGTTGAATCCTTGGATCTTTCTCATAGATTTCGACATGCATATGCATGAGGAGAAAGATCCTATCAACTTTGCCCTCATCAAGTGTGTATTACCAAGAAAACAAGAAGAAAACATAAACTTTTGATAAAACCTTTGAATATAAACAAGAACAAGATTAAATCTAGTAAAAAGGATGAAGATTATACCCTCTTGAACTTGGTTTTGATGATGGATTTATGGCAGATTTTTCGTGGCCTATATGCTCCATACAACCCTTATTCCAAGCTTGAAATAACCCTTTTTCTTACCTTGAATCAACCCTTAATTTATCTAGCTTAAACCCTTATTATTAAAATTAGTTTAGATTGATTTTTCTTGCCTCCTTTTTGTTATTTTGGGCCGTATGGGGGAGAAGAGAAAGAGGGAGAAGGAAGAGTTTTTGAGAGAGAATTAGATGTAGGTGTGAAGTGTGTGTAGAAGTTGGGGGTTTCAAGAAAGAGTGAATGTGAAGTTTGAAAAATGGGGTGTGTGAGGGTGTAAAGGGGGGCCGGCCTCATGGGGGGGGGGGGGTTTGGGGGGTTCTAAGGGGAGGGAAATGAAGGGTTTTCATTTTTTTTGATAAGAATTGTGGATGTAATTATATGTGTATGTATAATTGAATGTATAGTAGTTTTATAAGTGTAGTGTATGTTTATTTGTAAGTGTAGGTTAATTGTTGTGTCCATGAATATTTACTTGTGTATGTGTCGTGTATATATATACATAAACATATACATTTTTGTTTTAAATCTTGTCACTCAATTCATTAGTTAATATCTTGCATTCATATTAGACATATATATACACTTACTAACCACATTAGGACTACTGGAGGCATGGTTAAAAGCATCTTGTTCTGCCACCACTCTCTGGGCTTGATTTTCTTCAGTGTACCTGAAAGCTCCATATAAAGTTGAGAGAGTGTGTGTGCAGAGTTTTACCTTGTCGTAAGACCAGGATCATGTGAGACCATTTGGTGGGTAGAATATCACAAAATTTCTCCAGAAGTATATCCTTGTCCTTCTCAACCCCAAGACCTCTCAACTGGTTTATGATACTCATAAATTTGGTGTAAGTACCAGTGAGAGACTCATTAGGCTGAGCAAAAAATGACTCATACCTCTTGTTTAAGGAGACCTTTCTGGTGACAATGGTGTCATCTCCTCCTTCATGCTGGTTTAAAAGTTCATCCCACATGGTTTTAGCACTAGGAAAAAGAACTAGTGTGAGAATTAGGGTTTCAGGAACGGCCCCGAGGATCATGTTTTTGAGAAGGGTGTCTAGATTCACCAATCTCCTCTCCTCTTCAGACCAATGTTCTCCCTCTTTTCCCTTCCTCTTCTAGATCCAGAAGGATCAAGAAGGGGATTGAGAGGTGATGTAGGGACATAAGGACCTTCATTTAAAATTTCATCATGTTCCTCTCAATACCAGTGATATGCAAAACCATCCTAGCCTTCCACGTACCAAATTCATCACTGTTCCCACTAAATTTAGGAACAGGATTATTTGAATAGTGCACATGCACGTGTGGAGAAGCAGGAGTAGGAGGAGGAGTGGATTAGTGTTATTAACAATAGGTGGTTCATTTTGATCATTAATATTAGCATTAGGATCGGGACCAAGATTAAAACTTCCTTGTGTATTTTCTTGGTTAGCCATCAAAGAAACAGATCTAGGCAATGTTTAGCCTTCTGCTCTGATACCAAATGTGAGTCCCTTAAATACGATGGTTAACCTAGAAAGTGTAAAATACAACAAGTCTAATAATCACTAGAATGGACTAGTATTACTTGTAAATAAATGCAAGAATATATAAACAAAGTAATACAAGACTTAAAGCAATAAACAATAAAGTGGAACATTATGTATTTTTCATGGGGATTTTATTTATGATGTTAAATAAAACACAAGGTTGTTGCGGAATCAAGATAATACAAATAAGTATGTATCCTAACAACCTATGAATTACAAATGATCTATATTTGCAAATAACTCTTTTGGATCGAGATACTTAAAGTTGTGAAGTATCCCTGTTTAAGATCGAGAGTATTTAGACAAATTCACTTTAATGCAAAATGTATGCTTAAAAGTATTTTATCAAGGAAATGACTTTGTATTTATAGGCAACAAAATTCACCAGTGAATTTTGTGCCGTACAAATATGGTTGCATGCATTTAATGATACGACACAAGAACATTAAATGCATTGGATAAGGAATAAGGATAAAGTCACATCAAATGACTTTGTATCCTTTTATCCAACCACCTTTACACGCATAAACTTTGGTAAAGAACAAGTGATTGTTCTTTGGAAAGTGTGTAAAGGCAAAAGTCAATCCTCGATATCAGTGTTCAGACTTGTAAGGTCTAGAACACTGACAATCCTCCAGTGTACAGATCTGGTAAGACTTCCAGTGGACTCCACCATTTGTCAGTCTTCTTTATTCTGACTTCATGAGAATGTCTTCAGTAGAATAGATCTGGACTGGGGTGAAGTCCAGTGAGCTAATCTGGAGGATTCCAGATTTCCTGTACAAGTAAACAGCTCACTGGTCTTCCATTATTTCTGAACAAATCTTCAGAGGGACTCCAGATTCCAAGTCTGGAGTAGGTCAGTTTCTGGACAGATCTCCAGTAAGGCTCCAGTAGTCGAGTCTGGAGCGAGTCCAGTAAATCTGGACCTAACAGAGGCACTTGTGAAGCGAGATACGCCTGACAAACTTCAACCCATATCAATTAAGTGCATCTTTGTAGGTTACCTAAAGGAAACGATGGGTTACTACTTCTATTTTCCTACCGAAAACACTGTTAAAGTGGCTAGATATGCTGAGTTATTTGAAAAGAATCTCATCACTCAAGAAAACAGTGAGAGGATTGTAGAACTTGATGAGACTCAAGAAGAAGATGTGTCACCTTCTGAAAACTAGCGATCATCAACTTGGGGGGAGAATGTTCAAAGAGATGAATCTCAAAATGAACTACAAGTTGAAGATGAAGCGATTCCACTTCGTAGGTCCTCAAGGACAATACGTGCTCGTGATAGATTAAATCTAAATATAGAATCTAAGAACACGTATTAGGAGATTTAGATGAACCTCCAAATGAAATCCATGAAAGACAATCAAGCCTGGAGCTTGGTTGATCTTCCACCTAATGGTAGAACCGTTGGGTGTAAATGGATCTTCAAAAAGACCGACATGGATGGAAATGTACACACCTATAAAGCTTGTCTCGTGGCGAAAGGCTATACTTAGCTCTACGGAGTTGACTATGATGAGACCTTCTCTCCCGTAGCAGACATTAGAGCTATTAGGATTATCTTATCCATAGCAACGTACTATGACTATGAGATATGGCAAATGGAATAAAAGGTTTGATGAGGAAATCAAAAAGTTTGGGTTTGCTCAAAATCCTGATGAGCCATGTGTATATCGCAAAGCTAGTGGGAGTAATGTTACTTTCCTTGTCTTATATGTGGATGTCATATTGATAATAGGAAATCACATTCCAATGTTGCAAGATGTAAAATCCCATCTTGGAAAGTGTTTTGCTATGAAAGACTTGGGTGAAGCAGCATTCATTCTTGGAATCAAGATCTACAGAGAGAGAACTAAACGGTTAATTGGACTAAGTCAAAGTGCTTATATTGATAAGATCTTGAAGAGATTCAAGATGGAGAATTCTAAGCGTGGTTTCGTACCTATGCAAGAAGGACTTAATTTATCTAGCAAAAACGGTGCCTCTACACCTGAGGAGGTGGAGCGTATGCAAAGCGTTCCTTATGCTTCGGTTGTGGGATCTATTATGTATGCGGTAAGATGCACTAGACCTGAACTAGCGTTCGCGAAA